>OU611887.1:10022500-11239166 GCA_914767815.1 Eupsilia transversa | reverse complement strand
TTCGTTTTCGTTCTTTCTGACTCTTTTTGTCTTCTTGTTCGGCCCCTTAGGATCGTAACGTGACGTTACATAGCATTTAACCTTCCTCAAGAAATGGGCTATCCAATACAAAAATAATTTTTCATATCTGACTGGTAGTTCCGCAATAACAGCAATACTTACTTATTAATAAAATAAATTCGATTGATAAAATCGAATTTATTGCTGTTTCTGCTTTCAGGGTCCTGGAGACGGGCGCGATGTGACAGCAGGACGCGACTGCAGTAGAAAAATTTCTATGAAAACTTCATGGAAATTGTTCGACCAGAATCGTCGCGCCTGTCTGGGGGAGCCTTTAGGTTACGTTATTAGGTAAATTATTAAACAAAATCGGTCCGATGTTAAGTATGGAAAAAGTGATGGCGGTTTCTACTAGAACCATCAACACTTTCTCACCTAATGGACCAGCTCCAACAAAACGTCGCCTTAACGATTTCAACACAAATAAAATGGAGCTGTTTCACCACTAACAGGCACATTTATAACAAAGTAATCGTTATAAAACCAGCATTAGTGTCTATTATAATACTCTATATTTAATCACAGTCTTGCACACCATTAAACACCTTTAATACAGTTTTCTATAGAAGTCGATGATGATTGTTACATGGCCAACATTGGCGGTAATTCGACACGCATTCCTTGTTGAAGTGTTGAATGTAAAGGAATGGCAAACATTTGCAAGAATGTACGACCAACATTTGCGACAGGGAACGTTGTGGAATGTATGGCCAACATTTGCAACAAAGTATGGTGCAATGTAATAATATTTAATGGTGTATAATTAAAACACAATTTACATTAATAACCAGTTCCGATTCAGGTTGATTGCATGTCTGTTGTAATATATTATGGCTTTTGTAAATACCAAGGTTGGTATGGTGGTTGCATTTTTATAGCAATGTATTTTATATTTTTATGAAAATGTCCAGCTTGGCTCAAATAATTGGTCAGCAACCCACTTAAATCTAGCCGACCAATTACTACCAAAAATAACCAAATTAAAAATGTTACGGCCTCGCTGCCGCCAGGTGGCGCACGCCGGGACTTACTGTAGCCATGCCGTCTCGCCAGCCTGTGCTCTTCGCGCCGTCAGGAACGACAAGTTTGAAAAAAGAAGACAAAATCAGACATCGCATGGCGGACGTATCGCTTAAAACAGAATTATTTATTATTAAATACCAGGCCTATATTAACGTTCATTATTTCCAAAGGCGTATATTTCCAAAGGCCTATACACAGCGGCAACAGCCAGAAAAAAAAAGCATGAAGCAAGAAAATATTCCTGCCAATCCTGTCTGGATTCCACACACTACTGGGGGTGACGAAATATTATAAGGAGTAAAGAATGGTACTTCTGCATAATATTCTTGTCAACACAGCAACCGATTATTATTTAAAAAAAGTTGTTACTTTTTACGACGCAATAACAGTATTGATTATCGCGGTTACGACCGTTCCTCTTAACCGACTGTACAAACAACACCATTTCACATCTAAACATGCTAAAATCACCATTGTGCAATAAAATGTTGTAAGGCTGCGCTCACATTGGTGGAGTTGAGTAGTGGCGCGGGCCGTACAGTAGTGGAATACAATAGTGCTGCAAAGCAAAGCAAAGCATAATCCACCAACCCGCACAGGGCCCGAGTATTATGGCCCACTCGCTCTCACAGAGAGGAGGCCTGTGTCCCAGCTGTGGGAACATTATAGGCTGATTATGCTGTAAAGCAAATATACCTTTGGTTTCATCTAACACTAGTCATGAAGAGGAGCACATTTGCTGTTCTATAAATGCTATTGGTCAAATTAAAGAAATATCTAACTAAGTAGCCGGTCAGCAAGCAGCAAATATGTATAAGTTATTGTTCAAAACAATACAATTTGACTTCTAAAAATGCTAGAATCACCATTGTGCAAAAAAATTGGGAGGGTGCGTTCACAGTATGGAGGCTAGTACCTACTGGTGGGAGAATACTGGAATACAATTAGGTGTTACAAAGCATATATGTTTAGACTACCTAAGCCTAGTTGTAGTAGAGGAGGAGGACGAAAATATTTGGTGTTTTATGATACATAAATAATGAGTTGTTGAGTTACTGATTAAACTAAAAAAGTGATCAACAGGGAATTTAGCATGCAGCAGTGGTATTTAATGTATTGCCCATTTGCCCATTCAATCGCCTGCTAACTTGTATGAGGAATACCCAAATACTGCGGTTTAACGTATTTTCTTTGCAAAATCCCCCATAACTACTGTCAAGTAGTCAAATATAAAGCGTAATTGACATGATGACCTAAGTAGCTATCACTATCTCAGACAGTCCATTGCACTATGATAATTTGCTTTTCCAACAGCACAATACTTTACAACTCTACCGATGTAAACGCCGCCTAACAAAAGTCGAACATAAAAATATGATTAAATATTATAGCTTCGATTTAAAAGCGCCATCTTTGTAGGCCAAATAATAGGAACACGTTTGATAGTGAAGTGTGAATGAAAGAAAAGAAAATAACAGTGAAAGTTGTGAGAAAAAATGATTAATACGGAATTAGATTTTATTTGCGTGACGAAAGTGATTTGATATGAGAAAAATCGTGTAGGAAGTTGTAATGATGTTGTTAGAGGTATTTAAAGAGTAGGTTAGGAGGGAAAGAGTGATGGGGTGACCAATCGGTACAACGGTTTACAAGTGCAGATTTTACGAACGAATATGAACTGAGGCCTGAGTTTGCAGGTGACTAAACGTAACTATCGCGTTTGCGTTAAAATTTGATAGATAGATAGATATTTGATAGATCATAATGCCAAGAATATAAGGCTGAGAATAAAAATCTTAACGCAAACGCGATAGTTACGTTTACTCACTTGCAAACTTACACTAAGGAAGGCCTCTGAGTATTTTCTGGTCCTTGAATTATCAACTAACTGAGAACGTGAACTTTAAAATTTTGCATAATTATAATATTATGATTTTGGGAAGTCTCTTTGATAGTGGTGGAGGTTCCTTCCTCTAGAACCCTGACCACCGGCAGGTTGGACTCTGTTCCTGATGGAGATAGGCCGCAATTTTTTAATATTTTTTTAATAAAAATATTTAAAAATGTAATTAATATGTATGAAAATGTAATAAAGGATAATGGCTATCTATCTATCTTCTATCAAGCACACTGCAACCTAAATTATAACATGCATTAGTATACGCCCTTTAATAAAAGGTTACAGAGCAAGTAACTTGCCCCACACTTGTCCATTGTTGCGTGCCAGTAGAAATCTACACATCATTATCTAATAACGAGTAGATGCTGGTGGCAATGAAACCATTACTCATTGTCTATTACAATCGATGAAAGATATATTGCAAGAAAAATGGCCATATATATACACGATAGGTGGGATTGTCTGTTTATGAATGATGTTTTATTTTCTGAACAAAAACATGGTTTTGAAAAGCAGTTCCACGATAGAGTGATAAATTGCACACATCCTGAACTATAGAAGATACAATAGAAACATGAAATCGGAAGGATTATGTTCCTTTAAGCGTGGAATGAGCAACTAAAAAAGAAGTATTCGAAACACTATTATACCTCAACGCAATGTCATCCAACTACATCCAGCAGCCTGATTGCGTAGCACACTCACAATCCCATATTGACAATTCAACCACATTTGAACGTAGTATTTGTCAAATTATATCTAATATACATTGTAACAACGAATCGATTTTCACGCCGTCCCCTTGAGACCTAGGTCAAATATTTTTTGATATTCGGATACCTCGTAACCTAAAGAAGTGCCATAAAGAATATGGATGAAAATCAATAGGTAATTAAAAGTTATGCAACAACTCGATTTTTTGCGGGTATTCTGATATACATTAACGCTGGACCAACCGGAAAGAGGCAAAAGAAAGGGGATGCCAGCAGTGGGTGATTCTGGGCTGAAATGATGATGATAAAAGATGACGTTGATAATGAAGATGATGATAGAGCAATGGAATTTGTTGTATTTTTAAAAGGATAACTGTATGCAAAAGTTTCGCAGGCAACCTACAATGCTGGCGCAATGGTTAAGCCATTGACTGCTGCGCTGCGTGTCGCGGGTTCGATTGCCGCACGGAACAAATATTTGTATGACCTACAAGTAGTTGTTCCGGGTCTCGCTGTTTGTGTATGTGATTTTAAATGTTTTTAAACGCACCCAAAATACAGGAGAAAATTCTAGTGTGGGCTGTGGGGCAACGTATTAAAAAAAAAAAAAAAAGCTTTGAACAGGTAGCGTTGGTAGAAGTTAGTTAGTAAATAAAAAAAACTATTTACATATATTTTATGAAAATACCATTAAAGATAAGCATAGGAAACAGCAAAATAAATATGACCGACTACGATACTATTCCGACATTTCAAACCTCGCTAAGGAAGTGAATATTCCCACCAATATAATATTATCGAAGATATTGCAATAAAATTAACAGCAAAACCAAATGCGTCAGCATGTTTGAGTACCAATAGTTAATTTAATGTTTCAGAACATCGTAAAACAGCTTGTAAAATCACAATAGAACACTATGAAAAGTTTCTTCGACACCCACGAGGGACATTTCTCTATCAAGAAACATTACTTGCTTCCTCGAAAGATGAGCTGATGATAATTTTACGGCTTCATTTTGTTCCTTATTTAGCTTTGAATTTGTTATGAAATACAAAGGATATTTGCAGGAGGAGTGAATAAGCGATGGTTTTGATTAATCATGATTTATGAATGAGTCTGTGCAATGTACTGTAGAGGTTGCGTGCGATGAGCAATCTCGTAGTACTGGCTGGATGCCGCTAGGTTCATTCGAATGTTTGATAGTATTTGAAATAAAAAGAAATATACTTTTGTTCTAAACAGAGAACGTCAGTCTTCAAGTGACAGGCTATTGGTGTAGATTATAATAATATGTTATAAAGATATAGTATAGATATATTAGTCGAAGCAGTCCTCTGAGTATTCTTTGCGCCCCCGCACACGCACACCTACACCACAGTACTTTGTAATAGAAATATTTGCAGGTGCACTATAAGGCTTGTATTCTCAGAGCACGGAGACGTGTCGGTGGTCGATGCTAGAGGTGGTATTGTCAATACTTTCCATACAAATCAAGTGTGTCTCCGTTTACTTGCACTACGTGACGTATAGAAACTGACGTCATTGGAGGTCATGTCTTTTTCTTTTCCATACATCTCTATCAGCCTGGAGGAGGGCACCCTGGATCACATTTTTTTTTAATGTTCTAACAAGTCCCACCTTTAGATTTGTATAGCCGACTCCTTAGATTTAAGATCCCTCTTCCGATTAATTTTTAACATATTCCTCTCCAGAACTGCTTCAGGCGCTGATGATTTTCATCCGTCACAATATTATAAAATTATGATTTGTTTCCCAAAGCATTCTGTCTGCGTGGATGTGATAATTATGTGTATTTAATGTTCTAACAATAATTTTAATATTTATGTTATTTTATGTTTGTTTCAGTCCAGTACTAACACTGCAAGTTCTACATTAAGTTCAACTGTATCATCGAAGATTTTTATTATTATTATATTTTTTTGCAATACACACTTGCTTTTCCAATTCACTTAGACATTGGCAGAATGGTCGTCTTCGCTTTGCTTGTCATAACAAAAAATTTAATAGAATCTCTATCAGCCGTTATTTTAGTGTTCACCTCCTAGCCATAACATGTTTCACAAAATTCATCCATCTTTTGTGTGGTCTTCAATATTATTTAGTGACCACGTAATTTACTTAACGCTGCACATGCGCAACGTTGAATACGAGTAAACAAGCCACTAAGAATACGCTGCACCTTCGCTATTCACACAAGAATTATCATATCCACACATTTCCCCACATCTTTACATAACAAAACAAAAAAGCAGGTGGTTCCGCGCGCTTTACTAGTTTTTTGGCACCAATGTATTGGAACAGAAGGCCTGTTCCGTACAATTTCTGATCTGAACTATATGAAGGCCACATTTTTTGGTAAGAGAGAGGTAGAACTACATTCTACATTCAGGATGACTAGCATCATCCCCATTTCTCAACGAAACAGTGATGGCATTTACACTTCAGAGTTCGGAGTTTGATCACAATATTTGACTTCCCGTTCAAGTTCAAGCAGTCATTGACACATTCCAGAATCAATGACGAACAACGATAATTCTTCACGCGCCATTATGTTCATTTGTTTCTTCTTGAATACAGCTCTATTTGCAGGCCAAATCGAAATTTAAATATAATCTTTTATATTCTTAACTCCTTGGTTGCCATGTGTTGAAGTAAAAAGTTCGTTCCATTTTTAAATAACACGATAGAATATGGATCGCGTGGGCGGTCGCATGTGTTCGACCAGTACCTACAGCAATTTCGATTTAAGGCTCGTTCACACCGGCGCGACTTGTCGCGCGACGCGACTTTAACAATACAATTTCTAATAAAACTCCACGATTGAACAATTGCCGGTGTCGCGTCGCGCGACAAGTCGCGCCGGTGTGAACGAGCCTTTATGGAGGTTGTCAAAATAATGCTCGATGTTTAAAAAAAAACATATTCAGAGATGCAGATTTTAATATAGAACGATAAAGTGTGAAATTAACTATCAAATACTTATCATCGCCCATTGGCCTTCTCTTCTCTCCTATATCACGACAATTTACTACAGAAGTTGCGCGCGTTCACGTAACGAGTACGCATGCGTAACAGCGCGCCAATACGGGCGTCGCTAATAAACACGCGCCCATCGACAATTAAACAAGAAAATTACGTAATTCTCCCGCGTCTAGTGACTGGATTGATACTCAATTTAATGGAGACGGGTAGATTGGATGACTGGTTGAGTGTGTAGACTGGAATGTTGAGTCACAGGACCATTGAACTTGGCGACTGATGAGTGACGACAAAAGGTGACCCAATGTCCAATGACTAACTAAAATGATTGAATACTGTAACAGCATTAGTGACACAGACATTTAAATTGGTCAAAATCTCATTCAAACCGCGACTGACTGAAGATCTTTCTTCTGGACTGCTAAATATGAAGTGTTTCTGCTCAAAAGCTCGTTAGGAAAAGTCTCTATCAAATGATGTTTTTTTTTTCCAAATTAAATTGACCACAATTTACTAGTCTATTTGCATAGTAAAGACTTATGACAGTTCAACAATTCCCAAACTTTCTTCACTCAAACCGTTTACATAGTATTTAAGTATTAAACTATAAACACAAGACTATGGTTTGAGAGCGGAGTTAATTCCGGCCATTACAGCTGTTTTGTAAACAAGGAAGTCGGTTTGTATTCTAAACGGGTAAATAATGCTAGGGATGTATTTCATAAATACAGTGTGTATCCACGCGTCTGATATAAACAGAGGAAATTGTGTAACGAGTTATATTATGTATAATGCATTGCATCCGTGGTGATCCTTGGATCTTTGCTTCTATTTGTAGAACTGGCTCGTTGCTCTAGTAGCGTTCCTGCTGAGTATGAGGTCCTGGTATCGATTCCCAGGTCGGGCAAAGTGCTATTTGGTTTTTACATCAGTAATTTCTCAGTAGCAGCCCGGAGTCTGAGTTTGTGCCCGGTTGATGACAATAGGCTCGCCCCCTATTACATGGGACTTAAACATAACTGGCAAAATGTGGGTGTTACTATGGGTACACCTCTGCCTAACCCTTCGGGGTTGTTGTAGATTTCTAGAACAAGAAAAGTAGAGAAAATGTAGCTTCGTGTTTTAAGTATTATGCGAATCACTCTCTACTTGAACATTTCCATAAAAGATCGATCAATTGTTCATGACGATGTCACTGTCTTGTAGTAACGTCACAAGACAACTGCATAAGTAATGAAAAGTCATTAAAATAGCCTCCATGGATTGCGATAGTTATACTAGACATGAGCTGTTCCATCCAATTTGTTGCCGTGGCCGATACGAGAGAAAAATCATGGACGACACGATACAAATTTAGTAATTTCATGCAATTTCATTTGCGTTTTGGAACAAGGAGGTCCAAGAATCATAAATTATGTACACCCACTTTTCACCCTTATGCCCTCAGTAATAAGGTTGAAAAGTGGTCCATCGCCAGTGTCCACGATGGTACGTGCAAGAAGAAACGCCATCCAAAAGGAAGCAAAACAACACATACAAAGACACCAAATCAATTCAAACATTCAAAAATCTTAAAAGCCCATTGTATACATAACTAATCACAATCCCAGAATTATACATAAATACTTATTAACCCTCAAACGCGACGCTGCCACGCACGACCGCGGATCGTGCAAGAATCGTGCGCGGGCGCCGATCCTGCTTATAGTAATAGCTATGGTCCTCGCATACTAATTGACACAACTACCATATAAACATGAGGTGTATTACCTACCATTATGGGATGCGTGCGGAATATTTGTCGTGATGATCGACTGCTTTGATGACTTGATCACGCATGCGTTTCTTATTATAAGTATTAGGTACCTGTTTGATCATTGAATGTTTATGTTAATTTGAAGGTTTACTTCGTAATTTCGTTCTGCTTTTTAGAAAAAATATAACTGCGTCAGTATTCCGCAAAGGTGCAAGAAGAGGTGAAATGATGGACAGTCATTTCGCCAGTTTTGCTGCACTTTCATGCTTAGGTGGCGAGACTATTGCCATCAACCTAAGACTAAGGACACAAATTCGGACTCTTGAATGTCACTAGGGGACACAGAAATGAACCTTAGCGTAATCTTACACCCGGATTTGCCAAAATGCACTGACTTTGAAAGGTCAAATCGTAGGACGACGCTAAGCATGCCACAAAAAAACGCGCGAGAATATACAAATTCTTGTAAAAATAGGCCCTTCTGAAGATCACAAGCACCACTTACTATCTAAGAAATGAATCACCATATTAAGAAAAGTAGGCGCCGTATTACAGCTTAACTTATCTAAATTGGAATCCTTATTAAGATAACCAAGGACCAGTGACTCAAACGTCTGTATAAGATTCAACAAAGCTTTGCAATTCTGTCGCGCAGACAGTAGAACTCGTTTTAAAAATCTCTAAGTGGAATTGCCAAACAGTGGGATAGGTAGTGGAGCTGATTGCCCAGGTAGGTCACTTAACTAACTTAACTTTAGTTAATGCTTAATAGCCTGCCTACCTACGAGCAACTTGGAAGTACCGCTCGCTCGGCTCGCGCGCGTTTACTCATAGTTCTAACCTAACCCATTTCACCCAGTTCACAATTGTACGACATTTTATAATCTAACGGAAATAATACTATGGGTGTCTGCGTTGAATCCGCCTTTTCATTGCCTTGTACACACAAATGCAGCTGCACTACAAACCGCTGTGTTGCAAACTGGGTTCGGACGGACTATTACTGCTTTAAGCCATTTGCAAGATAATGCAGCACAGACTATGGGTGTCTGTGTTGCAGGTTACACCCTTGCCTTGACTTCTAATGGGTGTCTAAATGTGTTGCATCGGCCTTTGTATTTACGCACCTCGATTAATGCATGCTGCAGTAGCTTTTATCAACATAAAAATTCATTCATTCATTACTTTTATTATCACATATTGTTCAAAATACGCGCGTGCCCATCCGCTGAATGCATCTCCCTCCGTCCATCCGCGACGGGTAGACGGACGCCCGCCTAAATTGTTGATACATCGCATCGGCGCAAGCGACGCCGGGTGCAACGACCGTGGACCATTACATGATTGGGGGTGCCTGCAATTGGCAGGCAACGGCTTAAATTATGGTGATAGACGCATGATTCGTCACTGTTTCTAAGTTTAGATGGCCTTGTTTAGGATTACTGTTTTATTTCGGAAAATTTTGGGGTTGATTTTGTTGCAGTGTATTCTAAATTGTCCAAGGAGAACTCAATCGCTTGCATAGTCTGGGCAGTTGTATCATGCATTGCATTGTGTCGGCAAAACCACAGTGCACAGGTCAATTATAAGATAATAGTACCATGTATCTTTAATTATCCTCTATGATCGAGCAGTTGCAACTCTTTTAAACCTTCACCTTTACAGCTGCACTTTAACAATGTTACAAGAAAATTGCACAGTTGAATTTGAATCACTTAGGTAACTCCCTGTTTAAAAGGATCGAGAATAGTGTGTGTGACGTATTTGGTCATGGGACGATTTTATATTAGACACGGATACTCAGTCTAATTCCGATATTTTAATGGCAAATCATATTATTAGGGCCCGATCACATATACTACAACGACAATACGTGGACGGGCGCTAATTTATATGAAAATAAAAAGTTGATTAACACAGACCACATTTTGCCGTCACAATCGACCGCGTGGGCGATACCGGCCACATCAAGGCAACCACCAGCGAGATGGCGTACTAGCGGCCGGCCACATCGCAAACAGAATGATCTGTCTGTCTGCAAACTCTAGCCACAACGTAACCACATCGCAACTACTAGGGACATCACAACCACATCTCCGGCAACTGCAAGAAGCGACACTGTTCACACGTAACCACTGTTTGCCCACATTTTGTCGCTGCGATGTGGTGTGGTTGTGGTACGTGTGAACGGGACCCAATTAAAGCATTTTCTTGAAAACTATTTATCATTCTATGTTTGTCTAGTTATCTTCGTAAAACTCGTAATATATTAAAACCAGAACCATATTGAGCCATAACAAAACCAAATAAGCGTGCCATAAAAGGCAATTTTAATTTCACATAAATGTGCTAATACTTGCAAAATATCACCAAAACGGCTTAATTGGTCGTTACCAAATTAAGTACTTACTACAACGTTAGTGCTAAACGAGTACCCATAATGAGAATCTGCTATTACATAAAATATAACAATTTCGAAATATTATTCCATTGCTGTCAAATACTGCTCACAAGTTTGTCGCCAAGGTCAAGTTCAAGGTTACGTAATTCAACCCAATCTCATGCATAATGTAACAACAGCCTACACACTGACATAATTGGTTTTCTCATTCTTAGATATATTGTTTACTTTTGGAATATATTATCTCGTGTATTTTGATTTTTGATTAAATGTCAAACAATTTTTTTTCAACACTCAATACTCCATTTTTTATTGCATTCCATATGTTTATCATAGATGTTATAGCAAAGGGTCATCCTAGGGTTGTCTGAGAGAGATCGCTTTGTGAGAAACAAGGCCCTTTGTAAGACTTTTTTTAATATGTCTTTTATATTCATAAAATGTGTATCTACGTAATGTGTACTGTTACGTCATATTATTATGATACCTGAAAGGTAAAGGTCAAAACATGCGACAAAACAGTCCTTTGTAAGACTTATTAGACATGTATTTTATCTCTATAAAATGTGTGTAGAAATCAATAAATACAATACATGTTTTTAAATAGGTTCAGAAAATAGCAGAAAGGTCAAGGTCAAAACTTACATGTTGGTAAACCGAGCAGCGTGGCGACGCTTCTGTTCTATCAAAGACTCAGTGAAGTCTCATCGATGCACTTCACTTTTTGCACTAGCTCTGTTGGCAAAGAAAAGGTTAATATTAGTCTTTTATAATATTTCTTAAGGTTCAATTAAAAGTCAAAACACAAGTGATAGTGATACAAGGATCATTTGGCGCGTGGCCAAAACTGGAACTAACGCCGCAATCTCTTTTTTTTAAAATACAATTTCACAAAACACTATCGCATATGTTGACCAAAAGTGCCACCTGTCAATGTCATTCAAGCGCCACAAGATACTTATAGCACTCTTAAAGTCTGTGATTGAATATTACCGTGCTTTGAAAAGTATAACATAAGGAAAAGTGCACATTATTTTATCACTTATAAAAATAATCACAAAAAAATCGTACTTGCAAAACACGACGACAGGTGTTCAGGAATACAGGTAATTTTTTTTTGTATTATTTAAAAATATTATTCCTTTAGTTCACACACACACACGTCCGTCTGCTAGCTATGATCTATCGCAACTGACCAAAACGGACGGGAACGTCGGCGGATGGCACCATCCGTGTTCTGCCTTCAAGTTTTTCGTATCCTTCCTAATTTAATCAAAGGATCTACTTCTACTTATTACATTATGCTATCAATAATCAATTAAACGTTGTATCCTTTGTTTTCTTTCCTTATTGCTTCCCTCCATAATTCCCGGGACGAGACATTTAATAACGAGTTACGTTTTTTCTGATGAGCAATATAGTACCCTGTGAGTATTACCGTAAGCCTGAGAAACCTTTACGTTATATCCCAAAAACTTGCTTTACGTACTTTTATAATTCAATAATATTAAACAGAGCTTTGTTTTATAATATTAGCATAACGTTCAATGTCTGTACCGTTGTACCGGGGCCCTACACTTCGGTCAGAAATGGCAGTTTTCAGTCAGTCAATCAATCAATCAAAACCCACAAGTAAGACACAGACCTCTCTACACAAACACCAATGTTCGCCATCTTTTAATTTCTATTTGCGAATCAAAAATTTCCAACCTCACCATGGCTAATTATCAAGTCGTCATTCCAGAAAAAATAGATATTTCTAGAAGTTCAAGCATTGTGCGCAAGAACAAGAGGTTCTTTTGTCCTTGGGATGATGAAAAGGGGGTAAAAATTGTAATAATCCTACCGGCTTACATAACTTTTACAAAAGGGGATGATAAAGTTGACAAGGATTATCTTTTAAGCTACCTGGATATTAATACCTGGGTGAAATATTCATGTAGGTAACTGGGTCTACACAACACGATTCCTTTCAGCTTCCCTTCTAAGATGCTTTAAATCATTTATGCATACATTTTAGAACAGAATACTGGATTTCCCCAGTGTTGTATCAGCAGCAAAATTACAGGTAAAAGCATTTAGGCTATAATTCGCTTGGCAAACAAATTTTTCATCGCAATCGTGTTACCAGCAGGCACCCAATCCGAAGGACTTTGAAGGAAATTGGTAATCCATTGCTACATAGTATTGAAAAAAATCATGACGCAATGATTGTTGTTGAATTGCCAAAATGAAAAGTATTGCTATTGTAAGTGTGTTACGCAATTATCATGCTGGACTTTGCTGCTGTTGCCGCCTTTAGACATAATTAAATTTAAATTATCCTTGTAGAAAATTGTTGTTGCTGAGCGAATGACCTGACCCATACAAATGTTATTTATGGTGTTTATATGTAAAACATTTATCCCTAACTCAAAATACTGTTCTGTTGTAGTATTAAACCTGTAGCGACATAACATCACGGCGGTATTCCTCGAAGGGTTAGGCAGAGGTGTCCCTGTAGTACACCCACATTTCGCCAGCGGTTTAAATCCCGTGTAATAGGGGCGAGCCTATTACCATTAACCAGGCTGTAATCCAGACTCCGGGCCGCTACTGAGAAATTCATGATGGCAAAACCCACACTTAGCTCGACCTGCTATCTAATTGCGTAACACATTTGACTAATCATTGTGACGGTTCAACAACATTCATTGTGTTATTTACGTTGTTGAGCAGATTTTTTTTCGAACTGTGGAATAAATGGATTTGCTATCTGTTTCAAAATGATTCAGATTGTGATTGATCGTGTATTACGCAATTAGGGTGCTGGGAACCTTAATGGCTCGTGCAGACCGCGCGGTATCGCGGGCGCGACAGGCATCGCAACCTTTGTCGCGCCCGCGATATCGTTCCAATCTGTACGAGTCTCAACCCACTTTTTTTTCTTCTATTTCAATATCGCTATCAATGCTACCAGTCCGTAATCAGGGAAATCCATTTTTCCGGGATAACGATAATAAAACGTTGCGTAAATTAATACATTTAGCGCTAAATCATTCGTGAAATCATCGTTCTGTTTCTGCCAATGTTATCCTCGAAGGGTTTGGCAGAGGTATTATAACCTATAAGTAGGTATTTTTATTTTGTTAGATTTAGTTAGATTAGTGCTAAATGTATTTATGTAGTTATTTTTGGTGTAAGTGGGCCTATAAGTACACACGGCTACACATCAAGCTATACATTTCCAGTATAAGCTGACCTCGCATTGTACGGAAATCCTATATAATGCGAGATCAGCATTAACTGGAAATGTATAGCTTGATGTGTAGCCGTGTGTACGATTCTCAATTTACTATGATATCTCTGCCTTCGGTTTAAACAACGATTAAAGGTAGCTATAATAAGATTAATTAATGGCTTTAATTAAGGGTTGTCAGTCACTTGTCAACTCGTCAGCTCTGTCGGATCAATAGTCGCGGTGTTTACGCTCAAAGGAAAACTCGCGTACAGTTGAATCCAAAATATTTGCCTCCCGAGTCCCTTCGCGAAGTTTGTTTAATAGAATTTCAGAAAGTTT
This sequence comes from Eupsilia transversa, assembly GCA_914767815.1. Lineage (NCBI taxonomy): Eukaryota > Metazoa > Arthropoda > Insecta > Lepidoptera > Noctuidae > Eupsilia > Eupsilia transversa. The sequence goes on along the minus strand of OU611887.1, from coordinate 11,224,753 downwards.
AGCTATCATACTCAATTCAGGTAAGGTTTATCCAAGTAATGTCAACATGAGCGATTTTATCGTGACATCAAAAGGTTTTGGAAATCTTTGGTATAGTTCAATAGTGGATGTCTGACGATGATGATTACTGATAACATAATAGGTAACCGAAGAATTTTAATTATGGTTACTAATGGGCGAACCACATTGTTGTCATCGCAGAACCTGCTGGGTAATTGGATGACACACATAAAATGACAACTGATCGGAATGGGTTTCATTTTGACAGTTCATCCAAGTTCATTGCGTTATTTACGTTGTTGAGCAGACGAATTTTTCAAACCTATGAAGCAATGGATTAGCAATATCCTTCAATACTCTCGGATTGTGATTCAGTGTGTTTTGCAATTAGGGTGCTGGTTGGGGCTGGTACAGGAGTGTCGAGAATGGGACCAGAAAAGAGAGGCCCGCAGTGGGTGAAGTCCGACTGTGGATGATGATGATATGGTTATCTGCCCTCTGCTCATTTACAATTTAACTCTACGTTTAAACCTGCCCTTATTAAAATTCTTCGTCCAACAGCTCACAAGACAAGTAGGAATAGCGTCTTAAGGGCGGCGCACAAATATCGACCCTGCCCCAGTTGAAATAATGTTGAAAATAAATAAACTTCCATTAGCTCTAGAGCGTGTCTAAGCGGAAAAAGTCGCGCGTCACAGGTTATTTATTATCAACTTTATTTTAAAGCTCGCAACGTTGTTATTAGTTTGAGAAAGACGTATGTTTGCCAGATGAGCGCCGGCCCTAAGTATTTACTTAGTCAATTAGGCCGAGTTACACATTAAACGGGGACAATTTAAAAGCATTTAAGACAGTAATGACAGTCGGCTAAGTTTCAGTTAATTTGGGGCGCCTACATTTTTTAAGTAGGTAATAATAGCTGTTTTTGTTGCCAGTTTAGTATCTAACAATTATTTAATACTTTGTTAAGTATTAAACCACAAATAATACCAATTAATAGTTTTTTTTTGTCGTAATTTATTTAATCTTTAATATTATAAATTAGGTATTACATTTAAAAAAAAAAAACCTCAATTGAAAATGATATTTACGTGATATTGCTTTTAATAATACCAGTCTATTACTGTCCATCTGCAGGAAAAAAAACCTCTTCTCATGCAGATAATGTAATTGTTGTTCATTTACTTGGCCAGTCAAAACAGGCAACAAGGGATTTGACCCAAGACTTACTCATTTCTGATCAGAAATTTGGTTGAGCTGTTACAAAATGCTTGACTACAATGTTCATGAAACAATATTCCACAATGAATTTAACATTTACTAGATAACTGTACGAGACCCTCACTACAAAACATCGGTTTTAACATCTATCACCTGCTCAGTGCAGCTGCAAGCTTTAACTTAAATTCAATCTAAATACAAAGTGACCTTTATTCTATAAGATACATGTACATCTGGGTCCCACAGCTCATCCCGCAAACAGGGCAAATCTTGACAATGGCTGTCCTTGGCCAGCCCTCGACTCGACATCCATTCATGACGTACTTCATAAAGCACTCTCATCAAAAACCAACTTTAAAACAAGAAGCTAAAGTCTAATTTTGAATGTGGACTCTGGCTCTTAGGCGGTTTCAGTACCAAAAAGGTGTGGGTTTTAATGATTAGGGGAGGCGGAATAGGTTCTTCGTTTGGAGAATTCCCGCGGTCATGACTATAATGTTATATTATGTATATAACCAGTTTGAAAAATGGACAAGAAGGGACGCTAAATATTTTGTACTCAGGTGTCCCTTTTGCATGAGATTTACAGATGTAGTCGTGTAGATAACGACTCTGTATTCAAGCTTGTAAATAATATTCTAGTACTAGTAAGAGAGACTTGATTTACTAGTTAAGATTATTTAACGGTGGTGTTTTGTCAACTACGAATGTTTTTATATTAGATTTTATTTGCCCGTTTGTCATATTTGGCTCCGGCAATAGAAATGTCAATCTCATAATAATAGGCGATCTTATCATATAAATGCAAGATGCCTGAACTTACGTGGTCATGAATTCTTCAGAGCTACCTTCAACTTTAGACAATCGAAAGCTTTCCAAATAGGTAGCTATTATGAGGTTTATTTACAAGGCTCTTACATTTATTCGTCATCATAAAAAAATAAAAAAACGTATTTTGAGGATTTCAGAGCAGAGTGCACTAAAATTTCAAAAAGAACACCAAGATTAGAATTTCGTTTTGCGAATGAAGTCGTGAAATAGATTTTTCAGAAAGATATGGCATAACGAACTGACTTAATTCTATTTATTTCCATGTAGTAAGCTTCGTCCTGTTTGCCAGCAAACGGATCAAGTCGTGGCGAGGCCAAGAGTCGGCTAAGTCTGCGTCGACCGCAATCCTCTAAATTGTATTAGCGCAAGCGACCGTGCCAGTTGCTATGGTATTACCGAGGAACGGGTTTAGACCGGCAGGCCTCGAGGGGTGATGTGTAATCGCACGTGAACCGACCTGGGGTATAATGTAGACGAAATAATTGGCAAAACAGACGTTGTAGCAGAGAAAGATGATAGAGCTTGTACATGTTCTAAGGATGAAACTGGGTTTGGCAGTATGAAAACCACACTAGAAAACCGTGTAGTGCGTGTAGTGGTTAGAAATGGGTCGAAGAAAAAGGAACATAATGATGATAATAAAATTACTAACAATATTCCAGCCGGATTGCCATTCAAGTAAAGCAGAGTGGACAATGTAGATTTTGAATAGATCCTAATAATCTTAGTTTAGTCTGAAGATCGTTGCATAACGGCAATCAGGCTAAGCTACTCTTAAACTCACATCAAGATCAAAGAAGAGTAATAAAACTGAACTTATCTTAAGCACGAGACACTACAGGCTAAGCCATCCATGATTACAGCGAAATATGTAGTCCTAAATTTCACTTTGTAAGGTCAGAACACTGGCTTCAACTCTCACTATAAATAAAGAATGCTCCCACACCGCCTCTTCCATCAAGCCCTTTCAAATAAATTCCAAGTAAAGTGATAAAAAGTATCATACAATGCCATGCTTAGATCCCATAAATTTTAATAAAGAATTTTCCACATAAAAGGCACTTTTCCGCTCGTTATATGGCGGCGTACCTAAGTCAAAGCATGAATATGATTAATTTGGACAACTAACTGTTGCAGTTGCGTGTCCTAAAGCGATCAAAAGAGAAGTTTCCTTGGTATGTGACAATGCTAATAAGGAGATTAATGAATTGGTGGAAAAACCTGGTTTAGTCACCAAATTGAATAAAGTTCTTTAACAAACCTCAGTCAACATGTCATTGAGATTTGCTTTAGAATTCATAACAAAAGACCCAGATGCAGGTCATCAACTCTTGCCATGCACGATTTGGCAAGCAAGGTGCAAATAATGCAGTTTTTCCACAGAACTCTTCCAGCCATCATTATGACCGAGGCGACCTGCAGAACTTAGGAAAACTCAGCCACGGATGATGGTCGTGATGTTATTTTTGGGCTCAATTGAGTTCAAGCTAGTAACAATTTGCATAGAGAATAATCTTCAACATGATGAGTGGCATTCAGCGGATGAAGATGTCGTTCATCATCATAGTGACTGCGTTTGTAGCAAATTGAGTAATTGATCCGTTTGAAGGCATCTAGGCACTTTGGAATATAGGTTATTGGAACAGGAGAACGAGGGTGCATTGTTGAAATGACTATGAGACAATGGTAGTTGGCTTAGGTTTTATGATAGACATTTGATGCCTGTTATTGTCACAGAGAACTCTTACTTAGCCAAAAATCTGCAGGATCTGTGATGATCTTTGTTATCATGGGATCGTCAAAATTTGATTATCAATATATGTGGTAAGCCTCTGCCGCTAAAACTTTGCTCAAGGAATTAATTAAATGCCAGACAGTTATTCAAGTAAACTTTTGAGTTCCCAAATAAATATCGCCGATACGGATCAAGGATACAAAATAAAATAACGACACACTCTTTCACTATTATATCACCTCCAATTTTAATTAAATTAATACCAAATACGGAAGCAGTACAAATAGTTACACAGCCTTGAAATCTAACGGAGTTCTTAGCAGATACTGTTAACAATCGCCATTGGTTGCAGGCGCAGCGGGATGCCAATATCGTTGACCTTTGATTGAAAGTCTTTATTATAGGGATAGTAAAAACGACAGTAACACTAGGTATCATATCCATTGCGAAGTGTATACACGGTATTTTTAGAGGAGTTCGTTTTGGGAATGCAATGGACGTAAAGTATGTTGTTAGGTTGCATTTGGTCAATGATTTCGTAAGCGGTATGGTCAAGCGCAATGTTTGAGTAAGCTTTCGGAATGTTAGGAATTTGTTCAGATATCTGTAGTGGAATTTGTAGTTTCTCGGTGGCTAAGTTAGGTTTAACAATAAGCAGAAGACTTAAAATAACATTAACATGAGGAGTAATCCCCGAGGGGAAGGCAGAGGACCCACGTTTCGCCTAGGTATGTTTAACGGCTCGTACACACCCGCGATATCGCGCCAGCGTCGTGTCGCGCCAACGATATCGCGCCAGTGTGTACGAGCCTTAACTCGCATATAATAGGGGGCGAGTCTTTGCCATCAACCGGGCACAAATACAGACTCCGGGCTATTACTGAAAAATTGCTGATTGAAAAACCTAACAACAGTTAGCAACAACCTCATGCTAAGCAGTAGTACTTGCGACCACTACACCAAAGAGGTTTTGTTGCCTAGATGACCAGCTGAGAAATCTGCCTAAACATTATTTTTTTATTTTTTGTGTTCATCTGACCAGCTTACAAAAAAATAATTTATTTCTGAGAAAAGATGGTTGTGAAAGAGCGTCGTAAGCCCCTTAATTACATAAGGGGTTCCCAACCTCCAATGTAAACTTTTATAGGGTACTTAAAGTATCACTAAAATAAATTTAAAAAATCCGAATTAATTTAACAGCTCTCTAGCCGGTAGCATGTCGTGTTAACCGGACGATCCCATGGTGTTTTATGGCAAAACATACCTATCTGAAAGTGCCATTAATTTTGAGTATTATTTAAACCATTTAAATTAAATAAGTTCCCCGGCTTGACAGGAAAGTTATTAATTAACAAATTCAAATTATGTAAATAGCCTACTTGTGGTGATTTTGAGAATTAATTCGCTAATGAGGCCACGTTAACTAATATAAACTTGTTTCTATAAAATTAATTAGTAGGTATTTGAAGTTAATTAGAATTCAATTTGCGAAACTAGCGGTTAGACTTTGTGTGAAAATTGTTTTAATATACCAAAACTAATATTTTTTTAGCAAAAGATACTTGAAGTATTTTTTGAGATCCGACCTTAAAAGGAAAAAGCGGAACCTTTTTGTGTTCAGTTTTTTATCTGATTGCCTCGTCGGTTTAGTGGCATGCGCTACTGCTGAGCATGAGGTTTTCGGTTCGATTCCCGGGGTCGGGCAAAGTGTTTTCAGGTTTTTCTAACTGACTTTCTGAGTAGCAGGCCGCATTCCGGATTTATACCCGGTTAATGGCAATAAGCTCGCCCCCCTATTGCATGGGACTTAAATATAACTGGCGAAATGTGGGGCACTAGTATCCCTCTGCCTAACCTTTCGAGGAATAGAGGCGTGATGTTATGTTATGTTTTAGTCTGTCTGTCACAGAGCTTTTTTACCAGGGCATATCATGATGCGTATGGTATACAAATACAACGATAGCTACCTAAAATATCGTGAATTGCCAAAATAGAGTTTCTTCTTGGATATCCTACAACATTTTAACTACCAAGTATTATTAATTTAATCGGGCATACAAATAAACATTCTAAAATACCAGTAGATGTATTTACAGTTCAATTCAACAAGAAATATGGAAGGCAATCAATTGAAGAGGATTGGCCCAGCCTTCTTATATTATACAACTTGCAACCGGCCCCTGCTTTGCATAGCTTTTACGGCTTGACAAACATCGAATTTGTTATATATTTGTTAGTTTAAAATTAATGTAAGTATGGTAATACACATAAACTGTCCGGTAAAAATTCTGTAAATAATAGTAAAAACCTTATCTTAATCCGTTGCGTAGTTTATTGTCCGCGCGCGACGGCTAGTCACCCGCCTGAGGTATGTGAAAGATGACCCGGGCGAGGGCGCCATTGACAAAATTGGCAGATTGAGTTAGCTTGGCCTTTGTTTACCTCCCCCGTCTCACCGCTCACATACCTCATGCAGTGACTAGCAGTCGCGTACGAACTCTAGAAGACGCGGTCACAAAGATACAAAAAGCGAATATGTTTATTATGTATTGAATTGATGAGTCGTCCTTGTAAATAGGTTCTTAGATAGACATTCCAATTTGCAGATTACCCTGCTAGTTCTAGTTCCACCGCTTAGTGGCATTTAAAAGACTTAGGCATGACACATAACTTGCAGATAACGGGACGATAAAATAATGTACGCACCAGACAGTAGCATTGTTAAGTTAATAGAATTGTAAATGCAAAAGATAATTCTGCTTGAGTGAGTTCTTCGGCAATTGATTTAATTATACACAAACAAAAACCTGGACAAGGACAAGGTACAGTCTGGGTTCCTAGTTGTTTATTAAGTAAATCAAACCGACACACTATGTCTATTTGATTTATGTCTAGCTGTCAAAAATGACAGTTGCTATTTGATTAGACGGTCAATGTAGTCAATTTGCTAAATAGTAATTTCCCTGACCTTACATACTTTTGCACTCAGAAAATTCTCAATTTATCAAGCTGAGCCCAGCTTATTAATTCGTGTCATAAAAAGCTTTCATAAAAGGCACAAAACAAACTTTAGTAGTCAGAAAGACGATAAAAGGGACTTCGACAAGGGATCTTTGAAATTACATTTGTCTTGAACTAACAAGGAATCCTTTTCCAAGGATATGCCTTATTAAAGGGATGGGAAACAAAAAAAAACTTTTTTTTTTTAATGCTTGACGACATAGTTATAGACATTAAATTTACAACATAAAGAAGAAACTGTGTCTTAAACATAGGTATGGCTCCCAAACTAGGCTTAAAGAAGAAGCGTCTTAAACATAGGACCCCTGGCTCCCAAACCAGGCTTAAAGAAGAAGTGTCTTAAACATAGGTCCCCTGGCTCCGAAACTAGGTTAATACCTGTGACTAGATAAGGCATAATAATGGAGGCAAGAGCATTGATCACCACTTGCTCAAGACAAGCTGGCGATTTCAGACATAATATTACTTAACTATAAAGTCCAGGTAGGTTTAGTATGTTTTCCTTCACCTATGTGAGTAATGAGATAAGGGATAAACCTCCGTTTGATCACACGGTCTTAGGAATCGTAACTGAGGGGATTAGGACTAAATTGAATTTCCCAAGGCAACCTACTCTATTATTCGGTGTATCGTTTGAAAGAAAGATAGAAAATACATTTATTTAACACAAACTAACAGCAAATGAAAAGATAGAATAGAAAATCAAATGAAAAGTGTAATGTACGATGTAAGAAATGATCAGGGAGTGTGCCTCACGGATGCGCCAAAAAGGCCCAGTTCAGCAAAAAAGTCACACAACTATAATGTGCCCGATGCTGGTTTTCAACTGGACCTAAAAGTGTGAGATGATGTAAATCAGTGTATGCATTCTGAAATAAAAATAAATTTGTTCATTTCAGTTTCTTTATGAAAGAATATTGTATTACGAATGTTTGAATAAAAATCTTCCGACAAAATCACGACGACGCATAAAAATGGTAACGAAGTGTACATATTTTTTGTCCTGAAATCAAATCCTTGACGATTGACGTCAAAAGCAATATTCTTGAAACGCAATAAAAATGTATTTTTATTTTTGTTTCAGGATAGGTATGTACTCTTGAGGGTCTGAACAGATATTTATTAGTCAGACGCTCATTCTTTTAAGCTTGTGTAATACACGAGCAATCACCATCTGAATCGTTTTGAAACAGATTGCTAATACATTGCTTCACAAGTGCGAAAAATAAAATCAGCTTAACAACGTAAATAACGCAATGAATGTTGTTGAACAGTAAAAATGAAACAGATATTAGTCTTAATCGTTTACGGAAATGTGTTACGCAATTAGATAGCCGACTAGCACCCTAATTGTGTAATAGACGAGCAATCACAATTTGAATCGTTTTGAAACAGATTGGTATTCCATTGTCCACTCTGAATTCAACGTGTGAATATTTGTTTTTATTTTTTGAGAATGTGCTTTTGGCTTTATTTATTTCTGTATACGGCAGATGTAAGCACTGGTGTAAGTTTAATTATCACTTACATTTTTATTTCGCATTTAGGGATTGCAAAAAAATTTATGGGTTGGCGCCAAAAATGCGCGGAATGTCGCACAGTTTGCGGAATTTCTCCACAACCGCTGCCACAAATATTAACTGTAATACGAAGTTTATTAAATATATAAAGTTTCTTTTAAATTGTAAGCGTATTAAGATTAAACTTCTTAATTGTTTACTTTCCAAGGTAAGCGGATATCTTGAGCCAATCAATTAGATTACATTAAGCTGGGAATTAGCCGAAGATTATCTTTGTCACTCGACCTCAAGTTTCCACAGTTCTTAACTCAGGAACACATTTTACACACGCCACTCAACAAGCGCTCTTGCGTGTCTTTCCTCGGAGCGCACTTCATTCGCGTGTTGAAAGTCTGTCCCTGGCTTTTTGTATTACCTTAAAAGCTTGATGAGAGTTTGTCGAAGTATTTGGGTCTTATTGGACATTAAATCAATTGATTAATGACAAAAAACGTTTAATGCCCTGCGTGTACAATACAACAATGGTTTTAGGACACTGCTGGCGCTGCCACGTTTCTGTAGCGCGTCAGGGATGTTCGCAGAAGCACGTACAGATGGCTTCTTTGCTATCCCGCGTAAAAGATCCGCGTCACTACTGCGTCGGATGCGAGACAGCGACAACAGTCTCCTGAGCATTGTTGCTAGTAAAACGGAAAGCCATCTGATGGGGCACCTGTGCGCAGTGCATGTATTGTTGCCGGGTGTCTCAAGCAGATGGCTTAATAGATATAGTATTATTTAAGTTGTGTTGCTTTGTTGTTTCTAATTGTTTATGTTTGTCCTATTTAAGTATACTAACATAGCTGTAAGTAGTACTAACAAATTATGGGTAATGTGCCTGATATAAAGATGAAATAAATAATAAATAAAAATTAATTGCCTAATATGCCGTGACATGGACCCATCGATGCACAAAGCACGTATTTTGTATTTATTTACTGTGAAGTTTATACCGGCACGTCCGTGAGGCATGTTTGTAAGATTTATTTGAGTTAAAACATAAACATTGACACGACCAATATTTTCCTTGAGCTTTCGAACATGGGTGAAATGTCTTGAGCTATTCAATGCCGTGGTAAAAGTTATTGGTGATCTTAGATAAATATTTAAGATCAAAGCTTCGCCTTCGTTGGAATGGGCAACTAGCTTCACGTTTCTGACTGACCGAGCCTTTGACAATTCAAAAGTTCCTGTAATTAGTTTATTTGAAATAAATGCTTTGAGTTTGAGTTCATATTATGTTCATACCGTTTATATTAGAAGTCCAGTCAGAGTACAAATTAATAATAAAATAAAATAATATTAATAATACTAATATTATATTATAAATAATCAATTGTTGAAACATATTAATTACTTATTAAAAGGAATTACGTAAGTAAACGTATTTAGCCTCGTGCAGACTGGTGCGACGCGACTCTAACAATACAATTATTACATATTAATTATATACAATAATTAAGAAAAATTACCGCTATCGCATCGTGCCAGTCTGCACGAAGCTTTATAAAACTCGTCATTATCTTCCTGTCTTTGTCGGTGTTATAACCCGATTTTTATAACCGTGCGCTTGGAGCTGTCAAAGTCGTAGGTATTGTCGTTAGTATTGAATTGACTCGTGTGGTTACCTCCTCAGTCTTAATACTTACTAATTAGGGCGCGAACGCGATCAGCACATCTAAAACCAGTTCAAGAGCTGTCAGTGTCAATATTCCATAGAAAATAACGACACTGACAGCTCTTAAACTTGGTTTATGTTCTGATCGCGTTCAGTTGCGTTGGTGAAATTAGCACTTAAACGACGCCTCAAAGTACGGTCTACACAACTCGTGTCGTCTCCACAGTTCTATCATATTTCTCGTTCAGTTGTTATTGTTATTTAATCAAACTTCATACACTGTAATATTTTGGCGTTGATAGGAGCAGTTATAAAAATCGGGTTATACTTGTGGTCCCTGTCAACTGCCACGCTGTCATTCACTCTATTCTCTTTCATATCATCCCTCACACAATCCATCACCATAATCATAAAATAGTAAAAAATGAATTCACTTATCCCTTGAATGCATCAATGCATGATACAATAAACGGAAAACCCAAAACTAATCCGTTTCCTTTCTCAGGTAAGTACTTTTATCATTCCTCTTCGAATCTCTGAGCAAAACATGACCCGAAAAGACACAGCTCAATTCCGAACCGCCACCAATTATTCAATTTGCTTCACTAAATATCTTTCCTGTACCAACGCAACGGTAACGGAAAGCGAAATGCAACTAAAATAACATGTTACAAGACTCGTAACCATTAAAATACCGTCGGCCCACGCATTCAGAGCCTACCGCACATCAAACACTCCATAACTGTCTTTATTATCAGCAATGAAAAGTTCAAATTCCTTTGAGATGCTTGACGCAGGTCCGCAATCGTTGTCCATAACATATATATGCCAATAACTGCTATAAATTTTATCGATAAAGGAAGAAGTTTTACGTTTTATTGATGTTTTGATGTTATTGAAGGCCTTGAGTTTCCTATGGAAAGGGTAAACAACTTTTGCAGGACGGACTGATCGTTATTTATTTCTGTTAGCTATGCCTGTCTATCATTCTTTGGCCGCTATCCCAATTTATTTGGGGTTAACACAAGTCTTCTTCCATATTTCTCAGTAGTCACCCCCTTTCTAGCCATATCATCTTTAACTGCTTAGCTTTTCTGACGATCAGAAGGTTGTCTGTAAGAGATCGCTATTATCGAAAAGAGCTTAGCTCCCATTGCACATACTTTCATTCGATGTGTTCTATTTTTAACCCCCGACGGCAAAAGAGGGGTGTTATAAGTTTAACGTGTGTACATCTGTGTATCTGTCTGTTTCCTCGTAGCTCCCAAACGGCTGAACAGATTTGAGAAAGGTGTCTTGATCGAGAGTGTTCTTAGCTACAATTCAAGAAAATCGGTTCAGCCGTTTGAAGATTATCAGCTCTTTTCTAGTTGATGATTGGATGTGCGCATCTTCCACAGGTCTGATCGATTTGAAATTTAGTATTCTGTTACTTCAATGATATTAGAAGAACATAGTAACCTTGAACCGATACTGCAGCATCACCTGGAATTGTGTCGGGGGTTATTTAAATTTTTAATTTTAACTTGTAATCACCATTTACCATGGAACACCTACCATCCATCCAAAACTTTTTCTGGTCATTTGACAGAGTAGTAACCTCGAGTCTTCTTTATACCAATTCGTTTAGCTGTTTCAGCTTTGCCAATTTCTTCTAACTACTAACTTAACGATCTTTCTCTTTTATCTCCATATTTACTTCTAGGAAAATGTTGTGCCTACAAATAGTTTATTTCTCTTCTATTTCACATACCATAACATCACGCCTGTAACCCCCGAAGGGTTAGGCAGATGTGTACTTAACATAGTACACCCACATTCCGCCAGTTATGTTTAAGTCCCATGTAATTTCATTTTCTTGTTAAAAAACTACGTTAGAAGAAAAAAACTGTAAATAAAAATGAGTTGACAAGCCGTTATGGCTGTAACTAAAGTGTATTTTCTGCTCATTCCGCGGTAATGGTTATGAGAGCAAGCACTATAACTACGAAATGGTATAAGATTACTGCTAGTATGAAATTGTCGTGAACGCTGACTTGCAAACTTCTAAGCTAAGCCGTAACGGTAGGGGTATAAACCAGGCTAAGAAAGTTATGAAAGTATCTTGTACAAGTAATTTAATCATAACTGTAACACAAGGTTCAAATATATCCAGAGCTAAGCCATTCTCATGGGGACAGTCACAACCCTCGAAACTTTTATCCTTGGGATCTTCGCTCCAGACAATCCATATCATTTAAAATGCGAAACTAGCTCGGTATTGTTTGTTTTACCTTTTGCACGCCTTAACGGCTAAACAGATTTCAATTATATTTGGCAGACCAGGGTTAGGAGATAGGACACTTTTGTTCCGGTAGTACACACCTGTTTTCTACACGTTACCTTCACACGAGCAAAACGCGGGCAGAAGCTGTTTGGTTCTCTATCAACAACTGACGTAATTCTTCAACGATAAAATCTCAACCAAACGTTTCCACTGCCCTTCTGCAGCGCAAGCATCAAAATGCGAGCATGCATTACCGCTTTGTATGTAGTTTCGCAATTCTTTTTGGAATTCAGCAATTAGCATTGTTCACGATAACGTAACAGACAGGTAAGTAAGTAGGTTAGTGCATCGATAAATCTTTATCTACGCACTACTTGACTCGCTTTGTAGATAAGCTACCGGTTTCGATGCTACTAAGTGTTTAATTAACTTTATAATTGATTGGAAGAATAGAAATGTAAGGATTTGTGTAAATAATCTTATATTAATATGTACGTGAAGATAAAACTTTACGAAAATTACGCAGACGGAGTAGTATGAATTTTATGAAATTAATAAAAAAAAGCATTACACACACTACCATACGTTTGACACAAGATGGCTACCTTAGAATAATGACATGGCAGCATGGAATTAGTATTACTGTACAACTTACATGAACAATTTAATTTAACTATGGTCGAATTTCGAACACTGGGCGACCACAAATTTACAAAAGACACCAGAAGGTCTAGACTACCGGCAATCGCTTTAAAAGTATTTCGTATGTCTACATCGACTTTTAACAGGATTGACATTATAAGCTTTTCGGTAGCATGACCAATACATTTTTTGACTTTTCCAGCATCGTTATCACTGATAGAATGTGACTTTGTTTAGGTCGTCAGCACACTATCTAGGCTATCGAAACTAGATTGCAGAGAACTGTTGAATAAAGAATAAAGTCTACTAAGAATTTGATCATACAGACTATAAACACGCGAGGAAACACAACACTGTCATAATATACATATATATAATAAAATAGATGATAAAAATGTGGAACAAAAACTTCAAAAGAAAACTTTGCTACGCATCTAGGCCAAATGAAAATAAGTGGTCTTCCACCACAAATTGGGCTGTTCCAATCTTGCCAACTTCACGCACAGACCAAGGTGCGCCCGCGGTTTTGAATACCAACATAAAAATAATCACCACGCACTCTCGGCTAATAGGTCGATGCAAAGCAATCTATTTAATTAAAACTGAAGTTCCGAAAGTTTATTACTATGTAAATCATGGACTAAAGGATACCGAGACCAATCCCAAAAGTTTTAATAGTTCCAAAAGGACCAGTTTAGCTACCCTGTTTGTATTTGAATTTATAATCAAAGGATAAGAAGCAATTACTAAAACCAGACAAATTGTTTTGGACAGTTTAATTTATCGTTTTCCGCACCATTTGGAAAGGGCATTTTATAATTCAGGAAACGAAACGTTGAATAAAACGTCGAATATCGAAACACAAGGTCTATTGCAGAAACTGACGGACGGACGGCAAACCGCACACGGACCAATTTCTAAGCGCTTCCGGAAATAACCTGGACGCCTAGTTGCAACATGGCGGGCAGTCGAGCGTGCTTCCACTATCATTAGTTATTCGACGGAGAATCATTGCAGTTTCGAAATTAAACAATTTCACCAAGGCCTGTATGTAACGTTACACGGCGGAACAATGACCGATGAAGAAGTGTTTGCATGACGTTACCTAATACGCCAATGGCGTGCGCAGTTTTGACAGCCACATGATGATGTGCACGATATAATAGATGGGTTGGCCTAGTTGTATCGTGTGGTTATGATAATCATGAGAATGCACGCCGGACTAAGTGCCAGTTGGGTAGAGGACATCAAACAAATGGGCCCTGAACATTTTCGTGCAGAACACATTTCACGTTCAATTCAGTCTGTGTGAAAGAACCCGAATCAATTCGGCTAATACGCATGGCCTCTCCAGAAAATGCTTGGCCTGTAAGGAATTTGGCAATATTAAGAATGCTGGTTCTGTTCCAATAAACAATTTTGGAAGCAAAAAGTATGTAAAACAAATTTAATTAAAAATTCCACAATACATAAAAACGATGGTCACTTAACCAATCAAAGGGACTGTAGCAAAATAACTAATATGTAATTGGTCACTATTAGGCTTCTGGAATCCCCCAAAAGCAATCAACCACAACCAGTTTTGAAATTAGCGATGCAAAATGAGTCAGAGGCGGAATTTTTTATCATGACTTAGCGTCTGCCTGTTAGCGCTCGTAATACCAATTTGAGACATCTAAGTAATTAGGAAGTCTATTCCGAGCTCGATTCGTTGACACATGCCCGGAATATGATAAACGACTACCATGAAATTATAATGCCTTGAGCTTGAACGTTCAGACCTTATTAATAAACCAACTCAAAAGATCATCTCAACTTCAAGGTGAGATCGAAAATTCTCCTAGATGTTTTTGTAAAATGGTTTTGGCACGGAAATTGCATTTTAAAAGAGGTTGCTCTAAAAATATTACGTTGAAATTGGGTCAGCTTTTTCATTCCGATGATATTCTTTTGTCTTGCCAGCAAAGTTGTTGGAGTGGACTTATACAATTTAATGCACAATGAGTCTTGGTTAGTTGTTTTTTTATTCTTACTTGTAGAAACATCGTGTCAAATAGGTTTTAATGTCCCGAGACTTTGTCTTTGATAACTTCTTGCAACATTTTCTTATTCTAGGTTTATTCTTGGTCATTTTTTTCCATCCATGATCACTTGTGTCATGTGGGTTAAGTGGTTAGTGACATTACCTAATAATGTTCATTGAGCACCAGTATATGCAGCAAGGAATGCCTTCTAAGCAAACCTTAAAATGTCACAATCGCAGGAAGCTAAACAACGAGGCAGAATGAACCGACGTCTTCGGCGATCGATATTATTCACTTTAGCAAAGTTCATCGTTCTTGAATCAAGGCCATATCGCATAAGCTAATGCCGTAAGGACGTCCCCAACTATGTGGAGCAATGACCTCTAATACTATTGTCAGTTTGTCACACGTTTGGTCCCCATATGTGTGCCCAAATATGCCGTTTAGCCCTCGGCAGAAACCATTACGCCCGCCCCATCTTTTCCCATTGGATTTGTGAAGGTATTATAGCAGTACACCGTGAAATTTTGTTGAATACAAAGGGAATGATGGTTAAATCTATGTAAAATACAACGCTATATATTATGGACGGAGAATATGGGTTTAAGGATTTCTTGTTGAAGGTTGAGGAAACGCAAAAATAGTGGATTGAATAGAACTGCACACTTCTCAAGTCATGTTGCATTAATTTGATATTTTAACGCCTTTCGTTTTATTATCTCTACGCCAAAAAGACGTGACTTCTACATCGTTTCGTACATTAAAGCATCATGAATAAGAAATAATTGCACTTTAATACTGCCAGTAAAACTCGAAGATAAAGATATTGTTGTGGTGTAAAAACTATGTCAAATATGACCCAGTTGTCCTTGTGTGAGTCATTTACTTGGTACTTAGCGACAGTATGTAAATAAAACCGCTACTGCAACAAAACTTTTGTTGCTCAATAATGTATTGAATACTTTGTACAGGTAAGCAAAAAGTAATATTGTCATGTTGCATTACGATTTTACTAGCTCAAGGAGGTTTTTGTGGCACTTTACCGCAGTGGCTAATATGGGCTAAAATGCAGTATATTCATGGATCGCTAAATAATAAAAGCTGCACGGGTCGATCTTCAAGGCTAAGCCACGCTTGCCGAGGTTGGTCAGTGGTTGGGTAACCATACATTACATACCAAGACCCCCTCCGTGCCTCGGAAAGCACGTAAAGCCGTTGGTCCCGGCTGTAATTTGTAGATCTTTGACAGTCACTTCGGGTATTCAGAAGCCTGAAAGTCTGTATGTGTGGATCACAGATAGGCAGTCGCTCCATGTAAAATACTGGTATTCAGCTACATCCGGTTAGACTGGAAGCCAACCCTAACATAGTTGGGAAAAGGTCACGTAGGCAGATGAATCTTGTGCCATTGCCATTTTAGACAGCGGGTTTGTTGAACCATTGAAGAAGTTTTAAATAGCTTCTACATTTATTATGTAACACAAATACTTAGAAAAACTGGTTTCGAATAGGAATGCGAAGAAAACGCGGCAGGCCGCTGAACGTAATATGAGAAACTCGCCGCTTGCGGATAGAGGAAATTATCGGATGCTTCCTAATCAACTTTGTATCTTTCAACGAGGCGGATCCTCTCAGAATAAACTTAGTTTGTGACCACTTTTGAGCCCAATATTTGACTTTCAAATTCGACATTTTGATAACTAACTAAGTATCTACCCTCGGCATGGCAACACGTCGTGTTCTAGTTCGCGACAAGTCAATCGTCATCCTGAGGATGCTTCGTTGAGAGGTGAAACACGTGTCGATTTCTTACAAGATTTTTATGGCTCTTTAGGAATAGTTAAGCGGAATAGGTTACTAAATATATCTACGTCTATTGTACTTTAAAACTTGATCTTTAGTGGATTAGGCTGGCACAAAAAAGAGGCCGATGCCCAGCAGTAGAAACACGTCATCTTCAATAACCTTTGCAGTATCAAATGCGTACCTACAACTTTTAAATACAGGCAATTATTATACCGGCCTTATTTTTGTTCACTTTGTAAGCTAAATCAGCTACGTAAACGCTGGTACGAACCGGTCTGGTGACAGGCGCAACGACCTTGGCGGCCGTCCGTTCAGACCGAATCGGCCTTTATCCCATTCCCGAATTCCATTGATGCCTTTAATCTGTGCCGGGCCGGATTACCGACTTAGCTGACGACGAATAGTTTATTTGATACGAGTTTTTGCAAAGGCACAGTTGGATGTTTTAAGTCTTCATTTAAGGTGACAAAATTCGATTTTTTCCGACCGGTAAGTGACGGTTTGGGTACAGTTGCTTGTAGATAATTTCACGCCTAATCCGCGGGGCGTTTTAATGGGTAAATAGAATGGCTTAATACAGGTTTCTAGGCATTTCCGAGAAGTTAGACCTATAGTTTTAGTTCTTAAAGATGATACGTGCCTTTTTAATGTTTGTTGCACTTGGTTTTAATGTTATTCAACACGTTCAGGACGCGACAAAAGTAACGGCAAGTTTTTGGTAAAAATACAGTACTGTCAGTTTTTGTCAAAAATTCTTCAGTTTTTGCAGTAAGTACTGAGTGCTTCGGTATTAAGAGAGATTCCGCTTAAGTCTTAAGTTGTGACCAGATTTTCAAACGTTCTCAATAGAATGTTGATGATTATCTTATTCGTGGAATTATGCGTACAATCTTAGACTAATGGTGTCAAACTTTAGGCCTTAAAGATTACCACTGAAACGCTTCAAGGTTTTACGCGCATAATCCTAGAATCTTGAGTGTTAAGCTTTTGATTACAAGTTTATAATCTGGAGTCGGATGAACGTTAGATGTAGGCCTAAGTTTGATGAAGGCTTTAATTAAATTGGCTATGTTCACAGTTCATAACTTTATTATGAACATAGCCAATTTTTACCGATTAAAACTTGTTACCGAAACCATCATTGTGGTTGACGGTAAAACCAAAGTCGTTTCGGGGATATCTTTGAGCAGATTTTCATGATCTGCCTATAGGAGTGCGCTGATGGATATCGGATTCTCGCACGCCTTTCAACTAGATCCTCGCTGCTACCAGCCACCCTACGAAGATCGTCGCGCCTCCTAGTCTGAGCTGATCTTACAACAACTTAGGACATATTGTGACATTATTCGTGATGTTCTTCAGAAAGGTCATGTCCGTAGTTCTCGGAACCGGCGAGCGCTTATGACCAGGGGCTTAAGTCACTAATTTATATTACGTCACAATGGTGTCATAATGGTTAGTTTTTGACAGATTTGCCATACAAAAACTGTCAAAAACTAACCATTATGACACCATTGTGACGTTTATAAATTAGTAGACTTAGGGCCCTGTTCTATGAACGTAAACGAAGCATGGAGTATGTGAGGATCGTAGCAGATGGCATTCTGTAGTTTCTGCCTGCCCACATGGAAAGAAGGCGTGAGTTTATGCATGTATTTACGGACGAGTTGTAAAAAACAAGACAAGTGATGCCCAATTTCACGTTCCGTTATCATGGTTCGACCCGAATGGTACTGTTTTAATTACTATTTGATACTCATAAGTGGAGCGACTGGTATTTAAATACTTGTTCGTTTTTGCTGCCGCTCCAGCTAAGAACATGTTACCGTGATTATTAGTGCAAACGAAATTAAAGTTTAGTTCCGAAAAATTATGATTATAATCAGCTCTTAATTTGTTTGGTCAGTAAATTATGTTTAACTACTTTCCCATTGTAGCTATGCGTGTCAAGTTTAAGAAACATGGAACTAAAAAGCGCATTTTTAATATGATGACGCATTTTTTTTTAATACGATTTCGTGATGACTTCCTTAAATAATTCATAAAAAAATTAAGAACATTATCAAAAAAACTTAAACGTAAAAATTATTAAATAAGAATTTTATTATAGTCGTAAAAAACATCGAAGGTAATTTTAAAAATTAATAATCGACCGTTGCGGACTCGCCTGCATTTATTTATGACAATTCATAGTTTTACAACATTTAAAGGGACCATAATCCTCAGCATAAAAACAAAGTAGGTTTGTGTAAAAAAAAAACGAGATTTGTAAGATGATGGTAAACATGGCCGGCTGCCAAATAGGTGACCGCTTCGTTCAGTCGGTTGATACGACTGGCTAAAATTAACCTTGTGTTAATGTCTTTAACAATCCATTCAGGAAATGAGATAAGTACACTGAAAATAGAATTAGGACACATCGTTGTTGATATTGCGAGTTTCTTGGGAGACAGCAGTGGATGGAAAATTCTGGTTATCTAGATACTATATATACAGGTTGGCCGGAACGTTGACGTCCAACAATAAAATTTAGTTCCCTCGTATCGTGGGGTATCCGAATCACCCCCATGTATGTTC
Source organism: Eupsilia transversa (assembly GCA_914767815.1). Taxonomy (NCBI): domain Eukaryota; kingdom Metazoa; phylum Arthropoda; class Insecta; order Lepidoptera; family Noctuidae; genus Eupsilia; species Eupsilia transversa. The sequence continues at coordinate 11,205,453 of OU611887.1, read as the reverse complement.
CGCGATTTTTCATAGTTTTCGAGTTATGTTTTTTTTTCTGAATTTTTCAGAATTTTCGACTTGACCAATTTATAAAGACTTTTACGAGTTTTTTTTTTTTGCAACTGAGTCATCATGAGTACTTACTACTTTTATGCATAAAATAATCAGCTTCGTAGCTGTGATGAAAGTTATGAAAATGTTGGTATATATAGTATAGCATCCTGAGTGTATTGTGTGATAGGTGGGGCAGCCCCATGCTAGCTCACTGGATATAGCTGCACATGGAGGTGTCAGTCGTTTCAATTTTGTTTAAAGGTGTGATTTTTATACTAACGTTAGGTTAAGGCCGTTACTAAAAATGTATGGATCTTGTTAATTCATCTGAAATAAATATATAATAATAATAACCGTGTTTATGTGACCGCGTTGTTCTTGTCAACTTCGCAACGTATTTTAATGCGGTTTTCAACATAATTTTGGAGAATTGATTCCGGAGTTATCATAATTTCAGCCCGGAGTCAGGTATTGCTGGGTATAGGCCTCCCTATTTTTTTGCCATCTATCCCTTCCCAGCTATAGGCCTATTTTGCCATACTTCTCGAATCCGTGCGTCCGTCACCCAGGTGTTTCCCGCGACTTTGACGATATCAACTACCCAACGCGCTTTTGGAGAGCCCTGGTTTCTTTGGCCTAAACATGTTATGTCAAGTCGTAATAATCGTGCGAAGCAGGGGCGGGTCGCTAATATGATAGTAAAACAAGCTATAAATATTGGAAAAAACCTAAAGGCTGAGTAGCCTTTAGGTTTTTTCCAATATTTAAAATAAATGCAGTAAGTTGACAGGATGGTGGTAATTCCCCAGTTGCTTTGTACGTAACATTAATATTCTTTGTCAATTAAGTAAAGTATTTTTATTAGTCACTTAGCTGTTAGGTACCTATTAAACAGGCTCTCTAGATATCGTTCAGTGGTACATACTAGACAAAACAGAACTTTGCAAACCGTATTTTGGGTTGCGTAGCAAAACAAGCAATTCTTATAATTTCACTATGTTGTCACTCAAAACACAATGTTTTTTGTAATGAAAATCACTTAATATCACGGCTGTAATCCCCGAAGGGTTAGGCAGAGGTGTACCTAATTCTACACCTACCTTTCGCCAGTTATGTTTAAGGCCCATGTAATTGTAATGGTTATCCATGTCATTTAAGATTAATGGTAGTCCCATTTACTTTATTTTAAATAGTATTATAAGGTATAAGGTATAAGGTAAAACGGGCTGGTGTCCGCAACTCCACGTCAATGCGCGTATTTTGCGTCCGGGTGGGAATTCGGTTATTCGATCCACCCCAGCTCCTCAAGAAAGGCCAGCAACGCCTTGATGTTCCTGGGTGAATATACAATCAATGGTATTTTCAGTGGCCCCAGAGAAAAAGTTATGTATTTGAATTAGTATTAAATATCTAGCAACTTCGCTATGTGTATGTATGTATAATGTTATGGGCCAGAAGATAAATGATTTTTTTAAAGTTTTATAGGCCCCAGGGGAAAATGTGTAGTCAGGGGAGTGACACCATGGACAGGGTAGTGACAAATCGAGCCAGGGAAGTGACATATTGTTAGTATTTTTATATGTTAAATAAAATATAACAAATTAAAGTTGTTACTTATTAATGTTTATTATTTTAATTAATGAAATTCTATCAGCATCACAGGACAATTTTCAATTTAATTAGTCGAATTAAACAATCTCTGTGCTTTTTAGTGTTCTCTGTCCATATTTGTCCAGTAGTTCGTTGTTCCCTTTCTTTGAGTACTTTTTATTAATTGTCAATTTGCCTTCTATCATATTTCAGTTTTTCTTTTTCTTTTGATTATTCATTCTTAACTGGATCACTTTTTATTCTCTGGTAACGTAACCTTTCAGCTTCACGTTTCTTTTTCAGCCTTTCTTCCCTCATTTGCTTCTTTTTCATTTTCTTTTTGATTCTAGCTTATGTATGACATAAACGAGAACTGGAATAAATAAAAGTAGATGTTAAAAGACGAAATAATAATAAGTAAATTTTTTGTCATTCCCCTGGCTTTAATTTCACTTGTATGCCAGGGGAGTGGCACCAGAGGAGTGACAAAATCGCTAATAAACACGAAATACAGCTAAACACGTGTTTGCTTTTGTATTGCTATGCAATTAGCTCCTCTGGCTCATAATAATGATATTTTTTTACAAATGCAAATCTACGTAACAATAAAATGTAAAAATATACACTTACCAGGGTAAATACTGCAACGACTGGCACAACACGCGCTATGACACCGTAACGACTACTGACCCGACGCCGATTTGAAAATCCTCGCTGCGATTGGGGAGTTGATATGTTCACTTCGTTTAATACGCGCCTGTCAATGTTAAACGTCCGGCGTTTGCTATTTTTACTCGATAATTTTGACTAAACTCCGCCAGGGGAGGTGACACTATTTTAGAGGGACTCAAAACTTTTTTATTATTATTAAATTCACCATTATTTTTTTGCCTTTATTTTATGAAATTACTTTTTATCCTATAATTCGTTATATAATTATGGAGGCAATATCATTACAGGATTTTTTTAATTTTTTTTATGGTCCCAAATTTATTAAGATTAGGCAATGGGGCATGCCAGGGGAGTATACATTTTTGACTTTTTAATCGTCTAATATTCTGAAGTGTTATAGTTAGCGTAATTTAAATACATGGCTTAAATAAAACACAAGATTAATAGTTACTTTAAAGATATAGGACAATAAATTAATTAATTTTGTGAAAGATTTTTGATGGGGCCTTTACAATCCCAATACTGTATATTGACCCTCCTGACAACTTCACAGAGGGTACCTGGTAATAGTATTATAACAGGCTGGTCTCCGCAACTCCACTTCCAAGATCATATTTTGTGTGTACATGGGTTAAACAAAACTGTTGAAATGTTGGTGTACTAAACGCTGCCATTCTTCAGGGAATATTGGTGTGATGTTATAATCAAGTAAAATTTAACAACATAAGCCATAACATACAGTCATAACGTTGCAACCAATGCTTGAGTTACGACCATTAAATAGGAAACAAATATGCTATTGGCAATTAGCGAGCACTGGCCTTGTACAAAGGTGCCATATATCCATGATGTCATGAAATAAATACTGTGCTTAACTATCTTGTGATGCTGGTATTTAAAAATAGATACATAATTAACATCATGATTTTAATGCAGCGAGTTAGGTAAGAGTGAGGCAGAGGTGAACCTAATAGTGCACCCCCATTTCATCAGTTATGTGCAAGTCCCAAGTAATGGGGGGCGAACCTATTCCCCATCAACCGGGCACAAATCCAATCAGTATTTAAAAACAGAAGACAAATATATTTAGCATTTAAACTTCAATACCCTATAACCCCCGTGTAGTTGATGAATTTGTCACCTCTACAATTGACTCAATATGTCCTATTATGCAATGTTATCTTCTGTGCAAAAGAGGATGTGATATATAATATAACAATACAAGACTTCTGTCTTCGGGGAATACAGGTGGGATGTTAAGTTATGTAACTGTGATATCATTCAGTAAGGCACAGGACGGTCATATAAAAAACACTCAATAATTTTGGTAAGAAAATCAGAAACATTCATTAACTTTTCCTGTACATTATTACCTTGTTTAGCTGAACTGGGGCTGTGGCATTGATTGTTGTTTTTACTTTATCAATATTTATTTATATTATATTATATGCATGACATCATTATTTTGATTTACCTGTTAGATAAACCACGATAATGATTACAAAGGTGCATTTGTAATCAAGTTAAATGGATTATGTAGTTAAAATTGCAATATCTATGAATTACCTAACCCCTGCTATTTTGTATTGCCTAATAATCTATTTTGTAATTGACATAGGTTTCAAAATGCAGCAAGTTAAAATATTCTTTGATATTTTAATATTATATTGTAACTTTTTCTGTTATAACACTGAATTGGTTTGAGTATTATAAATACTTGAATCAAACATTCTATAAACTTGAGAACTTGACATTTTATAATAAGATAAATATTATGACTGATAATAAAGGAATCTCTACAACTTAGTAATAAGTACCTCATGATTATACTCTACAGTATTTTTTTACTGTGGGAAAATTCTTAGGATGGAATCATTATTACATTAGGTCAAGAACAAATGAGAAGAAAATGTGTGTGGCCATCAGATAAACAGTGTCAATGACAGAAATTAAAATTGTTTACATTGAGTTAGAAATAAGTTGTGAATGAGGAAACTTTAACTTAACTTTTTGTGTGAATTATGTTATTATATAATGTATGGTCACTTTTATTTAAGTTATAAGAATGTATGTAATGTATATAGAATGTTAAGGATCTTCTGAAAGTAACACGATACAGTGAGACCACTTTAGAGTGGATTCAAATGTTCAAAAATAGTTTCCTAACCTAAGTTTTGAAAAAGAAAATAACACCTTTCCATCAAGTTTGTGGCGCAGAACTAAGTGGAATGTGTTGCACGAAATGTCTAATGGGTACGTAAATACCTCTCACTGCGATTTCTCAATTTATATCAAACTTTTCAGTGGGAAATAGAGCATGAAGCACGTTCAATTCAGTGTTTGTTACGTTTAAACAAGTTTTTACGCACACTTGTCGCTTTATGTACGTAAGACAAGTTTTATGGTGTGTACTCATGGCTCTGCAGTGCCGCGAAGAAAGGAATCTTATCAGAATCTTTGCAATCTCCTATAATCTTCCGTTATCTCGCCCGGGCGCTCGACTGTCGCATATCACGCGTACAGCTTTCGTGGCATTAAAAAACCGTCACATAAGACTTAAACTAGACATGTAACAAGTTCATGAAGTAACGCGACTTACCTTTAGTCCACAACAACTAAATAAACAGCAAACCGTAATCCAATATTTTATTATCCAGTGATCCTGTTAGAGCGAGGGCACAACAAACATTCTTTTCCGAACAACACTTACAATTTAGTCACTAATAAACACACAATACCACACAAAATGTTAATAGAATAAATAATATTCACATAAAAACACCGAATTATGAGAAACTTGATTAATTTCAACACTAAAATTCGGCAACGGTCGTTAGCATCCCGTTCAAGTTGAAACATCGGCCATCACTAAAAATGTTGCCACATTATGAAAGTCACGTTATTCCCACTTCTTGACTCACGTGTGTTTTCGTTGCCACTACAAAATAATAAATGCCCCTGAAAATATATATCGAATCGGAGAAAAATAATTTCATCAGTCGAAAATAATGTTTGCACCCAATGAATACTAAGAAAAAACAAGTGATTAAAATGCTAATGCGTTCTAATATTCTACTTGATATTTTAATTACTATTAATTGACGTTTTTCATTCTCGAATGGGAGTTGTCGCTTTTATATAGGAATAAAAAAATATTTTAACCCTAAACCCTATATCCTTCCTATACTTACATTAGACTCGTGATCGATAGAGGAAATCAATCACTACGTCCTAAAAAACCAATATTAGCCTTAAGTCCATAATAAAAATGGATTTGATTACACCGATGCGATGCATCAATCATTTGACATTTTCCGTCATGTTTAGTGTGATAAAATGTTCCAAATACCTACATACGTAAACGCACGCGTTAAAATAAATAAAAACATAACATGATCCTTCGTTTAAAATTTGCATTAATTGGGGTAACTTTTCCAGAGCTGGTAACTCTGCTTTTGATTAATCAAATTCTACGTTTGGATACTCGTACCAAATTTGAAGCGTTTAATTTTACGTCAAAGATGAAAAAAACGTTCAAATGAAAATAATTGTAATCAAGTTGTGGTTTTGATTTATTATGATGGAGTAATTAATAAACAAAGATCGTATCGTCGAGAGACAATTCAGTTTTTAACGTCATCTTCAATGTTTTCCGCTGTGCCTACGGAAGGCCTTTTCTCATAGTCTTTATTTATTAGTCATTTATATTTAAATAATCGACATTACTTAAAAAAAAAAAAATTACCTAACGGCTCGCATCGCATCGGATTGGAAAGGATGCGGCGATAGTCGATCGTGTCCGGCAGGATATTTCTACGCCTAGTCAAATAGTCTTGCAGCCGAAAGGATCCGATCGGATACGATGAATGGAGCCGGGAGCCGATCGCGTGTCGCAGCATACTTTCGGCTACGATCGCGTGTCGCGGTAGGCGCCCGCGGTCAAGCTGCTGTGCGCGGCTCGGTAATCATTCTGCTTAGCCTTTTCCCAACTATGTTGGGGTCGGTTTCCAGTCTAACCGGATGCAGCTGAATACCAGTATTTTACATGGAGCGACTGCCTATCTGACCTCCACAACCCAATAATACGACGGCTATGCGGCTCAGTAATATAGACTTTAAATACTGTCTTCACGATTTAATATCGTTCAAAGATTGCAAAATCCGTTCCGATCCGATGCGAGCGGTTTGGTGGAAATTAACCTACGTACTTTACTGTACCAGACGTAAAGATTTGACCGCGTGACCATCGACAGTTTCTGCCTATCCACACACTCCCATGAAGGGAAAAATGCTTACCTAATTTCATAACTTAATTTAGATTAAAAAATCTTGTCTTTTCCTTCTATCTTTAGAAATCAGATTCAGGGGCTAAAGCTAGCCAGTCATTGTTTTGCCGATCTTGCAGAATACCTAATAAGATTTTCAATAATTTTTTAAGAGGTGCGATTTTTGTGACGAGATAGAGTAGGTATGTATATTAAAAATAAAACAACCAGTTATAGAATATTGAATTTAATTTTAACAATTCCTTCATAACTAAATAAATCGCAACAACGTTATGGTACATTTCAATAGTCGGTTTGTTCGACACAAAACTTACGAAGAAACAGCATACCGTGGACAGAGTACAAGTACCGATCAACACTTTACAAACCATAGAAAATAATCCATTTTAAATGACATTTAGTAACTTGAAAACAGTAAAAATATTTAACTGATCCTGTACAAACTTATTGATCTTCTAATAATGCGCACTTTTTAAAATTAACGAACCTCTAAAAACTGATTGCGCTTCTAATAATGCACATTTTTTTTAAAATTCAGCCTGTTTTTTTATCTTTCTGGCCTTTCTCATAGTTGGTTACAGTTTTTAGTATTTTATTTAGTATTTTTAGGTCCCCGAAATAGGAATATTTTAAGTTCACAAAAAGAGGCGCAATCATTATATTAGTGTTCAATAATATTTTTAGGAGCGTAAAATAATTATTAGAGGTTCAATTAAATACATGGCCTTCAAAACACGAAAAAATACAAAAAGTATTCACTATTTTTCAAGTGCAATTTTTTTACTAATTTCTCTGTAACTAAATGTCACTTGGATCGTATTACAGACAGACGAACATAGGACAATATTTGTTTCTTAAAAGTTACATCGATTAAATAGATGAGAGTATAAAAAGGCAGCAACGACCATAAAGCGGATATATTATGTACCTAATTATTACAGGCACGAGTTTGTTTATCCTAACACTGAGTAAAAAGAGATAAATGTATTATAAGATAATATAGAGCTACCCGAATACATTGCATTTTAACAAGTGATATAAAAGACGGTAATTGGTGGTGATATTCTAGCTTCATAGTTTATTCGTCAAAAATACATAGAGTAGAAAACAAACTAAGTTCTACTAACTTTTCCAATTTTCTAACTGGACTGTCCATTGGCGTTTCCCCAGGTTTTTCATCTATTTACCACTCTGTGTTTGAAAAATGAGACGACCACCCGTTTTATGAAAGGTTAAAATTAGCTTACGGATCATGTCAAGTGATTTCAATAAACAATAAAAGCTTTTAATTTTTTGTCACGAGAACCAAACTCGTATGCCAAATTTCAGCCCGATAGCTTCAGTGGAAGTGGGTGAAATATTGATTGCAATATTCCAGGACATACATATTCCAGGATATACACATACAAGTGAAGTTAAATAAAAGCTTTTAATAATAAAAAACCTTCACATTCAAATCGCAATCTATCAAACTTGTCAAAAATGTTGGTAAATTGATTATATTTTTGACAGATTGCGAATGCGTTATTAAAAATACGGGAATTGCCTCTGAGTTAGTCTGTAGGATAATTTGGTGCTGACTTTTCAGAAACTGGGTGATCTATTCCTCATTTCACCTATATTTTTCAAAGTAAGAATTTGACAGAATAGTCAGGTGTTAAATTAGTGTTTATTGAACCTAAATATTTATCACCACCATTTAGCGGCACTATCGTATAAGACGAACGCAACATGATTTTAACAGACATTGTACTGCGAACCGATTTCAACTGGGCTAACAATCTAGAGGACATGTAAATACCTAAACACTATCAAAATTACTTCTAAAAATTTCTCACTGAGCTCTTCAAAGATTTATATTATATTAGATATTATTTAATTTATATAGATTTGAAGGCGTGCTTACAGGGATTTGAATACTGAGACTAGTATGTCAACAAGAATACTTCAAAGATGGTTAAGTTTAAAACTTTTTTTAAGGACTTGAGTCGAAATTGTTCCCATTTAAAGGTAGATTTAAATTCCTGTAACAACGCCTTTATTTATCCAAATGGAATTCTCACAATGAAAATTCTATCAATAAACAGTAAAAGATCTGAAAAAATAGCTACATTACGTCACCTCATAAACTTATGTACAATATTTTAAAATTACACAAATAAAATGATCACTTCATTAAAAAAAATATAAAACTTTTATTTACAACCTCTTTCAAAATCAAAATATACAAGTATAGACAAAGTTCTTTGGACTATGGTTTGTAGATATGTAATATCTTTGAAGATGGAACGTCTATTTGAATATCGATCGAAAGAAAGTGGAAGACGCAACAGCCTGTTGCAAGTTTTTACCCAAAGAAGCAAATCTATAATTGTACATTTAATGCAGTCTGCGCTTTTGGCACCAAAATAATATTGAACGATTACATTACAAATATAAGTAGTTTATAATACGATAATGTACATCAAAAGCCTCTTAGGGCTTGTTAAATATATAAATATTATAATTATACATAAGCAGCCCTATTGGTTCAATGACCTTTAACTTACCAATTCTCTCATAGCCTTACTAGGTTTCCCTGTGATGTGATCACAAATAAGAATATCCCACATTTCGTACAAGTTCTTATGGGTCATCATTACTTATGGGTACTTTCTTTCCAAAGGCCAATACATGGTCAAGGGGTAACAAATATAAGTACGTATGGCTTTGTTGCCTAGCCTGTGTGATCTTCTCGATGGTCAATGTTTTGTTTTTTATCTGCTCTGAAAATGATGGAGAAACAACTGTTTACTGAGCTTGTACCTGACGATATCGTGGAGTTTCAATGGCTAGTCAAAATATTGAGCAAAGGAAACTTCCCTATTGAATTAATTATATAAAATTTATCATTAAATTGCGATTAGGGCACCATAGACCTTAAATTTATGCCACCATTTTAAGATTTCAAACTGTTTTAAAACTTATTTTTCTTAGTAGGCCCTATGCCCTATAGGCCTATGCCTCTGTTGCGAATAAAAAAGGAATTAAATATTAATATTTACCATTAATTTCATACTGAGGTAATATTTCAGAATTTTATCTTTACATTAACATTCAACATTTTGAAATTCTTACTTATTCCAAGGGAATTAATTTTATAATCGATTGGGGCCCTTCACAATAATATTTATATGTAGTTAATTTACACTAAAATATACATACGTTGATGGCCAATTTATTTTTATTTATTACACGTTTTATTGAAGTATACTATAAACACGATTTTGGATTAATGGAGTCATTAAGGATAGCCAGAAGATAGTACATTCTTTAGAAGTTAAATCACACGATTTTTCACTCCAGTATGGAAACATTTTCGAGATTTTTAAATATTATTATCGTATGAATATTATTATTCAACTATGAACTTGGCTATTTTCAATAAACTCCAAGTAAAACAAAGTTTGCAAAACCTAGTCTACACTAAGTAACAATCTAAGTATAAAGCAGCCGAATTTTCTTAAAATTTCTAAGCATTCCACAATATGTACCCACCTTTACAATATGCATTAAGTATATAAAATCACTTTTATCAATTCATTTTCATTTTTAAGGAATAAAATAGAAATCAAGATTACATAGATATAAAATTAATGTAAGATTTTTATTAAATTAATTTTGGCTGGGTTCAATTCATTCCATTTATTTGTAATGCCAAGGAAGACTGGTATATAAATAAAATGTGTAGAATTTAACATAGTTAAGCGCTGTTATTTTATAGTATTTAAATCATATAAATGCTGTTGTAAGTACTTAAAAAACGTGTCAATATAAAGTATTATTTACTAGCTGTCCCCAGACGCTGTCCTGAAAATACATCGAGTTTTTCCCGAATTTGAAAGTTTTCCGGGAAACTTTTCAAATTTTTCTTTCCATAAATACCTTATTCTGACTATTAAGAATATTTTAAAATAAAAAATCGGTACAGCCGTTCACAAGTGATGCGCTTACCAACAAACAGCATTTTATTTATATTCATATATTATGTAGATTACTAGTTTCTCCATGTACTTGTTTTCTTTGAGTCTCACTATCTTCATAACTTTCTCTAGTAACAGTGGCCAATGACCCAATTTCCAGCTGTTCTTCTACCAAGCTTTTGACGTTCGAAAAGTGCTGATTCTCAGCCTAGTTTGAATAAATGACTTTTGATTTGATACATTGAAGTATTTTTATCTCACAAATCGACGTGCGCTTTACTTCTAATTACGAAGTGTACAAACACGCTGTGAGTGTGTGTGTAAGTGCAGGAGCTCTCGGTACCGTCCGTCTTCACGCACGCATTCACAGCGTGTTTGTACACCTGGTTACCACAAGTAAAGCGCGCGTTGCTTCGTGAGATAAAAATACTGTACATGTAACATTATTTGATTGGCCAAGCTATTATTTGGCACGTCTTATGGTAAACTAAGCTATACAAGGTCTTTAATTGCTGATCGTCTCCCATAATGTTCCTATGACTTAAATCCCTATCTACTTACATTATGCAAGGCTCTACATTTGATGGTCATTTTCTACAACGTACAGATCAACTTTTGACCTATAATTTTTACATGCATACAGTCCAGTACAGTTAGAATTCGACCGAATTTCGTTTTCAGTTTTCGGTAAAAACAGATATCTATTTTCGATCTTTTTGTCTTCGGCCGAAAATTATTAAATTCCGCGAAATCAATACTAACAGTTATGGTTTTGAATGAAAATCCATCTCTACAACAAGAAAATGCAGAATATGGCTTTTTCTCGTTTATATTATCCGATCATTTTTTTAATAAAGACACGTTTTAAAAAAAAGTGAGAAAAGTATTAATTTTCGTGTCTTTAAGTTTAAAAAACCGTTAAATTAATTGATTTAAAGCTTGACCCTATATTAACTGAAGTTAAACCAAACAAAAATCTAAATCTATTTCCTTTGTGGTTTTCGACCGAAAATGCAAATCAGGCCAAAAATTATTTTCGTTTTTGGCCGAAAAAAAAACCAATTTCAGTCGGAATCGTAACAGGTCCACATCAGAAAGTCTTGCTTTTGACCTCAGTCATAATTGGTAGGCACATTTACAAGGAGTCTACATTTTACTGATCATCTAAAATGTTATTCCAACGTTAGCCCTTACTTGGTACATATTATATACAGGCTGTGGCAATCTTTCTTTTCACCTTACGTGGTACATATACATGGGTCTAGTCATATCATTCTTTGGATCTAAGTCCTTACTTGGGACACATACATACAGGTTGTGTACAGAACACGTTTCTTTTGACCTTAGTCCTTTTTTGGTACATGCATATACAGGATGTGGCAATCTTTCTTTGGAGCTTCGTCCTTACTTGGTACATATCCAGACAGCTAGGTCCGCTGGTCGCCGCAGCACGCTGTACAGTCGAGGCAGCCCTGCGGGGGACCGCCTCGCGACCGCTATCTCTTCCCGCGACAACCGCCTGATATCTGCTCCTGAAACATTTACGTTTCACTTAAGCGTTAAATTGAAAAGTTAAAATTGAAAAATTAAATAACCCCCGATACAATTCCAGGTACTACTGCAGTATCGGTTCAAGGTTACTATGTTCTTCTAATATGATTGAAGTAACAGAATACTAAATTTCGAATCGATCAGACCTGTGGAAGGCATCCAATCATCATCTAGAAAAGAGCTGATAATCTTCAAACGGCTGAACCGATTTTCTTGAATTGTAGTTATGAACACTCTCGATCAAGACACCTTTCAAACAAAAAAATAATAATCAAAATCGGTTCAGCCATTTGGGAGCTACGAGGGAACAGACAGGTACACAGATACACATGTTAAACTTATAACACCCCTCTTTTTCCGTCGGGGGTTAAAAAAATAAAACATAATTACCGATTTTTTTGCGAACTTCACAAGAAGCCGATCCTTATTCATTGGCTTTGAAGAAATATGGACTGTATTACAAACAGGCCGCATTCCGAGTCAAGCCATAATCGCTCACAGCGGGCGCATCAATAATTTGCGTTCCGATTTAGATATTACGATTATGACAGCTGAGGGCTGTCAACAATTAGGAACGCTCGTGAAGTCACTTAAAGTGCTCGATCAACGTTAAAACTTAACATTACATAATTCTTTGGTAAGGTTAGGTTGGTGACGGTAGCCAGAAGCACTATTTAAAAAATGCCACGATAGTTTAAAGATCAGAAGCGATTCAAAAAAACACAGCACAATTGTCATTTTTGGCCAGCGTTATCGTAAGATGGCGCATGTCATGATTAACGATTGTCATCCATGACGATTCCTGGGACATCGTTATCGCGCGCACGCTAACTCGGAACGGGTGCTAGCACGCTCAAATCGATTACAGCGTAACTCGGAACGCAGCCTTAAACCGATTACGATTTGACAGTTTCGGAAGAACAAGTAAGTGAGCTGATCTCCGAAGTTGTTTCATACATTTCATGATTTCAATGTTTGAGACTGGATTACAGGAATACATTTTATCCGCGGATTAGGCCTTCTCTTCCAAGTAAATTTTGATTTTTTGACAGTTTCTCCATACGAAAACTGTCAGAGTAAATCTTATTCCGCGGATAAAATTTGTTCGTGTTTGGTCGAATTCGCCCTTAGTTAGAGAGGAGAAGTGCCAACAAACTTCGAAATCAAACGTTTCAAAATGATTTGAAGCTAAATGATTTTAATTTTTGTTAGTGTAGTTAGGTTACGTAAAAATGTTTGGTATGAAAAATGTAAGACAGAAAGAAAAACTTAAGTAACGTAAAAAGTATTGGCTGTTGAGAATAAGTGCTAAAAACGGACTTTGTATTGTCGTACCTGTAACATACGCATGGCTTCTAGAAGTTCCTGTTTGTCAGCCAATAAACTGGCCGCTTCTTGTTGTGCTGCGTGCACGCATTGTCGTAACACTGATGCTTCTTCAACTTTCCTGTAACGTGACATCGTGAAAACATAAGTTAAGTTTTAAAAACTCATAATATTTTTGTGAATGATGAAAATTAAAATGATATACTTACTCGTATTTATCGATCAAACTTAGATACACACATCGAGAGTATAGTGTTATGTTATCTTCGAAACTATGCAGTTTTGGACTACATATTCTAGGACTTTTTGTTTTATTTTTACTTAAAGAATTTTTTTTATTTATCAGCCCATAGGCTAATTTAAATCTGCCGGGGTTGCGGGAAAGTCCGAAAGGGATACCGTGGCCCCTAGCAACACAGGCAACTGAAGGAACACGGGTGGGTCTTAGTTAGTAAGAGTCTGACACGCCCTGCCGCTCCGCCCAGAGCGGGAGTAGTTATTTGATGATTTCCCACCCAAAAAAAAAAAAAAAGGCTAATTTAAATCCCAGAACTCACAAGACAGTCAAATACTCACGCTCTCAACTCCCGATTATCCTCCGCTATTCTCGCCAGCGTGACCAGCCGTTTCCTCAACTCCTCATTTTCTCTATTCAGCCTATCAATCTTGTCTCTGGCCTCATCCAACTCCGGCTGTGGCTGAGGCGTGGCCGGGGAGGCCACTGTGGAAGGGGTTGAAATAGGGGGTCCAAGCCGGACCACCCCGGCTAAGTCCCGCGTCATGCGGAGGGTCGTCAGGTCTATGTCTAGGGGCTGTGGCGGGGGGGAGGAAATTGAGCGAGTCGGACGGTCTTCTATTAAGTGGAGTTTCACGTTGTCTATTAGTACCTGGAAGTAATGGTTAAAAATATAACTGTTAATTGACACATATTTTTTTAAAGTAGGTAGAGAATAGAATAGAAATACTCTTGCGTGTTTCAGTTTTTTTAAATCTTAATTATTAAGAGGGTGCATCCTAAAAGTTGGCAACGTCGTAAATAGCTGTCAAATATTTACCTGTTTCGATTAATTTGGAAATAATACTGTATGGAAATAAGAAATGTGGCTAACCAATTGACTAGAATATTAATAATGAATTGCAATTATAACATTGAATTTGATGTTGTACCCGTTTTAGGTGAAAAAAAGGCATTTGGAAAGTTACCAAATACTTTTTTTACATCTAAAACTAACTATTCGGTGTTACGATATTAATTATTGCATTTCATAATCAATATTCTAGTTCGCTAGTTAGCCACATTTTTTATTTCCATACAGAAATATTATCAAATTAATCAAAACAGCGAAATATTTGACATCTATTTGCGACGTTGCCAACTTTCAGAATAAACCCTCTTAAGTAAAATATTTTAATTTGAATTGGAACAAAAGTAAAATTTAAAGAATATTATCTCTAAGCTATTATATGAAAGCTAAATAGCAGTTTATCGAACCATTTTATGTAAATTGTGATTTTATGTAAAACGGATAGTGTGGACTTGTGTTCCTAACCGTACATAGATCTCGGCCGACACGCAACCAGAGGCCGTATTATGACGTATTAATGTCACCATTTTTCCAGTGTGATAGAGAGACGGAGCTATACAAGGCCGATAGCACCATCCCTTTTTCGCAGTGGAATAATGATGGCATTAATACTTCATAATAAGGCCCCAGGCCTTGCCAAATTCGCGCTATGTTCCACAACCTGACTTTACAACATTGAATTAAGTTGCGCTTAAAGCTACGCAAGTTACAATTATATGCTGAATATTCCACGATAATACTGATCTCAAAGTATCGAGACCCGCCCGAAGTATCCCCCCCCCAAAAAATGCTTGCTAGTAAAAAATGAGGGTAGAAAAACAAATTCTTACTTCAAGTGGCATAGGCGGCACAACCACTTCATCTTCAATCAACTCAGCAAGTGCTAACGCGGTGCTCATGTTGAGAGCTATGCTCAGGTCACGGATTCGAGCCTCCAGTAGCTCTTCGAATGGCGCAAGACCCTGGGGGAACAGATAAGATTGTGTAAGACAAAATACGTTCAAATCAGGACCTCGTGTGACTTTTATGAACATTCACATAAGGTTTAAATTTCAATAACTGACGCGGACTTTGACTTGTGAAGTAATTACTGATAAGACTCTATTAGAATTTAGAATGTTCTTGCGAGTTTATCAGGTGGACTTTCATTATTGCAGATTTTTTTTTAAAGTAGTCGGTATTGTGTATTAATTTGCATACATTTTTTTTTTCCTGGATTTTTCGGTGTTATAGATAAGAGACACCTCAAGTTTTATAGAATTTTGAACATTTATTGACGGAAGTGGTTTTATAAAAAACATATTGAAGTGTTAGTTATACAGTTTTATAATTGAAACTGCGTACTACATAACATCACGCTTGTATTCCTCGAAAAGTTGGGCAGAGCTGTACCTTTTAGTACACCCACATTGCGCCAGTTGTTTATGGGCGAGCATATGGCCATCAACCGGTCACATATCCGGAATCCGGGTAGATACTGAGAAATTACTCTGAGGGAGATCTGGGAATTGAACCCAGAACCTCCTGCTCATCAGTAGCGCCTGCAACCACTAGACCAAGGAGGCAGTCGTACACTGCATACTAATGTAGTAAAATGGTAAAATTTCTATTCAAGTATCAACATACCTTAGTCTCAGGTTCTCTGGGCATCTGTGTCCTGACAAGCCGTGCTGCGACGAGAGGCTCATCTCTTGGTAAAAGCTCGTCACTCTCTGTGGCCGCCGGCTCCGACCACGCACGCGCCCGCATCGAGAACTTGTTCTGTGTTCAGAGGGACTCGTTAGGGGAGGACGGGAGGGTGACGTCATAAGGTTAGGGGGATGGCCGATACTGTTGAACGCATGTTTCGAATTTGGAACTTTGGCAGGTCCAAGACAGGAGTTAGATTTTTAATGTCATGTCTTGAAAGACACCAGACTGTCATTTGTTTTTAGCTATTTTAAAAGCCTTTGCCGTGCAGTGGGTCAGTGTCAGGCTGGTATTATTTAATGACCATGGTCTGCTGTAGTTATACTTGCCTTAGTTAGACAAGGTAACCTGAATCGAATGTTTAAAATACCGAAGCTCCCCGCAGACGTCGCTTGCTTGAAGATAGTTCACGTTATTGCAACTAGAAGTCGCGTTCAAAAGTATCAGCAGACAATCAGACAGATTAGAATCATCACAAATAAGCGGGTACGACGTCACGAACACGTTTACAACACTATGTGTGGATGGAGATGAAAGGATAGTGCGGGTCATGCAACATTTAGAAAACACTCAACAAAAAGTACTGCACCCACTTATATAATGGTAGTTAATTTTATTAAATAAAAAAGATTAGCCAGAAGCAAGTTTGGCAGAACGCGTCAAAATACGTATCTGAAATAATACGAGTAGGTACGTTAAATAGTTTAATTCGGTCAGAAATATGCTAAGGAACAAATTAAGGGGGATGCGTTAAGGTAGCCCATGAAATTCAATTTTCTTATGTTTTTTGCAATTTGCAGGTCAAGGTCATCAAACTCATCGATACAACTCTCTAAGTAAGAATGGACATAAAATGTCACGATTTCATGAAATAGTCATTTAATAAAGTAATCTGAACTTAGAGAGTTATATTGATGATTTTAATGGTTATAATCATGTAAATACATATTTTTTTCCGGTCGCGAATCATATTTTGATCTACATAAAACCTGATACTGACCAGGAAATTGCAAAAAACTTTAAAAAAATTGAATTTCGCGGGCTACCCTGTATCTTTCACCTTAATGCGTTCAGTTTTTTGCGCGCTGTTCCTTTACTGAAAAGAAGTTGTGCAATATTTGCAAGTGGTGCAGTACTTTGTTAAAACTATATAGTATATGTAACATGCAGAAGCTTAGAAGAGATAGTATAGTATATATTTGTTAATTAGTTAGTTTTTTTGGAATACAGGTATAACATTTTGGAATATTAATTTAGGATACAAGAGACGACATAAAATAATATCTTGTGTTTAGAAAGCGTTATTTTATTGTTTTTTTTTTTTAAATTGAAATTGGATATGAAAACGGAGGTTTTAATTAAAAATATGATTTAAGCACGGAATTATAACCATGCATATAATATGGATAATTTTGGATAACGGTTGTCGTCTCCTCAACTGTTGGTAGACCAAGGTGGGGATTACATAAAATGGACGAACAATATAGGCTGCGAAATGCATCCTACCTGAGCCCTCAGATGGCGCTGGCGAAGCTAAAATGGCGGACATGTAACAGATAGCAATGAAGCATTTGTAAAGATGTTTCTGGTCGAAAGTCATTGGTAAATAAAACATTGCATGTGTTTGGAATGAAAAATGAGTGAAACGAGGGAATTCAAAATTATAACTTTAAAGTCTTGTTTATGAATTTAACATCCATAATTTGGCGATCGTCTAACCAACATTTTTATCGGTTTTTTTGGAAGATAGTTAGCCTTTTTTATATATTTTTACTTTCAGATAGGTGTTAGTAAAATGCATTTTTATATTTAAATATCATTCTCAACCAAACACAAGCAAAAAACATAAAACAAGGGACAGAAACATCTTTCGTCTCACTCACTCATACACAGACAAACCCCCTTGGCTACGACACATAACCTCTACATCTATGGGCACTCAACATAATGATACCACTACATCGTGTCAAATGATCTATAGATCATGATCTATAGATCGCATGTTAAATACCTTGAGACGGTTCTTTCGGTTCACGATAGCCGAGCGGGCGGGAATTGCCATAGAGGAAAAAACACACATAGACACATATAGTTAGAGATAAAATGGATGCATTCCAGTTTGAGGACGGGTTTTGAAGCGAGCGATGGTCGGGCAACTGTGGGGCAGCAGTTGAATGACTGTCGGCCAACAGGAGCAATGATTTTGCCGATAAAATAAACGATGGCTGACATTTTTATGCTCGGAAAAAATAGTCAGTTTGCCTTTGCCTTTATAGGCTTTTTTTTTTAAACCACTCCGGGGAAGCTCTCGGCCTGCGTCTCACCTGATGAGCAGGCCAAAGGTTGAAGCGAGCTTCACCCGGAATCTGGGTATCTTACCTCTAACTGCCGAAACACAACAATGCCATTAAAATTGTTGTTATAGCGATAGACTTAGATAAGATGGTGGGAGCTAGCCAGGCGGACTTAGAATAAGCCCTACCACCAACTGAAAGCTCGTCACTGGTTTACGCTACTAAATACTTTAGGATGGATTTTTATCAAATTCAGATATATTTTATCCGTGGAATAAAAGTGACAGCTGACAGTTTTTGTATGGACAAACTGTCAAAAATTTAAAATTTATTCGGATGGAGTTGCGCAACAAAACAGTCGCTCGACGATCGCTCGCTCCAAAACCCGAAGCCTTATTAACATAGTTTAGAGCGATACACCTTACTGGGTACGAAATACAATGATTGTGATGATACAGTCATGCACATTATATGATGAGGCAAAGTCATTGGAACAAAATAATGTACAATCAATAAAATATCACAAGCGTTAAAGGGTTCAACCACTTTTGAAATGGCTTTCAAAAAAATAAACGCTAAGCGCTGGATGCAGAGTCCACGTTCTGCGTCCGTATTTGTTTAAACTGGCACAGATAAAAACACTAAACCTTTTATAACATTTTTGAAACACTTTAATAAGAAGGTGAATTTAAGTTCTTTGAATTATCGAGAGCCATTTTTTGACCACCCCCCAGAATATGATGATAATTTTGAAAAACAAAACATCTACGCACAGTTCGATTCAAACTTAACGGCGGCTCGGAAGTTAGCTACTCGCTGCGCAGTACCGCACCCTTCACCCCGCTGACACATGTAATTATTAGATACTGCGCAGCGACTCGCCTCATGTTCCGAGCCGCCATTTAGTTTGAATTGAACTGTACGTATATAATTTTTTATATAACAGCCAGCGACTCTGCCTCTGCCTATTTAAGACTATCATTAGATGTAAGGTCAGAAAATAAAAGATAATGCGGACTCTTAAATATTGACGCATGCTTTTAAATGTTATTATGAGTAACTCCGCCTTAAGTTACCAAAATATTGTGTTCAGTGAGTCTTGTATTAATACTTCAAATATTTAAATTATGAATTTGTAAGTTTATATGATTGATTAAAGAAAATCTTGTTGAAAAGTATACAAAAGGATGTTGAATAAATGTCAGTATGTTTGTTTAATATTATCATTATATTAAGAAAAAATCAATACTGTCAAACATAGGTGAGGAAAAATATAAAACCAGCGAATGTGTATGATTTTTGGAAAATTAAAAATGTACCAAAAATTACCAATTTGCTTGAATAGTAAAGATAGTATTCTGAAATACGAAATATACGAAAAATAAAATCAGCATGTATTTTGAAAGTAGGATTTTGTGGATATTTTTAGTACAATTAGCTGAATATGCACGTAGAGTTATTTGTTTGACACTGTTTAGAGTTGAATGTTGTTTTTTTTTTTCCTCATCCATAGAATATTTATTAGACCTCAACTATTGATGATCATATGTGTCACATCGCTGAGTGTACGATGCCGACATTTGGCAATATTTTTAAAAATATTTACTCTAAATGTAATATTCCATTATTTATCTTATACGGGCAATTAGATAATTATTTACTGTTAGTTTTACAACAGCCAACTATAAACAGCTCCAATACAAAAACCAGCTTCCCCCCTCCCCCTTTTACCCCACTTTACAACACCAACAGCAAACTCACTTGGAACTCATCCCACGGTATAGCGTTACACTCGTCACTCTTCAGGTCATCGGCAGCGAGTCTAAGAGAAGTCCTGCCGCCGCCGCTCTGCTGCACTATGTGGATGTTATTTAGGCGCCAAGTGCTGGTCGATATCTTCGGGGAGGTTAAAACGTAGTATGTAGAAAGAGCTTATGTGTAATATTATTTGGTGGGACGAACGGGAATACATGGTACAATTAGTTAATTATTCCCGTTCGCCCCACTGATATTGCCAGTGGGACTAACGGGAATGAATTTAATATAATTTTTTAAATACCCGTTCGTCCCACCAATGGGACGACGGCAGTGGGACGAACGGGAATACACGATCCTAACTACTTATGAGAAGAAACAATAGCAAATTATATATCCTATTATTGTATATCAATCAATCTGCGTAGCCTTTTCCCAACTACGTAGGGGTCGGCTTCCAGTCTTACCAGATGCAGCTTAATACGTATTTTACATGTAGCGACTGCCTATCTGACCTCCACAACCCAGTAACTGGGTAATACGGTAATAAAGCATAGTACGCCCACAGTAGTAAAAATATGGCTGATGATAACGAAGACACACCTACCCTTCTCCGTCATGTATAATAAATTAATATTTAACTAAGACAAAGCAGAAAATCTCGATGTTTTGACATAGGTAATTATCACTATTGCACCCGTGCGAAATCGGGGCGGGTCGCTAGTGTATGATAAAAAGAAATACGCGATTTGGCTGATGGTAAAGTAAACACATACGACATCTCTCCTCCTGCAGGAGCTGGTGACGGAGTGGTCGCTGGGTGACGAGGACCGCTCCACCACCTCGGCTGCCACTTCCACGCCACTTACGCCGCTAGACGCACGACCGTGCTCGAACTCTCTGTAAAATGGAAGATTGGCGTGAAAAACCATCGTCAAAAAAAATCTTGGCCTTCTGTAAGTGGGAGCTGCGAGTTGAGACACACTGGTGCACACTAAATTTAAGTTCAGTGCATCTTTTTCTTTGTATTTCAATAAGAAGAGGAGAGAAGATAAATTTTAGTTTAGTCCTGTCGAATTAATCAGCGCCTGTCACTACTCCATTCAAGTATAGACGTGATTAAAAACTTTCCTACTAAAATTACGTCAATTTACGTCAGGCGCTACTTTCGCGCCTTTTTTAATCTATAATTTAGTAAACATGGTAAAACCAAATAAGCAAGTTCTATAGTTGTAAGAGCTCTATATTAGATCTCATAATCGCGCGTTCGTATTTCCGAAGATATACGATGGTTGCCGAAGCGCATACTTTTTTTACCTGAAAGCCATATCCGCATCATCGGGCGACTCAGCAGCCAACCCGACCACCACATATCTATCGCTGTCAGAGCTTGCAGTGGAAGCCGCGTCGCTTCTCGCGTCGTCACGAGTTAGCGCGCTGTCTATTGATGTCACTAACGATGTAAGGCCTCGCCGCATTGAGGAGAAGCCTGGAAGGTAATGTTTGTTTATGGCTATTTATTTTCCAGGCGACTAACTATTTGCTACAAAAAAAATAACTTGGCAATATTGGTAAGGTGGGCTGATTTGGAAAGTGGACGAAGAGGCCACGTAAAGTTAAATGAAGGGAAGAAAATACATACCTCCAAAACCCATCCCCGGGCTAGGCGGAGGCGGTTCCTCAATGACGATAGGCTGGTAGACCTCCACTGACGTGGTGGCTAACACACCGCTGTCTCGATCCATCATCGACGGCGCCATTGTAGCTTCGGAACCTACTGGGAGTTGGACACGTTAGTACTGACGGTTTATACAAGGTCCCATTAAAATAGATGGACAAATTTTAACACCACCAAAGATGTCCAAACAAAAAAAAAAGTGATTTTATTTTGACCTAAAATAATAAATGGCATTGGGTAACCAACATTTTTAGTGTATTTTCGTTAGCAGGTTTTTTTTCTTGTAAGTATCTAATGCTTTTTTCTTATTTTTTTTTTTTACCATTGTCCTTATTTTGGTGGTCTGAATGATTTCTAAAAGTTTGTCCATCTATTTTAATGGGACCTTATATAGGGGAGTTCGAAGCGAGGCTTGCTTAGAATAAAAGCATAATCATAATAAGCCTATTATGCGCCCCCAGCTGGGACACAGGCCTCCTCTCTGAGAGGGAGTGGGTCGTAGTCGTAATCCACCACGCGGGCCCAGTGCGGGTTGGTAGATGTCACATGTCTTCGAATTGTTGATTAGAATAGCTGTTTATAAAGTTAAAGTTGGTTGAAATATTAAATAGTTTTCTATATGAATATAGTGTTCAATATGGGCGACAATTACAGCCAAACAGTGCCCGAATAATCTGGCTTCAGTGGCCCCATAGACCGTCTACCGCAGCACTACAAAAAATGGGTATAGTGCGAACGCGATTTAGTTTCCAAGCATGTAAATAAATATTGTGTTTTTGCATAAACTATCTAACTACCCACACATAAAGTTCAGTTTGCTGTACAACAATTTTTTTTTCCGTGCCCGGTACTAGTCCGAAATCAAATTTATTTACTTTAACCAGAATCAGAATAACATAAATTTAACAGATTTGACTGGACTTTAGATAATCTAATATCTGTGTCGCGATATTGCTACAAAAAGCTGAGTACATCATTTGACACGACGACGCTACAAAAAGATATAATAAAAATGTTTTTTTCTATTATAAAAGCGAACCTGTATGGAAAAAATTGCCTGCTCGGAAGTGACATGAATTCATGATAGATAAGATATCCTTTATTATTATATTATACACCAACATTTCAACAAAGCTTTTGATTTTTGCCGTCAGAATCTTATTCTACCCTGTGCAAGTGTGCGAAGAGATAAATAAAAAGTAAAAGAAAGTGTAAGCACAGACGTCAACTGTTTTTGCGTAAGCGTGGGTAGACAATAATGAGTAACTATGTGAACGTAGGTTATCTTGACATAAACGAATAATAATAGATTATTCAACAAGGGGGTAAAGCAGTTTTTTATGTTACGGGCGGTATATTGAAACCTGAGCGTAACGAAGGATTCTAGTACTCCCGAGTGCAGCGAGTTAGTTCAGAATTAACTTCTTTGCGAAGTGTGGGAGTTCATACTAGAATCCTGAGTACAACGAGGGATTTAAGCTAGCCCAAGACTAAGACGTCTTTATCCCCGAGGAGAATACTCTACTATCCACACCTGCGAAGTAATAAAAAGGAATCGATATCCGATTTCATTTTCGTTGAAGTTTTCATACGAATTTATATTCATATTGAGTAGTGGGTTATAATGAAATTCAGTACAATACTATTGCCCGGCTAGTCCCCAGGGCTATAATGAGTTACTTTAAGTTCGGTTTGTAAGACATGTAATTTGACATTATCGAGCAAGTGGTGTGAAAATACATTCAAGTTAATTTAATTTAGTTTTATTTATTTAGTAGTAAGTGCTGTTAAACACATAAAATAGACAATGCAAAATCAATGATTAGTTGATGCATATGTATCTGTTAACCCAAAAACTTACTGCAGTTTTCTTCAAGTGGCGTCGACGCGCCTAGCGTAGAGACAGTTTGGTGCTCTGCCCACCGAAAGACGTGCAAATAAATACATGAATAAATAAGAAAAAACATAATTTAAAGAATAAATAACAGAATTAGAAGAAATTGGAAGGAGAAATAGGCGAGAATTCCATAGCCGGTGACCGTATAGAAATAAGTTCCAGTTTCATATAGTTAATTCAGTATGAGTCGCGCGATTAACGAAAGGAATTGAGAATAGCTGCGCTAATAATGCCGGCTCACTTGCACCTTCAAGACATGAATAATGTGCGAGTGAAAGGGCATGATAAGCGCAGGCCACATATAAAAGGCGTCGGGCGCGGACATGGCACGGGCGGCTTCCTATTCCATTCAAAATTCAAACAAAATGCATGGAAATAAAGCGCAATTTAGGACACAAGGTATGTCGTTGCTCGAACGTGGTAGTCTCCGTGGTCCGCGCCGTGTCCTGGCCCGATGCCATTTATATGTGGCGTGCGCCTTAGGCTTAGACCGGTCGGTTTAACTTCGTTTCTCATATAAAAACAAATTAAATTCTACTAGGATTGATTGTTGTAATTTTCAAGGGTCAGGTGAACCAATTCACTGATGAGACCATTAGACTTTCAAAAACGACGGGTAAAATAGACGCAAGAATCAGATTTTGATTATTGTAAGTTTTTTTTAGGATCAAATTAAATTAGCTAGCGAAACTGTGCGACGTGATGGGTATCAATATCTAAACACGATAAAATAATAAGACTTCATGTTTTTTTTTGGGCGGTCAACGACCTTTGGTAGTTTTTTTACTTGAAATTTGAGTTGAGAAATCTGATATATCTGTGGAGTTTCGCTAGCTAATATAATTTGACCTTGTATTAAAACAACATTTTTTATAGTAAAACTATTCGTTAGTCCAGTTTTATTTCCAAACTGCTGACTTATTCTACCATCCATTACTATATGCACTATTAATGGAGGAAGCATCACTCACCCAACTTCAAGTCCTGTAAGCTGGACGAGTCTAGAGGCACGCTGTCCAAGTCCCTGGAAGACTCCTGCCCGGGACAGTTGGACGGAAGCACGAATGTTAACTCCACTGCCGGCACCACTATACCTGCTACTATAGTCCTAAGAAGGAAAATTTCTCGCGTCAAGTTACAGTACAAATAATAACGGTTTTTAGGGTGCCAAACGGAACACTATTACTTAGCCTCCGCTGTCCGTTTGTCTGTTAGCGGGCTGTATCTCATGAACCGTTATAGGTAGACAGTTGAAATTTTCACAGATTGTGTATTTCTATTGCCGCTATTACAACAAATTAATAAAATTAAAGGGGACCATACAAGAAAAGTGTTTTTTAGGAGTAAAAAAAAAATCTCACCATTAAAAATTACAATTTAGTTGGTACCTACATGATTATTAAGTACAATTTTTGTTTTCGGTGGTTGTTATAAAGAGGTGCACAGAGTATTGACTCTACCCCCTGAACTAGGCGGGAACCTGTATCTCAGGGGATAGTGTTTTCAGCTTTTTACATTGTGATCCATCTTAGGGCGTTTGTAAATTGTTGTATTAAATATTGTACGATGGTACGAAACCTTTCGAGTGCAGTCCGACTCGCCCTTGGCAGCAAAATCTCTAAATCTTACCCTTCTTCATTATCCGGTTGCCTCTCCGCATCATGTGCTAACCAGGCTGTCATCTCCGAGATCCTTTCCAGCTGCCTCATGAGGAACAGCATCTGGTAGTGGTTCAGCTGAAGACCTGCCAGCCCACAGGTGCGCGCCACTACCCAAATGCGGGAGAAGTTGTCGTCGAAACATAACTGTGAAGGAATAAGTATTCTCAGTTATTTTTGGTCTGTTATGTTTTTTATTTTTGTGTCCGGGGCCTTTTCTCGAAAATGCCTGGCGGAAAGTGAGGGAGGAAGTTTACGATATAAAAAGCGCACACGCACCCAGTAGATGTCATGAAGATTAGGTGCAGATTTTTGTACTTGTGGCGGCATCTACATCGCTACATGCGAGCTACGCGTACACAGACGTCATCGCGCAAGCAAAGTTTACCGCGCGAACAGCTCCACGCATCTGTGTAACCTCCATAATATGGAGGTTACACAATGCGTCATATTTGACTGTATGGAAATCTCGTATAACCTCCATATTATGGAGGTTTTATAAGTTTCAACATCTGGGACCATAATATGGGAGGTTACAAAATGCGTCATATTTGACTGTATTGATATCTGGACATTTCTAAATCGCTGTCACAATGACGCACGTCATGATTACATAACCTGTCACAAACGATGGGACATATATATACCTTCTTAAAAAAAAAAACTGTGAATAAACACTTTTATTTTTAATTTTGTTATTATGCCAGGTACTCACCCACGCAGTAAGAGGCGTAGCATCTAACAAAGGCGCAGGTTTATTATTAGTGGCTCTGGCGCCACAAAAATCGGCCCACAGTGGCTCCACTCTTGCGCACCACACTGCTCTGTTCTCCCGCCACAACAGTTCGGGACTGATTGCGGTTCCGCGGTCTATGTCGTCAAGATCTGAGGATGTAAGGATGACAGTTAAAAATACAGTTGCTGGTTTAAATAGTTGCCGTTTAAAATGGGATAGTTAATTGACTCAGGTGTGACTTGGTGGAAATCCATTATAAAATACAATAGACGTAGATATATTTAGTAACCTATTCCGCTTAACTATTCTTAAAGAGTCTTAAAAAACTATGTAAGAAATCGATACGTGTTTCACTTCTCAACGAAAATGGGATGTCAAAAATGCAAGCCTGCAAGTGTGGCCTGCAAATTTTCAAACCCTTCTGACGAGAATAAATACTTGAACTGAAATTTGACATCAGTGTATTTTGTTTTATCTGTAGTATATATCGATACGCTGCAGTTTTGAGCCCAATGAAAAATGTAAGTTTATGCCTACCTACTTTTTTTATTAAAAAACTTCGATTTTATGATATATTATTAAAGTTTTATTTTTCTCTTTTTTGCTCTCAAACAGAGCACCTGCCATCTCATCTCTTCATCACCCGTGGTTGACTGGTAAAGAACGCCAAAGGCTTTTTTTGAGTGCGAAAAGTTTAAATAAATAAATAAGTTGCAGTGACAAAAATAATCAATCAAATCTGTTGTCTGGTTCAATCCCCTGGTCAGGCAGTGATAATGATTTTTCTTCTAATTTTTAATAGCAGCAAGGAATCTGGCAGATCAAGCTCGGTTATTGACAATATGCGTGGAAACCTATGACAATAAAGGCGTAATTTTGAATGTAGTAACTGGTTTTTTTAATATACTCACTGTCAGCGTGCAATATAAACTGGTCGTGTATAGGATCCATGTCGTCGTGCGCGCACGGGAACTGTCCCGAGGCCGGCGCGGCGCGGCGGAGCGCCGACAGGATGGCCGCGAGGTCTGCGCGAGTGCCCGCGGAGTCTGCAACAAACACGGCCTATAGCCTATCGGTATTTAGCCTGGACCTTTCATAGGATGAAGTAGGAAGAAATTTGAGAATTTTCGGAGAAAGTCGCCGGAGCCTATGGTTTGTGGATTTGGATATTAGAATTTTGTCAAATAAATACAGCAGTACTGTTGTCAACAAGAAATTTTGTTCCGAAGGTGTGAAAGTTGAAAAGAGAGATGACCCAACCAGCAAATAGACTGATCTAAATCCTATTTTGAATTTTTTGGACTGCTTGGTATTAACCTGCATTATTTAAGTACATGAGCTGTACTTGCAAACCAATTTTTAACCGTGACATGAGCTATATTCTAAGAAAAACAAGCATTGATATACAGTAGTATAGTACAGAAGAAATTTGTTCAGAATATAAAACTAACTGGCTCTAGGAGACTCCCGCACGTTGGTGAGTGTAGCTCTGGCGGTACAGATCTGTAGCTCTTTGGGACGATCACGTTGCTGGGAAACGTGTTCTGAACCCGCTTCTAACACGACCTGCGGGCAAAAGAAATACATAAATAACATCACGCCTTGTTTCCCCGAAGAGTTGGGCGTCCTTTAGTACACCCACATTTCGCTAGTTATATTTAAGTCCCATGTCAGGGGGCCATCAACCGGGAACAAATCCAGACTGCTACTGAGATATTCCAGATACAAAGTCCCAATAACGCTTTGCCCGACCTGGGAATCGAACCCAGGACCTCATGCTCAGCAATTGGTAGCAAAATAAATAATTTTATTAAATTAACAATGCTGCAATGGACTGCTCCTTTATGGCTAGTGGGCCCACCACTACCTCTTATTGCTGTATTGTTTTAATCTTACTTCAGTGTGGGAGAGAAATGGAGCTACACAGAACGTAAAGCTACATCTCTTTCCCACACTGATGTATGAAAAGAAACAAGTGATTTTGAAGCTAGTAGATGTATCGATATTTATGAAAACAGAATAAAACCTAAAAACAATATTTTTCTAAGATACTATAGAATCAGGGCTTTAGCACACTAGTGATACCCGGCAACTTATACGAGTTGATTCGAGAAAAAATATATTAAAATAATGACGAATTTACAGAAACACAAATCTTGGATTTTCTCGAATTCCGTGGGTTTTTGCCTAGGCTATATGGTATGCCGAAATGTTGCAAAGAGGTCACTATCACGTCATTCACCCTAATTGCGTAATACACGATCAATCACAATCTGAATCGTTTTGAAACAGATTGCTAATCCATTGCTTCATAAATTCGAAAACAATATCTGCTCAACAACGTAAATAATGCAATGAATGTTGTTGAACTGTCAAAATGAAACAGATTAGTCTTAATAAAACGTGTTACACAATTAGATAGCAGCGTAGCATCACCACCATAAAAACGGGTTTTGTCGACGGAAAATAGACAAAATGACAGATTGTGATTGTTGTATCAGTCATTTTGTCCATTCTACTGTCTAAGCGTACTGGAAGGAATACGTCAAAAATCAAAATCAAAATATTTTATTTCACATAAACCTACATGGGCACTTATGAAACGTCAGAAGCTAGGTGCACGGGTCCAATTGGTCGTTTCCTATGGAGAAGAGCCGGCAAGAAACTCCACGGTTACTCTTTTAAAAATAAATGGGTTTTACAATGCTTTCAAAAATGTACAGTTTGAATAGGTATGAGAGGACAGTGTAGGCCTGTCAACAAGATACTTAACAAATATAAAATAGTCTGCAAATCGACAGTCTGTTGCGCCTACGTCGAATTGTTCATCCTGTATAATGCTCGGAATATGAGTCGTTACAGCAGATTCTATCGTACAATGAACCAATCGGCAGACAGAAGCACTGTACCTTAGGCATGATAGCCTCGCAGCGCACGTCCATGTAGGCGGGCGGCGCGTGCTCCATGTTGTCGCGCGTGTCGCTGTCGCGCGGCACGACGTGCGGCAGGAACGCGCCCAGCCACACCACGCTGTTCACGTCCACCGACACGAGGACTGGACTCAGTTGCACATAAAGCTTTGGAGCTGGTACTGTTAAAAAAGTAATTTATGTCAGTGGCAATTTTTGGTAAAGTTTTTCTTTGCTATGTTGTTATTGATGAAAGAATTTCATTTAAAATAAAATTTAATACATTTTTATCAATCACCAGCGCTCGGCGTGGCAACACGTCGTGTTCGGGTTCGCGACAAGTCATTCGTCATCCTGAGGATGCCTCGTTGAGAGGTGAAACACGTGTCGATTTCTTACAGGGTTTTTTAAGAGTCTTTTGGAATAGTTAAGCGGAATAGGTTATTAAAAATATCAACGTCTATTGTTTTAATGTGGAACAGGGGGTGTTGAAGTTCGTATAGGTAAGTATGCAATCTGCGCGGACGCACTAACACGCACTAACCAGGGAAGCACACATCTCCAGGATAATAGAAGAAAGTCAGTTCAGCGTGCAATAACCCGGCGTCGCCCGGTAGAGTGGCCTTCTCAGCGCTCACTAGAGGACGAGGCGCCTCGCGGGATCTGGAGCCTGTTGATACCTGTAAGATACAATATTATCTTATTTACTAATAGCTTCCGCCCGCGGCTTCGCCCGCGTTGCTTGTCGATAAAAAGTATCCTATCCTTCCCCATGGTTCAAAGTATTCCCGTACCAAATTTCATCAAAATCATTCAAAAAAAGTTCATACAAAAATCCAGAAAAAAAGGACCTTCAGTGTTACCCGTTAGTTTTTTTTTTTTTATAATTACCTTTAAGAATAAATTTTGTAATCGAAAAAAATACCAGTATTGATCATACCGGTTTCGGTCCCTGCAAGGAACTATACCCTTACCAATACACGTTTTGACTTTGGACTTTGACTTACCTTATAGACAGTGAAGTCGTCTATCCTTAGTACTAGACACGTGGTCATCAGCTTGCCAAGTTGCTGCAGAATACGCGTTCTTGTTGGTGACGCTGAAAATATTTTATTCAATTACTTCGACATTTTGAAAGGAATAAAAATGGAAAACCGCGCTGCGATTCTCTAAGGTCGATCCTCGTGCATTGGAATATATACCTTATTTCGATGGGATAAGTATTAAATTCAGGTTAAACTACGCTTGCCGGGTTTGGTCCGTGGATGGGTGACCATCTTTACATACCGAGACTCCTCCGTGCCTCGGAAAGCACGTCCCAGATCCACGAATGACAGCCGGGACAAACGGCTTACCGTTTGTGCCGGCTGTAATTCGTGGATCTTTGACAGTCGGGGTAGACTTTCGGGCTCCTGACGAGTCGTGACGAGTCGTCAGGAGCCCGAAAGTCCAACAACCAGTCTTACCAAGGGGTTGCAAATAAATGAATCTTTATGTTATCTTATCGTATTACCCAGTTACTGAGTTGTGGAGGGCAGATAGGCAAGTCGCTCGATGTAAAATACTGGTATTCAGCTGCATCCGGTTAGACTGGAAGCCGATCCCAACATAGTTCGGAAAAGGCTAGGCAGATTGATCTTGTTTACTTAAATATTATAATTATAATATTAGTACCTTGTGAGGTAGTAGAGTTAGTGGACGGAGCATTGGAAGCACTTGATTGTGTGGTTGTCTGCTTGTGTTTGATGCCATTAGATACTGGCTCTTCAGGCTTCTCTGGTTGGCTTGTCTGTGAAGTAATCAGTTGATAATGAGCTAAAATTTCGAATATATGTATGTGTGTTTAATTATAATTGTATTGCAATATGTAGTTAGCTAGCGACCTCGACAATAATTGATCATATTGTAATTAACTTTTTATTTATTTTACTTCGATGGTCCTAGTTTATCATTTATGACTTCCGTTTACTGCGATATGTGGGCGGGCACGCCCTTTATGCCTGGAGGCTTTTATCTAGATATTAAGTTCGGTTTACCTTTAGTTTTTTTTATTTCTGCTTAAGTATTAGTTCTCGATGTTTTGGTTGGTATATTGGCGTGTGCTAGCTGACATATGGCTGTTCATTAAATGTATGTTTTGCGAAACTATTGTATAGAATCAATTTTTCTAACTGAACAGACAGCTGTGCTGCTGGGGAGTTTGTTGCGCCACTTCTTCTTCCCAGCTAAAGCACTAGGAAGTGGTGAAGGGTGTGCGTTTTGGGGGACTGTCTTATGTAATTTTGACGTTCAAAAAGTGCTGATTCTCAGCCTAATTTGAATAAATGACTTTTGATTTTGATTATACAGGCTGACTTTGAAAACATGCGACAAAATTTAAGGGGGTGTTGGTGTTCTACTCATCAATATGAACAACTTTTACTAAGGGACCAAATAAGAATTCGCAAAAATAAAATACGATTTTCTTATAAAAAATGGTCCAATCGGGTATACTTTTATACAGAAAGGTTGATTTTTTTTTGCGAATTCTTATTTGGTCCCATAGTAAAAGTTGTTCATATTGATGGGTAGAACACCCCCTTAAATTTTGTCGCATGTTTTCAAAGTCAGCCTGTATAATATTTCATTGGGTTCAACACCAGCGCCATTTTGCGTTCAGCGCTAGACGTGGCAACACATCGCGTTCACATATAATTGAACAAACATCAATAAATGATGTATTTTATTCATACCTTAGAACTTGGCGTAAGCGGCCTCGGATCTAGGTTCTCAAGTAGTGTAGTACAAAATGATGACAGCGCTTGTGACAGCCACTGACTGTGCGGTGTAGCTGCTTCTCTGCAGAATATAATATACAGAGTGAGATGGAAGTGTTCAGCGAAAGGTGTAAGATTGAAGGTGAAGGATGGAAGAAAACGCCTTCAGCTATTCGCAGCTGAAAGGACGCGTACGCGTCTCATAAAAAGTCGTAGTTTTCTGTGGGCAAACGCTGAATAGAGCTGAATACGTGTGAGTAGTCCCTTAACTACGATAGATAAAGGAGAGTGGTCAAGGGAGGCATGAGCTTGATTTTGAAACCACCTCCTAGGTTGTTTTATCGCAGAATCATGTCAAATACATAATAATAGGGAGCGAGCCTATTGTGAAGATTTCCTCCATAAGAGGCTCGCCCACTGTTACAAGAAATGTACCACATTTCGCCCGTTTATTTATAAGTTACAGTGCGCGCGGAACTAGTTGGCCGCGCCTTAGGTGAGGGAGGAGGTGAGGGGGCGGGGTGTCGCCAATCAGTGCGCCGCACTGAGTCGCACTGAGTACTGACAACAAAGCGCCGCCTCTCCGTCCCACCGCTCACATACCTAAGGCGCGGCCAACTAGTTCCGCGCGCACTATAGTACACACATCCCTGTCTAACCCTTCGGGGAATACAGAGGTGAAGTTATGTCGTTTTTCTAGAGACTTACCTATAACCTCTCCAATGTCTTCTATCATCAGAAGCCTTGTGGTAGGGGAACAGGTCAGCTTGCATGCTGACCAGCGTCACTTGAAGTGCGCCGCCGTTGGAGAGGGACGGCTTTTCTGATCGCCCCACTGTACATAAATAAGACCAAGGTAGTTAATTGATTCAGGCGTGACTTGGCGGAAATTCATTTATAAATAACAATAGACGTAGATATATTTAATTACCTATTCCGCTTAACTATTCCTAAAGAGTAACAAAAAATCCTGTAAGAAATCGACACGTGTTTCGTATTTCTCAGCGTGTAGCGCTCGGCGTGGCAACACGTCGTGTTCGGGTTCGCGACAAATCAATCGTCATCCTGAGGATGCCTCGTTGAGAGGTGAAACTCATGTCGATTCGAGTTCGACACGAGTTTCACGAATCATACACCGATCTTCTGTCATAGGACAGGGACACTGCGGATTCAGCCAATAGGAACGCGTATTTCTCCACTCAGGCCCGGTCATTTAGCTCGGCGCGAAATTCACTATTTGAGCGAAAAACGTAGGGGTCACATCCCATTTTGCGGATATCAAAATGTATGTGGATGATCCGCAGTTGCGGATGCGGATACGGATATCCGTTACATCCCTACTGTTCATGTTGAACACTTACATCCTGGATCATCACACAGATGCAGGTCTATCCTGGGCGCCAGCAGGTGGTATGAAGTCTCTCTGACGTCGTGTTTAGCGAACATTCGTGCTAGAATGTCACGCTCGCCTGTGGCTGATCTGCTGGATATCTGTTCCAGTGGTTCTTCGATCTGTAAAGACGTATTATAATGATTATAAGGTTTATTGTTAAGCACCAGAATACCCGGTTTTTTTTTCTAAGGCTTTTAATTCATTTTCTTTATGGCGCCTCTTTAGGTCATGAGCTATCCGAATATCAAAAAATATTTGGCCGCTGTTACAATGTATAATAGATGCCTACAGTGCTAAAAGGATACAAAACAACACGACAAATTAAGAACTTAAACCTAAGAACTTTTTATATTTGAGGCGTTTTTAATAAACTTTATGAAAGAAGTCTCCTTTCCACCCATCTCTTCATTTTTCTTTTTCATTATCAACTTGAAAAATGTCATCAAGATCTTAAGAGGTACTTAAAAAAATTGATGCTGATTTTTGCCAGAAAACATGTCTTGCTAATCATGGGCAAGCCACGGTCAACGTTAAACAGCTGGCATTCAGCTGCAAATGGGATTTCATCAAGATATACAGGTCAACTTGAATTTTATAGATATGATGTTTTCGGTGTGTTTAGGAGCTAAAATAACGTACTCCGATGTTGGCTGAAGACTTTTAATTCGTTCTTTACATTGATAAAGAAAATTATTACGGACACGGTAACGCATGTCATTGCAGTCTTGGCGCGAATGCATTCGCTCCTTTTCTTCACATTTGACGTTTATGAAATTGACACTTGATGACAGCGTCAAATTGGCGAGCAGTGGCGCCAACATCCTCCCCCCCTTGAATGTCCTCGGTTTTAGGACTTTAAGTGGCTTCACTTGATGACCCAGGTATCTCAACAGGTAGAGGACAGATTTTCGCAAACGAGCGCTGCACGTCTCCTGTGGCTGTTCGAATGGTGGCAACACGTGAGACTCCATCCCTTCCAGGAAAAACTCTGATGACTCGCCCGAGGCGCCATTTTAATGGTGGTACGTTGTCTTCCTTTATGAGGACGAGTTGGTTGATGGTGATTTCACTCTTGTTGGACTTCCATTTTGTTCTAGTCTGGAGCTCGCTGACATACTCCTTTGACCAACGTTTCCAAAAATGTTGGCGCATTTGCTCGATGCGGTCGTAACGAGGTAAACGATTGGTTGCTGCGTTGGTGATGTCGTCGCAGAACGGTGCTGTGAGCGGACGCCCGATCAGGAAATGCCCCGGAGTCAATGCTTGGAGGTCATTCGGGTCTGAAGAAAGAGGTGTTAGCGGGCGAGAGTTCAGGACAGCCTCAACTTGTATCAATACCGTGTTAAACTCTTCAAACGTGAGGTTAGAGTTCCCTACAACGCGTCTCAAGTGATACTTGCAAGACCTCACTCCCGCCTCCCACAAGCCACCAAAATGAGGCGAGTATGGGGGCATAAATTTAAATGTAATATTTTCGATAGCGACTCTCTCGATAATTTCGTTTGAAAATTTAGTTAAAAAATTATTTAAATCGTTAGCCGCTCCAACGTAATTTTTTCCATTATCGGAATATATCTCGGAAGGTTTTCCCCTTCGAGATATAAACCTTTTTAAACACAGAAGATAACCTTTCGTGGAGAGATCTGTGACCAACTCAAGATGCACTGCTCGAGTTGCAAAACAAATAAAAATACAAATATAACATTTTATTAACCTTGAGCCTCTCCCTTGACGGCTCAAAATGTAAACTGGACCACAGTAGTCAGTACCAGTACGTAAAAACGGAAAACCTGATAATAATCTTTCAGTTGGTAGGTTGCCCATTATTGGGCTAAACGTTTTCCCACTCAACCTAACGCATCTAACACACTTATGAATAACTGAGCGCGCTAAATTTCTACCACCAAGTGGCCACCATTCATTACGAATGGTTGAAAGTAATAATTGAGGGCCAGCATGACATAGCTGTGTATGTATATGCTGGAATAAAAGACAAGTAAATCTGTGTTTACTACAGAGCAATACGGGATGCTTTTTGTCGTAGTTGAAATCGTTACAATTATCCAACCTACCTCCTACTCTAATCAAATTATTTTTGCAAAAGAATAAGTTGAGTCCTGACATATTCCGAGAATATTTTATATTCGAGGATTGTTTTAATAAAGAATTGTATTCAAGAGGAAATGATTCTAATTGTGACAAACGTGCTAGTAAAAGAGTTGACTCATGTAATTCAGTTACTGACAGCGGCCCGTGGTTACGTTCTGTTTTATGTTGAATGTTGTGAATGAATCGCCTAACGTAAGCAGCTGTTCTTATCATTTTATTGAATGATGAAAAACGTTCAATCGGGAACACGTTACACGACGAATCTGATATAACATGTGATCTTAATTCGGGTAAAACAGACGGTACATCAGGTTGATTGTTTTTAATATCAGATGATTCACTAATGAACCTAGGCCCAAACCACCACAACTCGTTATGAAGGAGCTCAGGTAGGTTGACACCGCGCGATAACAAATCAGCTGGATTGTTAACGCCTTGGACATGTGACCAAACGCAATTACTAGTTAAGTCATTGATTTCAACAACTCTGTTTTGAACGAAAGTTTTTATTAACGTTGGATGAGTGCGTAACCACCCCAAGACAATCGTTGAGTCAGTCCAAAATAACACTTTTTCAAATCTTAAATTCATTGAGTCAATGATCTTTTTATACAGACGCGCACCCACTAACGCTCCGCACAGCTCAAGCCGCGGAATGCTTACCGGCTTTAAGGGCGCAACCTTACTTTTGGCACATAATAATTTTACAGTAACCTCTTTTGAATGCTCGCAAACGCTTCGTATGTACGCACAGGCACCGTAGGCTTCCTGAGAGGCATCTGTAAAAATGTGTAGTTGTAACTGGTAAGCGTATTGTGTGGTGACATGTCGCGGAATACGAACCTTTTGTAAATATTTCAATGAATTTAATATTCGAATAAATGAATTTGCGAGATCAGTAGGAACTGGGTCGTCCCATCCGACTTTACAAAGCCAAAGCTTTTGCATGAGTATTTTAGTAACAATAATAATAGGCGCTAATAACCCTAATGGGTCATAAACCTGTGATATGATAGAAAGTATTTTACGTTTTGTTATTTGTTGAACATCATAATTAGAATTTATTTTAGTATTAAAATTTAGTTCATCACTGTTATTACACCAACCTAAACCAAGTGTTTTATGTTGGGCAGTTTTGTCGAGTGACAATGATTTTGTTGAATTATTTGATGAACTATCGAAATTAAATGCCCATTTCCGTAACGGAAAACAACCGGAATTTAAAATATCACTAATGGTTTCACAAAACGACAATAGTTCCTGTTTATTATTATGAGAGAATATTAAATCATCCACGTAAAATGAAGTTAATATTATTTGAGCTATTTGCTCATTAGGGCAATCTAACGCTAATTGTCGTAAACATCTCATAGCAAGGTACGGGGCTGAAGCAGTACCATATGTTACGGTGTTCAGTTGGTAAACTTGTAATGATTCACGTTTATTTTCCCGCCATAGGATTAATTGTAATGCACGGTGATCAGGTTGTACTAGAACTTGTCGGTACATTTTTTCTACATCCGCACAAGCAACGAACGCGAATTGTCTAAAACGTAACAGTATACCTACCAAATCATTTAATAACGGCGGACCGATTAATTGTATATCATTAAACGATTTACCTGTAGTTGTTTTTGCACCCGCATCAAATACAACTCGCAACTTTGTTGTCGTACTTTCACGCTGTACACAATGATGGGGTAAAAAATAATACGGTGAATTGTATGTTTCGAGACGGCTCATATGGCCTAACGCTAAATATTCATTTAAGAAATCTGAGTACATACGTTTTATTTCAGGCGAACGATCCAGCTTTCTTTCTAATGATAAGAACCTGTTTTTTGCTAGCTCGTATGAGTCGCCGAGCGAATCAGCTGATTCACACAAAGGTATTCGTACCGCAAACCTACCTTCACTATCGCGAGTGGTGGTTGAAGTGAAAAGTTCCTCACAAACCTTTTCATCAGCTGTAAGAATATTATGTGTTGATTTGCCGTTATCAACCTCCTCTAGTTCCCAAAAACGCTTTAATTGGTCATCTAGTGAGTTTGTGAGTGTACAACAAACCATGTTACTTACACTAGTTGGAATATTGCGATTTAACGTGCCAGAAATAATCCACCCTAAGTGAGTATTTTGTAGGTAAGGCCCATTGGATAAACGCATCCGACCTTCCTGTAGCAAGCTCCAAAACACATCAGCGCCAATGAGCAAATCTATATTTGATGGAATGTGATAGTTCGGATCTGCAAGTGTAACGTTTTGAGGTATTTGTAACGAGTGAACATCTATGATTGAGTTCGGGAGATTATAAGTAATCTTAGGTAAAACAGAACAATTTAAACGAGTGCTGAAATTACTAATCTTCGATCGCATGAGGAGGTCACAAGACTGCTGTGAACGCGTAACAGTGTTTCCTACCCCAGTGATGGTGAGTGTGGACTGTATTGGTTTTAAACGTAATTGTTTACATAGTGATTCGGTAATGAAACATCGCTGGCTGCCACTATCGAGAAGGGCGCGCGCAACGGTGTGTGTGTTGTTATGACATACTTCAACAACTGCAGTTGAAAGCAAAACCTGTTCTAATGGGATAGAATGCACGGCTTCTTTCAAGTCATTTGTATGTGCGTTTAACGAATGTGATTCTGCGCAAGCACCGTCCAACGCGCCGTTCACGCTAGCGGCCGCGTCAGTGTGCGTATAAACAGGAACACAACTAATAGAATTGCAACTTGCGTTGCTATCTATGTGAATAAGACTATTATGTTTTTGTGAACATTGTTTACATGGACCATATTGACATTCCTCAATGGTATGACTGGAACGTAAACAGTTACTACATATGTCCTTTTCAGAAACGAATTTGTACCTATCTTGGACAGGTAAATTAAGAAAACGAAAACAAGAATATAAAGCATGATTAGCTTCGCACATAAGGCACTTATGAGTATTTGCTGGCTTTGCTGCAGATTTACCTGACCGAGATGGTTGTTTATTATTTGAAACAAAAGAACGTAGTTGCGTGGAAGTTTGTGAATTATTATTATTATTTGACTTTTTTGATAATTCACTACTCTGTTTGTGACCACTTTGTATCATATCTAGTACATCAGAACGGTCTCTTAAAAACTGTATTAGGTCATC
Organism: Eupsilia transversa; assembly: GCA_914767815.1. Lineage (NCBI taxonomy): Eukaryota > Metazoa > Arthropoda > Insecta > Lepidoptera > Noctuidae > Eupsilia > Eupsilia transversa. The sequence continues at coordinate 11,166,924 of OU611887.1, read as the reverse complement.
TAGTTTTACTTTCCCAGAGCCCTTACAAATGGAACCTTTTATATTTTCCCATTCTTTATTTGTAACTGGATCAAGCTTGGTAACTATTAAATAAATTACTAAAGTATCCCAATGTTCAGTGGGCTCATCCATAATTTTTAATGATCTCAAGTTTTTCAACACCGAGTCAATTAATTTTCTTATTTGAGTAGGTGATTCCTTTGTAATGGCTTGTAAAGAAAACAAAGCTTTAATGTGATTGCTTATTAGTAACCTATTATTGTCAAATCTATTTGTTAACAGATCCCATGCAACTTGATAGTTGTCAGAAGTAAATTCTAAGGATTTTATAACTTGTAACGCTGTACCTTTTAATGTTGAACGTAGATAATGGAATTTCTGAATTGGATTAATTTCTTGTGCATTATGGATTAACGATAGGTATGTGTCACGATACTCAAGCCAGTTCTCATATGATCCGTCAAAGCATGGTAATGATATAGTTGGTAATTTAATTGTATTATTATTTGCATTGCCACTATGAGAACATAATTTGTTGGTCACAATTTCCTCCTGGTGTTTGTTTGAAATACATTTAGCTAAAGAAATTATTTTGAAATATTGTGTTTCAACCAATTCTCTGATCTCCAATTGTGGATCCAGTAAGTCTTCTTCGATAGTGTTCTCAATTTTGGTTTGAACATTTTCGAATTCATGGAAGATTTGTTCAGTGTTAGATATTCGTAACTGTATCTCAACAATTTGTTGATCACTTAATGAAATGTTTTCTAACGAATTAATGTATTTACCAAAGAGTGTGATTCTGCTGCGTAAAGTACCCCGTTTTTTATTTAAATCACGAATATCGAGATCGTCGCTATTGGAAATAGTACGAGGCGAGTTAGTTCCTTTACTCATTGTGGTGGCTATGTAGGAAACGGAAAAGAGTACTTACAGATAGCACCGAGTATGGAGTAGCTCACGGCGATTGTGCACCGGTAGCTCGATAGGTACAGACACTAAATAAAAGACAAAGACACGGTATTAATACACTTTGAACTTATCCCTTATCCACGTACGCGCTAGCCTCTTACGATTTTTCGTGATGAATCCTCTTGTAAGTCTCAATTTGAAAAATGTCTTCGACTGCACGCCGGCTTGGTTTGTATTGTAATTTTAACTGGAACGATACTTTTCGCTGACGATAATCCGGCGACGAAGGTCCAATGTTTAGGAGCTAAAATAACGTACTCCGATGTTGGCTGAAGACTTTTAATTCGTTCTTTACATTGATAAAGAAAATTATTACGGACACGGTAACGCATGTCATTGCAGTCTTGGCGCGAATGCATTAACGCTCCTTTTCTTCACATTTGACGTTTATGAAATTGACACTTGATGACAGCGTCAAATTGGCGAGCAGTGGCGCCAACACGGTGTTAAACGGCCTTCTGTTAACTTTTGTATGGCCTTACGAACTTTCAATACTCAATATCTTTATTGCTTTAACATAATGTGTACATAGGTGGTAACTATATAATTAAGATCATTATTCAGTGATAAGTCTGATTTTATAATTTAGGTAAGATTTTATAGCATTAAAAAAAATTGCTTTTAAAGTTAGATTTAAGTATTAGCCGTAAGTGTTTATTTAAATTATTTAGTGTGGGATTGCAAACCACTATTGAATTGGGATCATCCTGTAAAGATAGTGTGTGTAAGATGAATAAATAAATAAATAAATAAATAAATAAATAAATTATGGACCCTGTAGGGCACAGCAAAAGAGTAGGAGAGAGGGAGCCTTGTTTAAGGAGATCATTAAGTTGTTATAAGATACTAACATTTCGCTTATCTGTTATTTACGTTATTATTATGGCTAATTTATAGAATTAATATTTTTGTTATATTATTATTAGATTATTAATTCATAATTACCGTATCATTATTATATTTTAAATATGCCTATAAATTACGTGATTATCATTAATTATTGATAGCAGTTATTATTATTATTAAATTATTATATTTTGGTCTTACCTTCCTCAAAGCCTTGAGCCTGGTAGCAGCAGCAGTAGCCTTCTGAACGGGTTTAGCGAGCGCTATGGCACACGCTAACATCGCGCGCATCTGTCCGTCCGTCAGAGCCCACGCGAGCGGCTCCGGACATATCGCGAGACGAGACCCTATCACTGCGCAGTCTGTAATATAATGAAATATTTTGTTTCATTGAGGAGCTCGTGGCCAAGTAATAACGGCCGCACGGGTCGATCCATAAGGTTAAGCTGCGCTTGCCGGGGTTGGTCCGTGGATGGGTAACCATCTTTACATACCGAGACTCCTCCGTGCTTCGGAAAGCACGTTAAGCCGTTGGTCCCCGCTGTCATTCGTAGATCTTTGACAGTCGTTACGAGTCGTCAGAAGCCTGAAAGTCTGACAACCAGTCTTACCAAGGGGTATCGTATTACCCAGTTACTGGGTTGTGCAGGTCAGATAGGCAGTCGCTCCATGTAAAATACTGGTATTCAGCTGATTCGGGTTAGACTGAAAGCCGACCCCAACATGATTGGGGCAGAATGAGAATGATTTGGTTTCATAATAAAACTATTATCACCATATCATCAGAATCTCTGTGAGAGAGAGGGAGATGTTTTAAGCTTGAACGGGTGGTTTGAACGACAGGAGGCTATGTTTTTAATCTTTACATTGGTGATTCGACGGGAGTGCTTTGCTATTTTAGATTCAATTTTATTTGCAAAAATCGATTAGACCGTGCCAACATTTATCTTGAAATAAGTTTTACATATCAGGTGTTCTAATATACATTATAGTCCCACAAATAAGGTTGAATATTACCTGACAATCTCTTCTTGATAACAATTCGACAGTGTGTGTTTCCCAATAGAAGTCGTAACGGCGGAAGATTGGCATTGGCTGCCCCGTGCGCTCTGGCTTCTATGCGGGCGCTTTGCCATTCTAACTCCTGTTGTAAGAGAACAAGGTTTAATATTGTGTGTCACGTAACAACCCATCTGGCGGTAGAAGTTAGTAAATAACAGCCATACGTGCAGTATCAGTATTTTCCCAAATAAACCTTAACACAAGATCTTCAAGGTACAATATAGTTTACCTTAAAAATAAGAAGTTGTCCCGTGTCAGGCGATTTGATTCTAGTCAGTCTTAGGTCTCCCTTGCGACCGTCAGGCGTTCGTGACTCCACAGTCACTCTTGAGATCTGTAACAAGTAACATAAATATTTATTCAGAGATTGTCGAACATAATGTCAAAACGAGTCCTAACTTTGGTCAAACCTTTCAGACAGTTTTTGTATTTCGAACCTTATTACTCCTGAAGTAAAGTTTTAAATACAAATTGACCATTCATTCTCGAGTTTAAAATCATTTAAAACCCGAGAATTCGACCCATATTCAGACTTTGGTAAAGTTTTAAAATACAAAATTGACCACTAAGGCTCGGGATTAAAACCATTTTTTGAATTTAGAACTTAAACATTGTCGTTATAAAGTTCGCAATACAAAAATGTCTTAAACTGGGGAGGATAAATCTTGTTTTGTAATAAGGCCGAATGCATCCATCATACTTCCATAGTGAGGAAACCAGCAAGTCCTAGAATCAACAATTCAAATACATGTAACATCCACCAATCCGCACTGGGCCCGCGTGGTGGATTACGGACCTCTCGCTCTCATAGAGATGAGGCCTGTGTCCCAGGAATGGGAACGTTTGTTTTTATGTTAGCCTAAACTGTTCCACTGTTGAGCAAAGGCCTCCCCCAAATCCATCCAAGTATCCTTGCGGTACGCGACGTCGATCCAATCCTTGCGGTACGCGTCTAGGTCGTCTCCCCACCTCTTCCTGGGCCGGCCTCGGCGATGGGAACATTATTAGTTGATAATGGTGCCGATTCCCTTGTTCACAAACTAAACTAAATTTAAGTTCAGTGTATCTTTTTCTTTCTATTTCATTAAGAAAAGGACAAAAGATTTTTTTTAGTTTAGTCCTGTCAAATTAATCAGCGCCTGACGTAAATAGACGTCATTTTCATAGGCAAGGTTCAATCACGTCTAAACTTGTATGGAGTAGTGACAGGTTTGACAGGACTAAACTAAAAATTTTCTTCTGTCCTTTTCTTAATGAAATACAAAGAAAAAGATGCACTGAACTTAAATTTAGTTTAGTTTGTGAACAAGGGAATCGGCATTGGTGCCGATTCCCTTGTTCACATTGTCTATGATAATAATTCCTTTGGGAGCATAAAGGAGTCTTTATTTCATGCATAGCCTTCGCTATTAGTCTTACCTGAACACTGCTGGTGAAAGCTTCACAATTAAAATCTATTTGCACGTGGTTCACAGCCACTGAGATACCATCTATAACCTGAAACAAGAAATATACAATTATATGTTAATATATCCGCTTATTTCCCATTGTAGGACTTAGGAGGCTGCATTGATGACCATCCGTGATTCAGATATTCAGACCTTTAAGTTTTGGGGCCGCACAGGGAAGTGTTTATTCATCATTGTGCGAGAAAGAGATGGACCTATACAGGACTAATAACGCCATTTCTTTTTCGGAAATCCGTAGACCATTATTGTTAATAATGTCGGTTAAAAACATAAATAGATTTGAATTTTGCGGGCTACCGTATCACATCAATAAACGACATAATTAAGTAATAAATTACCTTGTGTATGTAGCTGTACTTCCCTGGCGCAGGTATGGCTCCAGCTGAGCTCGGGTTCATCATGCGCGGCTCCTGGCATACTTCTAGAGCTATGTGAACCTCGTCCAGGTTCTGAAGACAAGAGATATTATATATAGTTTAAACGAAATTGTAACATAACCAATAGTAGTTAGAAATACTAATATAATATCCAGACTTTCTGTTTCTTAGTAGGTAGCCTTTTTTTTTATGGGTGGGAAATCATCAAATAACTTCTCCCGCTCTGGGCGGAGCGGGAGGGCGTGTCAGACTCTTACTGACTAAAACCCACCCGTGTTCCTTCAGTTGCCTGTGTTGCTAGGGGCCACGGTATCCCTTTCGGACTTTCCCGCAACCCCGCCCCCAGCCCCCCCCCCCCGGCAGGTTAGTAGGTATCCTTGACAATTGGTAGGATGTAATGTAGGTGAAAAGGTATTTGGGACATCGACTCTTCATTGATGATGGCTGTGTAAGTTGATAAGAGGAGCTATGATTATATTGTGTCAATATTTCTATATTTTATCTATTGTTTAGTTTCTTTATGAATGAATGAATGCATGAAATGCACCGATCCCAGCGTGGTTTCAACAGACTCGATAAATCGAATGAACCCCAAGATTTGCACTAGCCCCTGGAGCCTCAGGTTTCATGGGGCTGCAGAGGTCATTGCATAGCAAGGAGTAGACCGGGTGGCGCGGTAATGGTAGGGAAGATACGTGCCCTCAGGATAAGGAAGGATTAGCGAGCCGGATGTGTATCCTTGAGTAGGCAATCGAATAGTGGAGAGAAGGCTATATATTTTTATTTATCTATGGATGGGCATCTGTTTACGACGTCGCCGTGTGTATTTAGTGTTTTCTTTATGGTGAAAATAAAGGTGCTTTTTTTAAATTAACGCGACTAATAGTGTGTATTATAGGCAAGTAAAATAAAATAAGTTCTTAACAACAAATCGTGTTGTTATTTTAAAACGGGATATCAACTCCTATCATCGTAAGACAATCATTTATTCATTATAAAAGTTCAACAGTTTGAGCTGAGTTCATTCGCTAACAATAAACACATAAAAAAAGCCGGGGGTTTCCCAAATTATATCGAGTCGAAGACTACAGTGCACGTTTCTTGCAGTCAGTGACGCAAGTCCTTAATATAGAATGAAAAAACAGACAGCAAAGATTATGTGTTATTAATATCTTTCTAAGAATCTGAGTGGAATAAGCGGGTTCTTCAGACGCAGGCGCAGATAATGATTATAGAATTTATAGGCATTGAAATATTCTAAACTATAGCTACCCACTCCTGTTTCACACGGTTTTTACGACTCGGCAAAAAACTGAGATTTCTTTATTCTAAGAAAGATTCATGATTCATGTATTATAAAAATAAACCTTCCCGAATAAATTCTCTAAATGATAGTGAAAACCGCATTAAAATCCGTTGCGCAGTTTAGAAGAACAATGCGGTCACGCATTTACGAAAACCGACTTTAATTTATAATAATATGTAAAGATCTAGAAAGTCTTCACGAGTAGCGATATAGGTAATAGGTAAGTTTTGTAGATGTGTGGGCATAAACTCGGCGCCCCCTGCACCCTTTCCATAAGTTCGCGCGGCGTGGATTGCAGCCGAACGGAGCTCAAAAATCGAACAAACCACACGAACACTCCACTCCAAATGGGTGCACCACTGTACTCCATTTCTCGGTCACCTACTCCGACGGCTGGGTACTGCCAATTGAGCGCAAAATGGATAGTTGTTGCGGCCACAGACGAGCGCGCGCGGCGTGGAGTGGGCCCACTCCGCGTACTCATCTCCCACATACGATGATATGGATTGTAGTGTAGAACGTCGGATTTTGGATATGGAATGCTTGAATTTCAATATTTTTTACCACTCCACCCAATGCACGTGAGATTTTTGGAGTGTTGCCGTGGAATGGAATGGAGTTGAGTGCTCGTGTAATAGGAGCTTAAAGGTGGCCATTTATCAGCACGGGTCGATCGATCAGGTTGAGCTATGCTTGCCGCAGTTGATACGTGGATGGGTGACTATCTGAACATACTTTATATGTACCCATTCGTGCCTCAGAAAGCACGCTTTAAGCTTTTGGTCCCGCTATTCGTGGATCTTGGATAGAACAGTCGTTACGGGTCGTCAGAAGACCAAAAGTCTGACAAGCAGTCTTACGAAGGGGCATCGCATTACCCAGTAACTGGGTTAGGTAGTCGCTGCATGTAAAATACTGCGAATACTTCTGGTATTCAACTGCATCCGGGTAGAATGGAAGTCGACCCTAAAATTGTTGGGAAAAGGTTAATACAGATGATGGTGACTGGGTTTTAAACTCTCCGTATTGAGCCGAGCATTGAGAATCCAACAGAGCGCATCCCAGTGCGTCAAAAAAACACACCATTGGATTTTCAACTCTCGGCGCTAGACAGTGCGATGAAAATCCAAAGCTCGAAAAAAAAACCCCTCGTGTATAGATCGATTCAAAGTTAATGACGGCTCGGAAGTTAGCTACTCACTGCGCAGTAACCCACCCCTCACCCCCGCTGACACATGAAATTGTTACTGCGCAGCGGCTCGCCTCATGTTCCGAGCCGCCATTAAGTATGTAAGTATGTATTTGTATGGCAAATCTGTCAAAAACTAACCATTATGACACCATTGTGACGTTTATAAATTAGTAGACTTAGGCCCCTGGGCTAAACCAACATCTGACCTTCACCACTCATACAGAAAAACATACGTAAAAGTTAATTAGGCACTATTGTCTCTAAACGCTCGCGGAACATTATCTCCCACGATTATTTACAAGTTAGCTGATAGTTTTTTTTTTATTAGAACGGCAGTAATTCTGTTAGACTTGTACTCATAGATAAGTGTGCTTGATGGTGTTATTAAACATTATTTATTGTTAGGTGTTATCTATCATAAATAAATAATATTAACAGGAAAAACAATAAAGAAATATGAAAAAAAAAAACTGCCTCGTTGGTCCAGTGGTCGCAAGCGCTACTGCTGAGTATGAAATCCTAGGTTCCATTCCCAGGTCGAGCGAAGTGTTATTTGGTTTTTCCATCTGGAATTTCGCAGTAGCAGCTCTAAGTCTGGATTCGTGCCCGGTTGATGGCAATAGGCTCGCCCCTATTACATGCGATTAATAAAACTAGTGAAATGTCGGTGTACTGTGGGTGCACCTCTGCCTTACCCTTCAGGCATACAAGCTTGATATTATGGTATTTCTTCTGTGTTTAGCAGAAGAAAAATTACCTACCTATAAAGCCTCGTGCAGAAATCTAACCATACTTCACGGTGGAACTATTACCGGGGTCGCGTCGCGCCAGGCTGTAGAGGCTTTAAAATACTTTATTTATTCACCTATATTCACTCAATTATCAGATTGGTTTTCCCTATTCGTGACTTAATCATATGTAGTGCACATTTTCCTTGACCCGGAGAACCAATTTAAATAATAACAATTTTTCAAATGCTGCTATCTAATTGCGTACCTAACACATTTTTCGTAAGTTTCATTTTGACAGTTCAACAACATTCATTGCGTTATATATGTTGTTTTGTTTGACTTTTTTTTCGAACTTATGAAGCGATAGGGCGTTTGTGCACTACACGGAATTTTACGGTTCCGGATGTACAATCTCATACTTATATTTCCGGATCACGAGATATTTACTTGAAAATCGAACTACCGGACCGTAAAATTCCTTGTAGTGCACAAACGCCCATAGATTCGCAATCTGATTCAAAACGATTCAGATTGCGATTGATCGTGATAATGCAATCAAGGTGCTGGTCGAGAGAGTGAGTCTCTCGTTGGATAAGGCAACATAGGATGGGGATGGGAAAGAGGGGGGTCCTTTCCTCCCGGAAAATCAAATCAACACAGTTCGTGCAAAGCTATTAGAGTAATAACGCAGTTATCTTTGCATTATTTAGTAAAGCATAATAGTTCCGTGATCGACTTCATTTGAAAAGTTGTTGACATTGGAGCTATACATAGCTATGTATTTCGGATAACCATGAACGAAAATCAAGTCTTCTTTAATACTATCAAATAGGGAGCGAAAACCTTTATAAATTACGGTACATAGGCCATAGTGTAGATTTGACTGATAGATCATAATGCTAGAATATAAAGGCTAATAGAATATAAAGGTGAGAATAAAAAACTTAACGCAAACGCGATAGTTAGGTTTGCTCACTTGCAAACTTACACTAAGGCCTCAGGTATCGAAGAATTTTGGTTACTTCAACGACTAAGGTTACCGCTATCTGGGTAACCCAAAAAGAGATAAAACATGTTATCTCTTTTAGGTTACCGCTTTAATACCGGTTACACACACGTACGCGATGCGCGCCCTTTGACTAATGCCTATGGCACGTATACGATAGAGGTAATTTATATTTCGATAACCGTTATTAATACTGGTTGTATTCAATTAATAACCTAAAAAATACCTGTAAAAAATCTAAATGTTATAACCGAAAAAATACCTGTATTGATCATACCGGTTTCGGTCCCTGCTATTAACATAAGGTCAAAAATAACAAAATCTATATCCATATATGAATACAGATGTTCCGGAGTCAAGGAAAATAATTGTTTACCGCAAAAAAAACACGTCATAAAAATAACATCTTGTTCATTCCTCGAGAATAAAAGGCCTTTCAGAGAGACCGTTATATCTACATTAACTTAAAATAAGACAAAGTACTAGCTGCGAAAAGAGTAAGGCAGAAAGGAGAAATGCACAAAATATTACGTGGACAGAATATGTATACTTAGCAACTTTTAGAACTGATTTTCATCATCATCACTCACATCTGCCTTGATCACTTCATCCTCTCAAAACTGAACTACAAACTACATAGCATTTTGGAACAAATTGAAATATGAAACGGGTCGTATCACTAAGTTGCAATCGTCATTCCAACAGAAAATCGCTTTTGATTTTTGCTAAGTGTATACACATTGTGCTCATGACTGTATATAAAGTAAACCCATATTTCGCCATTTATGTATCCCATATAATAAAGGACGACCCTATAGCCGTCACCAGGCAAAAATCCGTCTGGTACTGTGGAAAAAAACCCAATAAAACTTTGGTCGACCTTACGATCGGAATCGGCAAGACCCCAGCTTAGACAGATAATTCCTTAGAAACAGTCCTTTCCTTCAGAGAGTATCTACATTTATTACAAAAGTACGCAGCTGCAGGATATAAGCAAAAAAAACGTAATGATTGGTCGTAAGATCAAGGTTACCAAGTTCAGCCAAGCGGCGCGGCTTCAATGCATTATTCATTGTTTATTTGGGTTCAGCGTCTGTGAAAATACATTATGTTTTCTGATAATGAACTAGAAATACGTATAATGTGGTTGTTTTGAGAAGTATATATAAACATGAAAGGGTTAGGTATTTGTTTTGTTATACGCGGAGTAAGACAAGAGTACCCTCCCCCCACCTACTCTTTTGCTGTGCCCTTTTTTTTTTTTTTTGGTGGGAAATCATCCAATGACTTCTCCCGCTCTGGGCGGAGCGGAAGGGCGTGTCAGACTTTTACTGACTAAAACCCACCCGTGTTCCTTCCCTTGCCATGGGCCACGGTTTCCCCTTAGGACTACCCGCAACCCCGGCGTGCCTGCGTGTCTTTTGCTGTGCCCTACAGGTTCCATAATGACCTAAATTATGTATAGTTACCACCTAAGTACACATTATGGTAAAGCAATAAAAATATTGAGTATTGAGAGTACCGAAAGCATGAGCATTGCATAATCAGCCTATATCTAAGTTAGTATAGGTAATGTTTTCACTGCTGGGGGAGCTGGTACACAAACCTCCTCTCTGTGAGAGGAAGTGGGTGGCAATTTTATCTACCACGGGCCCAGTGCGGGTTGGTGGCTGTCATATGCCTTCGAATATTTGCTTCTACGACATGCCGGTTTACTGATTTGGCAGCAGTTTGTTTAGGACCCTGAATTAAAGTGGGAACTTCAGAATGTGGATTAGAAGGCTGACCTTACAACGTCTAGAGGGCATGAAGAAGGAAATGGTTTCATGGTAAGAGTAAAACGTAAACGGTGCTTCAGAAGTCGCTTGGCCTTGTTACATTCTGCACGAATCAGATGACACCAGAAGACATATTTACTTAATGCCCGTTCTAAAAGTATCTGACGAAAATGTAAACAAACCCTGTTCAAGATAAATTCTTACCTCTCACTCAGTAAAGGGAATTAACACATTCATCTGTATTTATAAGGTCATCTTTCAAGTTTATAGGTAAATATCTCACCTCTAACCTTATCTAACTCAGATATACACATGCTATGCAGAACCTAACTATAAATAGAATATGTTTGCTCAAATAACTACGTTGAACAGCATTATCATGCAACAGAGCGTTTTTAGTCTACGTAGCGAAGTTTAGGCAGCATTGTATTAATATTGTATTATTAACGCCCATTGGCATTGACACGTACGGCTAATAAGTTACAGATTATACAGTCGGAAGATTCTACGTAACTTTACAGAATAAGGAAGACAATGAGTGTGATACATTGGCGACCGCAGTGCGTTGGAACGCATAGGGCTGACCTCTGATCAGATGATTTACTTATGACATTAAATCATAAGGACATTAGTCTGTATTATGTGAGTAATCTTCGATCCGGGAGAAGCCTTTGACCAGCAATAGGATGATGCAGGCTGGTAGTTATAGGAAAACCTTTTTTTTTTTTTTTTTTGGGTGGGAAATCATCCAATGACTTCTCCCGCTCTGGGCGGAGCGGGAGGGCGTGTCAGACTTTTACTGACTAAAACCCACCCGTGTTCCTTCCCTTGCCATGCCAGGGGCCACGGTTTCCCCTTAGGACTACCCGCAACCCCGGCGGGAGTTATAACAAAACCTAAGGATCTCATAGACTTTTTATCGCGCGATTATTTTGTCGCAGAAATGCAACGTATTGTTTTATAATGGTAAAGTATTGTAAATCGCGGCGACATTATTCTCGTGTATGTCGCGTGTAATGGCACTAACTAACAGGGACCTAAATTAAAAAAGAATATGTTATATTACTATTAAAACTGGGGATCGGAACGGATTTTACAATCTTTAAAAGATATTAAATCGTGTACACAGTATTTAAAGTCTATATTACAAAGCCGCGCACAGAAGCTTGACTGCGGGCGTCTTCCGCGACAGGCGATCGCAACCGAAAGTATGCTGCGACGCGCAATCAGCTCCGTTCGCCCGTCGTCGTATCCGATCGGATCCTTTCGGCTGCAACATGGTACGAATGAAACTATTTGACTAAGCGCAGAAACGTAACGCTCGCAAGCGACGGTACGGAGCCGATCGTATACGTCGACATCCGGCTGATCGGCTGTCGCCGCATCCGTTCGTATCCTCTTTGATCCGACGCGATGCGTTTGGTGAAAATCATCCTTAAACGTCTTCGTACTTAGTTAAAAGTTCATTAGAGTGAACCGGGTTACCTGAATTAAGGGGGAGGTGAGACAGATGCACAATTAGAACGGATTAGTCACCTTATTACGTCTACCTACAAAGATGCTCTTGGATCACCCGAGTCCTTCATTAGACACACATTAATATTGCACTGGAATAATTTGGCAAACTAATGTTGGTAGGTACAGTAGATACTGTAGCGCTAGGAGAACGGTAGCTGTAGACCAATATAATGCCTCGTGGATACTGGCGCGACTTATACGGGTAATTGTTTAACTGTGAAGTTTTCTTAGAAATTGTATTGTTAAAGTCGCGTCGCGCCTGTTTGCGGGAGCCTTTATGTGGGGTCGTAAAATTTTATTGATGACTAGCGGCTTCGCCTGCGAGGATCCTAATTCTCTTTCTAAAATATAAATGAGTTACACCTTATAACATCAGCTCAGCTTCTGCCAGTGAATGTCCCGGCAAAATCGGTCCAGCAGTTTCCGAGATTAGACGGAACAAACAAATCGAAAGACAGACAAAATATTTGTGGTGCGGTTCGATTGAACAGTTTATCAATGATGTGAAAGATTTCGGTTTTGATTTTATCGTGCAAGTAAGGTGAAGCGCGCAGTGGCGGCCAGCGAAATGTTTGCAGTGCACTTGAGAATGAGATAACTGCGACGTACGTACTTGCGACCTGCTGGCCACCGCGACCTGGGGCCTAAGTCCACAGATTTGCCATAAAAAACTGTCAAAAGCTCACCATTGAGAGACCATTGTAACGTTTATAAATTAGTATTAGGCCCCTGGACGTCAGTGCGCGCTTAGGCTAAAGGATCGAGAAACCTGGCAAATTTTTTAGAGTCAATAGATAATCAGATAAGATACGCGTAGGTAATCAAAATTCCTAGTAGGTTTTAAATTTTGAGGGCAGACAAGCATTGACAAATATGGCTGGATCGATTCGATATCTTATCAGCAATGCATCGTTTACCTACATTAGTCATAGATTGCCAAATTATCACGTACTAAAATCATCTTTTGCATCATGATACCATTCAAAGTCATTCTCTGCTTTAAATTCGGTAATACAAAGGTGTTCTCACAATAATACTTATTTAATAATTTCGCCATATTCTGGCAGGTAAACATTAATAAAACTACATTTGACTGTCTCGTTCGTTTAGTGGTCGCAAGCGCTATTGCTGAGCATGAGGTACTAGGTTCGATTCCCAGGTTGGGCAGTTTTATTGGGTTTTCCCATCAGGAATTTCTCAGTAGCAGCCCTGAGTCTGGATTTGTGCCCGGTTGATGACCATAGGCTTGACTTGACCCCTATATTACATGGGACTTAAAGATTGCTGGCGAAATGTGGGTGTACTATAATAGGTACACTGTGTTTCGGCAATTAGAGATAAGATAGCCAGTTCCTCTGTGGTCGAGGATTCCGGGTGAAACTCGCTTCCACCTTCGGCCTGATCATCACTTACCTTCAGGTGAGATTCAGGCCAAGAGATTCCCCGTCGTGGTTAAAAAAAAAAACATCTCCGCCTAACCTTTCGGGGATTTCACGCGTGATGTTAACTTCACATGTAATAGCATTACCATAATATTATTAAGACCCCACACTCCCTGAGGTTTTTATCTCGCTCGCGGTCTGAGTGCGAGCGCGACGGATTCGGCAACAAAACGGCAATAGTTTAGGTGATTGGTTTTTTACGGCGAAAATCATGTTAATTTCAAAAAAATAATGCTGCTTTATAGTTAGTTCAGTTAGTATGCAAAGTTTCATGATCTAATTTGAAGTATTTTCGGAATAGCAGCGGTTTATTGTTCTGTTTGGAGGTAACTTTGGATTTTAATTCTATCGAGAAAATTTTATGAAATCGTGTTTTCGGCTAACATAGTCGCTAACATTAATCCTCAACTTTAACATAAATATTTATTTCAAAATTAATGCTGCAGTAGTTTCGATATAACGGCGGATCTTGCTAAGCAATTTGACGTCCAGTAGGCCCCTCTGTTTAGTTAATCATATTATCATGTATTAGTCAAACGTAAATGCGGTTTGCATAATCTACTTAGTATCATTATGAGAGGTGACGGTCGTTCAGTGATTATAGTTGGGATTGTTCGTTAAAATATTAATGAATTAATTTATACTGTATTGTACTCTGGAATGTGATGAATCATAATAGCTACATTATATTTAAGACTACGTGCTGCCCGCGAGTTTGTCCACAAAATTAATATGCCTAGCCTTTTCCCAACTATCTTGGGTCGGCTTGCAGTCTAACCGGATGCAGCTGAATACCTGAATTTTAAATGGAGTGACTGCCTATCTGACCTCCACAACTAACTGGGTAGGGTAATACGATAACCCCTTGGTAAGACTGGTTGTCAGACTTTTGGGCTTCTGCCGACCCGCAACGACTGTCAAAGATCCACGAATGACAGCCGGGACCAACGGCTTAACGTGCTTTCCGTCCGAGGCACGAAGGAGTCTTTATATGTAAAGATGGTCACCCATCCATGGACCAACCCCGGCAAGCGTAGCTTAACCTGAATTTAATACTTATCCAATCGAAATAAGGTATATATTTCAATGCACGAGGATCTAGCTTGGAGCATCGTAGCGCAGTTTTCCGTCGATCACTGAGCATTGAAATATATACCTTATTTCGATTGGATAAGTATTAAATTCAAATGATCAATTTAAAATTCTCTGCCGTCCAGTCAGCCACTCACATATTTATGTTACAAAACCATTGTTGATAACAATATGATTATTTTAACATCATTAGGAAACTGGATAAACTGGAATATAAAATTTATCAACATACTTGTTCTAGTGGCAGCAATTTGTTATCTATTATTAATACAATAAAGAATTAAAATGATGTTCGTTGGTAAGCGCATCATTTGAGACCGGCTGGACCGCTTTAGTAAAGAAATAATAAAAAATACACGATGTATAACTTATACAGCGTGTATATTGTTGTGCACGTGTATGTTTCAGTATAACCCACAGTTCTCAGAAACGGAAATAAACGGATTATAGTCGATTAAAAAAAGAACCCGGAACATACTTTTGATATAAAATACATTCGGATTGCGATCTCATAAGCCTCCAGGGAATGAAATGTAATCCTTTGCCAACAAAGGTACAGGATAACAACATTTTAATACAGGATGTACGTTTAATAATAACGATTTTAATGGGAATCTCTGTTTGTGTAGCGAATTATCAAGAGCAAAAGTAATGGAAAAATGTTGGGAGTATTTGCTTTGGATTTACACATGTTATAGAATTGTTGAGAATTTAGGGGTCTGCGGTCTGATGCAACAATTATTTTCTTCTTTCCTGTGAGTATTTTTTGATAGCACACTTTTGGGAAGACGGTGTGTCGTGAAAAGTGGCTTTTTATGGTTACTATGTATATAAAATAACAATATTCTTAATTTTCTATTCTATTCTTAGAATATTCTATTCTTAATTCTAAAATTTTTTTTTCTGTTTTTTCTTTCCGCTTTAAGACTTAAAAAAATGTGGGAAAGGACTGTCGTTTTAAGGATTTTTGACTTACCTTTGATAATTAGCCTTATTTTTCTACATAAACATTCTCTTGCCCTAATCCCATATCTTTTTCTTCCATACTTCCCTTAGGGCGAATTTCACCAATACAAACTTAACCTGATCAGCACATAAACCATGTTTAAGAGCTGTCAGTGTCATTATTTTCTTTGGAATTTAGACACTGACAGGTCCTGAACTCGGTTTAGATGTGCTGATCGTGTTCAGTTTCATTGATGAAATTCGCACTTAGTCGTCGTCTCGGGAGTCACCCTGTTTCTATCCATATCAACCTTCACACAGTCCATCCACAGTTTCTAATATGTATATGTTTTTTTTTTTTAATTTTGTTGCTGCCTTTCTTCAGTACATATACCAGCAAGAGTGTTCAGTTAAAAGGCAGGTTCATCTAATTTGCAAACTCAACCAACTGGAGCAGTGTAATTATTGGGAAACAATTTAACTAGAGTGCCAAGTTATGATAGAGCAAGTTCACCGATACATCCGATAATAAAGTTACTATACGAAGTGAAATGTTTACAACTGTATACATAGATGTTATGTTATGTGTAGTGTCAGATAATGGAAGTCTCTATTTAACTATTAACTATTACAAATAAGAGTTGACAAGACCATCATTCACTAATAACGTGTTAGATTTGTGATCGTTCATTAGGTTCAGCAATTATTAATCAATATTTTTTATTCATAGGCACTGAAAAGTCAAAGCTGACCACGTCCGTCAATACGTCTAGGGTCGCCCAGCTGACAGCACTCATGGTGATATTAATTTAGAGCATAGTCGGCCAGTTCGATAATAATATTACACATAGTCAAATAAAATTAGCTAGCGAAACTCCGGTATTTTATCATTATCATGTTTAGATATCGATACCCATGACGTCTGCGGAGTTTCACTAGTTATTTTAATTTGACCCTGAAATATGTGAAAGTAACTTTGTCTACCACTGTGTAACCTTTTTACGCCTTAACGGATGAACAGGTACCGATGTTTGGCACACGAGTAGCCCCTGTTAGGAGACTTTTTTTTTGTTCCGGGGTGGGAAATCCTCATGGTTGTCCTCCGGCTTGGGGGGGCGGAGGGGTCTATCAGACTTACTAATTAAAAACCACCCCGGTGTCCATCTCACCTACGCCGGGGGTCGCGGGAACGTATGAATCTTCCGCAACTCCCCACTCATTATCATGTTTAGATACCCGGCCCGCATCAGCGGGCCTCCTCGGGGTGTTAGGAGTCCCTAGCCCAAGTCATGGTCAACCTGTGTGATATAGAATACTTTTTATCCCGGTAGTACGTTCTTATGGAATAAATTCCGAGCTCCACGCGAGAAATGCCGCGAGCAAAAGCTAGTGTAGTAATAAGATGCAGAGTAATCTTCTAGTAGTAGTTGGGAATTAGAAATGAGAGTAAACCCACAGCTCATCTCCGCTCGCATTAAAATTCAGACAACTTCATTCATAAACTTGGAACTTTAATCAGAATATATTGGCCTCACACTTCATTTACTTAAGTACATGAAAATGACAAGGACTGGTAATATATAAAGTGGTTTTATAATTGACAAGCCGAGTGTCAGATAGCATTTCCCATCGACAAGAATTATGAACTTCCATAAAAGCTATTAGAAGGGGTTACCCTTCAGGAGATTCTTTAGGAAATGAATTTTCAAAAATCATTGCTTAAAGCTCACCTTCTTTAAACAGATTTTGTATAAATCCAGTAATGAAAAGAACCAGCACCCTAATTGCGTAATACACGATTTATCACAATCTGAATCGGTTTGAAACAGATTGCTAATCCATTGCTTCATAAGTTCGAAAAAAAAATCTGCTCAACAACGTAAATAACGCAATGAATGTTGTTGGACTGTCAAAATGAAACAGATTAGTCGGAATCGTTTACGAAAACGTTTTACGCAATTAGATAGCAGGTTCTTAATAATTAATCACAATCTAGCCTTTAATGGTAATAAGCAATTTTAATATAACTAATTTTTTACGTGATAATCATTTTAAAACTTAGAATAGTGTTTATTGTACTTTACTCAAGTCCGTTCCACTTTCTTAGAGTCTGATATAATAATATAAACACTTTGTTCGTGTTTTATATTATGTGTGTCATTGGCACTGTTATTTCTACACTTTTTACACTACACTAACTCAAAAGGTTTTCTTCGTTTTAGTCTCCGCACTATATTTGTTTGGTTAATACAGGATGTTTTTTTTTAAACCGCTTTTCCCTGCTTTTATGTTCGCTCGCATAGCTCCTCAAAATGTAGGGAACAGCAGATTTTTTTTCGCTATTTCCGTGTTGGTCTAATAGTGAAAGTTGTTCACAATGATGAATACAATGACCCTTTAAGAGAATGCCCATGAATTAAATTTCACCTTGTATAAGGAACTCTTGCGCAAAATTCCATGCTTTTAGACCCACCCATCTGTATTCATTTGTGGTGTGTGGTTACAGATCATAGAATTATGTTTTGCAAATCGCAGCGCCGCTAAGCGTGCACCACTGTCCGGTTCGCGTGCGTCTCCCGCGCCTTTTACGAGCCCTGGATTTATGCAATAACAACAGAAATCTAGATGCATACATATTAGACAAATTAAGTTACGTTACGTTTAAAAAAAAAATATCAATACGATCACACGTCGCCTACAATCATTGTTATGGAAATTTTAATGAGCACTCATTACACTGTAGTTGGTAATTATTTAGCATTAAAACGTGTTAATGAAGATAATGACTAGGTAGAACTCTGTGAAGCCGTATTCAGCATCATAGATTTTAGTCGCATCATTATGTATTGTGTCGTTCAAGATTTTCTAGTATTGCACTTATAATAGCGGAATGATTATGGTTTTCTTTTAATAATCAGCTGTAAACAATTGCTGTTTCTTATATTTTTTATGATAAAACTTCGTAGAATATTAAAAAAGAATCATTATTTTATGGAAACACGTCATGTGACTATAATTACGATAATTTATTATGAGTAGATTTTATTAAAAGCTGTTCTTTTATTATTATAGATTTAATTTAAAGCTATAATAATAAAAGAACAACTTTTATATTTATGTTGTGTCTTGGAATATGAAATGTATATTGTATACTTACATAAGGTGAAAGCTTCAGGATAAACCGCAAAATAAAATAAATAAATTAATTAAAATTGCAAAAAACATTAAAAAAATGAATTTACAAATTTTCTTGTTTTTTGCAATTTGCAGTGTCAGGTTGTATGTTGATTAAAAAATTTCGCAACTGTAACAATTACGGCTATAAATAATTATAATCATTAGAACTTGCAATACCTACTGCCGTTTCTAGACCCTGCCGGGTACCGGATGAAAAAGTAAGAAATTTGAACTTACCAACACAATGGGCACAGTCTTCAGCTTGGTCCATTGTATCCTGAAGGACGCTCGGTTGCACTTTGCAGACGTTAGCCTGACCCATCCAGGCAGCTCCAGGAGGTCAGTCAGAAGCTCTTCATCCAAGGTCAAGTCCTGAAGCTCACCGGACCCTCGCAGCGCTGAGAGGGAGATCTGTTCTGGTGACAGATTCTTTGTGAACCTGGGAGGTGCAGAAACAAGTTTTATGTTAGAGACAGTTTTTTTTAGATTTTTATCGACCGAAAATGGACTGAAAACGAAGAAAAATATTTGTGTCAATAGGTTTTTGTTAAGAGCCCATACAACTTCAGGTTTTTATCTCGCACGCACCATACTGCTCGTGGACTAAGTGAGAGCGAGACGGAGGCGGCTCCAAGGCGCCAATAGTTTAGGTAATTTCCTTTTACGGCGAAAATAATGGTAATTTAGATTTTATCGCCTGACATAGTACTTAACATTAATTCTCAACTTTAACATATATTTATATCAAAATTAATGCTGCAGTAGTTTCGATATAACGGAAGATCATGCTAAGCAATTTGAGGTAGGCCCTTAAGTAAAAGTACCTACTTATTAAAAGAAGTAAAGGGTCCCCGAAACAGTTTTTTTCCGGCTGAAAACCTTGTTTTTTACACTAATATTAACAGAGAAGATTTATATTTTATTTTGTAATGAATAAATTAAAAAAACGACGGGATCGATTTTCAAAATTCTTTCACCAGTAGAATACTTTATTATCGCTGAGTAACATAGGCTATAATTTATAAAGATATCACACGGGTGAAGCCGCTGGCCGAAGCTATAAGTTACAAAATGTTCTTTGAAGTACATTGCAAAGTTTATTTATGAATAATTCAACTTTAATACTTCATCATCTCCCATGTTTTATTATTCATACAGTTTATAATGAAAACAGAATAATGAGAAACCAAAGTACCTATTTTGCAAAACCGTGTACATACATACCTATACATATATAAGAACACGGTTTAGGTAGGTACTTGTTAATTTAAACTAGTATCCTGTTTGGACATGACATTAACAAGTCAAGAGTTTTTCCTATTTGTTCAAAGCAGGGCTTCCCAACCTGGGTATGGGAAACCCAGAAAAAGAAACCAGAAGAAAAGTAACGTAATATTATGTATGTTAATACTGTTACATGTTCTATTTTCATGAAGTCTGTGACAATTATATATATAAATAATATACTAATGATAGTATAATATTTATATAATAGGCTTTTCAAGTTCCACATTTGCCGTTTTCACATTAGAAGATAATGACAACGACACGATATCGTCGGACTGGTACAAGTTCAATTAAAACCTAATGGCGGCTTTGAAGTTAGCTACTCGCTGCGCAGTACCCCACCCCTCACCCCCGCTGACACATGAAATTGTTACTGCGCAGCGGTTCGCCTCATGTTCCGAGCCGCCATTAAGTTTGAATCGAACTGTAGTTTCATCAATTTCTACTAAACGCTTTTTGTCGCATACATTGATTGTCGTGCCGATATCGGTGGACGACACAGTGCACTTGTTCACTGCTGCCATTATTACCTCGAATACAATAAGTATAACACTTGGAATCGCGCGGCTTTTTTTATTCGAGGCTGCTGTGGCCGCATGAAAATAACCTGTTGGTTACATCGTGTCACTTACCGATATCGTCCCGATATTGTCGGCCGATATCGTTCTCGTCCGAGCTGACGATATGTCGTTATCATCGTAGTGTGAAAACCGCCATTGTTGAGAAGCCTCATTCATTACAAACGATTGCTACTTGTCATAGATACTCATACACTTAACTGTGCAGTATTATATGGCTGTTAAGTATAGACAAACAATTTAACAAACATATTTATAGATTTAATTGAAAATTGCTGGCCTTATCTGAAGTAGTTTGTTTTAATTCCTATAGGCAGGGACCGAAAACCTTTATAAATTATGTTACAGGAATCATAGAATTTTGGTTACTTCTTCAAATAAGGTTACCGCTATCTGGGTAACCCAAGAAGAAGACACCATGTTACCTCTTTTACCACACAAGTTATGCGCGCCATTTGACTAATGCCGACGGCACGTGTAAGACAGAACTCATTTTTATTTCGGTAACTGGTATTAATACAGGTGAGTAATGGTGAGTTTTTGACAGTTTTTGTATGGCAAATCTGCCAAAAACTCACCATTGAGAGACCATGTAACGTTTATAAATTAGTAGACTTACGCCCCTGGTTGTTTTCATTCCGGGAAACAAGGTGTGATGTTTATGTTATTATGGCAACATAAATATCAGTATTTTGGAACATATGCTATGTAAATTTTTAGAATGAATAATGAATACAAGTTATGTGATAATAATACTGCACCACATGTTGTGTTTCTAAGCAAACAAAATTTTTTAATAATGAATTATTGTAATCGTAAATAATGTTGAAGATTAGCAAGTTTTTTTACTATATTTCTGATTAATCCTGCCAACACTAATAAAATTATGCTTGAAATAGCATTAGGTATTATTTTATTCTTTTATAGGTAATAGGCATCATCATTCAGATGAAGGGACTAGAAAATACTGATTCATAATATAAAATGTGTTATTTTAGAATAGGTCATTTACAATGAGTTTTTATTACTCTACTTATTTTATTATAATTTCTTTACAAACTGATCAGCAGTAGCCACAATAAGAAACGAGAATTCGATTTGATGGTACTTAATATTTTTACAAAATATAAGTGAGTGTTTTTCTAAAATATCACCTTATTTATTGAGTTATTTTTAACTAATGCATGCTTAATACTCCATTTAGTGAAGATAAAAGTTATAAAATAGGGTTTTCCAACAAGACAAAACAATATTCTTTCAAGGAAATATTAACATAAATGGAAACAAAAACAGTACAATAAAGAATAATGTAAACAAGATGTTTCATGAAATCTTCAAGGTCATGCATTCCCCTTGAAACAGATCCCTAATTTACTATAGTTCAACAACATTGTGTACCTCACAACAGTCACAACTAACGAATTTGACCAACTGATAACTTTACACGTCAGTCTGTTAATCGCGCATTTATGACTCGAGACTATTAATTTTAACTATTTTATCATTAAGGAATATGTTCTAACTAGCTGACTATTTTTTTCCTGTTTTAGGCCGTATTTACAGCTACTAAGAGGGCAAGTAACACAACTGTTATGCGTTTTCTTTTAAATTTTACGGCTTCCACGAAACATTTTCATTTTTGAATACATAGATACGTATGATAACAATACATAAATAAATCAAACAAAGGAAGGCATGTGTGCCAAGTTATTTACGTTTGTTTTATGCATTGAAAGCATATCTTTATTTCACACACTAAACCAAAGTCCTGTAAGCTTTAATCACTGAAAATTAATTCAATTAATATCACAGTAATAAATCTATAGAACAAGAGAAGTATTCTACAAAATGAAAAGATGTACTCACCTCGATAGATGTTTTAGTAATTGATTCTTTATTATAGTCACCATTTTTAATGATAAATTTGTTTTATTCTAACTAAATAACACGGAATTTATCAAAAAATCATTATCGCACACGAATTCTCACATCCAAAGGTACTTTTCATGTGAACGAGTGAGTGAATGAATCACACGAAATGTCAACATCGACCGAAATACAGATGATATTCTCGTCACGATGAAATTATAAGTTGTCATTGTGCGATAGTCATTGTGATATTTTTTTATTGATATGAATTGAGAAAGATCGTTTTGTATTTTTTCGGTATAAACAATTATGGTTGGTTTTCATCCGAAACATTAGCTGCGTACACCGGAGTCATTCCATGGAAACGGAACGCAAACTCGGCAACCAAACCGCGCGACATTTGTTTAGCTGTTGCTAAGTGGGTAATCGATTTTCTACAAAGTTTTGATTTTATTAAATTATTTCCCAAATAGAGGGTTAATACAAGAAAGAGTTTATAGTGAAAGAAAAGAGAACGAGACACTGGCAGTTTATGGTCTTATAAACGACATTTGTAAGATTCTAAAACAAGATAATCTTGTCGCAAAGTCTTTTGTTGTTGTTTTCAGAGCTTCATTTTCATTTACAATAATTATTTATTTCGTATTAGCGCTTCGTTGTAAACAATTTCTAAGTATTTATTGACAGTAATCAGAGATTTGTTGATTCAATTTACTTTAAATTATTAAATAGAGCAGTAAATATTCGATAATCAATTTGCTATAAGTTTATTGGTAGGCGCTAACAGATTCTGCGTTGGAATTTTATTTCACAGTTCCACTTTCCACACGTGGTACGTTACTTTGTTACTTTTATGTATTTGTAAAATTTCCATATCGATTAGATACTATCGCAATGGAGATTTAGATGCTGATCTTGCTTCCTAATTTTACCTCCAGCTTAAACTAATATCGAGCTGTCAGGCTACAGTTTGTTGATAAAGCCAACAAACAAACCATGCAGTGCCACTTGACGCTGAATGGTCTAACTTTGTCCATTTCGTAGCTTAAGCTATCTTCACACGTGACACATAAAATTACCCTACATCACAGCGGGACTATTCGGACACTGTGGTTTTGTTACATTCGCAAATGCAAAACATACTTTGCCAAAGCGTAAATATTTACGTCTGGTCTCGACCGAAACCCGTCACGCGGTTGATTTTAGTAATTAGGCAGTACTACTAGACATTGAGGCACACAATTTTTCTCTCGCTACGTATTTAAATAAACAGGCACCTGTAGGTAAGATAATTTCTTTTTTTAGCAACCCACAGTACTTGCACGCTTCCACAATGGCACGCCGAGAGAAAAACGTAAAACTGAATTATATTGATACCGAATTTTCATCCGGAGACTGTAAACAGATGAAATCGAAACACTACAAGGAGGAGAATAACAACGAGGTTGATGAGCTCTCGAAAGACCTCTCCGAGATGGGCTGTATAGTCGACGGAGTGAAAAGACCAAACATATGCGTTGAATCGTGTGTCTACGAGGGGTCTGAGTCCGAAAATGAAGTTTCTGAAGCTTATAATGAGGAGGACGCTTATTCTGATGAGTTTGAAGAGGATAAAAGTGAGGAAGAGGATCGAAGTAGTGATGAAGAAGAGTCTATTGATTCTGTTAAGTCTTTACCGAAGTCGATTGACACGAGTAGAGAACCTACTGCAAGATCTTCCGTAAAATTAACCAAAAGTCAGTCTTCTATTACCAGTAAAGCGCAATGTTCTGTGTCAGGGAGATCTACCAGTTTTGGGTAAGTAGTACTTATTTTTTTTTTTGCGCAGATTGACACTCTCAATGACGTCATTATTTATTTATTTAATAGGTACTTTAAGCACACTTTGTGTGGCCATAGGCATTTTCTACCAGTCGACCTTTGGCTGATGCAGAGACAAACAGTGGTAGGTGCAATCACGAAAAGTTGATTAATAAATATTTATTTAAATATAAAGATACACACATAAATCTATAACAAACTATAAATTTAATATATAGAGGTACCTATCTATAATTACTTACATATAAATAGAGAAGCATAAATAAATACTCAAGAATAAGATTAGACTAAAACAAATGAGACAAACAATAGGAAAACATTGCGATGTTTTTTTTGTTGATGTAGCAATAACAACATTTCCGAAGAGGCACGCGGCAACATCGTATCGATTATGTAGGTAGTTCATGACTGCATGACACGACCAATGTTGACATAAACCAATGTTCAATGTTCATAAAAGGAACAAGACGCACGCTCGGCTTTATTATTATTATTAAAGTACCATAGATTCCTTTTGCGTTTACCGTACAACATTATTATATATTCTCAAGAATTACTTAAACCTTACCTGAGTTACCTGAGTAGATACAGTAAAAATGCTACATCTGCCATCTCTGAATTTCAAGGTCAGTGTCCGGCCTCAAATCCCGACGAATCAACATGTCTTTCACGAACGAACGCCTTCGAGAAATCGAGAGGCACAACCATATCCTGCTGTCGAAGATCTTGAGCGCTAGGAATGAAAGAAAGGGCTCCATTCCGGCGCACCAACAGGAGGTCCGGAGGCCTGTGCCATCCGCTGCCGTGTGCCGCAAGAACCAGCAGAGGAAGATTGATCATGACAATATGGTAAGTGGTTTCTATATTAAGTTCTACGAAGGTCTTGTATACAGCTATCTAATTGCGTAAAACGTTTTCGTAAATGATTCCGACTAATCTGTTTCATTTTGACAGTTCAACAACATTCATTGCGTTATTTACGTTGTTGAGCAGATTTTTTTTTTCGAACTTATGAAGCAATGGATTAGCAATCTGTTTCAAACCGATCCAGATTGTGATAGATCGTGTATTACGCAATTAGGTGCTGGTTAGACCTACATCTAGAAACGACAAGAGAACTCGGATGTCTGTAGTACCTTTACAAAAACTTAGAGAACGCTACTGAAGAACTTTGTTAGATTTATAAAGACTTGCTGACGACTCGGACACAATATATTCGGACACAGTGTCGGAATCCGAATTTTTGTCACTGATGATTCGGACACCAAGAAAAAAGCTGTTTTGTACAGTCGGATTAAAAACTTCAAACGATACATTTAATTGTAGAAATCCGTCCTCCGCCCAGCCCGTACTTGTAGAAAAACTGACCGGATTATAACGAAAGCAGCCGTTTTCAATCAATAATATTATTATTATTAATTTTTCTTATCTTTTTTTTTTCTCCGGCTAGCCCGGAAATCCTGATGGCACGGGCCTAAGCCAAGTGTTCATCAGTTGGGTTAAGTATTGAGGGAATTATGATAGATGCAGTGCGGTCACGCGCAGAAGATTGAATGGAAGATGATAGTATAGTTGTTTATTATTAATATTTTTTTCAACATGTATGTAATATTGTCTTATGTGGTACAGCATTATACGTCCAAAAAGCCATACCATTACCGAAAGATGCCTAAAACCACCCTAAAATAGTTTTGGTAACGCTTTTTTTCCACATATTATATTTTGAAACTTTTTCATCTTACTGTACTAAACAGCTTCAATAACATGATGGTGTCCGAATTGTCAGTAAAAAAAAATGAAATTATAATGTGTCCATTCGGACACTGTGTCCGAATATATTGTGTCCGAGTCGTCAGCAAGTCTTTATAAACATAATTCTTTTTCTTACATTACCGATACGTAGGGTTGCCATAACTTCTAGAAATCAATACGGGACGTTTTCGTTTCCGATGCCCAAAGCCCGACAAGCGGCTTTTCTACTAAACCATATATATCAGGCACAGTGGCGGATTAAGAGTATCCGAGGCCCTAAGCACAGAGCCTGTGTAGGCCCTCTATTGCTTAAATGGAAATGGAAGGAATGGAATGGAAGGTAGAAAGTATAAAATGAAAGTTCATCAAAATAGAAAGTGTAGTAGGTATAATTTAAAACTTAAAACATTTTTTTCCTTGCCTTAATCAGAGCAAACTCCGAGATTACATCGTCGAAATTTATCTGACGAAGTATGTCTGCCTCAATACACATTAATGCTAAAGAATTAAGCTTGTCTGGACGGATTTTTGTTCTTTGCGGGTTTTTTAATCTTTTTAGTTGTGAGAAGGATCGTTCAGCAGAGCAGTTAGTAGGTAATCATTAAGCTGTGAAAGATTCTAACGCCACTTCTATATTTGGGAAAACGCACTTTACTTTATCTTTAATAATCCTTTATATTATTAAAGATAAACATAGACATAGCAGGGGGCAGGGTCCTGCGGGGGTGTATGAAGGGTCACTCCCGGACTGCTCGCGCCTTGTGATTTCGGACATATTGTGGATGAATCTCGATAAAATGTAGGTATAAAATGAAACGCCAGCAGAGGATGGAGGCCCCTGGAGAACAGGGGCCCCAAGCACGTGCTTGTAGTGCTTATACGTTAATCCGCCACTGATCAGGCATTTGTAGGTACATTGTAATCTCAACCATATCAAAAGTATGAAATAAATTAAATAAAAAATCAAAATGATTGAATCAAACTTTTTATTTGAAATGTTCCATGTTGACAATTTCTAAATTACCATCAATTTACTTATTTATTTTTTCGCCCAGTCATATTTTGAAGTTGATTTTACTTTTGCAATAACTTCTTTTACATTTTTTATATAATCATAGTTTTTTTTTTTTTTTTTTTTTTTTTTTCCACAACGGGGAAGCTCTTGGCCAGAATCTCACCTGATGGAAAGTGATGATCAGGCCGAAGGTGGAAGCGAGCTTCACCCGGAATCCTCTACCACAGAGGAACTGGCTATCTTATCTCTAACTGCTGGAACACAACAATGCTTTTAACATTGTTGTTATGGCGACAGACTTAGATAAGATGGTGGCAGCTAGCCAGGCGGACTTAAAACAAGCCCTACCACCAACCAAACCGAGCAGAAAATTTTGCCCCCACTGGGAATCGAACCCGGGACCTCTTGGTCTGAGACAGGTGGTCTAACCACTAGACCACAGAGGCGGTTAAAAGAATTGGGCGCATGTCATTTTATAATTATAATGACAAATCAATATGGATTCAATGGTCTCTACCGACATCCTGTTTCGTTCGTCCGTCCTTTGAGCCGTCATCAACGAAAATATTTTTTCTACATTTGCGTTGTGGGCAGGAATTGCAAATACATATTCACACAGCTTTAATAGGTATGACTTCTGGAGAGCGCCCGCGCCCCCGCACACCGCCACCGCCGGAGGCGGGCGCCCGCGCCACTCGCCTGTATTTCCGTATTTTGTCGAAATACGGGACAAATACGGGACATGTAGTAATACGGGACGGGGAAGTCCAATACGGTGACAGTCCCGTATATACGGGACGTATGGCAACCCTACCGATACGGGATGCTCGGACCTGCAAAGCTCTAAATCTGCCCATCTCTATTTTCAGAAAAGGCAGAATCCTAAGCGTTAATGACGCTAAGCGTCAGCCCCCCATCAATATAAACAGTATGTGATGTCTTAACATGCCTTCAGACATTTTAATATACAGGCTGACTTTGAAAACATGCGACAAAATTTAAGGGAGTGTTCTATTCTACCCATCAATATGAACAACTTTCACTGTGCTATTATGACCAATTCGAATTCGAAAAAAAAATTGTCCTTCCTTTAATAAAGGTATACCCGATTGGACCATTTTGTATAAGAACGTCGAATTTTTTTTGCGAATTCTTATTTGGTCTCATAGTAAAAGTTGGTCATATTGATGGGTAGAACACCCCCCTAAATTTTGTAGCATGTTTTCAAAGTCAGCCTGTATAGTTTATTCGTCTGAACTTTCTGAACTTCACTTGCTTGCCGCTATCACAGTCCTCGCTAGCAGCTTTTACCTAGTGGTGTAGCTAAAGACGTCCCGATTTGCAGGGCATCGTTTTTGATAGGCCTACCTATGTGATACTATTGATCTAAGGGTCGACCCAGAAGAATAACGAAGGGTTCTCGACTATGGGAGCGTTTAGTTGTTTTCCTGGGTAAGCGTAATCCCTATTTACACGGTGCAAGTTTCTTGCCTGTAAAAATTGAAGTAATAAATAACTTGCATTGTCCAAACAGTCTTTATTTAGACTTTACTTAGAGCATACTTTTATTGTTGCTACAACTTATTGTTTGACACAGGTAATCTGAAAAGTTCAAAGCAGATGGCGCTGGCTGTTTTGGGGGTCATACGAGCTGTCATTGGATAATTATTTGGAGCGCAAAGTTTTCACCAAAGATTCAAAGATTCAAATTATGACTATGATTATGCCATTATGACCTTCAAACTCACTAGCGCCACCAAGCGGGAGTAATGGCCGACATCCCTGCCATTGAGTCGCACCGTGCAACTAGGTGTTTATTCGTGTCTTTTTCTGCCACTACTTTTACTTCAGGGCATTTTTTCTACATCAGTCCTGAAAAGTCTAAAAATGAGCTGTCTATTGGCACATTCTTGCGATTCTGTTGCCAGTTATTCACTAGATATCTTTCTATCTTTCCAGATCCTTCTAAAAAAGATCCAGCGCGCCAAATCATCGGCCTATAGTATGCGCCGTTGATACACAAGAGGCGTCCGATACGCGGGCGCATGTTTATGCCAATGTTGTTCACTGTTACTATACTTAACGCTACTAGTGATGTTATCGTTCTTAAATTTATTATACGAGTTTTATACTGAATTGGGCTTTTAATTTGTTTACGCACAGTTCGTTATTAATACCAAACGAAGTAGTTATTATATTATAATTAAATAATTCCTTAATCTCTGATTTAGCCTTGGTTTTGTTTAACATGTTAAGCTAGTTCAAGACGCACCTAAGAAACTTAAAAAAATAATGGAAAAAAGAAAAATTGTTTATTCTATTCTGCAAATCTGCACCAACAAGACGCACACACACACTCGCCAAGACGAGATCAGCACGCTTAGGCTGCCCGCCCACGTCAGACTTTTTGTAGGACAGATGATCGTGCCGATTTTTCCTCCGATTCTTAGGACCGATTTTGTGGTCGACTCAAAGTCGCCTACGTCCGTCAGTTTGTTTGTGGCTATCGAGGGTGCATGCGGCCGACTGTCGGTGAGTAGTGTGCGTTTTACGCTACATTTCCGAACGTTCCATATTTCACCGAAAATCGATTTTATTTCTGACCAAGTTTTTGTAGGACCTGTGCGTTGCAGTATTGCTATCAATGTGTTCTATTTTTCTCTTACAAAAAATCGGTCACCGATTATGGACGGACTACGTCCGGACGTGGGCGGGCCGGACGTAGGCGTTGAGTCGACCACAGCACTAGGAAGTGGTGAAGGGTGGGCGTTTTGGGGGACTGTCTTATGTAATTTTGACGTTCGAAAAGTGCTGATTCTCAGCCTAGTTTGAATAAATGACTTTTGATTTTGGTCCTAAAAATCGGAGGAAAAATCGGCCCGATTATCTGTCCTATAAAAAGTCTGACGTTATCAAAGGTTTGACAAACATAGAAACGGGTTTTCTATGGGTTTTGTTTGTCAACGGAAGAATAAACATGATAGATTGTTAATATTTATCTGTCTACTCTTCCGTCGGGATTGCGATATTGTCGATCGCAGATAGGTTTTTATCAGCTTAAGATTGAGATTCCCGGTAAAATTAAATGCAAGCAGTGCAGTGCTCCAATTTGAACACTGCGTTCCATTCTAGTGTTGCCAACATAACGATTTTTTCGCTAAATTTAGGGAATTTACGATTAAGTAGGCCTCGCTCAATGAGCGAGAGGAAATAAAGGGTGGTCCCTGGGCGGTCGCCCAACCGCACCTGTTTATAGTGAACGGTCTGTAAGCCACTATTTAAAAAGATTTCGTGTCAGAAAACAATAATAGGTGCAAATGAATAGTCTTCCTACTCTCTAGTACTGTCTCGTTGGTCTAGTAGTGGTCGCAAGCCCTACTGCTGCATGAGGTCCTGGGTTCGATTCCCGGGTCGAGCAGTGTTTGGATTTTTCCATCTGGAATTTCTCAGTAGCAGCCCGGAGTCTGAATTTGTGGCCCGGTTGATGGCAATATGCTCACCCCCTGTTACAAGGGACTTAGATTTATCTGGCGAAATGTAGGTAGTACCTACTATAGGTACACCTCTGCCTAACCCTTTGTGGAATAAAGACATGATGCTGTTGTATGTTGTAAATATTGTTAAAATTATTACAATAAAACCTTAGACCTCATTTTTTTTACTATTACGGAGCAAGGTGTTAACAAATGCAATGATCCAATGTCATAAGTAAATTAGCGCTACAAGGTTTTTTTGGCGCGTGACTAAAATCGGAACTAACGCCGCCATCTTGTTTTTTCAATACAATTTCGCAAAAAAGTTCACAAATGTTTACCAACAACGCCCCCCATTAAATGTCATTCATGCGCCAATTCATGTTCCTATTGCAGTGTACACCGTGTACAGTACCTGTATCACGTCCTCCCCTAGAGTAGATATCTGCTACAGGTTCCAAAGCCAGAAATGTACATTGATGTTCCAAGCTACTACTAGCTACAGCTACTGTCGCGGTCAGGACTCAGGACACTAAAGAAAATATTCTAACAATACGTGCCGTATCTAAAGGATTGCGCTGTTTTTACCCATTCCTTAGTAGCAGTCCGGAATGTGAAAGTTGGTGGTGGCATCCCCGTGCCTTGGAAAGAACGTCAAGCTGTTTTGGTCCTGCGCCTGATCTCTCCCCGATCTCTGATCGAAGGAGTCCTCCAAACGCTGTTACAATTCCGAAGCTTGCTAATTTGGATCGTTTTTAACAGCAAGGCAAGGCAAATCGGGTAACCGAAATTGTGTCATTTTCAACATGGCAGCCTGTCGAAAGGTTATAAATAGCTATGGAGAAGGCTTTCATTCTCGGTATTGTATCAATTAATACAACACAGAAAAACCTCGAATTGTTGAGAACCACAAACATTTGATATAACAATTAGCATTAACAATTAGCAGAAAAACTCTGATTGCTTTGTAAAGCGGATATATAAAGCACAAGGAATAATACCTTGGCAGTCATACGTTATAGTTCGCGACCATGGCATCATCAAAGGTAAGATACTCGTAATAAGTTTTTCTGTATTTACGTAATATTATGTAACTGCTCTCCGGAACTTTATTTGCGTATGGTCGAGCAATGAAATGTATACGTTGACTGACTTCTACAGTACATTATCTTGGCCGGAACATTAACGTCCAAAATAAAATTGAGTTCTCCCGTATCGTGGGGTATCCGAATCACCCCCATGTATGTTCCGCGATTTTTCATAGTTTTCTAGTTATGATTTTATTTCTGAATTTGTCAGAATTTTCTACTTCATCAATTTAAAAAGACTTTTCCGAGATTTTTTTTTGCATTACTGTTTCTTCATGAATTCTACTTTTATACATAGAATAATCAGCTTCATAGCTGTGATGAAAGTTATGAAAATTTTGGTCTAAAGTGAAAAAACGTTTAAATTTTCAACTTTAAATTGAACTACTAGGATTTTTAATCTAAAGTTGGTTCAGTCATATTATTTACCGAACGTATTTTTTTTACGTTCGAACGAAATTATTGTAAATGCACGCCACGATTTATACCTACAAATAAATACATTCTTTTGACTATGATTTAAATAACACATTTATGTTATTTTCAGACATTGTTAATCTTCGGAGTGTTGATGGCCGTATTTGCTGTGGCCTTAGCACAATTTGGAAACGGCGGCTTTGGTGGTAGCCAAGGCGGATTTGGCGGAAATCAAGGAGGAGGCTTCGGAGGGGGCCGACCTGGTGGCGGCTTCGGTGGAAATCAAGGAGGATTTGGCGGAAATCAAGGAGGCTTTGGTGGAAACCAAGGAGGCTTTGGTGGTAACCAAGGAGGCTTTGGCGGTAACCAAGGAGGCTTTGGCGGTAACCAAGGTTTTGGCCAGGGAGGTCGCGGACAAAGAGGCTTCGGTGGTGGCCAGGGAGGTCGTGGACAAGGAGGATTCGGTGGAAACCAAGGAGGGTTTGGTGGAAACCAAGGAGGTTTCGGCGGATTCGGTCGTTAACCACGTGGTTACTCAGAGATATTTACCATTCTGAGAATTAGATTGTTTACATGACCAGAACGAAGTATCAGTTATTTCCTAATAGATTGACAAAAAATAGTGTTCCTAGTCATTTTATTAACAGCATGCCATGTTACTTAAATATGATTTTTCTTTATCGTATTAGAGTTCACTTCTCCGATACTTACCTACTCTGTACAGAAATGTAAATATTTATATTCATGTGACCATCGCAAACCATATTAGTCAATGTAAACACACCGATCGGTTTTCCCTAAGTACCTTGTACTTATGTAATGTAACGTAAGTGATGAAAATAAAATATGATTTTTGTATTGTTGACAAATTGTTTATTTAACACCTTCACTGCGTTATCAGCCCGTCTATTTAAATATCTCACCGTAAAAACTAAATTGATGGTGAAGTGAGCTGTCACTTGATGCTAGGGTTTGATACTATTGACAGGTCAATTCAAGCTCACTTCATTTTAGTTTTCACGGTAAGATATTTTTGCCCATCTTTATTTTCAGAAATGGCATGGCAGTATGTGATGTCGTTACAAGCCTTCCGACGTTCTAATATTTAGTTTTTTCGTCTGAACTTTCTTAGCTTCACTTGCGTGCCGCTATAATGCACTAGTTCCACGGCCTGCAAAAGAGGCATTAATGGACGAACGTGAAAATTTAGGCCGAAGCGAAGCCGAGGCATACTTTTTTACGTTCAATGGCTAAATTGCAGAGCCACAAGATATAAGGACTCTTAGTTTGTGACTCACTGAATAGGTCACATTGTATTGTTACTTTTTGATGAATAAACATTTTTTCTGGAATACTTCCTTCCTCTTGCGAATCTCCACTCAAGCCAATAAAGGCACGATATTAGGTAGCTCTGTTCCTCGTCAATGTTCACTCCAGCCGGCCATTTAAGGGAAGCCAGAGGTGAGAACAAGACTTCGCCCGGGAGATAGGGTCAGTGGGGTCGCTACTGCCCCACAGTTCGCCACATACTGCCCTGCGTTTTTATGTATCTCTCTTAGTCTGGCTCCAGACCCTAGACCTGTTTCGGCAAAGTAAACTCTACCGGCACAGACCCAGACTTCAGGAGCGCGCAAGCCCCAACACGACGTCAACGTAGAGATACGGCTGTGGGTTAATTATTATGTCGTTTATTAAGTTTTTAACATAATAAATACGTCTTTAAATATTTATTAAAAAACTAGCTGCTGCCCGCGGCTTCGCCCGCGTGAGTGTCGGAAATTACCCCATACATCCCCATGGGTTTTAAGTATAAATATTGAGTTTCGAGTTAATCGGACAGCGCGTTAAAATTCTTCCATACAAACACTCCACACACTCAAACTTTATAATTTATTTAGATAACTATTCGTGCGAAGTTTCATGTTTATTACCTCAAGGAATAAGATTTTTCATACAAACTTTCATCCCTTATTTTACCCCCTTAGGGGTTGAATTTCGAAAAATCCTGATACACGTTATTCTTCATTTTTGGTTTTAAGTATAAATATTGAGTTTCGAGTTAATCGGACAGCGCGTTAAAATTCTTCCATACAAACTTTGACACCCCCCAACCGTAGGATAGGATACTTTTCCGGGATAAAAAGTACCCAGTGTGGTGCCCAGGATATTAAAGAATAATTATACCAAGTTTCATCGTAATCGAACCGGTAGTTTTTGCGTGATGCCTGAACAAACAGACAGACAGACAGACAGACAGACAGACAGACAGACAGACAGACAAAAAAAATTGTAATCAAATTTTTGGGTTCGGTGTCGGTCTAGTAACACCCCCTGCCATTTATTTTTTTGATATTTTCAATGTACAGAATTTTCACTTCTACAGATTTATTATAAGTATAGATATAAACATAGTGTTCCGGCGGTGTCAGGAGCAGGGTCCAAGCTACCGGTGGTTACGGTTGCAGAGACAGGAACCTCCTCACAATCGAGCCGTAACGAGGAGTACTGCCTTCTGAATCAGGCCCTTGATCCCACCGCCTAACGGGAGCCTCGTGAGATGTTGGTCGAGGCTTTCGGCCATCAGGCCATTGGCCGTTACGACAATCGGCACAATGATAGCCAAGCTCACATTCTACGTGTCACACAAGTCTTACCAAGGGGTATCGTATTACCCAGTTACTGGGTTGTGGAGGTCAGATAGGTAGTCGCTCCATATAAAATACTGGTATTCAGCTGCATCCGGTAAGGCTGAAAGCCGACCCCAACATGGTTGAGAAAAAGCTAGGCAGATTGACAATGTTTGTATTTTATGAGTTGTTTTGCAATAGGGGGTTAGCTGGACCTCGACAATAGATCACATTATTCTCGCCTGAGCAACCGGCAGCAAGTTCGTCATGCTCCCTTAGATGTCACTGCTTGCGGTAGCGTCGGGGGTCGGGTTGACTCCTAAAATCAAATATGGCGAAGCGAGTGATGACTGATCTTTGCGTTATGCTCGTGATCGGGTGCTGCTTGTGGTAACTGGTCATCTTGTTGACCATGGTTTTATTGTTAGTAATTAACTGTTTATTTATTTTGCTTCGGTGGTCTTAGTTTATCGTTTGTGACTTCGAGTTACAGCTATAATAGCTATATGTACCAAATGTAAGTGGTAATAGTAAATAAATAAATAAATAAATAATATGTAAGCAGGCACACCCTTTGTGCCTAGAGGCTTTTATTTGGGTATTAAGATGCTGACAACAGCTAAAGCGCTATCACTGTCGGACTGCATAGAATAGAAAGAGAAGCGCGATGACACAACGCTGGTTATTTATTGCAAAATATGAAGCAATTATCAATTTACAAAAAAATCTATTGATTGGACTAACAAATTAAACACTATTACGTTTAATATGTTGCTTGTAGATTAATCTGACAAAAAATCTGAATGATTGCGTGTATTGGTTTTTAATTGATCAAATAATTTTTTAGAGGATGATTTTTTCTATCGTATCAAATTAGTTGTATTAATTAAGTTTTCAACCCACTATCTTAATAGAATATAATACTGAAGATTATCATATATTTTTCTGATTTTGTTCACTGCAGAGGATCTATACTTTTAGGCATTACAAAACTTACGTTTAGATCCTGTACGTTTTTAGTTTTTAATTTCGATTAAGTATAGATTTCGATGTTTTTTGTTGGTAGTGCTAGCTGACATTATTATGGCAAATAATTCAATTTAAACTTTTGTGTTGCGTTAAGTAAATTATTTTGCATAAAATTGGATACATTCAAGCTTTTCAACTGTTATTGTAAAACACACGGGGAACAATGATGACTTTGCGCGTAGCATCTGTTTGAAGTTTTGAATTTTCGATATGTGATTTTTCAAATATTTGACGTGGTTAAATGAAGTTGCTGCTCGATTCACTTATACTATCGTTAGTTTATAGCCTGCTAATTACTTTTATGATGAGAATAATTAGTAACGATATTGTTTAAATACTTTTTTTTTTACAAAATTGCATCCATAAACTAAGTTAACTCATTTGTTTATTATCACCGCGATTATGGTTGTGTTATAATTAGATAAGTATCTACTAATGAATCTACAGCAATGACATAAAAATAACGAATAAAGCCATTAAGTAGTTTATTTTATTACTACAAGTATTTCAGCCGTGCATATTGATTTGCATTTCCTAGAAAAACCTCGAATTGTTGAGAACCACAAACATTTGATATTATAATTAGCACAGTATGAATAGAAAAACTCTGATTGCTTTGTAAAGCCGATATATAAAGCACAAGGAAAAAAATAACTTGGCAGTCATACGTTATAGTTTGCGACCATGGCATCATCAAAGGTAAGATCCTTCCTCGTAATTAAGTATTTCTCTGTAACTACTCTCCGGAACTTTGTTTGCATACGGTCGAGCAATGAAATGTGTACCTACGTT
This sequence comes from Eupsilia transversa, assembly GCA_914767815.1. Lineage (NCBI taxonomy): Eukaryota > Metazoa > Arthropoda > Insecta > Lepidoptera > Noctuidae > Eupsilia > Eupsilia transversa. The sequence goes on along the minus strand of OU611887.1, from coordinate 11,130,263 downwards.
GACTTCTACCTATATGTATTATTAATTAAAATCGGTTTCATGCCTGTCTGTGTGACTGCGTTTTTCTTCTAAACAACGCAGCGGATTTTGATGTAGTTTTCACCATCGTTTATAGAATTTATTCCGGAAGATTTATGTGTAAAATATAATTATATTTAACTTAAATATAATAACGAAATCCCCTTAAACAAAATTAGAATTTAAAAAAATAGCGATGTGTTGTCAAGTCATAAAAATCGTGGGAAGCAGGGATGGGACGCTAGTTCCGAATATAATATTTAAATAACGGGTGTAAGAAGACGCTTAGGTACCGATGCCGAGAGTCACTTATTCTTCCCGTCACAGGAACTTTTATGGGACCCTTCTGGTGACGGAGATATTGAAGATCAAAGTTCTAGCTTTTTTTTACGAAAATAACTTTTGAATGTTATAAAACTTTAAATGCTAATAAACTAATATAATTATAGTATGTACAAGTACTTATCGAAACTTAAAAAAAAAGGGGGGAAGAGCTCATTGGGCATCGAAAAATTCATCCGCATCGCTGTCGATGGAGAAAGTGCCCAAAAGGCTGGCAGCATTGCCGCGTTGGATCGCAATGCTGATCCTTTGGGCTAAGAATAGGCCAGCCCTCTGGTCACGTGTAGAGTCGACCAGCCGCTTGGCGATGTCCCGGAATACGGGATTGTTGGAAACCTTTTTTTTTAAGTTTCGATAAGTACTTGTACATACTATAATTTCAAAGTTGAAATAAATAAATATATAGAATTCATATAATTATTGTAAAATTGAAATAATTTATAACTTTTTGTGCAATCTGTACTTTAAAATTTTTGGAGTTGCCGGGTACCTATTAAATTATTTGGAGCACCTGGGAATAAGCCTCAAAATTAGTAAGTCAAAATAAAAGTCGTGTGTTACAATTTTAGATATATAAAAAAAAACAATTTTAAATTAAGTATATATTTTTTCAAAAGGTCCAAGACACTCGAATTGTACATAAGTAGGTACTAATATTTTATTCATGGCAGTAACATGTAAAGTTCTACAAGGATATTTTGGCGCCGGAATGACATTGACAGGGGGCGATTTTGTCAAGAATTTGTGAAATTTTTATAAAATAAAAAAGCAAGATGGCGGCGCGGCGTTAGTCATAGACTACTATAATATGTAGAGGCGTTAGAATCGATTTGCCACGCTCCTAAAGATCCTTGTACTGTACTATAATTTGGTATAATCAAGATAATCGTGATTATTTACATTCTAATGATACATCATTGTGTATAGGTAAATACATGTTTCAGAAATGTACAGGGATACATATCGTGAAACTAATATCCAATAGAGTTCTATTTACAATAAAATAAAAAGTGATAGTTATTGTAAAAAGCCCTGTCCGTTTCGGTATTGTACTGAGAGTCTATTTATGTGGAAAATATCAGGAATAAAAAAAAATACGGGGTACGTGGGCTGCTGTCGTTTAGCGGGTGTTTAAAAAGATAACTGTCTTATTTTTTTAATAATAATTTTGCTAATTTTGAATGGATTTGAGGTAATTTTGGTACTAAAATGAGAATTTTAAATAGCAATAATGTTTTTTATTTTCAATAATAATATGATTTTTTATTAATTTTTGCAGTACCTATGTGCCCCTAAACATAATTTTAAAGCATAATGGATGTGTGGGTGGGTGGTCGTGGTTTGTGTGAATGTAGGTGTGTTTTGTAAATGTGGGAGTGGGTGTACCTCTGTCAAATCCTTCGGGGTTGGCAATGTTAAAAAGTGTAGCTACTTACATTCATTGTTCGTGGCTGTACACACTTGTTTGGAACAGCAAATTCTTTGTTTCTGCAATTTTGACGATGGGTGTCGGAAATCTATATTTATATATCTTCTATCTATATTTATAATAATGCTGAAGAGTTAGTTTGTTTGTTTGTTTGAACGCGCTAATCTTTGTAACTACCAGTCGGATTTTGAAAACTGCTTGGAATTGTTGTTGCATTTGATGTCACATTCTTAGCTAATATCACGCTAGGACCCTATGGAGCCGAGCAAAAAGAAAAAAGTCAGAAACAACGCTAAGCGAAAACTAAGTACCTAATACCGCGCAGAGGCGATGCGATGCGACGGGCTGGGTCGGGGGAACATGGAACTAGCAGAATTTAGTAAAGAATATAATGATAATTATTATTTACCAGTTCACCTCTACACCCTCTGCTCAACATAAAAGTCGGTCAAATTCCTTGTTTCCGTTGTCTGGACCATTATAAATTCATGACATCATCGTGTATGTAAAATCATTTAAATTATCATTTAAACGGTTCAAGATTTTTACAGAAAGCTTTACGTAGGTGGGTATGTATCTATGTAAGTAAATTCGTTTGACTATTTCAAAAATAACAAAACTGTTTTTTTTCAGACATTGTTAATCTTCGTAGTGTTACTGGCCGTATTTTCTGTGGCCTTCGCTCAATTTGGAAACGGCGGCTTTGGCGGGAACCAAGGTGGCTTCGGCGGAAGCCAGGGAGGTCGCGGACAAGGTGGTTTCGGCCAGGGAGGTGGCGGACAAAGAGGTTTCGGTGGTGGCCAGGGAGGTCGCGGACAAGGAGGATTCGGCGGTGGTCAGGGAGGTCGCGGACAAGGAGGATTCGGCGGTCAACGACGTGGCTAATCAGAGTTACAATTTTGAAAAGATGATTTAAGACTCAGATTGTTTACATTGCCCTGAACGAAATGTTATTTCCGCATACCAACATTAGGTACTACCATTGCCAAAAAATAGTGTCTACTAATCACTTATTACCTGTAATCAGTATGGTCGTGTTTGAATAAGTTCACTTTTCCATTACCTATCTACTTTGTTAAAAAAAAATCAATATTTATTCAATGTAAACACACCGATCGGTTTTCTCTAAATTGACTTGTATCACTTGTGTAGTAACGTAAGTGATTAAAATAAAATAAAATATAAAATATTGTTGTATTTTTTCCACTAAGTTGTTGTTTTTTTCCTTTAAAAAGTTACACAAGAGCCGAATAAATCCTGTGGAAATGCGTTCCTTGCGAAGCAAGTGTAATAATTGTGTAGTGTGACTATGAATGATAGGCTGAGGAATGATGTGGTAAGGCAACTGTGCGTTAAAAGATTTACTTAGTGACAAAAGTTAAAAGTGTAGATATGCTTAAATGGTTTGGTGATGTTGAGAGGATGAATAAAAGGGGACTAACAATAGTATATTATGCAACTAGTGAATAAAGGACGGATTTAAAGCGAGGGCCATAGATGAATCACGACCAAGTGAAGGATTCTAACGACTGAATCACGACCGTAGGGAGTGATTCATGATGATTGAATCACGAGCATAGCGAGTGATTCAAGTGTTAGAATCCTGAGCGACGCGAGTGATTCATGGCCCTCGATATAAATCCGTTTTATTCAAGAATTGCATACTATACTTTATACCATGACTACGAGAAAAAGAAAGATATAAGCGAAAATAGACATTTAATGAAGAAAAAAAAGTTTTTTTTTTTTAACTTTGCCCCACTCCAGGAATTTCTCCTGTATCGTGTTTGCGTTTACAAACATTTAAACTGACATACACAAACAGCCAGCCCCGGAACAACTACATGTAGGTCATAAAATATTTAATATTTGTCCCGTGCGGGAATCAAACCCGTGACACGCAGCGCAGTAGTCAATCGCTTAACCACTACACCAACCGTGCCGTCGAAATTAATTTAAATGCACATTATTTTTTTTGCAAGGAGGTTGTATAGCATTGAGATGGATATTGAATATATTGGTGTGTTCTAAATTCAAACACCAAAACAGTGATTAAAAGTGCTTTTTATTCACTGTTTTGCGAGAATAAAATAAGCTTTTTAGAGGGGGAATGGTATAAAAGGTATACTTAAACAGATGTGAGTGGAAACGCAGGAAGGAGACGCCCTAGAAGGACATAATCAAGTTGTTGGTGATGTGCTTCAGAAACATCAGGCGCGTAGTATTCGCAACCGGCGGCGTGTGTTTTTATAAGAATCTGAACGCGATCAGAGATATTTAGTTTGCGTTTTTGTTGTACATAGTCGGGTTTTCGTTCTAAACTTTCATTTTTTTAGCTCTGGTACGTCAATCAACCCGGCCTATCGCAGTCTGCTGGACATAGGCCTCTTCCAGGTTGCGCCACAACACCCTGTCCTCCACCTTCCGCATTCAGTTTTTCCCAGCCACGGTCGGAGGTCGTCGATTCATCTATCCATATTACGCTTGCCGATACGCGGACTCGTCTGCCCCACCCTCCATCGGCCAACGGTTTTTCTACAAACGTGGGCAGCTCACTGCCATTTTAGCATGTTTACTCTACAAGTTACGTTGGTAAGTTCTTTTCCATATAGGTAACTTCATTTCTGATTTTATCCTTCGTGGACCAGCCTGACTTTCAGTGGCCAATTTACGTGATTCTTTTTCATTTAGCAGAGGAAGCTTGCGCGGTGGTCCCATAACATATATATATAGGAATGACGTCTTAGCAAAAGTTGTTTAATCTGATGGGCATTTCCTGTTGACTTACAAAAATGAAAGATCTGGAACGTCTCGAATCGTCTCGCGCATCCCGTTGTTTTCCCGTCCCCGGGCTCTTAGAATTCGACATCAGACGTTTCAGATCTTCGATTTTGACGACCCCGTTGTCGCTGGCATAAGCAACAGGATCCGCGTACGAAGTCGCGGGCATAAACGAATATTATAATATTGATGCAACATCGTGTAGCGCCACCGTAGACCGTAGTAACATTAACTTAGGTGCTTAAAAACTGAAGCCATCAAAAGTTCTTACGTGAACGCACAGATGGCGCTACCTACACTGAATTAGAGTTTGCTCAAACAAATAAATATTTGTATGACTGTTGTAAGGCTTGGGTTTCCTAAGACAGCGACCTCGTCATTTCGCTGCTGTTTTACTATAGTCTTGACATTACGGGTTCAAAAAACGCTCTGTTTAGGACGGCCGTCATTCCGGCACCGCTTTCTTTGGAAATCCAAGCTTTACAGTTGACTCCGTAGTTTTACTTACAACGCTACAAGGTTCTTTTGGCGCGTGGTTAAAATCGGAACTAACGCCGCCATCTTGATTTGTCTATACAGTTTTTGAGATAATTTCACAAATGTTTACCAACAACACTATCAATGTCATTCAGGCGTCAAAAGATCCTTCTAAATTGATTTACGGCTCGTGCAGACCGACGCGATATCGCGGGCGCGACAGGCAGCGTAACCCTCGTCGCCCCCGCGATGTTGCGCCAACCTTACCATTGTAATAATCATAGATTCGTAAAAATAGAAAAATGTCGCAATTGTATTACCTATAATTTGCAATAAAATCTTTACGATTTGCGTCAACCGTCAAAAAGTAGAATAAGTAATGACTCCTTTGTATTGTTGTTGATTTCATAATACCTTCGCAAATATTCCTGAATTGTGTAGGTAGAATGTAATAAATAGTACGTTCATAATAATATCTAGTAGTTGGTCTAGTGGTCACAATCACTACTGCTGAGGATGAGGTCCTGGGTTCGATTCCCAATTCGGGCAAAGATTTATCTTAAGATACTTATCTTAAGATTTTATTTAGTCGGGTATTTTTTTTTCCATTATAAGGAATTTTTCAGTAGCAGGCCGGAGTCTGCCTTTGCGCCCGGTTGAAGGCAATAGGCTCGCCTCCTATTACATGGGACTTAAACATAACTGGCGAAATGTGAATATACTATAGGTACACCTCTGCCTAACTCTTCGGGTATTACAGAGGTGATGTTATGTTATGTTAATACCTACATACGTACCTACCTATACCTACTCATGCATTGTGAATTACCTACAATTGTGTTGTTCAGAATTACCTATATGTGTGAGTTAATCTTACAAGCTGATGTAAGGAAATGCGTCAGTCCTGTAAAATTAGCAACGAGATAAGTATCTTGTAATTGCATTATGTACTTAGTCGATATGACGCCATTTCTACTTAGTATCTACCTATGTAATCTAACCTATAATACATAGCGTCTGGGATAGTGCAAAACCGCGAATCTACCAGAGGTTAAGGCCGCGTATCTGCATTTGATGTAGGTAATTTTACAGGGGCAGGTTAAAACGGTTGGGCAAATGGCCTCATTTTTACATAGATAGTAATCATTGATGTGTTCTTTGTATTTTTACCATAGATTATTCGTCAGCGAGAAGGCTGCCAATCGGTATCTTACGTGGAATGCCCGCGAAATTCAAAATTGGCTACATTTGTCAGATACGCGGATTTGCACTATCCCCGACGATAGGTGTGCGCTAAGATAGTGCCATCTACGAATACGTGCTAAACTCCACTCCGCTCCGCTCTGAACAAAAGTACAGCTTACAGTACTTACAGTAATCAAACTCAAACTCAAAGCATTTATTTCAAACTAGCTGCTGCCCGCGGCTTCGCCTGCGTGAGTGTCGGAAATTACCCCATACATCCCCATGGGTTTTAAGTATAAATATCGAGTTAATCGGACAGCGCGTTAAAATTCTTCCATACAAACACTAACACCCCCCAACCCCCCTTTGGGGGGTAATTTAGAAAAACAAAAAACTACAAACTTTATAATTTATTTAGATAACTATTCGTGCGAAGTTTCATGTTTATTACCTCAAGGAATAAGGTTTTTCATACAAACTTTCATCCCTTATTTTACCCCCATAGGGGTTGAATTTCGAAAAATCCTGATACACGTTATTCTTAATTTTTGGTTTTAAGTATAAATATTGAGTTTCGAGTTAATCGGACAGCGCGTTAAAGTTCTTCCATACAAACTTTGACACCCCCCAACCGTAGGATAGGATACTTTTCCGGGATAAAAAGTACCCAGTGTGGTGCCCAGGATATTAAAGAATAATTATACCAAGTTTCATCGTAATCGAACCGGTAGTTTTTGCGTGATGCCTGAACAAACAGACAGACAGACAGACAGGCAGACAGACAGACAGACAGACAGACAAAAATTTTTTTTAAGAAACTCCACGGACACTCTTTTCTGCAACTGGCTGTCAGTATGATAAATCGATATGTCTCGAGAACCCGTTGTACCGTATGCACCATTGACCTGCACCATCAATGGTGCAGAGGAGACTAATTAGTCTCGTTTGCACCATTAATGGTGCAAATGAAACTGCATTGATAGTATGGTCTCATCTGCACCATTGAGATGACATCAATGCGGTTGTAGGTATTTCCTCAAAGTATTTCCTCTTTGCATGTTCTAATATTTTTTAAGTGTTGACAAGGTAACTATTTTGTTTTTGTCAATAATTGTAAAATTGGAGCCAAGCTTAGACTAATAAAGAAAAAATTACAATGAGCGAAACTAATTTAACTTTTGTTGCACAAAGTCGAGGAAGACTTTTATTGTTCGAAGGGTATCAATACCATTTTCAAACAAAGTACAAAAATTTAAATAGCATATGGAGGTGTAGATATTTCAGATCGGTGTTTAAAACAACCGTTTTTTTTTCCGGCAATACACAAAGTATTTAGATAGGTGTCAAATCGGACTTCTTAGATTGTCGCGAGATTATTTGCCCACAGCGATCATATTTAGGTAAATTGAATAGAGCCATACAATGAGAGGTCAGCTTGTATTGGAAATGTATAGCTTGATATATTTAGCCGCGTGTATAATTCAGTACAGTACCTACTATCTGCATAACCCAACCCCTCTTCTCTTCTTCATAAGACAGGTCAGGATGCAGAGCACTGACCATACCTACTGCAAATTATCTTAATGTGATTTAAAGAAACGTTGACAGATATATTTCTTGCAGCAATCTTTATTTACGTAGCAAAGCGATTACATATTACAGAAATTAGCGAAAGGATGTTATTTCAGTTTCGTAGAAACTATTTTTCTTGTGAAATTCCGCCGTTTTATGGCGAAATCTTCGCAGAGTTTGCTATTTAGGTATTTTCATAAATATCAATAGTTATGTCAGGACTGCTAAGTAACTGTCAAAACGAAATATTACAAGTGTTGCTGGAAGTTTACACTCACTCACACTCGTTCACACTCGTAGTTTTAAATAGAAACAGTAAAGTATCAGTAGGTAAAGTCCGCGAGGTCTAAGCTGAGCTTTGCATTTGTGTGAGTGCATTTGAATTTGAAAGGTGCGCGGCGGAGTAAATCGGTTTAAACCAAACAAAGGACGCGGCGCGCTTTAGGCCGGCGTCACACCTACAATATCTATGTGCACTCACACAAATGCAAAGCTCAGCTTATTCCTCGCGGACTGTCCTACGTAAACACATTAAAGCCTCGTGCAGACAGGCGCGACGCGACACCGGTAATTGTTATAGTCGCGTCGCGCCGTAGCTTCGCGCCATTCAGCACGAGGCTTAACCCTCCTTCTGGGGTAGTCGGGTAAAAATAGTAGTAGTTAACTACTCATTTATAAAGATGAATTGCTAGAGATGTTGTTTACTAAAACGGCGTAAGAAGATTACCATGAATTTAGAAAAATTTCAACGATGATGGACCGTCATGTGTAGTGAATTCATTGTAGCAGTTTACGCGATCGATGTCACTTTCACCTTGTACGGCTCATGTAGACCAGCGCGATATCGCCGGCGCGACAGGCAGCGCGACCCGCCTTGTCGCGCCCGTGATATCGCGCCAGTGTGTTCGAGCCTTTATATGCATTTCACTCTCTCCTTCTCCATCCACCAACTTTCAAACATTCAACCGTTATCATAGACTAACTGTATACTCATACAATTCTTAAGAAGACAAACGGTTTCTTTTGACCTTTTCTATCACAGGCGCCTCTTTCCTTCCTGTAACTGCCAACCTTCCTCTTAAGTCAACTACGTATCGATTAGGTTCCCTATAAATAAAACGATAGGTATTTAAATGACAATAATACAATAACATTATGTTCATAAAATAAGTCGCAGCATGAAATACTTATCGCGCTGACTTTGTTTGTGCAGCGTGACCTTTGCATGTTTGTCCCCCGCGAGCATTAGGTTTGTTTACACGATACGGTGCTACTCCGATCCGACTGGTCATAGTGATGTTCTGCTTAAAGGTTATAGCACACATATCAACTCGGAAAGGAATCGTCACCGTATGAACTTTCGCCTCGCGTCAAACAGGCGTCAAACTAAAGTAAGCACGTAACCAAAGCGGACCAGTAGGTCCGACTCGGCTACAGCGACGCCGCCGACCGCTGGTTGACCTGGCTGGCACCAGATCAGCTGCAGGCCGCGGGAGGGGTGGGGCAAGGGTGGACGAAGAGACGCAAGCGCGGCGATGGATAAGCGTAAGCGTGGGGAAGACGAGCCGTAAGCGCGGGGACCGCTGGTTGAGCACGCGCCTCACCGCGTTTCGTGAGCTTGTCCCGAGGCGAATCGTTTACGTTACGATTCCGATTAGTGTGCTTTTCAGTAGGGAGTTTCATACAAATAATACTAAACGACTCGACTTGATACGGTTACGATCCGTTTCTGAGTTGATATGTGTGCTATGACCATAAGGTGTAAGCGTTAGGGTAATCCGCTAACTTCAAATATTCTTACGTTTCAGGTCAGTGTCAGGTTGTATGTTGATTAAAATATGATTCGCTACCGTAACAAAATATGGCTTTACAGAATTATAATCATTAGAATCAGCAATACAACTCCATAAGTTAGAATAATTCTCAATGTCATGATTTCATAATAGTCATTCAATAGGATTATAGGAACTTAGAGAGTATTGATATTTATGATTTTAATTCTATAAATAAAAAAATGTGAGGATTTCGTGGGCTTCCCTGACGCTTCCACCTTAAAGCTTGAATTGCAATTTCATGGATAAATCTTATAAACTTTTTGTGAGACAGTCCTAGCCTGTTGCAGGAAGTCTGGAAATTGCCCTTGTAAACCAAAATGTTTTACTTGTAAACACATATTCTGTAACCCTTTTTTTCGTTAATTTATTTTTATTCTTAGAACCATCTATCCTCGGTCCTGGTTTCAGTATTTTTTTCGTTAATTTATTTCATTACTAGAACCATCTGAAGGTCTTGGTTTCAGTCGTTTTGTGCCATTTCTGTAAAGTGACAAACGCCTTCGGCCAAGCGAAGAGTTGCTCTAAGTAATTTCGTCCTGTCTCCTTTGAAGTACCCCAAGGGGTACTTATCGTTGATTATCAAACATCTACGAATGACAGCGAACGGTCAAACGTGCTTTCTGAAGCACGGAGGGGTTATGTCATGGATGGTCACCCATCCACGAATCGACCGCAACAAGCGTAGCTTAAAACCTTCGATCCACCAGTTCGTCTGTTATTATTTAGCCCCATATAGGACATTACTGATCTCTTGATAAATGTGCTTCTTATCTACATGTATGTATATTATGTCTTAGGGTGATTTGATCATTTGTTTTTTCGCGAAAACCCTAGGGATATTGCGAAAACACGGATAATTAGACAATGGTGAAAAATTTCTCAATTTTACTGGGAAAAGATAGGGTTTTTGCAAAAACACGAGTCGCTCTAGTAATATTGAATATCTTTAACCGTCCACGCTCAAGCGTCGCGCAAATGGCTAAATTAATATACAATTAGAGAACTTGTAGTTTACCAAAAGTCATTTTCTGTTAAAAACTTCAAAGATCTTTGAATCTGCCATGTGATCTTTAAATATAGTAATATTGCGATAAATACGATGGTATTTTGGTCGTTCCGTTGTGTTGACGTAGAATCGGTTGGTGTAAAAACTCCGTATTGTTTTTCATCTGCCTTATTATTCAGTCCCTTCGTATCTCACTTGTTTATTCCTCGTACGTATTTGTTTTGATGGGTCACTCTTGCGACTTATTTTCCTTCTTTGGGAGCGAATAACATTATGTTTATGTTTAGTTATAAAAACTTTTGTAATTAGGTTACTGTGTGGGTCGGTAGTAAAAATCAAGAGTGTTTGTTGTTGTAATAAAGAAGTTAAAAGTAGATGTTTCTGTACGTAAGCATAGTTTTACGTAAGATGATTGCCTAATAGTCTTATTTCATTTAGTTATTTAGAATCTCCAACAAAGGTTTCACACACACAATATAAATCACAATAACAAAGACGGTTGTTTCCCGTGTGCTCTTTCAATTACAGGACACCACAGCATGCACATTTAACTACGTGATTTTGATTCTAAACTTGTTCTTTTTTTTGGCTTTTTGTTGCTCGTAGCATTATCGTAGCAGTAGCTGGGTTGGCGGAGTCTCTGCGGCCTGGATTTGTGCACGGTTGACGGCAATATGCTCGCCTCGCCCCCATGGGATTAAAACTGCCGTAATATGGGTGTACTACACTCTCGAGGAATACATGTGTGATCTTATGTTACAGCAGGCCTCTTTGGGTATCCACCTAGATGAGAACCTACTTTTCTTCAGAACTTGCATGAAGCTAATGATTGTTTCATCATTCAAGTTCTGTTCTGTTGGACAGATTTTCAATTAGTACTGATGAAAAACATCATTTGACAGTCTTTATGGGTCGTCAGAGGCCCGAAACTCTGACAACCAGTTTTACGGGCTAGGGGTATTCTATTACCTAAGTTACTGGGTTGTAGAGGTAAGATAGGCAGTCGCTTCATGTGAATTCAGCTGCGGTTGGACTGGAAGCCGACTCCTACGTAGTAGTTGGGAAAAGGCTAGGCAGATTGATTTGATTGACTTGTGATGAAAAATATAAACTAAATTGTGGTATGCAATTGCGTTATAGGCCAATCAATCAACGAGAATCAATTTAGGCAATTCCTACTGATTTTCGTTGGATGGTTGGTTTCAAAGGTAAGTACCTATAAAGTAAGAAACATTATTTACAAAACTAATAGGTACCTACATTCCGATGAGCGGCCACTTAAAGCCTCGTGCAGACTGGCGCGACGCTATAATAACAAAACAATTTCTAAGAAAACTTCACGGTAGAATAACTATCGGTGTCGCGTCGTGCCAGTCAGCACGAGGCTTAATAAACTTAGGTACTTACCTATACCTAAAACAGTAGGTAGATACCAATAGTAACATCCTATCAGGCACTAAAGGAAGTTGAAATAAATGCTACGTACGCATTGAGGTATTATTGTACTAACGTTAGTACAATAATACCTCAATGTACGTGCGCAAGCACTTCATTCATTATTTTAGATAAAACGTAAATAATCAAATAATGATTCAAATAAGTAGGTAAGGAACGCCTCACCCATTCTAACGTATCTAGTATTTCGTCACTGCACTTATTTTATTTATAGAAATGAGTTGTAAGTACAAACTTCCATATTTGCACACTAATAATATAACTTCCTCTACGATAAGGAATTTCAGAATTTTCCCTCCTCTTCACTATGATTCGTCACTGCAGTGATGTAAGTACCTACCTAGAGTACTACAAGGATCTTTTGGCGTTACGTCGACAAGGTTGCGTTGTTGTTGGTGAACATTTAATTTGTGAAATTGCCATAGAAATTGTATTGACAAGACAAGATGGTTTTGTCGACGTGGCAAAAGAACCTCAGCGTTGTACTAGAATGTGAGGTAGACAACAACTTAAAAAAAAAACAACAAAAACAACATTAACAACAACAACTTAAAAAATAGCTTACGACTGTTGATATTTAAATGTACGTCCGACTAACCCTGGGGTTACTCAACCCCAGAGAATAATAGACAGATAGAAAGGTCTATAGGTACTTAAATGGAAATACTTTTTAATGAAATGTTTATTTCTGTAAGTAGATCTTCTAAGACACTTTTACAAGTCAGTTTGGTCAATATTTTACAACTAGACAGCGCGGCATTTTCTAGCTGACTGATCCCTGAGAAGAAATACTGAAACACAGAGGTCATGGAGTCTTTTAAAGTCCAAACATTATATTATTAAGATGTGATTCGAACAATGCAGGACCATCTCCTTTTATTTTTGTTTTTTGTTCCGGCTGTTGCCGCTGTGTAAATGCCTTCGGAAATAATGGACACTAAAGGCCTGGTATTTAATATTTATTAGATCTGCTTATGCGATCGTCTGCCATGCGAGGTCTTCTTTTTTCAAACTCGTCGTCCCTGATGGCGCGAAAATCACAGGCTGGCGCAACGGCATGGCTACAGTAAGTCCCGCCGTGCGCCGTGGGGCCGTAATAGTTGATCTTATTTATAACGTTACATAAGCAGATTCCCTACAATAGCATAAACCGTGGGCAACATCTACCTAGTTATTTTAATAAATACATTTTGAAGTCATCAATGAATCATTTTATTCATTTTATTAATTTTATTTATATATATTTTATAAATTTAATTACGTTAACATTTACGCGAATAAAGTCATTAAAAAGACTTATATTATTTAGTTATCCTCGTAAACATTAGTTTCGCTGATGAATCATATGAAAAACAACAGCACAGAGTTGTTTGTCTTAAACCAAAGGTTTTTACTCCACAAACAATATTAAGGCCATATGGAGCAATCTTCTGCTTGACAAACAACGTTGTTCTTGGAAAAATATTAGGTAATGCTCGGTGTTATTGCTGCATTTTGATAGCAAAGTTACTGGTAAATGTTATTTAGTGGATGTGATTGTGCATTAAGCATGATTTTTAACCGTCTTCAAAAAGGAGGAGGTTCTCAATTCAACTATATATTCAGCAAAAGTTTGAATTAGCAAGTAGTGATATCCGAATTGGTGTGGTGTAAGTTCATAAACTAAAAAGTGAAAAATAAAAAACTTTTTTACAAAAAAAAAAACAACCGACTTCCAAAAAAACACTACAAAGTGAAAAATTACTTCAATTGCCGAAGTCGATGGCAAAAACTAAAATACAGATCCAAAGACACCGACCTCCGATTTTTTTTTTGGAAGTCTGTTTTTTTTTTGTAAAAAAGTTTTTGATGACTTTTTCTAGCTAATGAACCAAGTATTTTTACCCCTTTTTTGCGCTTTTTTGCGGTGTTGTTAGAATACCCAACAGACAAGTTACATAAATCAAAATGATAATAAAGTGCAATTAAATCTAATTTGAGTACTTATTAAAAGTTGACGTCACATTCTTACTAATAAGTAGGTATTATAAATGCAAAACTTTCTAAATAAACAATAAACTTGTTATTAACATTTAATAATCAAACAACATGTTATTGTAAGCTTAAACGCAAAAGATTCCTTGTCAATAACATTACTCCTCCAGAGCAGTTGACTGCGCACGCGCAACCTTGTGAAAATAACCTCCATTTACATTCTAGTTTAACACATTGATTTTTCAAGACGCACTGAATTGTAAAAAATGTGTATCTATTTATAGTTCGACAAATTAGAAGAGCCAGGTGGAATTTATTTGTATAATTACTATTATCACTATTAAATGAACGAATTAGGCGAATGAATAAGGGCAGGCGCGCACTAGGCAGCCTGGCTGCGGCAGCCGGAATATAGAGAAAATTCTTGGCTGCCTAGTGCGCGGGCTCCTATACAACGTCATATGTTTTACTGGCTGCCGCAGCCTGGCTGCGGCAGCCAGGCTGCCTAGTGCGCGCCTGCCCTAAATGAATGATGTGCTGAACTGCTCATTCGGGTGCGCTTTGAAATATTACGTAGTGCTGTAAATGTCATTCTTTTACAATAATAATTTCAACCTTGATGAAATCTCTGTTGTATTTGTGTCCATAATATTTAACCTTAGGGAAAATCAGACTGATCCTTTTCCACTCAGCTCCACAATCCACCGCTCTTTAATATGTTGTACGTCGTCCTTCGCATTTCAAACCTTCTTGCTGCAAGACTGAAATCCTTCGCATTCATGCAATTGTGCAGTAGTTGGGGAAACCCATTGAGTAACTAACTACGAATTCTCAAAATAAGCCCAGGAGCCTAAAAAATATCCCTTTTGAAAGTAATACTGTCGATCTTCTGTAAAAATCCTTGCCCTACAAATGATTAGAAAAAAAGGTAAAAACACTAAAAGAGAAAAAAACGGAAAACAAAAAAAATAGTAAAAGAAAATAAACAAAAGAAAAAAGTACTCTATTTTTAAATGTTACCGATTACGGGACGTCCACAAAATATGCTGCGTCATACGTAAACGACTACATGATCAAGTATTTTGTTTATATCCTTTTATCTTTTATTACCTTTTTCGTCCATTCATGAATGACTATACAGTGTGAGTCTTCATAATGTGCACATATCGAAATGGGGGAATCTATGCTTAATTTTATCGACGGAAAAATAAAAAATAAAATCTAAATACATTTTTTTTTCTATTTTTTTTTATTTAAAAAAATTCATCTTATTGATTTTTTTTTACGATTATTGTAAAAATTGATTAAAAAAACAGATTTTTGGACGAAATACCTGTTTATTTTCAATTGAGGGTTTTTTGGGTTTAATTGGGAGGGGTTTTTCCCACAATTTTCATTTTATAAGAACACTTAATTACTACCAATCATTATGGAGTTGAGTTTGTTTCATCGCGATAGATCATTTAAAAGTTACACCGTTTTTTTACATTGGGGTAAAAAATACAAAAAAAAAAAAAAAAGATTTTTTTAAATATTTTTTCCGTTTGTCAAATTAAGCATAGAATCGCTCATTTTGATATGTGCACATTATGAAGACTCACACTGTATACTTTCAGGTTTCATTAATGGCTAGTAGTCGAATTATCTTCAGTTAGCAACAAGCACTATCTAATGACGTGTTGTCTGCACTTGTCTGGTAGCTGTTCTAACACGCGTGTTTACCGCAGACTTCACGTGCTTTCATTATATTGTTTACTTGATTTACATATTATTATAACATGTGTGTTTTGTATAAGCTTTAGTTAATTACTTTTAGCCTTAAAGAAATTGTGACAATGATTGCAGATCTCACTGTTGCGACGACGGTCGATGATTTTGGTGATATAGTATCGTCTCCTATTTTTTTATATGACTCCTGATAGGGAAGTAAGTATATGGAAGTGAGTAAAGTGAGTTTTAAAGTAGTTATATGGAAAGCACCAGTGACCCAAAAGATTAAAGGAAATCCTTTGCCTTGGTACGGGGATGTGGATGTGATGGAGAGAGATAAAATTCATGTGACCGAGAGAGAGAGAGAATATAAATTTAGATGGGTGACGGAGAGCTATGGCTAGAAAGCAGTGAAGACTGGTATGATGGCTGATAAAGAAGTATGAAACAAAAAGACGAGCGGACTGCGCCCTTAACAATGTGGTAGGAGCAGGCGGATGAAGTCATACATACAGCAAAGATAATGACAAAACTCCTTTATCTTTCTATGACTATAGGAAGTCAGTTTATCATCTTACCTTTATAATTTACCGGCAAAAAGTTTACAGTCTGATAATACAAAAAAAAACATATGACTAACAATAAAGCAGCTAAAAATAACACTCTAAACCAGTTTGTGGAGAGATAACAGATAAAAATAAACCCTTATCTATATTATTAGACGCGATGTTATCAGCTACTTTGGTTATCAATTATCTAACCTATTTACGTGCCCTCTTAGTGTTCACACATCCGCAGTGTGAGCTGATGGGTAATACATTAGTTTTCTAATATAATAAGTCTATACAATCGATCTACTTGCTTAGCTCATTTGCCTGGTTCTCATAGGATGTAGCTTCCAAGTCCGCCGTCAGCATCTAGTCTGTCTCAGCCAAGATACATTATCTAATTATAGCGTTTTGACAAAAATGCATAAAAATATGATCCTTTGTGAGAGACTGGCGTCCATACTAACTAGGATAACCTCTGTGACGGAATTTTGTCTAATTAAAATTACAATGGTCAATTTTCAAACTCTAGACTAATTATTGGGGAAAAAACAGACATGTTTAAATTAAATAACCAAATTTTGTTTTTATTTCTTACTTAAACGGGCGAAAATGACGTTATGCGAAAATGACATTTTGCGAAAATGACGTTTTGCGAAAATGACGTTTTGTGAAAGTAACATTACGCGAAAGTGACATTACGCGAAGGTGGACAAGTTTTTTACAATGACATTTTGCGAAAATGACGTTATGCGAAAATGACATTTTGCGAAAATGACGTTTTGCGAAAGTGACATAACGCGAAAGTGAACAAATTTTTCACAATGACATTTTGCGAAATTGACGTTCTGCGTCAAGACCACGGGATCATCCAGTGCCACCCACGAACGCACTACGCACGACTTTGTGACAAACAAAAACCTTTTTGTGCACATCTTACCTTGCAGTAGCCGGTCGTTATCAATCATAGTCACTTTCTAATTAAAGTATCTTAGCTACGTAACAAATTGTTATAATAAGGGACTTTTAAACAATAGCAACTGCGTATGTCTCAATCTTAAGTGAGTGATTCATGTGTGTTTGTTGAGGATTTCTAGAAAACTGTGAATGTCTGAATCATTGTCGAGCTGCATTTTAACGTCATGAATAAAATGAACATTTTCAAAGAGTTTTGCTGTAAATGCACCGCCACTTTTCAAACGGCAAAGGTTCAGCTAAGGTTGGCGAGTTGGCGACAGGAACAGAGGGGAAATTCCCGTAATTTTTAACAACGTTCGCATTCGCATAGCTACTTTCGCAATCTGTCGAAAATACAATCAATTTACCAACATTTTTGACAAGTTTGACAGATTGCGACTTGAATGTGAACGCTTTTTACGTACCTACCTACGAGAAATTGGCCTTCAGGTGTGCAGGTATTGCCTTTCTAGAGTTGTTTACGACGAGAAGTTATTTTGTAGTGAGAGAAAATGTATCCTCCATAGTAGCTACTTTTGAGGATTCTGTTGCTTAAAAGAAAAGTAAAACCATGTTTGTGTTTGTTTGTTTGTTTCTGACGGTGAGTTTGATGTGTTTGTATTTTTTATGTTTCCTAGTCCTTTATTTCGCATGTTGGGTGTGTTGAGTTCTGTCTACCTTTAGATAGGTATTAATTGTTCCGTAACTCTCTTTTTTACATACAAGGTCTCGACTACAGTTTTCAGGATGCTGTTCTGACGGCCCCTCACTCTCCTCAGCAGCGATGCAGTTTTTTGCGTATAATTGCTTAAAAGCCGTCGGTGCGGGCTTGCGCAAACATTTACGACGTG
The DNA here is from genome assembly GCA_914767815.1 of Eupsilia transversa. Classification (NCBI taxonomy): domain Eukaryota; kingdom Metazoa; phylum Arthropoda; class Insecta; order Lepidoptera; family Noctuidae; genus Eupsilia; species Eupsilia transversa. The sequence continues at coordinate 11,112,123 of OU611887.1, read as the reverse complement.
CTACAGTAACGAGGCAGCCTCAAAAACATCCTGAAAGTATTGTTATAATGGACGCGCAGGACATCCAGCGATCTCTTAGTACAATTGACCCATAGACTGCCCGTGTACAAACTACACACTACACTACATATTGAATTTGATAGCACGGCAAGACTAGCCGCCGCCAATGCTGTCATCACACTTGTCTTGTTTTTTCTTTTTTTGTGTTTATTATATATTTTTTTATTATACCTTGTAGGTAAGTATGTAGCTATTTCGTAATATTTGTATATAATACAATATTTGTGCTGTGTCTTTTGTGTGCACCAAATAAACAGTTTATCTATCAATCTATCTATCCATCGTCGCGATTTTCTCGTTCGAGAAGAAGCCTTAGTGTTTCTTAATACAGTAGGCCAAAGTAAATATCGCAGATGATTGAGCAAACATAAACAAATAAGATAATAATTAAATGATAACATCAGACGACATAGCGACGTTGAATGACGAGTAGCAACGTATTAACAAACAGATAGTAGCGCCTGCGCCGACGACGTGGACATTATTTGCTATCGCGTGACCGCTACGCGATAACGTGGTGGTGTGATGGTTTTACCACAAAAAATGGGAGACAGAAAGTCCACTTATGCAGTTTTTGAGGTAGTCTTACCTGGTATGATGGTTTTACCACCAAAATGTGAAGCAGAGTCCACTACTTCCTTCGTTATTCTTAACCAGGTTTATCCATTCGATAGTGCTCTTGGTCTTGTGTTGTGGAGGTCAGTTATGCAGCCACGCCATGTAAAATACTGGTCTTCAGCTGCATACGGTAAGACTCCATACCCGTCCAGTATGACCTGGAAAAGGCAGATGATAATGAGTGCTATGAGACTCGTATCTTGACAAACTGCGTTTCAGAACAGTCGGTTGAGGCAGACCTTCAACAGGCATTGAAAAGTATAGCACGCAGCTGCAGTGCTTAGGAAACTAGACTAAAGGTCCTTCCTGCTGCAAAAGTGAAGACGTAAAGACTCACTAAGGCCTTTGACATTAGAAAAAGGGAGATGGAACAAAGCTGGGCAGTACATTGAACCAGGAGCCTAAGTCTAGTAATTTACAAATGTAGTAATGGTCTCTCCATTGAGATTATTTCCAGATTTGCCATACAACATCTGCTTGTTAATTAGTAGACTTGGTCCCTGTGGTGACGTCAGGAGAGGTAAGGCTGCAACTGACTGGCACCCAAGAACTAGATGTAAGAGTGTCGGTAGGTGGCTGACGACTTTGTTGATGTCGCAAGTAGAACCTTGATAAATCTGGCATAGAAAATACATTATCATAAGCAGAGAGAAGCCTATGTGTTATCAGTGGGTAAAGTTCGACTGTGGAAGATGGTCTCCCTCTTATATTTTTTTAAACGACTGGTTACTTTTGAGTACCTACCTACTGCATCTTGTATTGAATCCGACTCAGCCTGTACATAGCGCCCTGTGGGGCAATTGCGTACAGTCCGCGTGGTATAAGCTGACCTTTGCATTTGTGTGAGTGATTACCAAAAGTGGAAGTACTTGGCCTTCTGTTATTTTTGCTTGCTGTCTAACCAACGGAATAGTCCTACTGATAAGCTGGACTGTTACGTATTTAAATATATTAGCTGGTCTTATATCTTATTTGTGTGTTTTAATGGAAAAGTTTTTTGGAAAGAGCGTGCACTCAGCTGTTTATTTATGTCAGTGTTTTCAGATGGCTTAACTTGGTCACTTACCTGTTTATTAACCATTGCATAAATATAATATTATGTGTTAAGTTTATTTATTTTCTTTTGCAGTGGTTTTGTAGTGCTTTACAGTTTTAGTTTTAGAACTATACAGAGTGGATTTTTGAGATGGGGCAATATGGGCAGCTACCTTAACCGTTGCAGCTACAGGAAAACAGTCTTAGGAGAATGTCCGTAATTTTTAAGAAATTTTGGTCTGCATTCAGAGAGTTTGAAAATTGCAACGTCTGCTTTATAATGGGCAATTTTCGCAAAAACTTTTTACTGCATAATTATAATGGGCAATTTTCGTATATGGATCAAAAACCTCTATTGGACCAACTGAGGTTTGAGTAAGCTAGAAAAGTCAGAAATCGCAAGAAACTTTACCCATACATCTCGTAAGTACTGAGACTTCGTTCATTGGACTTTCGAAACAATTCGAACTGACGTTCGTAAATAATTACCTATATACTTACGAAAAAATACATTGGGGTTGCATCGGTGTGTTCTGAAGTCCTTCATCGCTCTGATTCTGTGAAAAAAAAGATAGAAATAATATACATTTATTTAACACAGACTAAAAGGCACACAATATAACATACAGTAGATAAAAAAAGATATAAATAAAACAAACAAAAGGGGGTAAAGTATGAAGTAAGAATATTGGTAGGGGAGTATGCCTCACGGCTGCGCCAAAAAGGCCCAGGGGCCTTATTATGAAGTATTAATGCCATCATTATTCCACTGCGAAAAAAGGGCCTTGTATAGCTCCGTCTCTCTAGCACACTGGAAAAATGGTGACATTAATACGTCATAATACGGCCTCTGTTCAGCAAAAATGCCGGACAACAATAAGTGCCTGACGCTGGTTTTCAACTGGACATGATAGTGTGAGATGACGGATGTAAATCAGTTTTATGTAAATTGTGTATAGAACCATCTTTCTGGGTCTTCTTCTTCCTCTTCGTTGTCCCCTCAATGCTGAGGATCGCGACCATACGAGGCGTCTCCAAGTTACCTTTCACGGTACATCCTTTTTAATTCTTGATCAGGATACCATCAACACGCGTAACATGACCACCGTAGAAACGTGTTTTGTTGACGGAAGAATAGACAAAATGACAGATAAACAGTCACAATCTGTCCCTTTGTCTATTCTCCCGTCGACAAACCCTGTGGTCAAGCTTCAGGTGCTGCATGTGTAGGAAATCGTCTTCTCGTCTTTAAAGACTAGTCTTCAATCCCATACTTACGTTTTTTATGAAGGAAACCGTAAAACAAAAACAAACGGTTGTGAAAACAAATTACACCACACTATACACTTTTGGAAGGCCACACAGACAAACAGACAGCTTTTTGTTAACAACAATAGCTCCGTAACAGTGTTTATTTACGTCAATGTTTCGTAGGAAAACTACAGACGACATGCTTTTGGAGACCTCACTTGTTTCAATAAAGTAGGTTGTAACCAATTGTTACGCTATTTTGATAATAAATGACAAACTGACAGAGACAACTATTGCAGAAAGGCTTTCCAATACCCTTTAGGCGATATATCCATATGACGAATAATGTCACATGTCCGGCCTATAATGTTCCCACTGCTGGGAGTGGGACACACGCTTTTCTTCTGAGAGGGAGTGGGCTGTAATCCCACTGTAAACCACGCGGGCCCAGTCCTGTTTGGTCACATGGCGTTGAATTTTCGGTTCTAGAACGATATTTTTCTACACCTTTTTTTTTGAGTTTTAGTTTTGAAATAATGTACACATACGTGCCCGCTGGGTTCAAACCTATAACCTACAACGCGTGTGGCAGCCGTTTACACTGGGGGGGTCTTCCAATATAATGGTCTCGCTTCTAATAAATAACTAAAAGCTAATATAGGTTGTAACGGCGAATCAATTTTCACGCCTCCCCAAATATATTTTTTATATTCGTATAACTCATGACCTAAAGAGGTCCATTTATTGTATAGAATATAAATAAAAAATCTCAACTAATTATGAAAAATATGCAACAACGCGAAAATCGCGGGTATTCTGGGTCAAACCAAAATGAGAAACCACAGAATAAAAAAATTAACAAAAATGAAGATCGGGAGAAAATGTCACATGGTTAAAAGTGAAAAGAAAAAGTGGTTAAAGGTCTTTGCCTCTTGATTACTAAATATTTAAACAACAACACTTATTTATGTGTTTAATCATTAAATTAATGTTATGTACTTGCCTAATTAGCACAATACTTAATAAAAGGTACCACAGGTATAATATTGATTATAGACATATAACCTCACACCTTGTTTCCCCGAAGGATTAGGCAGAGGTGTACCTATAGTACCCCCACATTTCGCCAGTTATGTTTAAGTCCCATCTAATAGGGGGCGAGCCTAAAGCCATCAACCGGGCACAATTCCAGAATCCGGGCTGCTACTGAGCAATTCCCGATGGAAAATCAAATAACACTTTGCCCGACCCGGGAATAGAACCCAGTACCTCAAGCTCAGTAGTAGCGCTTAAGTCCTTGCTAAGTAATAGTTACTTTTCTTTGCTTGTGCATTTTCCATGCAACTTTAGTGTGCAAATATTTATGTATGTATATCCGAATCACGAAGTTCCCTCGTGAAAGCTGCTGCCTATCACATAATCCTCTCGTCACCACCCACAGTACTTGGGGTTTAGATAACATATTGTAAACTCAATACGTATCAGCTTTATCTGCGAATATGCGGTAGGGAAGTATAATGATATTGTCAAGTGTTTACTAGGCAGTGGTAACTAAACAACTTTTGTATTTAATTATGGTTAGGTAGGCGTTTCAAATCTACAGTCCGGCCGTTGTGAGAATGCGTTCTTGACACCTGTCACTGTCAGTTTCATACTAACGAATATATATTTTGCGAATTTAATCCTCGATTGACAGGTGTCAATAACGCATTCTCTCGACGGGTGGACTGTAGTAGGAATACTTAATATGGCTCTTAAAAAACGTAGCATTTGAGACATTTCTTTTAATTTATTATTCAATGTCTTTCTTCGAAAAAGCAAGTGTATTTCGATGCTGTAGAAGCTACAGTCTACATTCTAGAAGATTAAAACTAACGGATTTTTTTCAGAGCAGTTATACGCAATAAGAAAACGCTCTGATAAGCGCGTTTATTAATTTTAAATCCATGAATTCAGCATCTACATTGACATCTGCATGACAAATGCATGGCATCCGAATGTCAAACCTTTGAACCGCTGGAACGTTTTCTTTTAAATTTCGAATTCGCAACACGTCTTTTGTTTCGTCATTCAAGTCATCGAGCGTCATCACTCTCATTGAAAATCGTTGAAAGTTTAATAATTCACCCTTAATAAATGTCGTTGTTGTATTAATTAATGTTTTGACGCAAGTCCACAAAATATGTAAACTAGATCCGATTTATACCACAATTGCAATTCTGTATTTCGAATACTAAGTGACTGGGGTGTACAATCGAACATTCACGAAGATTGAACTGTATAAAAATGTGCACGCGATTTTCAGCTTTATTTACAACTTTTTTTAGTTAATAATTGCGTGTATGTTTTTGTTGAAATAATTCAGTGTGGGATTGTGTACTGTGCACACAATTAACTAAAACAAACTTTCGGTGCTGACGTCAATAGCAGCTGATAAATTAATCGGTTATGGATTGACTATAGTGTTTCTTTGTGACTTTGCTCGTGGTATTTATTTGTTTAACAGACGAAACTGTTATTTATGTTCAATATTTGACTAGCTTTTGCTTCCGTAATTGGTAGTAGTTTTGTTCAGTGTCTGTCTTTATTCAGTTTCAAAGTAGGTTCCTACTATTTTGATATAAATCTGATAATTCATATTAAATTAATTCTTTAAATCAATTTTGTTTGGTACATGATGTGTCTGGCTAAACCCCTAAAACAATTTGGATAAAATTTTACACAGTTAATCAGTTTGGTACCTACCTAAAAAAAGGGGATCAATAGATATTTTTATGCTACTGAAAAACAATATTTAGACATGAGCAGTGCCTGCCGTTTTAAACCGTGCTGTAGCCTTAAGGCTGAGGCTACATTAGGCTGCGACGCGACCTGCGACACATGAGCGATTAAAACAATTATATGAATGCTCATGCATATGGCTACACTGTACATCAAATATGACTAGCGATCTTTAATTTCTTTATGCGATTTCTTTATGGAACAACATTACTGTAATCACAGCATCGGCTACATCAACATATCAGCGATATTGAAGCGAATTTATTAGAAATTTTCTCACTTGCACGACTAGTTCAATAGTGCTACTAAATATGCGTGTGGCTACATTATATGTATAGTAAACCGCGAAGGATGATGTGTACTGTAGCCACGTTATCGCCGAATACACGCCGGATTGTTGCTTATAATGTAGCCATACTAGTTTATCTCGTTTCGCCCTTCCAGTCGCATCGCAAATCGCTGCCTACTGTAGCCTCAGCCTAAGGCGGAGACTGACTTGCAACGTTTGTTTGTAATGTATCGAGTATTTGTAACGCGTTGCAGTAGTTAGTATAGCGAGCCAGCCGCTCGATGCAAGCGCCGCGCTTGATCCTCCACTCGACTGTCGGTTGTTTCGTGAATTCCTTTGAAATGGAAATATGAGCAACGATAATTTCATGCTGCTCGAAGCGAGTGTTCGCCGCGTCTTGTTTATCACCATATTGTAACCAAGCTCGGCTCGAATGCTACATTACAAGCAAACGTTGCAAGTCAGTCTCCGGCCTCCGCCTTTTAATAACTATGCCAAAACAAATGAAAATTAAAACAGTCGACAGACAAATATACAATATTTTAGATTAACAATACATGCGTCAATGTATGTAATCTGATGATGAATGGACGTCTGCCGGCCACTCGGATTCAGTCAGACCTGACGATGTAAACATTCAATTATCATTATCAAGGTGATTATATTTACGACATGTATTATCTTTTAATTAAACATACAATTAATATGTATTACAACGTTACAACAGCGAAAATAATATATCAATAATTGAGTTGATTATATCAATAATCTGACAGAAACATGAATTCAAAAAATATTTATGTTTAAAAAGTGAATAAAATCTTTTTTTTTTAATACTTTTAAGATTTGATTAGAAAGCCTCGGTTAAAGGCTCGTTCACACCGGCGCGACTTGTCGCGCGACGCGACTTTAACAATACAATTTCTAATAAAACTTCACGATTGAACAATTGCTGGTGTCGCGTCGCGCGACAAGTCGCGCCGGTGTGAACGAGCCTTAACTCGTTGGTTTATTGGTTGAACATGAGTTCCTGGGTTTATTAATCCATTCCAAAGTCGGATAAGGTGTTTTCGAGTTCTTCCATCTGGAATTTGCCAGAAGTCTGGATTTGTGTTAGATGCGTAACTGGCGAAATGTAGGTGTGCCATAGGCATCCACACACCTCTGCATAACCCTTCAGGGAACACAGGGTACAGGCGTGATGGATGTAAGAAGGTGGGCTTAGGTAGGTACAATCACCGGTTCCAAATCTTTAAAAAATGTAGTGAATATAGAAATTTCCCTTGTAGAAGACGTCGTTAAATTACTGTCGTTTGGTGGTGAAGTCTATGTCCAAATCATTACAGTGAGCAATATCACGGCAGATCAATTTATTTTTGGCAAGAGATGACCTGGAAGCCTACCGTTAGGGCTGGTTTGAGGTGGCGCGGGAAAACAGTTCCTGGAAGGAGTTGGGGGAGGCCTCAGGGACTACAAGGCTAGGTACGTAATTTAAAAAAAGCTGGAAGAAGTTTCATTTTACAATCGTTTTTTGATCGTCATTATCCCACTGGAATGTACTTTTGAGGGTTAAAATATCTAATTTGGAAGATTTTTTTAAATCCGACTGGTAGTTCCGGAGATTATCCCCTACATACAAACTTACAAACAAACAAAAAAATACCTCTTTATTATATTGGTATAGATGGGTAAGTAAATAAGTAATTTACCAAAGTAATAAACTGTATGGAAGTATAGAGTAGGTACCATAGATATAAGAAAGAAGAATATTTATATTTATTAGAGAATTATTTATATTTCTATGGTAGGTACCAATGTAGGAAACACGTGTTGTTATAATGATGGTACATATTTTGTAATTGTGATGAGTGCAAAACAAGGAATTTCATCCCAAAACACGATGCATGGGAAGCGTCTAGACAAGTTGGTTATGAGAACGGAATGAAAACAAACATTAGAACGAATGCGTCAAAGATGGCCGAGTTAATAAAAGTGCTTTCTTTTATAACACTTTGATCATACGTTGGAGAATCGGATGTACATCGCCTTCCTTATTACGTATGTAATTTAATGCTCCTTGATCAAAGCTACGAAGTTGCTTATGGTTTTGTAAAAAAATATTTTAGATTGCACAGAAAGAGAAAGAAAGAAGGAAAGAAAAATAGCAGCACACCCCATTGCTGCTGCTGCTAGCACCTCATATGTGGGAACATGTGACGTGCTAGCCGGTAATAGGGCACTAATCCAAATGAATTAATAGTAGATTGTTTGCCTAGGGAGTAAACAACTATTTTAAAGGCGAGAGTGTTTCTTTGAATCCAGAGCGGAGCGAAGCATTCTAGAGTAGAATCCCGAGCGTAACGAGGGATTCAAAGTACGTCACTCGTGCTTAAAATAGTGTTGTTCCCGAGATTCGTAGAGAGTGATAAAAAGTACAGTGTCCTGTACTTTTGGGTGGTAAAAAGTACAGTGTCCTGTACTTTTTATCATCCTCTACGATCACGTTTAGTCCGGGACTAAAAGTGATTTTTAGAGTCCCTGTTTACGAAGAATAAACTAGCTCTTTTTGAATAGATGTGATCAAAGGATACATTAACAAATTGAGAATCTCTATAATAATGAACGTAAACGAAGCTTCTGCCTTTGTTGAGTTTGAAGTTTCTGCCTACCCTTTGGTACTTGATAATATGCTATGAATAGGTACACCTATGCCTAACCCTTCGGGCATTACAGGCGTGGTGTTATGAACAACGCCTATCTTTATTAAAAACCTACCCGGAGTAAAGACGCAAAAATAAAAATAACAAATCTATTTTTAATCCAACCTAAAGAACTCAAGTGCGCCTTCTCGACTCCTCGTCCTTGCAATACGCACAAAATACGCAAATACTCAACAAGTCGTAACTAGTGATGTAACCAAATCGTACAGAATCGAATCGATTGATATAACACAACTCGACTCGATCAATCGTGATAACGCGCACCCACCATTTTTACAAATGACGTATTTTCGACGAAAGTGCGTCATTTTGCCACATTGTGTTGTCGTATCTCAATTGTTTATTTAATTGTACGTGTTGTATAATTGAATTAGAACTTTTTTTGTACGTGTTTGACGAGTTACGAGTGAGTGAGGGTTATGACATTATTTAGTGAGATGATTGTTGAATCATCTTGTTACTGGACGTTATTAGTTTTCATGGTAACGGTTAATAAAGGTTCAATTTGAAAAGATTGAACATATCATATATTTTTAGGCACTGATAGACCAATATTCTGCAGGATGATGAATAAAAGGCAGTTTAATTTCGTTTTATAGTAAAAGGTTACGGCAATGTACACCTACGTTTACCTCTTTATATTAATAATAATAAATATTTATTTTCAGACCAGAGATCCATAACGCAACATCAGCAACAACAACAACAAAAACAACAAGCAAAAACATGCAACATCATGCATTGTGGTAGAAATATACTCAAATAATATTATTATGATTACTTACAGAATAATAATACTATAAATAAATAATGAAGATGGTTGGACCTCTCCGTTGTTACTTTCACCCTGCTGCTACCTCGTAGCAGGTCGTAGCAAACAGCTACGATTGCTACGAGAAAATCACCGTTGCGAAAATTTGCTTGAAATATGACGTCACAGATTCGCAAAGGATCAAGAAAGGTACATTTTCTAGAAGAGAGACAATATTCAAGAACCTCAAGAGTCCGCGTAACACGAAAACGAATTCAATTGTTTTTGAAGTAAAATTTCTGAGGCGGCGATTCGATCATATTGGACGAGAAGTGAGAGTGATATTTCAAGGACGCGTCACGTTTAGACACATTTCTTTACATGAGAGAGAAGGGAGAGTTATCTCTCTCTGTCTCTCACACTAAATCTGTCTTATTCTTTATTTTTTAAGAAGAACGAAGAAGTGAAACTTCTATCATGTGCATGTTAATTGAGAAGTGCAAATTTTGCGAAATGCACATATTGCGTCAAGTGCACATTTTGCGAAGTGCACATTTTGCGAAGTGCAAATTTTGCGAAATGCACATATTGCGTCAAGTGCACATTTTGCGTCAAGTAAACATTTTGCGTCAAGTGCACATTTTGCGTCAAGTGCACATTTTGCGTCAAGTGCACATTTAGCGAACTGCACATTCTGTGTCAAACCCACTATTTATGAAATTAAGTTGGTGTGCTTTGTGTGTGTACTATTAAGTACACCTCTGCCTAACCCTTCGGGGATTACAGCCGTGATGATATGTTATGTTTTTACTTAGCGTTCGTGGAAATGAACGTAAATGTATGTAATTTACGAAACAATACTAGACAGAGACTGAATATGCATCATTTGTTTTGTTTACGGAGCCACACTCCAGACGGTTGTTTTGTTAGCATATATTAACTTTTAAATACGCACGTTGCTAACACGCAGCCGGGTCATGACCGATTGTATTAATGAAATGTATAAACGTGTATGTGAAGGCACCAACACTCAAGTAATGGCGACTTTCATTACTTTAGTATAACATAAGCATAACAGGAACTCGTGGCTAAGTAATAACAGCCGCACGGTTCGATCCATCAGGTTAAGCTACACTTGCCGGGGTTGCTCCGTGGATGGGTGACCGTCTTTACATATCGATACTCCTCCGTGCCTCGGAAAGCACGTTAAGCCGTTGGTCCCGGCTGTCATTCGTGAATCTTTGACAGTCGTTACGAGTCGTCAGAAGCCCGAAAAGTCTGACAACCAGTCTTACCAAAGGGTACCGGTTACTGGGTTGTGGAGGTCAGATAGGCAGTCGCTCCATGTAAAATGCTGGTATTCAGCTGGATCCGGTTAGACTGGAAGCCGACCCCAACATAGTTGGGAAAAGGCTAGGTAGATTGATAGATTGAAACATAACATCACGCCTTGTTTCCCCGAAGGATTGGACAGAGGTGTACATATAGTACCCAACCATTTATATTTAACCGGGCACAATTCCAGATTCCGGTGTGTTACTGAGAAATTCCAGATGGAAAATTCCAACAACACTTCCGGACCCCGAATTGAACCCAGGACCTTTCGATTCACCCTCAAATTAATTACTATCATGCGAACCGCTTATAGAAAAAATAATATTATTTCAAAGTTACGATACGCCCGTTCTATGTTCTATGTTAGAGGTTATGGTTTCCGCACTTAGTCCTCGAGTGGACCATTGTGCGTGGGCCATGGCGGCCGTCGGTGGTTATTCCAACCAGCCCACCTCCCTCCAGAAGTTAATTAAAGCTCCTGGTCTGTTAAGAACATCTGTGTATGATAAGGGTGATCCGAGGGTTTCTGTTCTGATCTGGGTGACGCCCGTGCATTCGAAGAGTACGTGCGTGACGGTTTCCTCCGTCTCCATGCACGCCCTGCACGATACGCCCGTATCGGGCGAGTAAATTCGTGCGAATCGATCAATAATCATATGTATAATAATGCACACATTTTGTCACGTGCTTTTGATGACGATACGACTCATAATAAATATGTTTGTTATACAAACTAATTATCTTCGGTAAGCCATTATAATTATAGGTAAGTACTTGTCATAGGATTACCACCTGTTGAGAACTACGATAAGTATTGAATTACTTCAGAATTATATTGAATGAAGGTATTGGTCAAAGTCATCGATATCTCTATGTAAGGGACTTATTTGCCTTTAAGAATTAAACACTTAAATACATAAGTGCTTTAGTTATAAGATGGCTTATCAGACTGAATAAACGAATGAATATAAGGAAAATGATGAATTAGTCGTGAACAAAATCATTGTAAAAGCAACAAGACATTGCTGGACATGGTTGTCATGGTATGGGCGTATCAATCATTGAGGGCTGGCTTATTTTTTGGCCAAAGAATCAGCATTGCCATACAATGTTGCTGTTGTTGCAATGCTGCCAGCTTTCTGGGCACCTTTCCTGTTGACAGCGGCGCGGACGAATTCTTCGATGCCCTATGATTCTTTCCCCTCCCATTTTTTATATACATGTAATGTACATAGTTTGTTAGTTAAATTAGTTTATAGAAGTTTATCCAGTGTATAATAAAGAGATTTTGTAAATGAAACTAAAATTTTTTTTTTTTTTTAATGAACTCAGCCTATCATGGTTTACTATTGGACATAGGCCTCCCCCAGGCTGCACCAGAACACCCTGTCTTCCACCTTCTACATCCACACTATCCCAGCCATCTTTTTAAGGTCGTCGGTCCATCTTCTAGGTGGCATCCCACACTACGCTTGCCGTACGCGGTCTCCACTCCAGAGGCCTTAGTGTAAGTTTGCAAGTGAGTAAACGTAACTATCGCGTTTGCGTTAAGATTTGACTGATCGATCATAAGCTAAGAATATAAAGATGAGAATAAAAATCTTAACGCAAACGCGATAGTCTCAGGAATCGTCTGCGCCACCGGTGATCGTTCGGTCGACGCACATGGCCAGCCCACAGCCACTTCAGTTAGCTTACTCTGCAAGCTATATGTCGGTAAGTCCGGTTCTTTACCGGATAATTTCATTTCTGATGGTCTTGTGATGAGGAGGAATGAGGAAAATCTATGTTGGGGTCGGCTTCCAGTCTAACCGGATGCAGCTGAATACAGTATTTTCCATGGAGCGACTGCCTATCTGACTTCCACAACCCAGTAACTGGGTAATACGATACCCCTTGGTAAGACTGGTTGTCAGACTTCCAGGCTTCTGTCGACCCGTAACGACTGTCAAAATTCCACGAAGAACAGCGGACCAACGGCTTTACGTGCTTTCCGAGGCACAGAGGAGTCTCGATATGTAAAGATGGTCACCCATCCACGGACCAACCCCGGCAAGCGTAGCTTAACCTGATGGTTCGACCTGTGATGAAAGATTATAAAGATTCCATACTTATACTATTTGCTTTATTGCGGTATGGAAACGGAGAACTGACTAGACTTCATTATTTGGAAGTAATTTAAACGTGAAAACGCGACGTAAAACTGTAAAAATAAAAGTCTGAAATGGGTCGTGGTAACTGAAAACTGCTGATAATAACACATGTAAATGTAGTTAAAACCGTAACGAAGGTAATTTTGAATAATAATTAGTATACATTATTGTACAATTTTATGTTAAGTTATATGAATAATTTTGAATATGTAAGTAGGTAGGTGGATATTTGTTTTTTTTTGTCTAAACATTCAGTTAATTAATATTAATGAACGGAAGTTGGCAAAATGACTTGCAATCTCTTTTAAAATGGTAAAAAATCTACATTTACTTAATACAAATATATTCAGAAAATTCTACCTACTGAAATAATTAATATTGATTAAAGAACTCTAGAACATTTGATGAAATAGCTCTCTATTTGATCAAATGTTCTAGAGTTCTTTATTCAAAACTTTAACAAAATACAAAATAAAAACTCAGTTACTTTTAATTGAGTTTTTATTTTGTTTTTTTAAGTAAGCGTGAATGTCGGAGAACACCTTAGTGATAACTAATAATAAATGAGAAAGTGAGTTTGTTTGTTTGCCTTTTACGCTGAAACGGCTTAACGGATTTGGATAAAAATTGGCAAATGGGTAGACCATGCCATGGGTCAGGACATAAAATACTTTTTATCCCGGTAGTACATTCCCGTCGGATAATTTTCTACCTCCACGCGGGTTAAGCCAACAACAGAAGCTAATAATAAATAATACCAGTCTATTATAATCTCACTGCAGGGCAAAGGCCTCTTCTCATACAGAGAAGGCATGAGCATTGATCACCACCGGGTTGGTGATTTCAGACTTATAACACTACTTAAAATTAGAGGCCCTCTAAAAGCTATTTTATTTTATTTGTGAAACTTACAACTTATACAGTTTTCATAAACAATATAAAATTGAAGGCCATTTATAAGTTTCAACTGATAAACACTAAAAATAATAACGAAAAAAAAGGTCTATTGACACTATAAAACAGTAATACACAATCAATCAAAATCTGAGTCGTTTTGAAACAGATTGCTAATCCATTGCTTCACAAGTTCGAGATAAAAAATCTGTCCAACAACGTAAATAACGCAATGAATGTTGTTGAACTGTCAAAATGAAACAGATTAGTCTTAATCGTTTACGAAAATGTATTACGCAATTAGATAGCTGGTTAAATATTGCGCAGTTCCATAAAGTTGGAATGACACGGTGCATGTTTTATCTTCCTCGTATCGACGTGATATAAACCTATACTTATCAGACTGTCTATGAGTATAAATTCTACCTAATTTCAATGTCAGCGATGACTTGCTGATAATACATCACATGTTATTATTTGGCCCCAATTAATTACAATCGCAATTTTGGATAAAAAGTTATAAAAACTAAAACCGAACTACGACAAAAAAGTCAACTAAAAAGGTATAAACAGGACATCGCAGATAGACAAATTAAAAATCCGGAGTCACACGCTTTAAGGCTCGTTCACACTGGCGCGACTTGTCGCGCGACGCGACCCCGGCAATTGTTCAATCGTGAAGTTTTATTAGAAATTGTATTGTTAAAGTCGCGTCGCGCGACAAGTCGCGCCAGTGTGAACGAGCCTTTAGGGTATAAATCGAACAGGATTACGTGTGACTCTGGATTTTTAATTTGTCTGTACATAAATACATACCGGTCAAATCATAACCCTCCTTTTTGCCTTGTAGTCGGGTAAAAACTTGTACGTTTTATCGTTGTTTTTGTTCTTCGGATTGGTGTTAAAAATTAATATAGTTTTAAGGAAGACTTTTTACCATAGGTACTATGACTGCCTCGTGGCCCAGTGGTCACAAGAGGTCCTGGGTTCGATTTGGGGTCCGGCAGTGTTGACGGAATTTTCCATCTGGAATTTCTCAGTAACAGCCCGGAGTCTGGAATTGTGCCCGGTTAAACATAAATGGCGAAATGTGGGTGTACTATAGGTACACCTCTGCCTAAACCTTCGGGGAATGCAGGCGTGATGTTATGTATGTTATAATGATGTAATTTTAAGGAAGACTTGAACCATCTTAAGAGCCCGTACAACCTCAGGTTTTTATCTCACTCGCACCATACTACTGGCGGACTGAGTGCGAGCGAGACAAAGGCGTCTCCAAATCGGCAATAGGTTAGGTAATTGCGTTTTACAGCGAAAATAATGGAACAGTGCGATTCAAACATAATGGCGGCTCGGAAGTTAGCTACTCGCTGCGCAGTACCCCACCCCGCACCCCCGCTGACACATGACATTGTTACTGCGCAGCCACTCGACTCATACTGAACTGTAATTAAAAAATAAAAAACATAGTAGCTGCTTTATAGTTAGTTCAGTTATTAAGCAAAGTTTCATGATCTAATTTGCAGTATTTTTTTAATAGCAGCGGTTTATTGTTCGGTTTGGAGGTAACTTTGGATTATTTTCTATCGAGATTTTTTTATGAAATCGTGTTTTCGGCTTACTTAGTACTTACCATTAATCCTCAACTTTAACATATATTTATTTCAAAATTAATGCTGCAGTAGTTTCGATATAACGGCGGATCTTGCTAAGCAATTTGACGTCTTATAGGACCTTAACGGAAAAGTTGTTTACAAAAATATTGGTTTGACTTTTCCCAGAATCGATGACTATTATATGTAAGTAATTATCACTTATCAGCACAACATATATTATTGTTTTATGGCTTATCAGAGCCTAGTTACGGTGATAAGGGAAAAACCAGTTGATTAGAATCGACAGATTATTTTTGCGATTAAAACGCTATTTAATATCTACTTAAGTTGTTTAACAAATAATAATGAATTACGCGTAATTTTGATCATGATTTCGACTGTATTTTCTTTGTAGATTTTTTGTCATAACAAGGCACATAGGTCTCTCGCACTACCTATTTATTATAGGCGTCGTCAAAGGTAAACTTGCTTGGCAATTGTAACCAAAATCGCTTTGTATATTATATAGGAATCTGGCAAATCCTAACTAATAATACAAAAGCGAAAATGAGTTTGTTTGTTGCGCTTTCAGCTAAAACAAATTCTATTCAAAACAATAGAATTTGGGACATGGGAGGACCATGAATGCTACTTTTCATAGTGGATCGCAGGTGGAGACGCGGGCAACAGCTAGTTTTGTTTATAGGGAAGCGATACATATGTATAGCTTCCCTATATACAAAACTAGCTTCTACCTGCGGCTTCTTAGGGTAATAATGGCCGGTTCAACAAAATATTATGTATAACCTTCTTCGAATAACTTGGATAGCACTATATTATTGTAAACATTTTTCCTTTATTTACTACGCTCATTCTTGCGGTTGTTATTATTTTTCGTAAAAGTAGTTATCTACATAGCAAGTAAATAAATAAGTTGTGTCAATAATATGTTTTTATTGCGTTTATAGTAAATGAATAGAAATACCTACATTAAAACAAAGGCAACAATTTCAAAAGCGAAGTAAATAAAGCCCCGTTATTGTGAATAAATATTAAGGCAATTAGACGCCTTTATCAGAAGAAGTCTTATTGTCTCTGTATAATATTCTGAATAATCAGAGCCCACCCAACCTCAGGTTTTTTTCTCGCTCGCACCATACTAGGTACTCGCGGACTGAGTGCGAGCGAGACGGAGGCCGCTCCAAATCGGCAAAAGTTTAGGTAATTGCTTTTTACGGCGAAAATAATGATAATTAAAAAAAAAAAACATAGTCGCTGCTTTATAGTTAGTTCAGTTAGTGTACCAAGTTTCATGATCTAATTTGAAGTATTTTTTTAATAACAGCGGTTTATTGTTTGGAGGTAACTTTGGATTTTTTTCTATCGAGAAATTTTTATGAAATCGTGTTTTCGGCTAACATAGTCGCTAACATTAATCCTCCTAACCTATTTATTTCAATATTAATGCTGCAATAGTTTCGACATAACGGCGGATCTTGCTAAGCAATTTGACGACATATAGGGCCTTAAGGCTCGTTCACACTGGCGCGACTTGTCGCGCGACGCGACTTTAACAATACAACGCGCCAATGTGTACGAGCCTTTATGAAATGAACAATAATGTTAACGACATTCCATCGAGTACGTGAGGTGCGAGCGCAAATCAATAAACTCGGCAACTGCACTGCAAGGGTAGTCTAGTCACCGATCATGACCACCATTATCCCAGTCGCCATTAATCAATGCCGGCTTGGATCTCTCACCGCGATCTATCCTTTCTGACGTGGGGCCGCCTCATCAGTGGGTACTCGGGGTTACGTCAAGTTGACAGCTGTCATAATCGTTCTAAAATCAACTGTGTAAGTTTGGCGTCGTAAAAGCTTCAGATGCGCCGTCAAATATTATTTCAAAAGAAAACATTTTTTTTTAGTTCTTTTGTTTTAGTATAAAGTAGACTTTGCTGACTACGCCTAATGGGAGGACCCTTGTTGCTGCAGGTTTCTATAGTTACCAAAAACGGTAAACTTTCGGGATAATACCTACACTGGAGGTATTTGCTAGTAAGTCCTTCTAGGTTTATAGAAATCTGGAGCTTTAATGACTTACGTCTGCCTAGTGACCATCAATATTGCTAACCGAAATAGGCCCTCATAATCGCAACTAAACGTATTTAATTTAGGAAGGTACTCAGAGTTGTTACAGAGATTCGATTCCGATTCCGAAAGGTCGGAACTTCCGATAAATTTTACACCTTCGGTTCCGATTTCTACGATAATTAAATCGGAGATATACCTAAGATCGAAACGCAGGGTAACTGTCGGAATTTGTCCGCTGAAATTCCCAACGGATACCACTCTTTAAATAATTAAATGTGCAAACGAAAAATAATGAGCCAACCCCAAGTACCTAACATGGAACAAGGGCAAAAGGAGAAAACTACAAACAATAATTTAATTATGGAAGAATACACGCAACAATCTTCACAACAAATCTACATAAAACAGCTGTAATGACGACAAACAAACACGCCTACGTAGATAATAACATTGTACTAAGCTTGTGACGTAACGTCGCGACGCTGTCAGATAGATCCTATTATCTACGTTGACATAGATAGCTAGGTGTCCAAGTTTCTAGACCAAATATCTTGTTCGAACTGTTTAACTCTGCTGGAACAAGCTGTTAACACATTGATGATTCAATGGCTTATTCCCAGGAGCTCCAAATAATTTTATTCCCGGCGGCTCCAAATTAAAAAAGTAATATAATAATAATTAATAAAATCTTTCCCATGAGCTCCAAAAATTTTAAAACTCACAAGACTGCACAATTTAAAAAAAAAACCCGCCTCCCGTCCGCCGGAATAAAATTATTTGGAGTGCCTGGGGATGAGCCCATGCAATTTATCTATCAGAGAGGCAATCCCCTTATCTTCAAGAACGTTCGCAATTGCATCTCATTCCTAATCTGCAAAAAAAAAAACAACATTTTTGACAAGTTTGACAGATTGCGGCTTGAATGTGAACATTTTTTAAGTACGAGAATTGGCCTTCTGAAGTGTGATAAACGGCCTGTCTTGTACGTATTGAGGTTAACTGCTAAACGGATAAGCCACTGATATTTATTAGTCAAAGAAAAAAACCCGGGTAATAAGGGTTGAGCCTATTGCTCTTATTATCCGACCAAGAATCAAAACTGCAGGATGTTAGATGACCATTTCCTTTAAAACATTGCTCATCAGTTTGATTCAAACATAATGACGGATCGGAACATGAGGCGAGTCGCTGCGCAGTAACAATTTCATGTGTCAGCGGGGGTGAGGGGTAGTGTTGCCAGGTCCGATTTGTTTTAAATCGGGGCAGAAGGCAAAACAAATCGGGATTTAGGGTTGTAGATCGGGACATTAAAAAAATCAAGGTTTTTTTAATTAAGGTTTAATGTACCTATTGCGTTTCGCAACTAAGGGCTGGTTCTTCAATCGCAAGTTATTTTTTTTCCGACGAATAAGTTTGTCATTTTGACAGTTTTTATATGGGCAATCTGAGAAAACGTCTCATTTATTCTTCAGGTAAAAGTTATGTAATGATTGAAAAATCGGCCCTGATATTACTGTAAATCTGAATTTAATCTTATAATAATAATCAGACTTTTTTTATAACGTAGTTGTAAAATTCACTGCAAGTCATGCTAAAGTTCGTTTTAATTTTAATTTCTGCTTTGACATCCTCGACTGTCAAACTGTTTCTCATCTCAGACCAAATTAAGTTGGCCTGGGAAAATATCCTTTCCGTTGCCGCGTTTGATACCGGTATTGAAGCCATAAAAGAAAATAACTTTTGCAGATTTGCAAAGTCGAAGAAGTCGTTGATTGTATTTAAAAATATTGTGCCAGTTTTGGAGCGGCGTCGTGTCTTTGTTTTGCACTGCTGCCTTCACTACTTCTTTGACTTCACACACTTCATAAAGGTGATCCATGTTGAAGAACGTATTGACGCGTAATTGAATGAGTCGTCCTCGTCCTGGAGAAAATGGTTTAAGAACCGTAACAAACTGAACGGACGAATGACCAATGAATGGACGAACGAAGATCGTATGATTCACTGAAGCACACATCGCGGTGCAGGACTCGCGTCCTTGAGCGAGAGATTTTTGTTTTCACAAAGCTATTTTTGCTAATAATAATGGTTTTTCATTTTTATTGATTTATCGGGACATTTAGCGTCCCGATCAGGTGCAAATCGGGACGCGTCCCCAGACCCCTGAAAATCGGGACGTCCCGCGCAAATCGGGACACCTGGCAACACTAGTGAGGGGTGGGGTACTGCGCAACGAGTAGCTAACTTCCGAGCCGCCATTAAGTTTGAATCAAACTGTACCTCCGACCCAAGAAGGACTTATAATAATCATGATAAAATGAATAATTTGTATCACCCATGGACCTTATTACCATTGAATATAATAATCCTCTACATATGGAGCTAAGTTAATTCCCAATGGTGCATTATTGTATCATATAACGCTAATATAATAGTATACCATGGGATTAAATCGTGTACTTATAAACTTGCCATAATTGTTTGTAACTGTAAAAGGTACCATTCCGTAGCCGACCGCAGGCGGCAGCAGCAGGCGGCAGCAGCAGGCGACGGCGACGTGTCGCCGCGACACGACTGGTTTGTATGTATTTCTATGAGACCGACGTGTCGCTAGCTAGGGAAGATATTCATAGAAATTCATAGAAAACAATAATGATGAAAATTCTTAGACTAATGGGAGTGAAAGAATGAACAACTCTTTTTCTCTTTACTGTATACCTGTCAAAAAGAGTAAGGGGATCAGAAGGGTTATTGTAAACTCACCACAACGAAAATTCGCCACATTTAAAAATATTAGTTAACTTGCCATAAAAAACAAAAGAATAACAAAATAATAGCAAGGAGAGTGCTATTCTGTAAAAATCTCACGGTGAAAACATAGGTGAAGTGAGCTTTCAATAGCGTCAATCTCTAGTATTAGGATCGAATGACAGCTCACTTTAAGCTCACTTCTTCTCAGTTTTCACGGTGAGATTTTTACAGAATCGAGTGGCAGATCGGGGGATCCGACCGGAATAAATCGAATTTTCGGATACAATGATTGTCGAGTGTCAAATGATATTCAAACTCAAACTCAAAGCATTTATTTCAATTAAACCATTTACAGGCAATTTTAAATTGTCAAGAAAAACCCTGTAAGAAATCGAAACTTGTTTCACCTCTTAACGAAAAGCGTTACGCGGAAACGTTAAGCGGAATAGGTTACTAAATATAATCTTCGTCTATTGTATTTCATAATGGATTTCCGCCAAGTCACGCCTGAATCCATTAAGTATTACGAAATCATGTTCAGAATGTTGTAATCTTCTAAATCTCCACATAATTTATCAACATCATCTGCCTAGCCTCTTCCAACTGTGTTACGGATGCAGCTGAATACCAATATTTTACATGGAACGACTGCCTATCTTACTTCCACAACCCAGTGACTCGGTAACACGATACCCCTTAGTAAGACTGGTCATACATTCAGTATTTTTGACATAAAAATATAATGATCAACACCTAATTTAAATCCAATACCCATATTTATTTGATTTGAAAGCCTAAAACTGTGCTTTTTTTACGCGTCGTACACGGGCGTTAAACACAACTTTATCGCTGCTTTTTAAAGGCAGAACGCGCTTACCAAAAATGCCGTGTGCATAGGTATGAGTACTCCATTTATTTTAGCATTAGACAAATAACGGCTAAATAACGATAGTTATTATGCAATATTATTGAAATTATTAACGAGGAGCTCGTGGCTAAGTAATAAAAGCCGCACAGGTCGATCCATCAGGTTAAGTTGCGCTTGCCGGGGTTGGTCCGTGGATGGGTGACCATCTTTACATACTGAGACTCCTCCGTGCTTCGGAAAGCACGTTAAGCCGTTGATCCCGGCTGTCATTCGTGCATCTTTGACAGTCGTTACGAGTCGACAGAAGCCCGAAAGTATGACAACCAGTCTTACCAAGGGGTATCGTATTACCCAGTTACTGGGTTGTGGAGGTCAAATAGGCAGTCGCTCCATGTAAAATACTCTTTTCTCCCATACGCAACTATGTAAGTTCATCGTTCTTATTCTTTGTTTTCGCAACCAAGTTGCGATTAAGGAAAAAAAAAACTAAAAAAATCTTGCGAATCACAGTTGCGAAAACGGCCGGAGGGGGTATTCAGCTGCATTCGGTTAGACTGGAAGCTGACCCCAACATGATTGGGAAAAGGCTAGGCAGAATGGAAAAAATTAATGAAATTACTGTACTTTAGAATGATAATGTTAATGTAAATGGTAAATAGATTACCTACATTTCTTTGTAGTTACCGTGAAACAACGGAGTTTATAATACATTTATATCGAAATAACGAATGGATGCTAATGTTATAATAAATGGAGTTATGTATCTACATGTTCACTGGAACCTTTCACATGCAACAAAATGTAGTTTTACTGCAATATATTGAACAACCTTGAAATAACTAGAACTATAAAAAGTCTTGTTTTGTTATAAAAGTAATGTTATTGTTTCTTTTTATTGGTTATTTGTATTATAGCAAATCGTAGGCGACCATTATGTCATCTGCTATAAAAGTTTGTTTTGTTATTTGGTATTTGTCTGTTGAATTTTATTTTATGAGTATTTTATGGATATAAAAAAGTCGAAAGATGCTTTGGACACCCGAATTCATATCCGAACGGCAATCCATGTTACCAGAGACGGTGGGATGAGCCGCTCTGCAGATTAGTACAGAACAATAACTTCACACGTCTGCAGTACTACTGCGGAGCGTGCGCGCCGGCTGGGTGTGGGTAAGTGGGAGTCGGGCTGTGGCTTCACGCACTACCGTCATCAAACTTAGTTACTTTGTTCGACGACACTACTTTCCGCAAGGAGCTCATTGTTGTTCCCCTTATCGCTGTCACTGTGGCGAAGTGTTGAATAGCCTCGGACACCACGGAATGTCTTGCAGCCGAAGTGCGGGTCGCTTGGCGCGTCACGCGAACATTAACGACATCATCCGACGAGCTCTTGTCATCGACGGCGTTCCAGTTGTACTAGAACCGAATGGAAGACGAAGACATGACATAATTGACCATCGTTTGGCAAAGTCAATGTCAAATTATTTATATCAATTACGCACATAAATAGTAGGTACATTACTGTACATGGCGACCTGCAACAAGGTGTTTGATGGTCAAAACTAGTATACCTACCTAGTACTTTTCTCAAATAATGCGCGGAAATTCAAACTTAATATATTAATTATAAATTCCAGAATCAATGATAAATATGTTCCAATATGTTCGTACTTTACTTTAAACAGCTCATTCTTAAATCTTTGATGAGTTACCTCCTTGGTTGCCTTGTCTTGAAGTAATAGTACATTTCTGTCGAGGCCAGCAAATCAAGCATTGGTGGACGATCGTGAAAATGTGGGCCGAGGCGTAGCCGAGGCACACATACGTGAGGCCATCAATGCCTGGTTGCGGCCAAGGCTTGAATAGTGCTTTTCTCAAATAATGCACGGAAATTCAAACAAAGTAAATTTATTATAAATTCCAGAATCAATGACGGACAACGATAATTTTTCACGCGCCAATGCAATGTGTTCATTTGTTTCTTCTTGGTTATCATGTGTTGAAGTAAAAAGATCGTTCCATTTTTAAATAACACGACAGATATGAGTTTTCATAGTAATTTATTTGGCCGCTACACAGGACAGATATGGATTTTCATAGTAACATTACTGGCCGCAACGTCATTTGTTTTTGATCAGTACAGCAATTTCGATTTATCTCGAAGAAGGTTGTCAAAATAATGGTCGAATTTGATATTAATACTCAATACTCAATTCTTAAATACTTTATAATATTTTGTATAAATTAATTATATAATTACCAATACCTATGTCAAAACGATGCACCTAGAATAAAATTACGATACTGGGTAAGTCTGTTTACTCGTGGTCTACTTTCTATAGATAAAAGGCGTGACTTGCGGAATAGGTTACTAAATATATCTACGTTTATTGTATGTTTTACTTTGTCTTACCCCAACTAATTGCATAAACAAATCAGTCAGTGCATCTGAACTCACAGCACTTTTACTCAGACTCAGAGCAAGTTTTATGGGAAAAATCAGGAGAAACTCCGCACATCAGACGGTCGATCACTGACGACAGATTCATTACCTATATTTTTTTATCGTCTGGCTAAGATGATAATGTTATTGATTTTGGCTAGATCGCTGCCACACTGTTGACTCTAGTCTGACCTTTAAAGTTTCGCGTGTGGCTACACGTGGTACTAAATAAATTAATGAGGTTGGCATATAAATCTTGAGACAATTTTTTTTGGAACTCGTGAGTCGCGGCATAGGTAATAGGTATATATTATAGTAAATATGTATGTATGTGTATTATAAGTTTATATCTAAGTACCTATTTTGTTTATAATGCATTAAGATTTTTTCTCTTTGTTCATCTCAAACAGAGCACCTGCCATCTAATCTCTTCACCACCCTTGGTTGACTGGTAGAGAATGCCTAAGGCATTAATTCCGCCTTTTTACCTTTTTTGAGTGCGTAAAGTTTAAATAAATAAATAATAACAGCCGCTCGGGTCGATCGAAGGTCTTCTACGCTTAACGAGGTCTGGTCGTGGATGGGTGACCGTCGATTAAATATTGGTACAGTCGTTAAGGCCCGTAACTTATTCAGAAGCTCACAAGTCTGTCAACCATAAGTCTTACTAAGGGGTATCGTATTAACCATTATCTGGTTTGATGAGGTCAGACAAGCAGTCTCTTTATGTAAAATACTGGTATTCAGCTGAACCGGTTAGACTGGAAGCAGACCCCAAAAAGGCTGGGCATATAATGATGATAACTCATTCTTTTGGAACTGCGTAATAGTCCTGCAAATGGACAGCTTTTAAAAACTTTCTATCCATTTACCACAACTGTTGTTAGAAAGATTTCGTCCAGTTTTGTCTGTATCTAGGGTGGAATACGAGTATAAGAACATTATGTAAACAAGATAAGGTTACGTATGTAATGTTTGCCATCCATACCCATCCCCTTTATAAGTGGTCCCGTCACTAAGTGACATAAGATCAATCTGTCTCAGATTTCGTCGTGCTCAAAGAAAGATTTAGGGACTACTCACACTAATTC
Organism: Eupsilia transversa; assembly: GCA_914767815.1. Lineage (NCBI taxonomy): Eukaryota > Metazoa > Arthropoda > Insecta > Lepidoptera > Noctuidae > Eupsilia > Eupsilia transversa. The sequence goes on along the minus strand of OU611887.1, from coordinate 11,087,392 downwards.
ACCCCTATTCAGCGTTTGCCCATAGAAAACTACGATTTTGTATGAAACGCGTACGCGTCCTTTCAGCTGCGGATAGCTGAAAGGACGCAAACGCGTTTCGCGCGTTTTCTATGGGCAAACGCTGAATAGAGCTGAATAAGTGTGAGTAGTCCCTTATTCTGATAGCGAGAAGATTTTCCATCCAGATTTTCCAGCAGATTTTCCATTAAAAAAAAATTGTGGCCATTCTCATCATGATCTGCCTAGCCTTTTTCCCAACTATGTTGGGGTTGGGTTCCAGTCTAACCGGATGCAGCTAAATACCAGTATTTTACAATAAGCGACTGCCTATCTGACCTCCACAAGACAGATAATACGATACCCATATACAATGTGGAGGCGACGATACAATAATAAATAAAAACACTAGCAATATTTTATTTTCTTATGAGTATTTAGGAACTATCAAATAAATCCTAACATAGAAATTAAAAAAGTGTTTATTTCTAGAAAACTAAATAGTAGTGATGCGACAACTATTGGTTTTGCCAATCTTTGAGTAGCTATAGTGACTAAACTATTGGATATATTTGATTGAATTTTCGTATGCAGACTGGGAACGTCATTAGACATACGCGTTTTAATTTACTGTTGTATTGTCGTCTCCACTTTGTATAAAAGACTGGTTCTTAGAGTTTCGGGATTCTGAGGACCCGTAACAGACTGTCAAAGGTTTACAAATGACACCCGGGACTTTGGTCCCGGGTATCATTTAGCGAGGAACGGAGGGATCTCGATATGTAATGGTTTCCCATCGACAGACTGACCTCGGCAAGCGTAGGTTAACCTTAAAGCGACCCGTGCCGTTATTATTATTAAGTCACGATTGGTTCCTCTAAATTATCATAAGATGTTATTAATAAGCCACAGGTGTTAATGTAGACACGTTATTCGTCACGATACTTATAGACTACTGCGTAAAATTCAGACACATTTGCGCGTCTTGACATCACATGAGGTTGTCGACTTGTGAGATGTGAACTTAGCGGTCATAGTGTCGCTAGACTTACCTAACGGGTCTTAGAGTCCTTGACCAAGAACTAAAGAGGCTCTCGTTAGGTAAGTAAGTAGTTGCCAAGGGTTTTCTAAAACAAAAAGCAAGTCCAGCTCCATAATCAATCACAAAACACGATTCGAACCTGAATCAGTTTGAAGGATATTGCTAAACCATTGCTTCATATGTTCGAAGTCTGCTCAACAAAGTAAATAACGCAATGGATGTTGTTGAACTGTCAAAATGAAACAGATTGTGATTGATCTTGTGTTATGCTAGTAGATGCTGGGCTTATTGTTACGAGGTTCGTCTCTTTGGGAAACTTTTTTTTTTGAGTCGCTAATTTTCAAATAACTTCTCCCGTTCTGGGCAAAGCGGGAAGCCGTGTCACACTCTTACTGACTAAAACCCACCCGTGTTCCTTCAGTTGCCTGTGTTGCCAGGGGCCACGGTATCCCTTTCGGACTTTCCCGCAACCCCGGCAGGCATCGGCACTAGCGGGCCCCGCCATAGGTGCAGACAACTCTTTGAGGCACGCGTGGAAAAAAACGCGCCGTCGACCCGGGCCTGGTCCTTATCGGGAGCGAGCTACCTCTTTAGGACCCTGACCTCTGAGTAGCGACAGCTTGAACTCTTTTGGTACTAATACACTAAATTAATGACATACAATTACATAATCAGCCTATAATATTCCCTGTGCTGGGACCCACGCCTTCTCTCTGTGAGAGGGAGTGGGCCGTAATCCACCACGCGCGCCCAGTACGGGTTGGTGGACAGACATACATAGCACGCAAGTACGCAACAGATTTTTTTTTTTCTCAAATAAAGAAATTTTTAACCCCCGACGGAAAAACAGGGGTGGTATTTGTGTATCTGTTTGTTCCCTCGTAGCTCCCAAACGGCTGAACCGATTTAGATTATTATTATTTTGTTTGAAAGGTGTCTTGATCGAGAGTGTTCTTAGCTGCAATTCAAGAAAATCGGTTCAGCCGTTTGAAGATTATCAGCTCTTTTCTAGTTGATGATTGGATGTGCGAATCTTCCACAGGTCTGATCAATTCGAAATTTAGTATTCTGTTACTTCAATGAAGAACATAGTAACCTTGAACCGATACTGCAGCATCACCTGGAATTGTGTCGGGGGTTATTTAATTTTTTAATTTTAACTTGTCTCCAATGTTATTGCGTATTTCAGACTTGTTATTCCCATCTTAGCTACGTTCAAATCGCCTAAATGACGTACATGGCGTGAAATTAGCGTTACAATACACTGTCATGTAAATCTTTGCACGTAGCTTATTGTAATTAGTTTACTTCATTAGCATAAACTGCGTTCGACGCTTTGGAATATTTATTTAATGCTTACGTTAGTTGGCCGTGACCGGTCAAGTTTTGAAGGAATTTTTAAATATATTGCTACGAAAGTGTTCTAAAATTATCTGTTATTTTTTTTTCTTAATTATGTTAATATTAGTCTCAAAGTCTCATGCCTACTGGCGCGACGCGACACCGGTATTTTTTCTACCGTGAAGTTTTCTTAGACATTGGTTTTGTTAAAGTAGCAAAGCGCCGTCGTGTCGCGCCAGTCTGCACGATCCGTAATACTTTTGGTGGTTGAAATATTCTTGCCGTTTCGTTTTTTATGAGTTTATGGTTGTTTGTAAGTAGGTACTTGTAGTCTCAAACCTTCTTCAGGGTCGAAATGTGACAGAATGTTCAAGCAGACGTTGAAAGAGCCTCCGTGACCATCAGTTCCTATCCGTTCCTAGCTTCCCTGCTCGGTCGATCATACGTATGTATGTTCATCGATATTTTCGTCAATTGTGGACGGTGGCTTATGTGGATGATGTTATTATAACTTCCTGTCGCTGTTATTTATTTACATCGCAGGTCGTGGTATTCGTATTTGTGTGGGGTGGGTACACAACAAAAATCCTAAAAAACTAAAATTCAAAACCAAAGACACACGACTTCCGAAATTAAAGTTATTTTTTCAATCTGTAGTGTTTTTTTGGATGTTGGTTGTTTTTTTTGTTGTAAAAAGTTTTTATTGAATGGCGATCTCCTTTCCAGGTTCATCTTTCGTGTTCATCAGGAAGAAGACTGTCGAACTCTCTGCTAAGTGGCTTGTATGGTACTAGAATAGAAAGTTTTTTCTTCCTAATGTATGCCTGCTCATTGCTACTTTAACTTCTGCTTTTAATTTGTTCCTCGATGGTTAATAAAATTATACACGAATTCTACTTACCTAAATAATTAGATTTCCAAATATTAAGTACCTAGTAACATAGTGTGAAATCATTGTTTCATGTAATTGTATTAGCTGGAGTACTGGCTCATTGCCAGTTTTGTTAATAGGTGTTACAACCAGGAACTATGAGAATAGATTGTTATGAATCTGTTTTTAATAATATACCCTGACTGTAACAGAGATTTTGACAAATAAGTACAACTTTTTTTTTTACGAAAGTTGTATTCGTTACATGACGGTAGATAATTTGAAGCGTTATCCTAATCCTAACTAAGTATAATACAGTGTGATTCTTCATAATGTGCACATATCGAAATGGGGGAATCTATTCTTAATTTTATCGACGGAAAAAAAAAAAAAAAAAAATCGAAATACATTTTTTATTCCATTTTTTTTATTTAAAAAAAATCGTCTTATTGAATTTTTTTTACGATTATTGTTGAAATTGATTAAAAAAACAGATTTTTGGACGAAATACCTGTTTATTTTCAATTGAGGGTTTTTTGGGTTTAATTGGGAGGGGTTTTTCCCACAATTTTCATTTTATAAGAACACTTAATTACTACCAATCATTATGGAGTTGAGTTTGTTTCATCGCGATAGATCATTTAAAAGTTACACCGTTTTTTTACATTGGGGTAAAAAATACAAAATAAATAAATAAATAAAAATAGATTTTTTTAAATATTTTTTCCGTTTGTCAAATTAAGCATAGAATCCCTCATTTCGATATGTGCACATTATGAAGAATCACACTGTATAAATATTATAAAATCGAAGGTTTGTTTGTTTATTACGCTTTCACGCTAAAACGGCTCCACAGATTTGGATGAAATTTAGCACATGATCTAAATTAGGTCATAGGATACTTTTTATCCCGATATTATTTTTACGGGATAAAAAGCATGTATTCTAAACTAGGCTGATAATCAACACTTTTCGAACGTCAAAATTACATAAGACAGTCCTTCCACCACTTCCTAGTGCTTTTGCTGGGAAGAAGAAGTGGCGCAACTAACTCCCCAGCAGCACAGCTGTCTGTTACGCAAGGTAGGTACGCAAAATCATTTACCTTAAGCAACACAAAACATACATTTAATTATTAGCTATATGTCAGCTAGCTGTCCAACCAAATTGACAGACAGCTGTTTGAATTATGTTTTCACCTAATTACCTACATTTTCCTTCCCAAAAGTACATGCTTCCGAGAAAACCCTTATACTGAAGCGTAAAGAGCATTATCCGCCGTAGTTGGTAGCTTGCCAAACGTTTTACCACAAAGTAGATATATACAAAAGGTCACCTCCATATAACGAGCTAAAACGCACGCACACATAGACACGCTTCACGTACGAGTACATGATTGTCAGCGGGTGATCATTGAAAATCAGCGTAATGGTGTGGGTCCCCCATAGCATCATGCTGGCTGGAAGCCTTCTTGTCACAGTCATGACGTGCAGCTGCCGACTATGTCTGTTTTATGGTCGTGATTACTTAATGTTGATCTTATATTTTGTTAAATTCTGATTACCCATATTTTTGTATGCACGTGTTTCTGTGAAATATTTTTCTTTCCTTTTTCTTTCGAATGCGCACTCGTGACTGTAATTCGTCAGTTCAGATCGCCTTACGCGTCCATGGTCTGTTAAAAAAGTATCTAATTTTGTAAGCAAATGCATCAGAAAACATAGGTACCTGTGGATGCCAATTTGTAGTGCAACTTACAAATCGAGTGTATTTGAATACCGTAATATTTTTTTTCTAATTTTAAATCACCTTAAATATGATTTTCATGCATTTGACAGTTCAGGTTAATTTTATAACCTCAATTTTCATCGATGATTTTCCAAATACAATTAAATAAGGATAATCAAACAATAGTTGTTGCAAAAAGTGATGAGATACAAAGTTGAAAACTTCTAATACAGGTTACTAATTTACTTTAGTCAGTGATTGCGTAAGAATTTAACCTGAACAGGGTTTGTTTACACTTTCATCAAATATTTTTTGGACAGACTATAACAACTTTTCGATCATTGTATGGAATCAGCCTTCTGTGCCGATCTATTTTGTGACTTTACTCACGGCCGAGGATTTCCGTGAAACACCGAGTTTCTCAATAATTGGAAGATGGCTATGACGCTTGTTTCACCGTATAATCTGACAGATAAATAAATAATTATAGAATGGTTTATATTATTCATAAAGAACAGTTTATAATTTTATGTTGGTAGTTTTTCATATTTGGTGGAGCTTAATTTAAAATGTTTACATGTCATTATAAATGTACTCTGCGGTATGGTGGTTGTTTATGTTATTATGTAATTTAATTTCAGCATTTAAATATTAAATTGACAAATATTACAGTATATAATGTAAATATTTCTTAAGTGCTTCGATGTAAAAATATAAACCATCATAAATTGAATGTAAGTATTTTCTGTATTTTAACCCAGGCTACACCATTATCCAGAGTCCAGAGTCTGGATTTATGCCCGGTTGATGGCAATAGGTTCGCCCTCTATCACATGGGGCTTCAAAATGTACCCACCTTTCGCCAGTTCGGAGATTACGTATTGCAGGCGTGATAATATGTTAGTTAATGGCAAAATAAAACTAGCATACATGTTTAATACCCAGTCAAGTTCAAGCCAAGCCACATTAGCACAGATGGGCAATATTTTAAAGAACGTTCGCAATCGCATCTGATTCGCAATCTGTCAAAAAACAATCAATTTACCAACATTTTTGACAAGTTTGACAGATTGCGACTAGAATGTAAAGTCTTGTGTGTGTCTACGTAGTCCAATTCTGTCTACGTAGTCTAATTCTGTCTGCACAGTCTGAAAAGGGCTTAACGTTATGTTCTTCGTACTGTAGTGTTTATTGACGGCAATGAATTAGATGTTTAGAACAATTGGAGGTCGACTCTCGGGTAGTGCGGATTCATTCGTTACGGAAATCTATGGGAGAGGTCATGAGGTCAAGTGGAACAGGTGGCGGTTGTTTTTTTTTAAAACCAGAAGTCCATCATTTTCCTTGCTTCGGCCAAGCTGGATCCGGAGTTTGTTTAACCTGTTTTGTCTGGTTACTTAACCTGATATAGGGTTAAACTGCCAAGCAAACTCATATGGGTTTTGTATGTAAGCTTAATTTTAATATTCTCAGTAAGAAAAACCCCTGTCCGTTTGATTGCAATCTTCGTTTAGCTAATCTACAAACTCAGCTGTAGGTATTTTATGTTATAAATATATAATTCTAATTAAAATATTATTTTATTATATTATAATTTCGTTTATTAAATTTTTTACTATAATAAAATACATTTTTAAATATTTCTTTGCAAAAAATATAAGACTTACATTATAAATATAATAACATTGTTTTATTAGAGACATGTGTAAATAAAAATGCGCAGTTTCATTAGATCGGTGATTTTCCATGTGGATTGTCCAGCTGAATTGCGCAACGATGTAGATAACTTTAATGATAACTGCTGTTATTTTTATTATTTTTGTACATAAACAAGAATGTTGATTACAATCTGTAATTATTCATATTGTACGCTTATTATTACTTGGTTACAGGAAATGTAAGTCCATGTTTTTAATTCTGTGAGACCTTGAAAGATTCACACTCAAATATAATGTAAACGTGGTTGTTTCTTTGCAAAGGATGATTTTTACAGAAAATTAACCTTGGACCTATAAAAGGTATACAGCGTGTATCAGAAATGTGTGGTCACATTTAAGGGTGTGATACAGATCAACAAACTCAACAACTTTCTACTTGGGACCAAAATAATAATCGTGAAAAAATAATCCGCTGTTCCATACTTAAACCAAGACTTCAATACTTTGACCCAAGTGTCCCATACACTTGGATATGTATAAAGTTTAAAGTAAAAAATATAAATTGTCGGCCTGTGGCTGCGGAAAGTGCCAATGAAGTGAAATGAAGGAGTGTGAATATTTGATTGGTTACAATGTTTAAAATAATTAATAATAACAATGGTGATGATGTCATAATAAACATATAGAGAATCGTTCGTCGTTCTCTTAGTATTTTTGTAATTTTGCCACAAAGTCATACACGTCAAAAGCCCTATTATCCCTTATATTACCTATTACCAAAGTTACAGCACCCATAAAGGCATAGGCATATTTGGGCGGGTCGCACCGTATCTCAACGCACTGGTGATGGCGGATCGCTCGACAGGCGTATTTTAGCGGCTACTGTTTTGCGTTGCGATGCGGCCCACCTATTGGGATGGTTCATACAAAATTATCGTTGATCGATAATTTTTGCAAAGTGTGGCTGCGCGGGCCGCCCAATTGTGCACGAAACGAATTGCACTACAGTGGAAGCAGTTCAAATTCAAATTCTGAAATCAAAAATTCTGAATTTGTAATTTGTCTAAAACAATTGTTGCGTTGCGGTGCCCGCCGTGGCTCCAAATGTGTTTTGGCGCATTTTTGCAATGCAGCCTGCTGCGGCGTGCTATAATGTGCGCTTAGCTTAAAATTCCCATCCCATATTCTCACGGGGACCACATACAAAACATGACAGACGAAAAAAAAAGACAGTTACATTAATATGGATCCCCTTTCGTAATAACATCGCCCCTCCGTTTCCCATGGGTATTGTGTGATCTATGAGATGGTTGGGGGATGGGATCATCCACCTGTGGTGTGGAATATCGTAATACACATCCTGGTTAAGATTTCGTTTTTGTTTTTGAGTAGGAAGTGTGGTTTAGCTTTTTAAAGGAATGTGGTTTGGATGTAGTAATTGAAATTAATAACATCAAGTTGATTGAACTCGTGGCTAAGTGATAACAGCTGCACGGGTCGATCCATCAGGTTAAGCTACCCTTGCCAGGGTTGGTCCGTGGATGGGTGACCATCTTTACATATCGAGACTCCTCCGTGCCTCGGAAAGCATGTTAAGCCATTGGTCCCGGCTGTCTTTCGTGGGTCTTTGACAGTCGTTACAGGTCGTCAGAAGCCCTAAAGTCCGAAAACCAGTCTTACCAAGGGGTATCGTATTACCCAGTTACTGGGTTGTGGACGTCAGGTAGGCGGTCCCTCCATAGAAAATATTGGTGTTCAGCTGCATCCGGTTAGACTGAAATCCGACTCCAACATAGTTGGGAAACGCCAGGCAGATTGATATAAGTTTCATTGAACTGAATTTTATTTAATAACAATGTTGTAAAAGCAACAACATCGGCTATGCAAATTCTATTCGATCAATTGTAGAAACCATAGATCAGAATGTAGTCATTGCCTTTGGCCATTGGCTTTAGAACATTGTGATTTGTGCGTAATAGAATAGAATTTAACCCTTCAATGGAATTTGTATACAGTATTCAAGACATTCATTATACTGAGTGGGTGGCGATTTACTGAACTGCATCCGTCAAGGGGGTGATTTAACTGGTCATAATATACAATTTTCGCTATGAAATATTAATTAATAGATTTGTAAAAAAAAAACCCATACATGAATCGATAGGAATTTGTTTTCTTAAATGAATCGGATGAGAGTTTTATGGTGAAACCTGTTTAGTATGACGGGTAGAATCACCCCCTTGACGGATGACGGTGTCTAAATCGCCACACTGATAGCCAGTCATGATTATAGCTACACAGCGTGGTAATGGGGCTGAATGTTCTTGTGCCGGACATACAAGTGGCTTTTATTATTATGAAACCTTTACTGTGAAATTAATATGACGTACAGAACACATTTACAAACACGTAAGTATTTCAAAATAAACCCTAACGATAACGTGATAAAACAAAAATAAGTACCTACCCTACGTGTTTCTTCTAACGAGGGGTGGCTACAATGACGTACTGTCTCCCCCCTTCTCCCTGAATCTGCGCACCGATTTGCGAAACTGACTTACGTACTGCCATTGTTGTGACGTCACAGTATTGTGACCTACTTCTAGGAATTAGTAAAGATGGCGTCGATTGGAGATTGATTACGTTAGGATAATGTTTTGATAAAAAATTGTAGCTTTTGTTTTTTTCTATATAAGCAGATGAATAAAAGCTGTGATAATTCACATAGTATTTATTTTTTACTTAGACGAACATGTCGTAAGGAAAGTGTTGAAAGTTGAAAGAAAGAAAAGAAACGATGGATGGACTGTGTGAAAGATGATATGGTTTCGTTTATGACTTTTTGTCCTCTAGAGGGCGCCATATTGAATTTAATGTGACTGGCCTATAACTAGCGGACGACCGAGACGCTTCCAACGATACCTCATTTGTCAAGTTATGATGAGAAGTTTAGAAGTTATGAGGGAACAAATGAAAATACATACTTACATCCATACCGGTCAAGATCATAACCCTCCTTTTTGCTTCGCCGTAGTCGGGTAAAAATAACTTAGAATGACAATTAATCATCGGTTATGAATTAACTACCAATTTTCTTTACTATCAACAAATAAAGTCTCATTTTGGCAACTAAAAAACTTTTTCATCTAAAATACTTTTTTTGGCAATGTTCGTTTAAATGACACTTTAATTAAGCAAAACGTCAATAACCTCGAGCTGCGTCGCAGACTGCCGAGAGAGGTCGCGGGATCGATTTCAACCCTGATGAACTCTGTGTGAACCCTTAATTGGTTGTTGTTATAGTATCACGTAGCATTGTAAGGGTTAGCTATGGTTACGATGAGAGCTGCTTTAGATTTTTATTAAAAATATAAGTGACTTTCTAGTTTTATATCTTCTGGTTTTTAATTATACGCATTTTGCTTTTGTACCTGACTACTGTTTTTTTTTACTTTTCTTCCCCATGTATGTACAATTGTTATTGTATGTATTCAGTATCTACAGATAAATACAATGCGATACGACAATACATGAATTGAATGCTGGCAATATTAATTAATATTATATTTACTAGTACCAGAGCCAGGGCTGCACAGATGTGTGTTGCCTCTGAAGTGAAAAAAAAAAAAAAAAAAAACTAGACCTGCATTGAGTCTTTTTTTAAGTCAAAACCCACAAAATTTATTATAAAAAAAAACCATTACACTGAAATGTCTACTTTAACCCGCGAAATTTCGCGGAATTATGTTTTTTTTTCAGGTTTTAAGTTCATGTTCTTTATGGCATCTCTTTAGGTCATGAGCTATCCGAATATCAAAAAATATTTGGCCTAAGTCATATGGGGGAGGCATGAAAATGTATCCGCTCTTACAACAGGACAAAAGCATATTATATTAGTTACGAACAAACAAAAATACAAGATCAAGGTAATCTTGTATTTTTTATTACTTAGAAACATGGGGAATATGCCAGTTATTTTAAAATTGAAGTACCTATGATTTACAGCTTTATGAACGAGTTCGAAAACCTTATCGCTTTCAGGGTCAGTTTCAAATGCATTAAAAATGTTTCAAGAGTTACTTTCATAAAAATAAACCTTAATACACAGCAAAACGATTTTTTATTTGACTACTAACAGTTTTTTGATTCAAAAGGGTGTCCGTGGAGTTTCTTGCCCGTTCTTCTCCATAGGTTCCTACTACGTGAGTTTGAGTTTGAGTGGGAATATTATAATCTGTTGTAGTGGCAGCCCGGAGTCTTGTTTTGTGCCTGGTTAGTTGCGCGATTCGCTCCCAGTTAAGGGACCCCGAAACAATCAATTGCAATTGTTAATTTATACGTGATTGATACACATTGATGCGCAATTTGATCGTCTACCAAATATAATTGATGCGATTGATAATATTAATATGATTGCTCCTGATAATTGATTAATATAACTGAGTTTGTTTCGGGGAGCCTTAACATAGGATTTATAACGTAACGGGTGAAATGTGGGTGTATAATGTAATACGCCTCTGCTTTCCCCATCGGAGAAAATAGCCGTGATGTTAGAAAGAAAGAATAACGTTTATTTGGACACAGTTCGTGAAACACAAATACAAAAAACAAAGTAAAAAAGTGAAAGAGAGAGAGTGAGTGAGTGGGTGGGTGAGTGAGAGCGAGTGAGTGATGTTATGTTATTATTGCAATGATGAAATGTTTTCATTATATAACTGGGAGGAATAGAGCAAGATCGATTGATTTATCTTAAGATCGTAGATTGTGAAGGGTATTTGAAAGATATTATTATTTGTTTTAATTAAGTATAAATAGCCGCATGGTTTCCAGATATATATAGAATATTATCTTAACTACAAAATATACAAATGAAGAATATTATTCTTCATTTATTCTGAAGAATTATGACATTCAATAAGTAATTAATTACATATTGATTGAAAACTGCAGCGATGAAAAATCTTCTTACACAGATCTATGTATACAAAAAAGTGCTGGACCGATTTAGATCAAACTTTGGTAACTGTTCTGAGGACGCCCGCGAGGGTTTCTGGCCCCAAAAATCTATATAAAAAAGTGGTACTTATATAAACAAGAAATTACAAAAGGACAAATTAAATCCGGTGTCACACGTCGGTTGTATCATCATCATCATCGTCGTATACATCGAACAAATGAAAAATCCGGAGTCAAACCCCGGATTTTTAATTTGTCTGTCTGTGATATCTTGTTTACTAAACCTCATTTGTTGGCGTTTTTATTTTTATTTAAATTATATTGGGGTTATATTATATGTATTTTTGAAGTGTGTTTTTCATTTAATACCCAACATGGCATCCCCAGATCATCCTCTAGAGGGCGTCATATTCATTTAATGTAATGCCACATAGCCTATAACCAGCGAACGATTAAGATGCTTCTAGTGATACCTCATTTGTCAAATTATGATAATAAGTTTAGCAGTTATGAGGGAACAGATGAACATAACATACATACATACATACTGGTAAAAATCATAACCCTCCTTGCGCCGTAGTCGGCTCATAAAATAGTCCCACTTTCATTCCGCACTATGTCTGTATCCCACCGACATATTTTTCCTATAAAGTAGGTTATGAGACTGGCTCCATCATGGCTAGACGAAATCCCACAACTTTTGTGAATGTTAAAGTTCGAATGTTTGTTACATAATGATTTCTCAGCATGTATGGGCGGTATACGATTTTTTGGCCGAAATTTGGGTCTGTATTGGCTCTGAATCTGATGTTACAATTATCCAGTTTTTGGTCTTATTTTTTCTAAAAAAATATATTTCGTAATTATGAACGTTTTCATAAATTTTACTCCATTCAATTAAAAGTTACAGTATTTGAAAACTTACAGACTTAAAATAGTAACAATATTCAACAAGCAGTTGGTCGACACTTCACGTGACCAGAATTTTTCGATGCAATAATTTCCCCTCCTGTTCTATACATACCTGTACACATTATGAAATTGGTTAATTCTTAGTAGAAGTACGCCAATGCTATTCTCTAAACATAACTTCGAAATACGGACGATATCCAAAATAATTTTGGTAATTAACTAACTTTGCTTTAAAATTCTGTGCGATCATTTAAGTGAGGTTCGAAGCGAACTTTTATATTTTAAATATCAGGGAATGTTACTTGATTAGAGTTATAACCAAGCTTCATTCGTGTAGCAAACTATGTGAAGAAAACTCAAGTTTTGGCTACATTTTAAGGACTACGCCCACTCAACATGGCCTGAAAAATAACCGTCGGTAGCTTATAGAAACCCATTACCCTCCCACAAATTTTGTTTCGTAATTAAATCAACATCCTGACTCCTAAGATTGTAGACTATTTGAGTAACTAGGCCAGGGGGCGTTGGTTCAAGGACCTATCCCGTCTGCCTAGAATTTTCTACGCCAATTTTGAAGGTTATAGGTGAGTTCAATGATTAGAGGCAGACCCGAAGGTCGGTAGACTGTACCGTTATTTGACCTCAGTTTGATGAAAATTGAATTTCGAACCGAGATGAAAATAATAAAGAAATTATATTCTATATTCAAATTCGAGAACAGAATAAATAACGCAGGTAAAAAAATTGCGAGAGATGATTTCATTTGAAATAAATTGGAGCTTGTATTTTATTAAAGGCGAACGGTGAAAGGGCGAGGGCTTACGTATTTTAAATGGTAAAAGAATAAATCCGAATGATTCGAAAAGGATAATTTAAAAATATATTTCCAGCTATTTTTACATCAATGTTTCCAACGGACATACTCGTATTTTACCTGATTGATTTTCCTCGGTTCCATTATGATATATGTATAGTTTAATAGAATTGACAAACGCAACATAGAAGAAATTATGGATACTTTTAGAATACTCTTTGTATAGTTGGGCAGAGATGTACTCCTGTAGTACACCCACATTTCGCCAGTTATATTTTAAGTCCCATGTAATAGGGGGCGAGCCTATTGCCATCAACCGGGCACAAATCCAGACTCCGGGCTGCTACTGAGAAATTCCTAAGGGAAGAACCCAATAATACTTTGCCCGACCTGGGTATCGAACCCAGGACCTCATGCTCAGCAGTAGCGCTTCCGACTAGTAGACCAACGAGGCAGTTTTAATTAATTATTGCAAAACGTATTTGCTTTTATCGATAAACCGATGGATGAGTAAGCTCTACAATGGAACGAGAAAAACGGCAATTATGTTAAGTCCGTAATTGAATTTTGAACTAAAATCGATGTTCATTCGTCAAACAAATGTCTATAACAAGGTGCGCTCACTTCAAAATGAGGAAAAACAAGTGCTTAGTATGCTAAACACGAGGTAAACTGGTGTTTATATCCTTTTGAGGGCATTTCTGTCGTGACGATGAATTTCACCGGCTGGCGGCGTTTTCGTAATATTCAATTCAAAAAAATAGATGGAATTTTGGCTTAGTCCCATCTCTTCCCCTTCCCATCTCATCCCCTACGCATTTATACCTACAAAAAATTAACATCTCTCACCCCTGCCAAAAATCAATCAACAGTACAGTCATGGACGAAAATATAAACTCAAGTAGTGAAATTAAAAATATTCTTTATTTATATGAAGCATTTTTTTTAAGTGTTATCATATTTTATGGTAAGTATTTGTGTTGTTTATTTTTGTTGTGGATTGACGTAAGAATGATACGGGTTATAACCATAGAAATGATGACCGGTGGGTGTGATGCCCTCAGGTTAGTTGGCGCAATGATCTTCGTAGGGTTGCAGCTGGATGAGAGTTACCGAAGAAAATCCGGCTTTAAGACGACCCACTGACTGAGGAATGTTTACATTACGTGTGATTGGAAAGACTTAAGGCTCCTACAAACAGGCGCGACGCGAGTTCACGGTAGAACACTAATACTGGTGTCGCGTCGCGTGACAAGTCGCGCCCGTAAGCACGAGCCTTTATGGCCAAGCAGTGGACTGTAGGTAGGCAGGTGATGATGAAGACAAGACATTTTTTTCTTAATCACGAAGTTGAAATCTATCCTTTTCCGTAGAAAACTGACCTAGAAACGGATTCGACCAAAAATTTTATCCGCGGAATAAGCCTTCTCTTTTGAATAAATTTTGAATTTTTGACAGTTTCTCTAGGTATACGAAAACTGTCAGAAGTAAATCTTATTTCGCGAATAAAATTTATTCCTGTTTGGTCGAAGGATTTCTGCACTGCTTACTGTCCTAACTAATACCTATTATAAATGCGAGAGTAAGTTTGTTTGTTTGTCTGTTACGCTTTTATTCTAAAACGGCTGAACGGATTTGGATGAAATTTGGCACATGGGTAGACCATGACCTGGGTTAGGACATAGGATTACTTTTGATCCCGGTAGTACGTTTCCGTGGGATAATTCCGACCTCCAAGCGGACGAAGCCGCGGGCAAAAGCTCGGTGTCAATAAAGATTTTAAAATAACAACAAACTCCAAGACGTCTATCGATCTTTTCAAAACTGTTCAACACAATGAATTAATGCGTCCATCCGTCTGTCAGTGCAATTATCTCGAAAACAATAGTAGTACCGTGTCTTCATTGTGATAGCCGATTGTCTGAACGTCTGTTTGTTTAGATAAGGTGGAGTAGTAATTGAAATCTGTCTCCTGCTTTCGAGCCTGCCTGTCTGTAGGCTTGTCTGTCGCGATTGTGTTTTGTCCTAATTTGATTATATCTATAAGTAGTTGTGCTTGTTAGTCACTTAAGATACAAATATGTCGCTTTACTTCATTTATAAGGCTCCTGCAGAGAGGGCAACGCGACAGCGTGACGCGACTATAGCGGAACAATTTCTATGAAAACTTCACGGTAGTACAATCACCGGTGTCGTGTCGCGCCTGTCTGCACGAGCCTTTATAAAATGGTTTATATTATTGACTTTATTAACCACTGACTACGCTCTGCGGTTTCACCCGTATAAGTCTTCATCCCGTGGGAATATCGGGATAAAAAGTATTATATGGCATAATCCAGGTTATGGTCTACCCATGTGCCAAATTTCATCTAAATCTGTTCAGCCGTTTTAGCGTGAAAGCGTAACAAACAAACTCACTTTCGCCTTTATAATATTAGTTAGGATTCCACCACAAAGATAACAGAAGGCAAATTTTCGAACTTAAAAAAAGTTCAAATTCAAGTCGCAGTTTGTCAAACTTGTCAAAAATGTTGGTCAATTGATTGTATTATTGACAGATCGCGAATGAGATGCGAAAGCGATCGTTCTTAAAATTACGGGAATTGCCCCCCTAATGTAACTTAGAAAGCTGCCACGCTAAAATGTAATTGGGTTGGACATAATTATCTGCCGCATGTCAAACGACCAATGGGCCAAACTTACTACCCAACATCGCGGCAGATCCAGACGGAGATGGCGGGATGAGCTGGACTACTTAAACAAAAATTGGTCCTTAGCAGCTTACAACAGAGAGACGTGGAGAGAGAGTAGGCCTTTGCCCTGCTGTGGGACATGGCAGGCTTTTAATAATAATATTATATTACATGATAGTTAATAGATTCAGGCATGACTACTAGATATATTTAGTGTCTGCGTCCGGCGCTCGGTGCGGCAACACGTCGTGTTCGGGTCTGCGACAAATCAATCTGAGGATGCCTCGTTGAGAGGTGAAACATGTGTCGATTTCTTACAGGGTTTTTTTTAGACTCTTTAGGAATAGTTAAGCCGAATAGGTTACTAAATATAGCTAGGTCTATTGTATTTAATATTAACATGACCACCGCGAGTGGCGAAACGATATCTACGTACGTTCGCCACACAATGGCAGCCTCGCTTTTTCTTTGCTGACTTGCTAATATTTTTACTACGGAATAACCTGCATTATTTGTACCAATATAAGAGATGTAGGAATATTATGTGAGGGTCTATGGGACCCTCCGAAAGATATAGACAACTATGACCCAAAACAATTCCATATAGCAGTATCCGTATCATAAATTCATCGGATTCATATAATAAACTGTAGTATTTTCCTGTTGGTTGAGGCTGTAAAAACAACAAATAGAAAAAGGGCAAGGACCTCTGAGGCAGGGGTTAAATCGTTGAACCTGAATTCTTTGTAAGGATGAAAAAACATACCTTTTGAGGAAAAAGGTACCTTAACCGGAGAAAATAGTAAGTATTTTTAAATGGACGAGATTTTTTATTCAGAAGTTGGGTTTAGAAGTACAAAGAAAAACAAGATGAATATATTGTGTGAGAGATAGATGTGAATATATTGTGTGATGTATTGTGTCTCATAACATCCTACTCGAGACTTTCAATTTTATTTGATTTGTTAATTACCCATGTCTCAGAAATTACCTTCATGATTCTCTTATTATAGAAGTTAGTTATGCAATGTTATATAATTAACAAATACTTTCTCTCTCCTAACTCGCTTATTTTGCTGTGCCTGACAGGGTCCATATGATCTAATTTACCATCTAAGAATACCTACATGTGGAATGCAATAAAAGTATTGAGTATTGAAGAAAGCGTAGAAAGCCCCCACTTTCTGCACTGTTCCTTCTCTATGAGAGGGAAATAACCTTTACGGTAAAAATAGGAAAAACATTACAATATCATAAATATTAGGTTTATTATTCAGGAGGATAATTGACTTCTTTCCTTTTGATGTCATCATGATGTCACACCATGACTTGATGAACTTTGGACTGATGAAACGTCAGTTTCGATATTAGTATTTGTAAAATATGATTTCACGTCATTTAGGACTACGTGTCTGAATACATATAGGTCGGAGTTTTTTTTTTTGGGTGGGAATTTATCAATTAACTTCTCCTGCTCTGGGCGTAGCGGGAGGGCATGTCGGACTCTTACTGACTAATACCCCCGTGTTCCTTCAGTTGCCTGCGTTGCCAGGGGCCACGGTATCCCTTTCTGAGGTTCAGGGTACCCTTTACCAGAAGTGGTCTTGGTATTAGTAGTTCAGCAGTTTCACTATCATCAGGATTGTGCCGGAATATAGTATTCCGTCGTAGACGTGGTAAGGCAGCGGCTGTGACATCATCTCTGTCATCAGAAGACAGCTGACAGTCTGACACGCAACCATTGATGTGACGCTCTGCTAGAGTGGTGGTCAGTCACCAGCCAGTATCACCCTTAAGCGACCTCTTCGGTAATTCCAGTAACTTCGTAACAAAACGAGGCGGGGCCACTTGCTGCGGTGTCACATATTTTTTTTGCGGTTTTTAGAAATTGCGTATAATATTTTGTATTACCATATTTGGTAGGGACAGAACTTACATGTTGAGTTTTCAGTCCAATGAGTCAACGTCAATAGGGTATTTTTTGGTCATAATGCGAATTTTTAGTATAATGTATGTTTCGTTCTTTTGTTTGTATTTTTTTATTCTAGTATAAATTATCTTATCAATATTCTGTGCATGTCAGTTTTTATTCTTATCTATTTCAAATAGTATTTCACTGTGGGACGTCTATTTTTAATCAAACTCAATTCAAATTTTAAAATAACCACCCACTTATAAAGCCTCAATCAATCAACTCAGCCTATCGTAGTCCACTGCTGGACATAGGACTCTACCAGGCTGCTGCGCCACAACACCCTGACCTCCACTTTCTGCGTCCAGTCTGCCCCAGCCATCTTTATAAGGTCCATAAAAAGCCTCCCCTTTACCAAATACTTCACCTTCTGCATCCATTCCATCTCAGTTACCTTCATTTTTTTATTGCCCCATAAAGACATTCTTACAGAAACTAGATCCAGGTCAAATAGTAATTTTCAGTCCAGTTGCACTTCTATCTACCCCGTTACGCCTCGTGAGTCATTTATTTGCACCATAGCCATTAAAGGATTTCACCGTTTAACGTGAATACTGTGTGACTCAGTATTTACCGCTTTGTGCTACTTTTAGAAAAACAAACAGGCCTATTAGAGTTATGTTTTTGTGTGTTCTATGTAGGGCATGAGACAATGTATGCATTGATGTAATCTAATCTGTGAGATGACTTCTGGAAAGGAACTTGAAGATTTCTTTGGGAGAACATTCTAGTTGGTGCATTTTCTTTGTCTAAAAATATATTTTGATTCTGAACATAACATCTTATGTACTCCCTTTTAATTATTTTGCCTCCTTTTTTGTATACTTGTACATATTATTATTATATTAAGTCTGTAAGTTTTTAAATTATGTAAAATGTTATGAAAAATAAAACCCCTTTTTATTTCCTTTTTCCAATCATCATTATCATCGCCTGCCTATCCGAAATAAATTGCCTACAATTGTCTTTTTCTTCCATACTTCTCTATTAGTCGTCATCTCGGTAGTCACACTCTTTCTAAATAAATTTTCCAATTATAATCAACTGAAAAAAATATATGAAATAGGGGAAAAAAAAAACGTATTAAAAGAAACATTTTCCAATTCATAAAAAAAACTGATTTAGATTCAGCGCAGTTCGAAACACGGCGAAAAACCTTTTGTAGTTTTTTTGTTTTCTTTTACGAGTTAAATAAACGACTGTGAAATGCTCTAAAAAAAGGTTGAACATAACACTGTGTACTAGATATTTTATTTGGTCTTATAACGCATTCTTACCCGAGTTATTTTAACTGTATTTTGAACTGTTCTAGATTCGTAGTTACTCTAGAAAAAATGATCAATGGACGTAACACATTTGAATGGTTTTTTACGTTGTTATTTGAGTTTATAATGTAACTGTATTTCCCTGTAAAAGCAGGAAAAATTGACACACACTGTTATTTATAAGTAAGTCTATTTTTTCGCCATAATTTTCATTTTCATTTGATTTTCACTAGACATTGCAAGTAACTTAAAACTTAAGGTATGGTTTTCTTTACCCTACTGCAGCAAAACTCAAAAAGGAGGGGTAATTTGGTATTTGATAGGCTTGCGTTAGGCTATTATCACACTTGATGGCGATGTCAACGCAAGTTGGTACAGAGCCTGCCTAGAAGGTATCAGAAGGTACCTAGAAGAAACAATGAACTCAAGTCTCGAATGTCGAGGTTGAGCGCCGAATTCCATTAAAAAAACGTTTAAAAAAATCAGCTGAATATGACTCAAGACAGCTATGATTCAGCCTCCGACCTTGGCGGTCTGGTTTAATGTCACAGTCTCGTTTGCGTCTGCGCAGGTAATGCCCCTGCAATACCTTGCAACTTTTCTGAGATCTGAAGCTCTAACGTAAGTCGTTCCATTTAAAATTGAATTTAAGTCATATCTGGTTCAACTAGCTAGCTATTTAATTGTGAAAATCCGCGAACAATATGCTCAATGTTCTTTACTTGTCGATGACCGTTTTAATTAAGGCGGTATAGAACTTGGCTATGGCTGTGTCACTCATATCGTGTGTAACTAATTGATTTAAAGCTACCTATAACTTTTTATTTAATACTTCAAGCACATAAATGTGTAGAGACGGGCTTAATTCTATAGGCATTTTCTACCAACACGTCGTCTTCGGGTTCGCGACAAGTCAATCGTCATCCTGAGGATGCCTCGTCGAGAGGTGAAACACGTGTCGATTTCTTACAGGGTTTTTTATGACTCTTTAAGAATACTTAAGCGGAATAGGTTACTAAATTATCTACGTCTATTGTATTTTATAATGGATTTCCGCCAAGTCACGCCTGAATCAATTAACTATCATTTTCTACTGGTTAACCTTTGGTTGATGCAGAGACAAACAGTGGCAGATGCTTATTTAGTTAAACCAAAGTCTATTTGGGAAAACCTCGAATGAAAATGCATGATCTTGCAGATTTTATTCATCTTGCTTAAACATGGAAGATGCGTTTCCCATTACTAGAATAAGGGCTTTCCAAATGAACCGAGGAATATCATGCTTGGAAAACCATTGGCTAATCACAACTGATTATAATTATCAGATATATATCGATATTAATATTTTGTTTTGTTTCCTAGGATTATTATTTTTCCATACAGCACTGTTAATTATTACTTTAACAGGTAATAGGCATGTGCTTACCGCCTATGAGTTTCCTTATAGTCAATATAACCTCGGAGGGCATGGCATAGGGCATGGTCTTATTGTTCCTTTACTGTTAGACTATTTCCTTATTTGTAGGTTAGGTACATGTGGAAATAACAACAAAAGCACTGGCAATAATAATGCATTTAAAAATATACAAAAAAAATCCTAACATCGAAATATACCTAACTGTATGTATCCACTGAGACATTGACTAATTTGAAAGATAAAAAATTGACTAATTCGAAACATACAAAACGTATTTACAAGGCAAGTGTGAGTGGAAACGCCGGGAGGGGACGCCCTAGGAGGACATATAGTGACCGTATTGGGGATGTTCTTCAGAAAGGTCAGGTGCGTAGTCCTCGCAACCGGCGTGCGTGTATGACCAGATGTATGAACGTTAACGAGGCAAAAGGAGTTTGAAAGGATCGTAGCAGGTGACGTTCTGTAGTTTCTGCCTACCCCCACGGGAAAAAGGCGTTCTGAATGTGGCTACTGATTGGTCGTTAAAATCCCCTTTGTCTGAAAAATCCACAAAGATCCACAACCAACATGGTCCACAATTAAGATCTCAGTGGTAATAATTGAAGTTCTTTTGTGTAAAACTATTTATATTTAAGAATAGGATTCGGAATTTGGAATCGTAGTGCTGTTTTTACCGGTTGTTATTACATTATATACAGTAAGTTAAGTATATCGAATGACTATAAATCTTTCCCCACGATTCGAACGTATCAATCTGCCTAGCCTTTTCCCAACTATGTTAGGTCGGCTTCCAGTCTAACTGGATGCAGCTGAATACCAGTATTTTACATGGAGCGACTGCATACCTGACCTTCACAACCCAGTAACTGGATGATACGATACCCATTGGTAAGACTGGTTGCCAGACTTTCGGGCTTCTGACGACCCGTAACGACTGTCAAAGATCAACGAGTCGAATGACAACCTGGATCAACGGCTCAACGTGCTTTCCGAGGCAGAGAGGAGTCTCAATATGTCACCCATCCACGGAGCAACCCCATCAAGCGTAGCTTAACCGATGCATCGACCCGTGAGGCTGTTGTTACTTAGCCATGAGCTCCTTGATTCGTACATGTATGCACTTAATGATTTAGGTAGGTACTAATTTAATAGATACTATGCTCAACAATGGAAGATTTCCTTTCGCATGACCTTATAATTTAAACATCGAGGAATCTTCTCGTCGTCGCCTTGTTGTGTAAATATGTGTCTATTACACTAGGTGAGTTAGCAAAAAGGGGGAAAACAATATACCTGTCTGTGTACCTGTGTAGTTCTTGAAGTTATCTCGTACGCGTGAGAGTTTCTTTCCTGTTTAAGGTAGGTTATATGAAAATGTATGGAGGTGTTTGTTTTGTGACATAATTTATAATTGTGCAATAGATAAGAAATTCAGGTCGGTTTCATGATCCTATTCGAAAGTCGCCGAGGTATATTTTGCCCACCTACTTGCATAAACTCACGCCTTCTTCCCATGAGGGTAGGCAGAAACTACAGAACGCCACCTGTTCGATCCTTATAATTCCTCAATAGATACCTGTTTACATGTTATATTAGTTTATCGCAGAAAATATCTACTTGATTATTATAATACCGGATGACTTTTTTTACCATCTCGAAAAAAAAAGGGGTATATTAGGTGAAAGGAGTAGAAGCTTATGGCATACCTAGTTTATTTTTTATTTTTTCCACAGCTTAGAAAAAAAATCCCAGCAAGCATAGCTTAATCGATGGATCGACCCGTGCGGTTGTTATTACTTAGCCACTAAGCTCCTCACCTACATTATATTAATAAGGATTATTTATTAATAAGGATCTCGAACAATCATGTGTTCATTTTTTTTTTTTTTTTTTAAGACAAAACGTTGCCCCACACTAGGAATTTCTCCTGTATCGTGGGTGCGTTTACAAACATTTAAACTGACATACACAAACAGCCAGACCCGGAACAACTACATGTAGGTCATACAAATATTTGTTCCGTGCGGGAATCGAACCCGCGACACGCAGCGCAGCAGTCAATCGCTTAACCACTACGCCAACCGTGCCGTATTATTATTGATAACTTTTCACAAAAACACATACCTACACGATTTAAGCACGTAAAAGGTGGTAGTTATCTTATTTTCGTCACGAATGAATACT
Organism: Eupsilia transversa; assembly: GCA_914767815.1. NCBI lineage: Eukaryota > Metazoa > Arthropoda > Insecta > Lepidoptera > Noctuidae > Eupsilia > Eupsilia transversa. The sequence continues at coordinate 11,064,542 of OU611887.1, read as the reverse complement.
TGCCTGTGTCAGTCCGGATTGAATAGAGTATTTTTTGCTTCATTTAATCCAATATTCCATTTCTTCTCAAACGAAATAAGCATTCCCACATCTTACCTTCCTGCCATCGTAAATTTTTGCACCCCTCTCATCAACTGAGCTTAGGGGTGGCTTGGGGTACTTTACGGCACTCTGGGGTGCGCGATACCCCAACATTTTATTGGGCCTATTTTCCCGAATGTTATTGGGATGGTAACACACGAAGGAATCAATAAAAGATGTGTTTCGTGCCGCGGGAGGTCGTAAAACTGTTTGGAGTTAGGATATGGGAATGGATGGAAATACTCCTATCTTAGTTTTCTTTATTATCTGGACTATTAAACCCGACCCGTAACCAGGTAGTTATGCCAAACTTAGCATAAGTAATCAGCCTATAATGATCCCACGGCTGGGACTCAGGCCTTCTATTTGCAAGTGGGTCCACCATGCGGGCCCGGTGTCGGTTGGTGGATGTCACATAATATATGTGTTCGCATTTTTGGTTCTAGAACATGTCGGTTTCCTCACGATGTTTTCCTTCACCGTTTTAAAAGCAGTGGTGATGAAATTATATGCACAAACTTAAGCACTTGGGTGAATGTCGTCAAAGTTGGTCCTCGAAAATGATAAGTATGGTTAATCTGAATGGATTGTAATTTTACTCTGCGTTCATTAGCGGGTTAAGGTTTAAAGTAGGTTGGAATATTTTACTTTCTTATTAACTCTTTTTTGCTTTGCAACGTGATTTCGATAAGAAAGGAAATATAAGGAAAAGAAATTAAAAACTGAAAGAATTAATCATTACAGGAAAAGGTACTTGATGACAATTATTTATTTTTTCAAATCAATTTCCTTATGTTCTTTGGCCAGAGAATTAGCAGTCATTCAACGTGGCAATGCTGGAACAAGTCTTCTGGACACGTTTCCACATGACAGCGATTCGGACGAGTACTGCCACGCCTAAGGGCGGATTCGGCCAAACGCAGGAATACATTTTATCCGCAGAATAAGCCTTCTCTTTCGAATAAATTTTGAATTTTTGACAGTTTCTCCATACGAAAACCGGCCAGAGGTAAATCTTATTCCGCGGATAAAATTCATTCCTGTTTGGTCGAATCCGCCCGAAGTGTCCTTTTGTATTCGTATGTTTTTGTATAGTTAGTTAGTTAGGCATTTAATGTAGTAGGTATCTGGTTTGTTAGCTTATATAATATGTAAGTATTATTTTGTTAAAACACTGCTTTCGACCAGACTAGTTTTTTTGTCCATGATCTCAAATCAACTATCGACAATATTTAATACCTAGATACCTACGCATTTAAATAAAAACTGCTATCACCAAAAATCTCGACCATTACGGGGATTATGTCAATCATAGACCTCTCACTGGCTGAAGACATAATAATAAAGGAAAAACAAGCCAATGATTTCCACTGTGTACATAATACGAGGTACCATTTAAACAAACATGGAATGATACAAATCACCTCACAATGTATAATATTATCATAAAACCTAGCACTTTTTCTCACTAAACACAATTCACACGGAATTGAACACTATAGTAATTGATCTACCTACGTATGTAGTATTTTGTTCTGAGAATAGCGTTATAACAAGCGTTACTGGGTCATTGGAAAATGTATTGAATCCTGGAACTGGCAGCATAATATTCTAAATTAGATTCTAGAAACAGATCAGAAGCTATTTTTGTATTAAATAAACGATTATCTAAACTTATCTGGAGATAAGAGTGTTATGCTGCATTCAATGAGGTCAGGGTTTATTCATCAATTTAGCTCATAGTTATTGGCCTAGTCCGATTTCCAGGTGTGCCTGAAAAACCTTCATCTACTTATGCGCAGAGTTCTTTAAAAAATTCTTCGATACATATTATAAATTAAAGTCGCTTTTCGTGTGTCTGTGACCGCGATGTTCTTCTAAACTTCGCCACGGATTTTGATGCGGTTTTTATCATTATTTAGAGAATTTATTCCGGAAGGCTAATGATATATTAATATTAAACTTAAGAACGTATATTTAAAGAAATCTCGATGCTTTGTCAAGTCGTAAAAACCGTGCGACGCAGGTGCGGCTCGGTAGTGCATAATAACCCTAAAGATCACGACACGAAGTTCGATCACATTATCAAAATAAAGTTACGTAAGTATGGTAATAGGTTTTTAAAAACAACGTTTGGCAAAACCTGAGTCAGAACTTGATAAACGATGTCTGAATTTTTGGCGAAAAATATTTTCTCAGCAGAGTTTTAAGAGTACTGAAAACATAGTGGAATTCACATGATCACAGAAAAACTAGGTTATTTAATAACCAGAATTTCAGTAAAAAAATCCAGAACAGTCACTTTCTGAAAAGAAAATTATACTAACCAATAAAATATACGTTTTCGAGAAAACATCTACACTAAGACATGCATAAAAGGAAATAATCATGTGCGGTAATGTAGGATCGCATGTCATTATACTTGCACTTGAAGGTTAAAAAGCCAGGGCAGTGCTGTTTGCAAGTATTCTCACTTGAGGAGCTTCAATCCGATTAACCGGGTCAAGCTCATGCACATGAGGCCCGTCCGTCTCTATTATGAGCTTAAGATATGTGCATAAGTGTGGATTATGGTCGCAGACGGAAACTGTAAGGGGATCGATTTTCATTTGCGTGGCATGATGGTTAAACGAGGTGAGAGGTGTTTTAGGGATGTAATGTTTAGTCAGGATACCAAGAAAGTTCACTCCCCGAAATCGATACACAAATTGGAAATCCCAACTACGCTTATCGCATTTCCAAAACCATTAGAAACACGTTCCAAGAACTTCACAACTGCAAAAAGGCAATCAAGACTCCACGTGTTTACGCAAAAAGATGTAAAATCTTACAAAGGTGTGTTTCTTGTACGTACTATGAGCAAAACGGTTTTTACACGCCTCAAGTGAACGCGAACCTTAACGTAAACACATACAAACCTAGTGACGCCAGACGAACTGCACACAAACCAATTTATCACGGGCCGAGAGAGTATAAATAGGCGCGCCGACCCGCCGCCCCGCACTCTGCAACGAGCACTCACAGAGAGCACGTCGCGTTCTATAAACCTTACTCAATTCTCAAACAATAAAGTTAAAGTATCCAACATGGTTGTGAAACTAGAAACTGTTGCCGCGCTGTACGCCGATGTTTACCCATCGCTGCCCAAGCACCGCGATATGGACACCGTTGTGACGGACTGCCCGAGGAGACAGAAGCTGAGGGCAACCGCGCTGCCTGCGCTGGTGGAAGATGACTCCGAAGAGGTGTTCGAGCCGGAACAGAGGTCCTACGTGATGCGCACTGAGGGCCTCCGCCGCCAGAAGTCCATCTCGCCCCAACGGCAGAAGCTTCGCCGCACTTTGGCGCTGCCTTCTCTCTCCGAGGACGAGGAGCCTTGATCCACTCGCTCCCGCCTCCCGGATGAAGTTATGAAGCTGTGGCCGGCTGTTCGGCTTCAACCCTCGGGTCCTGAACGATTCTGAAGGTGTACTGTGAAGTTAGAACCGCCTGGAGAAGTGAACCTTTGGAAACCACGGTGGAAAAGTGTTGGGACATTTTGTGAAGTGAAACCAAAAAGTTGTTTAGCCAAAGTATATGCCAATGTAGGTGTTAGGTCTAGAATAAGTTTTATATCGGGAATAAAATGTGTTTTTACTGAATTTTACGTCTTTATTTTCTGTTTTACGTAAGTACACCTTAACACAATTTACAACATTGAATAAAATCAAGGGCAGTTTCCTTTTACGCTCAGTTGTTTAAAAGAAAACTTTAAATGCATGACATAGAATGCTTTATCAACAAACTGAATAATATACAGGAAACACACAAAGGAAACACTTTATCTTTTTCTTTACAATAACATGGAAGACAATACAGAAAACGTTACAAAAATCCTTGAATTGAGTGATCAAGTATCATGTCTGACGACAAAAACAATGAATATTGTTGAATGTCACAATGACATTACATTATTAAATAAGAAACATTTAACACAAACATACACACATTTATAATCCTTTATGAACTTAGGTAGAACTACAGACAGAGTCAAAGCCCTTTGACCTGCGGAGTTTAAAAACACACTAGCTCAAGTCTGGCGAAATTATACTACGCACAGAGAATCTTCTTCAGGTCATCTCTACAAGGGTATATGCTTCTACAGAACAACTAAAAAAAGGATCATCCTCTTTTCCTTCTTAATCTTCGTAATTTGTAAAATCAAAATCATAACATTTTATGTCACATAAACCTACATATTATGCACTTATGAAACGTCAGAAGCTACAACATGGTTTAAATTGATCGTTTGTCTGTAGAAGAGCCGGCAAGAAACTCCAAGGTTAGCAAAGATAACCCAAAAATGCATTTTGTTTGTTTTCAAATCAAGATTGCATAAAAGATTCCACCTCTTTGGAAGCTTTTAATGAAAACAAACAAATCTATGATGTAAACATTACACAACATTCCACACTCATAGACTCGCCATATACTTGGCATGGCACTGAGCAGTGAACATTAAAGGAAATGGCATTGACGACGAGAATTTGTTACGAACTTTACCTATTAAAAGTAATGTAAATATTTCAAAATCTTAGGTAAATCTTTACATTCTTACTTAATGTTTGAGATAATAATGTTAAAATAGTCATTATCTTACGCAATTCGATAGAGATGACATTAGGTAGGTATATTTTGGTCAAATAAAGGTCGGAGTTACAAATGACGAAATTATTCCGAGAATTGATATTAGTCCACTTCAGACTGGCGGCAGTCTCGCCCTAATACATTATGGGACTTAAATATGTCTAGGGCTATATTATACAGAATAGGCTGTGTGGCAAAAATAATCAAAACCGATTTTCTTGGCAAAATCGTTTGTAAAACTTTTCATTGAAATATAGTGTAGGTACACCTCTGCCTAACCCTTCGGGTATTATAGGCGTGAGGTTATGTTATGTATAACTAGAGACTGAATTTTAAATTCAGTACTAAATATTTACAAACGATTTTTCCCGTCAACAAGAAGAATTTCGTTAAGGAAATAAATAACTTGTTTTGAAAACAATAGGTATGTTATTCCAAAAATGATGTAAGAGCAGGGCTGTGTAGTCATTTTGATGTTTATTAAACAGATTCACGCCTTTGACCTCATCAGTAGTAGGAAGGTACCTAAAGATAGTAATATTAGTCTTATTTATGATATCAACGATTTGATATTGACATTATGAAAATCATACGACATGACTTCAGAGATAAAATGAATGGGAAAATAATGAGTTATTCTAACAAAATAACTTAACATCACTCACGGCTGTATATCCCGAAGAGGTGGGCAGAGGTATATATTAAATATAATCCGTGAGCTGTTTTAGTCCCATAATAATAGAAGCATATTATCGGGGTCAAATTCGATCTTGGGAAGCTATTGAGAAAATCTTTAGAAAACTGCGCCCTAACAGGGGATCGAACTCACGTACAAAGCGAAAACAAACCTAACTGTACATTAGTCGCATATGATGTGTAACATTTGGCTACAGTACCAATCTCTCGGAAAATGGGTTGGTACAATTTGACGGCCAACTCTAGCACCGCGCGCACTCATTTGGTCAAATCAAATACCGCGCTCTTCCCCGGCGTCCTGTTACACACTTCCGTCCCTTTTCACGAAATCACTACCACAGATTGCAGGAAAGCGAGAGGAAAGATATTAAACATAAAAATTGTGATAGACATCATAATAATCATATCCATCACCACTGTTCTTTCACTACTAACCAACATAATAATAACTACATAACAATGCTAAATTATAAGACGATGTTAACATAATATCATTTTGTTTACAATTCAACACGAATGTACTCGTAAGTGTCATCTGACAACATTGGCTATTGTTAACCGATCGGTTGGTAACCACTTACGACTCGTAACAATACGTATACGAACAATTGTTATCAGTAAGTGCTACGCGTTGTTCGTAAAACGTTGCTTTGAGTGTGGCTTGAAGACGTATCGTCATAAATGATCCGTCAATAATTGTCATATATTATCAGATTGTTAAAGTCTGAATAGGAGATATAGATTTTTTTATATATCACTGTAATCGGTAGAGAAAGAACATTGATACAATCAAGACGCTCGACAGACATATCAGTGATCAAATTATGAGTGTCATACGTGCACTAGAGGATAGATAGAAGAATATACTTACTACTATATTTATAGAATGTGAGCAGATAATTATAGCAAGGATATTTTATGGACCAAAAACAACAAAGCAAATCTTAAGAATCTTGATGCACAGAAGGTACGGTATGAATCCTTCAAGGTTAAATTGAGTAACAATAGAATTTGTGGACCGGATATTTTAAAATGTTCCTTCTATATAAAGAAATTGAAGGTAGAGAAATGATGGATGGATTGTGTGAAAGATATAAAGATAGAATACTGAGATGACAGCGGATAGGGACATAGGGAAGAAGAAGACATAGTGGGGTGACCCCAAATCAATATTGAATTATGTAGATATCACAATATTATATTTCTAAGACACCCATACATAATACGCATATAGTATATAGTAACTGGTGCACAATGATTAAATAAACAGAAACACAAGGTACCGTAGAAGGTCGTCTACATGGGCTGAAACCATACTTGATTTGCAAAATCATGTCAATAAGTCGCTCAGCATTTACCAACATGTATGGTCAACTTGAAATATATTAGGGAGACTCTTTAAAATTCTTCTGGACAATGAAAACAGGTTTTCTATTTACGTCTTTTCATTCAGAATTTTTTTTTTACATTTATTGTGTGTTTAATGGTTTGTTTGGTAGGGCATCGCTCTCAAGGCTACTACTGAGCCATTATTTGCATAGCCGTTTGTCCATTGTTCGGCCAATCTCTCGGAGCCCTGTTTCTCGATAAAGGATCGTAATTATTTGCTTTATGACAACGTGCTTAGGGATAGCCTTTTTCTTTTGTTAAGCGTTTGCCAACGTTCTTTTAAGTCTCCTGGTCATATATCTTTATATATATATGGTCTTAGAGTTTTATATTTCTTCACTATTTCTTTGCGTTATTATTTGGTAAACATATCTGGGTTTCTTGAATCCTCTTATAACTGCATAATTTTTTCCGATTTTCGAAATCTGGGGTTTTCGTTATTTGTTTATAAATAGCATTGTGTGTGGTTTACATACATACATTTTCATGCATGTTCTCACTGCTTAAAGAAGTATTTTTATTTTTTGGATTAACATGTTTTCGACTTAACCTAGTTCCTAGTCAACGTACTTAATCCAATCTTCAACTTGGGACTTCGGTTTATCCACTCCTCAAGTACCTAGTATATTTTTTCTTATCCGTTTAGGAGAACACTAACCTTCAAATCCACCTACAGTAGAACCTTGTCATCATCTACTTTACTTGGTTCTACATAAAGTTTGACATTAGCATATCCAAACACCGGCTTGTTATCGCCCACTGCATAACATGGGCTTCCCCCACAGACCACAAAATACGAGGTACTGTCATTGCGCCCACGCTGACAGTTTAGTTATTACGCCTATATTTTACTAGTTTCCAATTGAACAGTTTGGCTATGTTCCCGGAAAATGGTCGTTCTACGCTACTGCATACAAAAATAATGTATAATGCTACTTCTTATAGAAGCAAAACTCTCTCTTTAATGTTTATAAGTATGTAGGAACTGATATAAGTTAATTTTTTGTTTAAAAAATTCTTATATCCATCAAGGTTCCACAACACAGTTTTCATGGTTCGTCGTTGGGAACAGACAGAAGAAAATCTTGAAATCGCGCTTACATATATGCGATGCACTATTTTGTCATTTTGTGTTTTGCCTATTGCTTATGACATAATCATGAGTGGCAATGGAAGTAAGACAAGAGGATGTGTAGCTCTGTCCTTCTAGACATAAATTCAACACAGTGCAAACATCGATCAGTTACTGTACTTACCACCTTTTCATAAAGCAGTATTATTTTATCATGACTTCATAATAGAAAAGCGATGGAGTAATAAAGGACGTATAGCTCCATCTCGTTCTTAAGAAGTAATACTGCTAGAGGTGGTGGTTGGTCCCCAGTCTGGTTGTGATTCAATCACTAGTATTTTGTAGTGTTTTATTATCAGGGTCGACGCGCGTTGACGTTCCATAACGTTTTCTTTTGTCATTGGCTGGAGGGACGAGGAAAAACAAATGAAAAACGTTTCATTTGTTTTAGTTTGGTTTCTATGCAAAGTTCATGACTTCATTTACATAACTTTACGCCTGTATATCTGAAGGGCTAGGCAGAGTTCTTATATACCTAGTACACCCATATTTCGCCAGGTTCATCAATACGGGGCCAGTGTACTGCGATCGACCGTCACGAAGTTCTACGACTCCAGGCTGCTTCTGAGAAAAATTCTATAACCCTTTACCCTTTACGCAACCTGGCAATTGAACCCATTAATTACGTAATAAATAGCGTAAAGAAATACGTCCAGACTACGATAATTTCGATTCGCTACAGTTACCTACAGTTTGAACGGTCATTGACCCCGTTTAGTTTCTTGGTTCGCTCTGCGATAACTCCACCTAATGATATATTGTGTGAGCACGAGCAAAGCGTCACTCGATGACAAATGGTATCATTATGATAACAATGTTGCCAATTATCAAAATATTATAGTATCAATAAAGTAGTTGATACTTCGTTGTTGATTCCACGTCACTTTGCGTTACGATGGTGTTTTTGAAATTGTTTGTAGAACTTTTAGAATGGATTCTTGGGTTCCCAGAAGGAAAAGATCTATAGGGTTTGGCAGAAGTGTATAGTTACACCAATATTTCGCGTGTTTAAGATCTGTGTGACTTTATAAGTTTTTACACATATAAAAGGCTCTTCAAATACGTTTACGGGAGATTTGCTGGAGAAGACAACACACAAGTAATAGTGGGAGACCTTTGCCCAGCAGAGGGACAACCAGGTTGATAAAAAAAGCCTCATTGAAATCTTTAACATGTGGAGGAGCTAGAATCCTCAGTATCAAAACGATTGCACAAGCCACTCGAATTACAAAAAAAAAATGTACAGATAATGAGACGACCGAACAGTGAATTGCGATAGCTAAGTGGCCCATTGTTTCTGTTCATTACATTAATTAAATATCCTCACACATAAATAAATAAGAAACTACCAAACTAAAACCCTAAAAAAACAAATAAACATGCGCAGTTTCGCACGGTATAGCTTACGTTTTTCATAAACTGTGTTTAAATATGAACAGCGTGAGAAAATATATAAATATCATCGTTATTTAATGTTAATTTAGCACTAAGAAAAACATGCACTAGACAGAATTTTGTTTTTACACAGCTCGTACAGAGTACAAAATTCCAAGCATCAATTCCAATTTAAGCTGAACTCTCATTGTACGTAAGATCTATACAATGCGTAGTCAACTTATAGTGGAACACTATAGCTTGATATTTCTTCGTGTGTACTTGTACTGAACAACTGCGAACACCGGTTTATTTCTGGTTTATAGACAGAAATATCGTGGTTCCCACAATAGTGTGTTGTTGAGTATAATTTTAGATTTATTCTAGAGTTTTCATGACCTAATTAAAGAGTTCATGTATGTGTTTATGAGAGGTTTAGATGAAAATGGTTTTTGACGTCAGAATTCTTTGGGGTTACAATACTTTTACCTTAGGTACTGGCTGCAGGTCAGTCTGCTCTTAAGGGCCTATCTATATACGTCGTCAAATTGCTTAGCAAGATCCGCCGTTATACGAGTATCTAAACTACTGCAGCATTAATTTTGAAATAAATATAATAATATGTTAAAGTTGAGGATTAATGTTAGCGACTATGTTAGCCGAAAACATGATTTCATAAAAATTTCTCGATAGAAAAAAAAACCAAAGTTACCTCCAAACAGAACAATAAACCGCTGCTATTCCAAAAATACTTAAAATTACATCATGAAACTTTGCATACTAACTGAACTACATATAAAGCAGCGACTAGGTTTTTTATTTTTTTGAAATTAACATTATTTTCGCCGTAAAAAGCAATTACCTAAGCTATTGTCGTTTTGTAGCCGCCTCCGTCGCGCTCGCACTCAGCCCGCAAGTAGTATGGTGCGTGCGAGATAAAAACCTGAGGTTGTGTGGGCTCTTAAAGGTTAAATTTCAGAGGAGGATCTTCCGCCCGCGGTGGAGTCCGCGGAAGCGAGTGGTCGTCCAGCCGAGCCGTGCCACCCGCGCCTCGTCTTGCTCTAATTTTCTTATGTTTTTTGCAATTTGCAGGTCAATGGGACGTTGTATGTTGATTCAAATTTGATTCGCGACCGTAACAAATATGGCTTTACATAATTATAATCATTAGAATCAGCAATACTACTCCTTATGTTAGAATATTCCTCAAATGTTATGATTCCATGAAATAGTCATTTAATAGGATTATATGAACTTGGAGAATTGTATTGATGATTTTTATGATTTCGTTCCAACCTAGTGTCCCAGGCATAGATATTAGAAATATTTCTATGGTCCCAGGACACCTCCCAATTTTTTTGCCATGCCCTTTGCCTGAGGGAGAAAAAGGCTTATATTGGACTGTTTTTCTGGGTGTCTATGACTACAATGGACTGTGTGGGATTTGCTATAGCATTCACCACTTCCCGCAAATAAGGTAGTGAAAAAAAAATTGCACCGCCGGGGGCAAGTCGAAATAGTTATTAAGAAGGGTTTAAAAATTTGGACTTGAACCCAGTTGCTAGTCAGGTTAAATGAATTAGCTAGCATGACTTGGTTCACTTCGGTCTTATCAACTTGCCAAATGTGCGATTGTGGTGTTATTTCCGTCATGACCGTCAATTTAGTTGACGTTTTTGGCTCCATAATTATACCGTTCACTGCCAATTTGAATATTTCCCATAAACAATTATTATCATTTTATCAGCCAACACCACACGGCAACTCACCTAATTATTTAACCGCTATACCAAATGTTGATTACTTTGCCAATTAATAATCATTCAAATGACTAATTAACACTAATTAAAGGTAACTTGTAACATAAGACACTGCGCGTGCTAAGTGCAGTGACTTCTCAAACACATAAACATTTTTTATTATGCCTGAGTAATAAACAATAAATGTTTATTAGCTATAATAATTTATTTATTATGGAAAGCTAGCTTTTGCCAGCGGCTATGCCCGTGTGCGTGTCGGAAATTATCCCACGGGAACGTACTACCGGGATAAAAAGTATCCTATGTCCTAATCCAGGTCATGGTCTACCCGTGTGCCAAATTTTATCCAAATCCGTTCAGCCGTTTTATAGTGAAAGTGTACAAAACAAACAAACTCACTTTTTGCATTAATACCTAATGTTATTAAGGATTATGAAAGTATAGGATATTATATATGTAAACGTGCCGTGTTTTATGAGTATTTTTAATGTTCTGATGGTTGTGTAACGTGCTCCAAAATGGCATTGCACACATGGGTAATAATTTTAATGATAACTCGATTTCTCAAAATATTTAGTAGAGTTACTTAGGTGTATCGGTGAATGCACAGGCACAAGAGAGATTCCAAGAAGGTTTGGTAAAGCGTTAAGGCTTCCGCAGACACGCGCGACGCGAGTCTTACAAAACAACGATTTAAATCGTAGATTTGCCCTCACCGTACTAAGTCGCACGAAAAAGTGTCCATACTGAGGAGAGCGAGCTCACACACTAACAAAGGCGTTTCCATGACAATCAAGTCCAAGTCTCTGGCACATTGTGTGTGTCAAAATAGAACAGATATGCCATCTTATGACGCGACAGGGCAAATCTACGATTTAAATCTTTGTAACAGACCAATTTTTATCAAAACTTCATAGAAATAGGTCTACTAGAGTCGCATAAAATATTTTTTTTCTCCGACAGCTAACCTAAAAGTAATTTTCTATAGGACACACAAAGCTCCAAAGAGTATTCTTAAGGCTCCCTCAGACTGGCGCAACGCGACAGCGCTACTCTTCCGAAAGACCACATAATCATTTCAGCCGAAAGACGTCTACTGCTGGACATCGGCCTCCCCTAAGCACCGCCACTACGACCGGTTCTGTGTTTCCCGCATCCAGTGGATTCCTGCAGCATTCAGCAGGTCATCGGTCCACCATGTGTGAGGCCTTCCAATACTACGTCTTCCGGTACGCGGTCGCCACTCCAGAACCTTTCGGCCCCATCAGCCATCTGTTCTGCGATCTAAGTGCCCTGCCCATTGCCACTTAATGTATAGAACGTAACGTACTTAACGTATAGAATAAATTTTTATTCTAACTGAACAGACAGCTGTGCTGCTGGGGAGTTTGTTGCGCCACTTCTTCTTCCCAGCTAAAGCACTAGGAAGTGGTGAAGGGCGGGCGTTTTGGGGGACTGTCGTATGTAATTGTGACGTTCGAAAAGTGCTGATTCTCAGTCTAGTTGATTAAATGACTTTTGATTTTGATTTTGGCAATGTCGGTTACCTTTTTTCTCCTGCGGATCTCTTCATTACTGATTCGATCACGTAGGGAAACTCCAAGCATAGCCGTCTCCTTTGGGTGACTTTGAGCCATTTAATGAGGCCTATTGTGAGCGACCACGTTTCAGTGCCTTAGATCATCCCCGGCAACACGCACTGGTCAAAGACGACTGGACTCTAGCAGAACAATTTCGATAAAAATTTCTTAAAAAACATTTTACAAGACTCGCGAAATTACTTTTAGGTTAGGTCTGATTACTAATGAATCACATAATAATACCTATATGCATAAGTTTTTGTTCACAATCTACATAATTATGAATGAAAATGAGGGTAATAATTTTATTCTTGTCACATGCAAATTGATGTGAGGATCCAAAGTCTTCCCAAATGAAGCTGGTTAGCATAATTATTATGAATGAATGTGCCAATTAAAATACCAATAATTATAATGTGAGTTCTCATGCTCTAGCGCCTAAAACCGGTATGATGATACGGGTATTTTTTCGGTTACAACGTTTATATTTTTTATAGGTATTTTTAAAGGTACCTTAAATGAAATAAAACCAGTAATAATACCGGTTACCGAAATAAAAATTACCACATCGCCTGTGTGTGTGTAACCGGTATAATACTACTAGGAATCGAACGCGAGACCTCTGAGTCTGAGACAGGTTGCCTAACCACTAGACTACAGAGGCGGTTAAAATTGGTCACGTTACGGCCGAAGTCCTCAAACAGCGAGGAGGCTTGAAACCCAGCTGGGAACCTTATAGGCTGATGTTATTTTTGTAACTAGCTTCTGCCCGCGACTTCGTCCACATGAAATTTCGGACAATACCATCGCCCCCATTTCTGACTTTTTTTCATTTTGCTCGGCTCCCAGGGATCGTATCGTGATGTTACATAGCCTATAACCTGGCCGGGGATTTTCTCGACAGATTAGTAAAGTTTGTATCAAAATCCGTTCGTCCGTTTTCACGTGATGCGCGGTGGAATAAACAGACAAACAGATAAACAGAAAACAATTCTAAAAACTGTTGGAACGTGTTCTGTTATCGATTCTAAGTATCCCCAGACAACTTTTATTCGAATATCTTCCATGTACACACTTTCGACCCTCTTCAGCTTTATTATATGTTTATAGATTGTGGTACACTTACGTTCTGTAGTTTCTGCCTACCCCATCGGAAGAAGGCGTGAGTTTATGGTATATCTTATGTTATAACAAGGGTTTATGAAGAATCAGCTAAATAAGAGTCGAGCACTGTATGAAAAATCCCGGATTATGTATCATCGATCAATCCTTGTAAGACAATGTTCGGCGGACGAATTACCCAATTTATCTAGTCGAAATTGCGAATGATCCATCCAATTCGTAGTCAGCCAAAAATAATTTATTAAACATACATAAGTATAAAAATGATTCAGTTGCGTTTATTTGAGTTCGGTCCAATAATGTCGGACTTACAAAGTGTATAAAAAGATTAAGATTGCTTCTATCGAGCATGTGATTCCTATATTTAGCATCGTTGATTATGACTTTGTGAGTCTACGACACTGGCCATATGGCCCCCACTCCCCCAGCATGCCCCCAGCTAAGAACTGGCAACCTACCCATTTGTTCTCTTGGTTTTTCGTATAATTGTCTTTTATGAACGATTAACACTTCGGTTTCGTACCCAGGACCTCACGCTCAGCAGTACCAACCACCACTAGACCAAACGAGACAGTCCTTGTGAGTTGGTATATCATATACATCGTTATATATTCCTCTACCCATTCACATAGGCCACTAGACCATGTAATGACCAATTAGGCCTTGCAAGGCACATAGTATAATACCTAGGTAACTACTGATCGACGGAGGTCGAGCGAAAAGCGGTTATTATATGGCTAAATGTCAGGCACATTATAATATATACCTACTACTATAACTATGTATATCTTCTATACAACATTAAATGAAAACACTGGCCATATTATAGCATAGGAGTATTTAAGAACTATCAAATAAATCCTAACCTTGAAATTAAAAAAGTGTTTTTTTTCTATCAAACTAAATGGTAGTGATGGGCCGACTATGGGTTTTGCCAATTTTGACTAGCTATAGTGATTTGTTATCCCAATATTCCCACAGGATCGAGACTTATGCGTGAAACCGCGGGGCGCAGCTAGTATGTTATATATTTTAGACCTGACCCAATATCCTCATGAGCTATAAAACGAACATACTGAAACTTACTACTCCCTATTATGTATTTAAATTATATTGCACTTAATACTAGTTACAGTTGTCATATATCGTATTTTATACCTCGCATGATGTCATCCGATGCGACATCATGCGATGATCCAGGTGACTGACGAGTTCTAGGTTAAAAAAATACAATAGACGTAGATATATTTAATAACCTATTCCGCTTAACTATTCATAAAGAGTCTTAAAAAAACCTGTAAGAAATCGACACGTTTTTCACCTCTCAACGAAGCAACCTCAGGATAGCGATTGACTTGTCGCGAACCCGAACACGACGTGTTAGCTCGCCGTGTCGATTGCTTACAGGGTTTTTTAAGACTCTTAAAGAATAGTTAAGCGGAATAAGTTACTAAATATATCTACGTCTATTGTATTTTGTAATGGATTTCCGCCAAGTCACGCCTGAATCAATTGAGTTCTAGGTTGTGTTGGGTTCGAACCGAAGCAGGTACTTTTTATTTTATTAACAGCCCTTATTGTTACTCTGCTGGGGAAAGGTTTGAATACTCTCTTTCCACCTCTCTCTGTCCAGAGTTGCCAAGGACCAATCTTTATTAAAGGAGTCCAGCTCCTCCCGCCATCTCCGTCTGGGCGTCTTCGCCATTAAGCCGAAGAGTCATAAGTTTGACCAAGGCACTTTACTTTGTGTTAATTACTCCATCACCACTGCTCTCAAAACATTGAAGGATATGCATAGCTTGCTTCGAAATATGCATGCTTCGACTTTTTTGTTCTAGGCATTTCCTAGTACAAAAAAATCGAAGACATGTTGACATCCACCATTTCGCACTGGGCCCACGTGCGTGGATTACAGCCCACTCCCTCTCACAAGAGGAGGCCTGTGTTTCCCAGCAGTGGGAACTCTATAAGCTGATTATGCGTGTGCTATGGTGTCATCCAATGCTCCCATATTATAGTAACAATAATATTATATATAGTCCTATTAGTATTTGTTAACACTTACATCATCATGGGGCAAAAGCTTAATAAAAACCACAATTTCCTTGAAATTGGGCATTATCTTTCATAGTAATATTTAGAGTTTATTGTCCTGTTAAGTGTTGTAGCTATGCAAACGACATTACAATGTAGTGTTACTGCAACGCATTTATTAAGCTACAACTACGTAGTTATGTACCACATTATGTAGTAAAAACCCACAAAAACTGTAATTTTCCTTGATATTTACATAAATAATTATTTAATTCTACTGCTGAGCACGAGCGCCTGGATTTGATTCCTAGGTCAAGCATCCATCAAGAATTATTCTGTAGCAGTCTGAAGCCTGGATTTGCCCCCCCTACCCCCTACGCCCCCTATCACATGGGGCTTAAACATAGCTGGCGAATAGTCGGTGTACGTACCATAGGTACACCTCTGCCTAACCCTTCGGGGATTACAGTCGTATTGTTATGTTATGTGCATTCCATTTTACGTGAATATACGTCATAGCACATTGCAAAAAACAGTCAGCTGATCTTTGCACAAATCACCCTTTGTCCCCAGCGAACAATAAATACAATCAAAATCGGTCCAGCAGTTTCGCCCTAAAGCCGTTAACAAAAGTGACAAATAGTTACAAAAAAAATCTGCGATACTTTGCCCAGGTGTTACCGTGGGACGATTGTTGAATGAATAAAAGATGCTAACTGTTCACCGTGATATTCTGGACGGCAAACGTGCGCGTGAGGCGATTGTCAAAACGATTCTGTCTACTTATTCATACGGTTAAACATAATATTGATAATGTTCTAATTTCAAATGTATTTTATGCTTAATTTTAATGTTCTATTCTCGTTGTTTTTTCCGGTCTAGTCGATTTTTTAAACAATTGTGGAGTTAGTCATTTGTATAATTCAACATGGAGATTTGTGTCCTTAATGTAAGTTTGAAAAGTATCTAATTGAAAGTAACTTGATGTAGATAACTAACACGTAACTAACGTGTATTTTACTATTTCATGTTATTAAAACTATACCATTTTATAATAATTGCTACCACATCTGAAATAATCCTTTTTTCCATTAGAGAATGCAACCTAAATGCCACATGAACTTGATTATCTTTTTGTATTAATTATACATTATTCAGTAAGGGGATAAAGCAGTGTCTTACGTCACGGGCTCTATATTGAATGAAATTGGTTCCAAACTAAAATCACATTATGAGCGGGTCACACAGGCGGGTCATAATTAAATTCTGTACAATATTATTGCCTGGCTAGAGTCTAGCCCTTTAATGGCTTACTTTCGGTGAGGTGGTGTAAGGTTTGCATGACATATAATTTGACATTACCGAGCTTTAGAATTACTTTTCACACCACCTGTCTGAAAAGTAAATTAATATGTAGGAAGATGGCCCACAGCGCCATCTTACTTTATGCAACCTTTAAAAATCTTAACCCTGTGTTATACTGTATATTCTCCTTACATCATTATAAACAACAGACTGGTATTTATCCTTATAACTACAGCCATGTAAGGTTATATAAACACTTCAGTACTCCACAGTAAGCTGACCTTACCTTATAAGCAAAGCCTGCGCCTGCGCACTTTTACTTTGATTGATCTCAATTTGGAATATAACATGCCTATAAATGGTAAAGCAATGAGATCTTTTATCATCGACTTTTGTTAAGTGTTTTTGTTCTAGAAATACAGTCATAAGCTCACGCCTTTCTCTCGTGGAGGTAAGCAGAACTTACAAAACGACGGATACTATGTTCTTTAGGGCGAATTTCACCAAAGAATCTGAAATAGTTAATTGACTCAAGCCCGACTTGGCGGAAATCCATTACAAAATACAATAGACCTAGATATATTCCGTTAAAATATTCTTAAGAGTTAGTTATATAGTTAAGAGGATGACGATTGACTTGGTGAGAACCCGAACACGACGTGTTGCCACGCAGAGCGCTCGACGCTGAGTGAAACTGAACTTGTTTTTCCAACTCACTTTAGACATTGGCAGAATATTCGACATCGGCTTTGCTTGCCATTTATTAAAAATAGATTAGAATAAATGTTTGAATTATAAAAAGACAAGCTGTGCGCCCGACGGGATTTCCTATCGACAAAATTTTATCCCGCAATTGGTGGGTTAATCTTCAAAAATCCTTCCTTAATGCTCACTTTCCTTGTATGAAAAACTCTTGTATTAACTTTTAAGGTTTTAGACCCCGCGTGCCTCGTGCAGACTGGCGCGACGCGACACCGCTAATTGTTCTACCGTGATGTTTTCTTAGAAATTGTACTGTATTGTTGTTTTCTGCGAATTAATTTAAGCATATGATACGAGTGTGTTTGCATGATAAGTTTCGTCATACCTCAGTGAGCAAGATCAATCCGATTTTGCGTGTTCGCAGTGGTAAGGTGAGGGTTAAGGTCGAATGTCATATGATTTTTTATTTTGTCCAAAGAAATAAATATGAATGGATTATGTGGAAGTTTAATGGCTGGGAAGGAAGTGAACAATGAGATGATGACTGTTAGAGATGAATGGATGAAAGACATTATGGTCCCTCGTAGTATATATCAATCTGCCTAACCTTTTCTCAACTATTTTGGGATCGGTTTCCAGTCTATCTACTACGATACCCCTTGGTAAGACTGATTTTCGGGCTTCTGACGAAAAGAAAAGAAAGAAAGAACAATGTTTATTTGGACACAGTTCGTGAAACACAAATAAAAAAAACAAAGTACTTAAAAAAAAGTGAAAATACGACTCACTCGATGACTCGTAACAACTGTCAAAGATCCACGAATGACAGCCGGAACCAACGGCTTAACGTGCTTGCCGAGGCACGAAGGAGTTTCGGTATGTAAAGGTCACCCATCCAAGGACCAACCCCAGGTAGCGTAGCTTAACCCTAATGGATTGACCTGTGCGGCTGTTATTACTTAGCCATGAGCTCCTCCATGTACTATAATACAAGGTATAATTAAAACCTAAAATGGGGTCATTGTACTTATCATTATGAAAGACTTTAAATATGGGACAAACCGTGAAATCGCTATATCATCAGCCGTTATTTCATCATTATCATTTCAGCCGAAAGATGTCCACTGCTGGACATAGGTCTCCCCCAAGTACCGCCACTTCGACCAGTTCTGTGCTTCTCGCATCCAGCGGATTCCTGTAGCCTTCACCACGTCATCAGTCCACCCTGTGGGAAGCCTTCCGACGCTACGTCTTCCGGAACTAAACTCTTCCCAGCTAAAGCACTAGGAAGTGGTGAAGGGTGGGCGTTTAGGGGGACTGCCTTAAACCGAAAAGGGGTCATTCTACTCATAATTTTGAACAACTTTTTCTATGGGACCAACATTGAAATCGCGAAAAAAAAATCAGCTGTTCCATACATTTCTGTTCACTTCAATCGACAAAATGTATGGAACAGCTGATTTTTTTTTATAATTTTGACGTTCGAAAAGTGCTGAATCTCAGTCGTTTGAATAAATGATTTTTGTTTTTGATAGCTACACCCTAAACGAAGCATACCTAATTTATTATCATTATCTTAGTCATAAGCTCTCTTAGATAATGTATATTTCTACGCAGCTGTTTTATTATTTCCACTAAATACGTAAAACAAATAAATTATAAAATCTCGTGACAAACAGCTCAGTAGCAGCTTACTCAGTTGCCTAAAAATAAGACTCGGTCATTGATAAAGTTAATTTTATTTAACAAATATTATATGTCTGATAATAGTGTTTAATTTGATATAATTATAAGTATATTTTTGAAGTCTGTGACTGACGTGTAATATGATTACATAGAGCTTTCGACGACAGTGTTTCACGCGCTTATAGTGGAAAAATATTTGAATGGACTGATGACCTTGGGAGGGGCTTTCTTAAGTCCCTCCCAAGGTCTTTATCGTATTAAAAGGTTTGTTTTTGTTATCAATTTGTTTTTCAGAAAATTTTTATATCTACAGATTGCAGAAGATGCTTACATACCAATTATAGATTTCTACCACTCTTTCAGGCTTAGGACGCCATCCGAGCCATTCCTCGGGATATCGGTAAAAAAAAAGTTAGTTGGCTATTTGAGGCGGCCAAAGCTTTCCTATATTATGGATGAACTTCACATTGGTCATGGAAAAAATTCATTCATAAAAACATTTCAAAAACTAGGGAGCCTCAACTGCCAGAAATCAACGGTTTTTGTAATACTGAGCATCCCTTTGTGACTAAACGAAGAAAAAAAGATAAAAGGAAGGAATAAATAAAGGTACTTTGCACAAAACATTAGCAACGGTCACTGAGAGAGATACTTTTGTGCCAGGTGGACCCTAGCAATGGGTAGGACACGTGGCATTAAATATACCAGACCTAGTAGGTAATAAGCATGTGAAATAGGTAACGTGTGTGGCGTAATTATGCCAATTAAGTATGCTACATTATTTGCGCGAATGTTGTTGTAATTAACAGTCCCTACCTTGAAACACAAATTGTCTGTTTAGCAACGGTTACTATATTTTGTGTGAAAAATTTGCGGTAAAATCGGGAATACCGAACATTGAGCTTACGCAATTTTTCCTACTCTTATTTTAAGTGATTTCAGTGAACTACCAAGTGCTTTCTAAATAAATAGTCTTTAACGCCCATACTTAGTCCCAGTCTCAAGACTGGATTTGGTCGATTCAAAACGCGCAAATCGTTGAACAAGAACAAGTCACTTTTTAAATAATTTCCGTCAAACAGATTTCTTTTGTCCAATTGACTCAGAGTTAAGTTATATTTTTAACCGGGCCGACCTGCCCCATAAGCATGACCACAGTTTAAACGGGTTTTGTCGACGGAAGAATAGACAAAATGACAGATAAAAAAACTGTCAAAAACTCACCATTGAGAGACCATTGTAACCCATCTCACTATACATTGGCAGAATAATCGACATCGGCTCTACTTGCCATATTATGAAATTGAATAGAATAGACCATTGCAACGTTTATAAATTAGTAGACTTAGGCCCCTGGTGAAAGCTATTATTAAGCTTTACGTACAATGAGAGGTCAATTTATTAAATACCTACTGCAAATGTATATATTGATATTTCGTCGTGCGTACCAGCGCAAAAAATCAATCAGTACGATATCTATTCACTATCATTTCCGGCAAATGTAATATAGGTCTGCGTCAATAGTTTTTTGGGTAATGCCGTCATAGTTAATTCGTTTATACATGAACCTACGTCACGGTTCTTGTGACGGTTCTCGTGTTCTATTTGTATAGGCTTAGGGTACCGTGGAACTGTAAGAAAAACCTTGTTTTTTTGTGGTTCTCGGTGGTTTTTCCGTAAGATCAAGTTTCATTGAAATTGTGAGGAATTAGCTTTGGTTTGAAAAACTTATTTTAC
This sequence comes from Eupsilia transversa, assembly GCA_914767815.1. Lineage (NCBI taxonomy): Eukaryota > Metazoa > Arthropoda > Insecta > Lepidoptera > Noctuidae > Eupsilia > Eupsilia transversa. The sequence goes on along the minus strand of OU611887.1, from coordinate 11,043,318 downwards.
TTCAGCAGTGATGTCAGTGATGTGCAAAATGATCTTCCAATTATTGACAAATAAAATGAAAAATGTATTCCCAAATCAATTCTTGTAGATTAATTATTCAAGACCATTTCATATAACTATAATCGCCCGTCCGTCATTTGGCGTACACGCATTTGACGCTACAACTCACCTTGTGTTGCTTGCCCAAATGAATCAAATCAGTCCCTTGCAATTCTCAAATTAAGACCAAAAGATGTCAACGTCAGAGCTTAGGTTTGGTTTTAACAATTGTTTTTTTTTTTAAATCTTTTTTTGGAAAATAAGCTTTAATCGCACAGCGATTATGCCAGCCTCGTAATTTTACAAAATAATTAGAAATTTGGTAAAAACTAAGATCTCAACTTAAGTAATTTAACAACCAAGTAATATAACTTAATAGCTAGTTTAACTGTAGGTTTAGACAAGATCAAATTACAAGAACCAAAGAAGAATTACTATCAAAGATTATTCCATGCAAATCAGCTGACGAGATTTTAATCAATGCCATGTAAAGTAATTAGTAATTACAGATACCTATCTTATTGATATATTCATCTTAAAAAGTAGTAGGTACCTACTGCATCCACGTCTGTTGCAACGTGCAGCATCAACGTGCTTCCAACTATTATGTACTTAAGAATAATTATATGTAAATATAATGTACATGCAGAGTAGCAATACGTTCATATTTTATTAGCTTGCCTACGTGGTTACAATCGTTAAATGCATGATATTTATTAGCATGCCGATATGTACTAAATTATATTATTATCTAGGAGTTCGCAACAAGAATAATAACACATCTGGAAATGGTTCTTCTCAACAGAGAACCAACGAGAATGATGATCAATTCATGACTCTTGGGGACTGCTTGTTGGCGATAGCAGATCATTCAGTCTGCAATCTAATTCCGTTTTAGACGTTTTGTATAAGTTTGTATAACGAACATAATACAATCCAAATATTGATATCCGGAACCCGGATCCAACCACAAATAATAAAAGAGCCTTTACCAATATTTTTCGTCCCAACCACGCACCGGCGCCATTTATTATCTTCATCAAACACGTTCGAGATCACGATATTGACGGTGTGTACGTACCACCTACTTAAATGAACGTGTGACGTCACTATAGCAACAACTCTCCTAGCACATGCTGCTAATTTAGTAAGATCGTGACGTGACGCGGAGGTTCAAACTCGTCTGCGTAAGTGCAAACTAGTGTATTGACTGTAACTGAAGACCGAGTAGGTATTTGGCGACAGTTAAGTTTGTCGGAATAAGACAGTTGATGTTTTGTTCCATTTGATTCCATTCACAGATTTTGAAAAAAAATTACAGTCCGCAAGAAAATGCTTTTTTTGATGCCAATCGATCCTGTTTCTTATAAGGATCAAAAACCTCTATCGGACCAACTGAGTTTTTAGTACTAGAAAAGTCAGAAATCGCAAAAAACTTTTCTCATACATTTAATAGGAAATGAGACTTTGATCTGCATTCATGCAGATCATTTTCCTGTAGCTACAACGGTTAAGGTAGCTGCCCTTGCTGCCCCATCTCAAAAATCCACCCCGTATATTTGTTATAACAGGAAAATATCATCTGTCAGTGTTTGTTTCGTCTTAAAATAGTTGCACGCAAATTTCTTGTAAAAGTAATAAAAAGTAGCAGAAACAAGGGCTCTGATAATGTCAGATCCGGGAAACTGAGCAAAGACAAGAGTGGGTTTTAGCCGGTAAGAGTCCGACACTGCCCAGATTGGCTCACCAGTGAGGCAGTCTGGCCGTCCATGAGGATTTCCCACTCCTGCCAAACCAAAAAAAACACATTAGGTGAACGGAGTAGAAGCTTGTGGTATACCTAGTTTTTTTTTCTTTTTTCCACAGCTTAGAATAAAATTGATCTATCATCAAAAAACAAAGTAAACTTTTCATATTAGAACAATGAAGATAAATTTTGAAAAAAAAAAAAGTATTGATAAATAATATCGAATTTCAAATCTTAGGCAAGTCGCGTATTATTTTAATTTCGAATTTGTTTGATTTTTAGAAAAAAAAAAACTAAGTGTGCCATTTGCTTCTACTCTTTTGTTTATTTTTATTGTTTATTAATTAAGGAACAAAACAAAATATTAACACAAACATCACAAAAACCTCAATAGGTTTGTCCGGATGTTGAAACACTCCGTTCACCTTATTATACCCATTTTTTTTCGAGACGGTAAAAAAAGTCATCCAGTCTTGATTAGCTCTTATTGTACCATTCCACGTGAATTCCATACATACCGTGGAATTTCTCAAGTTTGTACGCTTCGTTTAAAGATTTATAGGTAAGTGACATTAATGTGATGATTACAGTTTTATAATTTATGTACCCTGGTATAATTGAGGCAGCAGCACGTTTATTACCATGCTGCACGTTGTTCAGAACGAGGCTGCAAACGAGATCGAAGGTGCGTTCGCTCGTGATGTGGACACGAGTCAAACACGTTTAAGGAAAATTGTTTTGAAAACATGTTCATGTAGTTGGGAAAGGGATTAGTAGTGAAGGCTAAAGTGTTAAGGCTCCCACTTACAAGCGCAACGCGACAACGATAGAAAAAAATCCGTGATGGTTTTCATAGAAATTGTTCTACCAGAGTCGCGTCGCGCCTGTCTGCTGGGGGCCTTTAGTTGGGAAGTTAGAAAACACGGTGTGCTTTAGAAATTAGGTATTAGAGATTGATAGATTGATTTTTGTAACATTGAATCTTAAGACGCTGACAAGAGCTAAAGCCAGATTAACAAATATTTTTTACGCGATTTGAGTTCTTTTTTTTTACTTTGCCTGCTGTCAGCGCTTTAACATTTTGGTTTAAATTGGATGGTTTCCTTATTAGCTATAAGACTTCATTAGAATTAAGATCGGTTTTAAGTCCGCCATTGTTCCATCGCATTCATTTTCAATTAATAAATCACGGTTTATTGGTTTCATATTGGTAACGAAAAACAGACTAGTCATGCCCTTGCTTAGCTTATTACTTGATGAAAGTATACGAAAATTAAATTCCACATCTGTCTCTTCACATACATCTTGTCTCGCATTTCGACAAAATGATAATCCTTTAAAATCCTCGTAACTTATTTATATATATTTTTCAATACATCTTACTTTACCTGCATCCATTCACAAAACTGCGCACACGCAACAGGATACGCCATCTTGTCTTGACGTCAAACGAACCGCCAAAAAACCTTATTGTTAATACAGGAAGGAGATGTGACGGTCCAAGAATAAAAGAATAATCATTCAATTGTTACTAAAATAGGATGTGCTAAATATAAACCGAGATTGTTCTTGGATAGGGCTGTAATAGTTTTTTTTTAACCACAGCGGCGAAGCTCTTGGCCTGAATCTCACCTGATGGTAAGTGATGATCAGGCCGAAGGTGGAAGCGAGCTTCACCCGGAATCCTCTACCACAGAGTCGAACTGGCTATCTTACCTCTTACTGCCGGAACACAACAATGCTGGTAACATTTTTGTTATGGCGACAGACTTAGATAAGATGGTGGTAGCTAGCCAGGCGGACTTAAAACAAGCCCTACCACCAACCAAACCGAGCAGAAAATTTTGCCCCCACTGGGAATCGAACCCGGGACCGCTGGGTCTGAGACAGGTGGTCTATCCACTAGACCACAGAGGGGGGGTGGTGACTGATTCAAGATGTCGTGTGGGTGAAAACTGGTATTTATAAGGTCTGCTGCGTTGAGGAGTATGTTATAATCTGGTCAACTAAGCAGAAGTCCTGCATGTGTCTGTCTGATTTTTATTATCAGGACGGAGATCTAGACAAAATGACATTTATTTATTTAAACTTTTCACACAAAAAAGATACAAAGGTGGAATTAATGCCTTAGGCATTCTCTACCAGTCAACCAAGCGTGGTGAAGAGATTAGATGGCAGGTGCTCTGTTTGAGAGGAACAAAGAGAAAAAAAAACTGTAAAAATGTATGGAACTGACACAAGCTACCGATAGCTTATGTCAAACCTGTTGAAAGTTGTTGTAGAAAAACAAAATTCTTTGACAGCGATTGTCACTTGTCTAGTACCTCTGGTGCTGGTTTTATCTTCGGTTATCAATAACACACGGCGTTGTAACTTGGCAATGCCAAAAAGGGACCATCAGCTTGGTTAGTTGGTTGGTCCCGGCTGTCATTTGTGGATCTTTGACAGTCGTTACGGGTCGTAAGAAGCCCGAAAGTCTGGCGACCAGTCTTACCAAGGGGTATCGTATTACCCAGTTACTGGGTTGGGGAGGTCAGATGGGCAGTCGCTCCATGTAAAATACTGGTATTCAGCTGAATCCGGTTAGAGTGGAAGCCGACCCCAACATAGCTGGGAAACGGCTAGGCAGATTGAAAGGAGTCGGCAATCCTTTTCGAAAAACCTGCTCCATCAAATCTTACACCACCATCAGGTTGGTGACACTCAGGATCCGCTTCACCAGTTATCATTACTAGCCGGACGCATTACTAGAGTGGTCAAGGCCAAAGAGAATTATTACAACTAGGTAATTAAAATTCAATTAACGTTATCAACACTACTTCCTTGAACGTATACATATAGTTAAACTTTCAAATGTATATAACTTCCGCCTGTACGGTACCAAGTCATTTTTTAACCACGCAATGTACCGTTCAAGATCCTGGTCCAAGCCACCTTCATTCGAGGAAGCTGGGATCCACTGCTAAACTGTCAATCCATACTAACATTATAAAGAGGTAAAAGAGATTTGTATGTAGGGGGTAATCTCCTGACCTACCAGTCGGATTTGCAAACTTCTTTTTGCATTGTATTGCCCAATTCTTGAGGAAGGTTATAGGCTATGCAACACCACGCTATGACTCTTAGGAGCCGAGCAAAAATAAAAAAAAAGTCAGAAAGAACGCTAAGCGAAATCGAAGTAATAACGCGGGCGGGCGATGGAATGCGAAGCGGTGGGTCGGGGGTCATTTCACGCGGTTGAAGTCGCGGGCAGAAGCCAGTAAGAGGTATTTTGATAAATACAGTATCCCTTAAGTACTAAAACTTAGCATAATCATAAGCATAATCAGCGTTTATTGTTCCCACAGTTGGGACATAGGCCTCCTCTCTGTGAGAGGTAGTGGGCCGTAATCCATCACGCGGGTCGAGTGCGGGTTGGTAGATGTCACATGCCTTCGATTTTTTTATTCCAGGACATGCCGGTTTCCTTCGGTACTAACACTTATTACGCCTTGCTCCAAAGGAATTTCTGGTTGGTGAATATCTCAATGGAATGCCAGCTGATCCACTCTCGGCAAACCAGTTGGTGTTTTTTTTTTTGCTGACTAAGTTCTGACAATATTTAAGCAGATACGGGTTAGCGTTCTCCCGTCTGCTAACAACCAATCACTAACGTCTTCCTAGCCTGGCTTAACGGAGTAATTGCGTAACACGCTTACATTGGCATTGCATGGCATTTTGAATTCAACAGCATTTATTGCGTTATTTACGTTGTTCAGTAGACGATTGACAGTGTTTCGCAATTGGTGTGCTGTGTTACGAGGGTTTTCCCGCTCTTATCCTTCATAATAAGGGTCAGAGGGGGGACTGTTATCACCAGTACTTGCCCTCGATGATATGAACAGTTCGCAGCGGGAACAAACCCAATTTCGAGGAAAAACTTATCAAAGACTGATACACAGCGGTTCGTGTTTCCTGTTTCTGAGACTGTTGCTGTATTATCACTTATAGTAATCGGACATGGGTATTTTTGGGTTTAACCGAACGTTCCCTTGTTATAATTTGTTTTTATTTTATCCTCCTTAGTGCAAGTGAACGCTGTATGTACCATACTTGTTTGATATAGCCGATTGTGACGTCAAAAAAAGGAGGTGGTACTCAGTTCGGTAGTTTTGTTTTTTTATTTGTTACTTCAGAACTCCATCGTTTAAAAACCGATTTGGAAAATTATTTTTTTATTTGAATGGATATACTTCTAGAGAGGTCCCATTTTTATCAAAACCCAGTTCTGATTTAAGATATTTTGGAAGAATATTTATTGAACTGGTGACACTTGAAATGGATAAAATGGAGGCTTGAACCGTTCGATGTTGAATTCAATAACGAAACAGTTCATCACAGAGTAAGAGAGGAGGGATATAAAACTCCAATTGTAATTGGCCCCCAAATCACATTAGCATGTTATCAGAATCACATACATTTTACCCAGAGACTCTGTGGACAATACTGTGTTAAAAATAGGAACCTTGCAATTTGTCTAAAAAAATTAGAGCAACCTACAACGAGTTTTAATTTCTAGTAGGTACATTCTTTCTTGACTTTCACTGACTTTCATAAACTTTTGAACTACGTAGTAACTACCTATCGTGTATAGGTACTTCGATCGATTTTTTTCTGCTTATCAATCTACTATCAAAAGTAAGTCATCTAAGTAAACCGCCTCCCAAAACAGAACAATAGGCAGGCCATTGACTTGAACGACAGAACTGTCTGGCTCATTGCCTCGATATGTCTCGTGACTCAAGAATTGTCCCAAATTCGACCTTCAAGATGTTTCTATAGAGTTGTGACAGATTTTGCTTGTTTTTCTTGCGTATTTGGGAACATGTATTGAACTCATGCACAGCTCCAATTGCGTTCTGAATATGATAGCAAATAGGTTGGACAGTCCGTATGTGCGACACTGCTGTGACAGACAAGTTGCATATTAAGTGTCGCACGTAAGAGACTAATGAATAATTATTAATTGAATTTGAATTTTAACTACTTAACTTTGTGTGTTATGTTGTATTTAGATTGTATTTATTCGTTTGTATTTATTTCTGTGTAATTTAATGATTTTTAGTATGGGTTATGGTACCTGAAATAAATTAATTTAATTTATTTATTTATTATTTATTTATTTATTTCTCACTTATACTACCTTATTGAGATGATCTACCCATAAGTCTGAATTTGGTCTATTTTTTAGTCTTGTTTGTTAGTAAACATGGTCGTGTGTTTAACACCAATCTCGATACCGCCGATAATTGACTAGATACTCGTTTATTTTGTACCAATAAGTAACTTGTAACTTAAGGGGAGCCTTAAGTTTTTAAGCAGGCAGGCGTGACGAAACGGCTCGATGCGACTCTTGTGGAAAAAAATGTATGAAAACTTCACGAAAATTATTCTACCGGTGAAAACCGCTGAAATATTTATTTGATTTTCTAAACACAAACATGTTCAGTAAATGAATTTCTAAAGAGAATAATGTCGAAAGTGATGAATTTTAATAATGATTCAATGACAAACATTTAAATAATTGTATTTGTATCTTTAACATAACTAACATGTATGGAAAACGATGGATAAACACGTAATCAATACAATATCGATCGCCAGATCTCAATTTTCTATACATAATTGAACGTTTTGAAAATCGAACACGATACATGTCACGTGAACAGACATATCCTGCGCTATCTTATGACGTCACTTGTACCGGGCCGTAAATATGACCAACTAGCTTCAACCCGCGACTACATCCGCTTGAAATCTCGTGTTTTAACATAAAATATAATATGATACTCGGCCCTTCTGTAGCCTCGAATTAGTAATAAAAATTCATACAATTTACCTGTTTATAATATTAGTAGGTAGGTATAGATAGTGCTTTAGAAAGAGACTGTCACAGCTATGGGTGATAGAGATAACGCTCTACAAAGCTGAACTTTTTTTTTTTAATTGTCCATATTCGCACTCAGACACACACTCGTTTATAATAGAAAGAGACAGAGAGAGTGAGAGAGATAGCACTCAGGGTCCAGCGCTCGGCGTGGCAACACGACGTGTTCGGGTTCGCGACAAGTCAATCGTCATCCTGAGGATGTCTCGTTGAAAGGTGAAACACGTGTCGATTTCTTACAGGGTTTTTTATTACTCTTTAGGAATAGTTAAGCGGAATAGTTTACTAGATATATCTAGTACGTCTATCTATTGTATTGTTAAAATCATAACCCTTCCTTTTGGCTTCGACGTGGAAGTAAAATAAACCTGCATTTTATATGAATCGGTTCCTAGATTTTGCAACGCAATTTAATGAGTTGGTTACAGAAAAACGTGGAATTAATGAGCTGTATAATTTAACGATATTAGCTTAGTATTTGAGATCGAGGTAAACGTGGATTGCTTGGCTCTCAATATGGTAGCTACTGGTCTTTATGTAAAATCCAATGGGTTAATCCTACATTTTAAGCAGTTACTTAGAAATAATGACTTAGGTACTGTGAGTAAGTAAATATTTCCATAGAAATAGAAGTAGAAATCATTTATTTGCCAATAATGTTGGTATACAGATAATGATGATTATTTTGATGAGAGTCCCGAGAGAATTATTACATTTACTAGACAAAAACATAAACAAAACATTACATATAAAATAATAACACAAACATAAAAAAGGCTTATTCCCAGGAGCTCCAAATAGTTTTATTCCAGGGGCGCGGGCGGCTCAAAATTAAAAAAGCAATATAACACATAAACTCACGCCTTCTACCCATGGGGGTAGGTAGAAAGAACGCAAAATGCACGCGTAGCGCGTTTTGTCGACGGATAAACAGACAGTCTATTCTTCCATTGACAAAATCCGTTTAGGTATATGGTGGTCATGTTAGGAGTGCTACTACGATGTTTACTTCAATAATACAAATTCCAAAATAATCATCGACTTATGTCGCTGACTGGACCTAAGTAATCACCTAAGATGGAAGACATCGTAGCGATATCTCTAATAGCCCTTAGTAGTGCATACACTTTCTTTCAGAAAAAACAATCCAATTCTGACGCACCGTATATTAAGTATGTTTTCATCTTTATCTTTATTTGATACATTTTCAAATTCATGTATTTAGAGCTTACGGGAGTGTTTTCATGAATTATTCCTTATGTGTCCGTTATTCACACCCGTTAACTAGGGTACAGACCCGTTTTTTTATTAGCATGAAGGTGACTACATACTGTGATGACACTACTGTATAAATTACCTAAAATATTTGCTGAAAATATTTTGAAATAACTTTGTGTTCTATTTTTGGAGTGACATTGAAAAACCTGAGGGTTTACGGTTTTTTATAAGATATAGCGGGTGTAAAAAGACGCCTAATGAAGCCGAAAGTTTCACTTGTTATTCCCGTCTTTGTGATCGTTGTTTTTGTACTGAACCATATCTGGGAACCTTCTGGTTACAGAGATATTGAAATAAACATTTTATGGTCCATTAACTCATTGTAAAAAAAAACAAAGATTTAAAAAAATCTTCAGAACGCTATATTGTCACTGAGTAACATAGGCAATTAAACAATAAAAACCGGCCAAGTGCGTGTCGGACCACGTACAATGAAGGGTTCCGTAACTGGGATGAATTTATCACAAGAACAAACTTAACATTGTAGTTGAAAAACATGTTCTCGTTAACTTGTAAAGCTTACTTAGCTGTGATAGTTTTCTTTTTAATTTCGTTATTTTTATACTAGGTACTTACTGCTGTGAATTTTTCCACATATGCAGAACTTACCATTTAGCTGGCAGGGGGGGGGGGGACAATTGACTCTAACAAAAATTAGCACTTTAAAGCTTAATATTTCGCAAACGGACCCTTCAATTCAAAAATGGTCTTAACAGACTCACAATATTTTTGAACGACCTTTCCAAAGATATACCCCACGCCATGGGATAAACGAAAAAAAGAGGAGAGGTAATACAAAAAAAAAAATATTTCATGATTTTATTTTACCACTTTCTCGGCGTGATTAATATGTATACTCATGTCAAATTACAGCTTTCTAGTACTAACAGTCTCTGCGCTAAGCCGGGGACAGACAGACGGACATGGCGAAACTATAAGAGTTCCTTGTTGACTATGGAATCCTAAAAAACACGCCGGCGAAGACGTTGGCGGAAGCTAATTTGATAAAGCAGAAAACCATGGAAAAAAAATCGAAATGTCGCTTGTCACAGGCCCCAGTAATCAGCATTTTATTTTTTCTTAATTCTTTTTCCGTTTATAATTTTGTAAAATAAACTTAGAGATTCAGCATCTGGCCAGCCCTAGCTCTACTCTAGCTAGCTATCAGGGTCTGTCCACATCCTGCTTCTATTTCCAGCGTGGCTTTGACCCAACGGTCTCGAGGTCTGAGGGTGTGTCACACTGAGTTATGACGAGAGGATGTACCCAGGATGCTGGGATTCGTAAGACGCAGAAGATATTTTTAGATTAAATGTTTACGTATATAAGTACTAAAGCAGTCTTGATTTGAAAGACGCAAAAGCACTTGAGATTGAAAGTCAAACTCGTATATAATATTAACTTGTTTTTTCTTTGTATTTCACAATTTTTCTGTATATTATTACTAATTGGTATTTATGCAGCTTGTATCAGAAATAAAAGGTGTGGTTATTAACATATTGCAAATCGAATAATAAATCTGCCTGTCAATTTTGACAGTCGTTAATAAATGTCAGACAGATGTTTTTGTTTGATTTTAATTCTACTAATAATTTCAAAGTATTCTAATAAATATAGATATTTTTCTTCTTTCGTACCGGCACGAGCTTGTTAATTAGTAGGTATTAGTAGCTCGTGCTATGGTAAAAAAAAATTGCCAGTCAGAAGTTTGGTAGCGTGGTTGACTGCACAGGATGCGCCCGCGCCGCTGCGCCGTCTTACAAACGTTTTATTAGGTACCGTCAAGGCTCCGCCGACGCGATTCTGGGGCTGCAATCTCAACATAGTAAGTAATAACTTTACGATCGAATTCAGTCTTGATGGGGTTCCTAGACAGACATAATAAGACAGACAAGCACGAAAAAATATCACGTGCTAGTCAAGCAATTTTGACCGTCTAGGAACTCCATTAGGACTATGCGACCGAATTCAGTCGTAAAGCGATCGTTATCTATCTCGAGACCGCAGCCCCTTATAGCACAATTTCCACGAAGTTTTCATAAATTGTTCTAATTGTTAGAGTCGCCTCGTGTTTGTCTGCGAAAGCCTTCACTCGTGGAGGAATGGATGCTCTTATACATATGTGTTACGTCCCCGCCGCCACCGGTTGGCACACGGCGGGACTTACTGTAGCCATGCCGTTGCGGCCAGCCTGAACTCTTTTCTTTGTAGTTATTGTTTGAAAAAAGAAAAAAACACATTTGATCAGACATCACATGGTTACTTATTGTTATTTCATATTAAATACCAGGCCTAATAATATTAATGTTCATTATTTTTAAGGAAATTACACAACGGCAACAGCAGGAACAATATGATTGCACCCAAAGGTATTGTGATTGCACTGTATTGTATCAATTTAATATTAGAGGTACCTACTACAGACCTGTCGAGTATTAATGTAAGTTGCTAAGGGCGGATTCGAACAAACAGGAATAAATTTTATCCACGGAATAAGAATTACTTCTGACAGTTTTCGTATGGAGAAACTGTCAAAAATTCAAAATTTATTCGGAAGAGAAGGCTTATTCCGCGGATAAAATTTATTCCTGTTTGGTCGAATCCGCCCGAAGTAAAATAAAATTATGTAGGTACTGTCGCGTTCATCTCAATCACATAACAGTTATTAAATCTCGGCTCTTCTTTACATATTACAAATAAAAGCCTTTTATTGTAGGTATCTGTCTTTGTTTTCTAGTGGTTTTTCTAAACTCTGCAATGGATTGCGATGCAGTTTTTACCATTGTTTAGAAAATTTATTCCGGAAGGTTTATGAGTATAGTACATAAATATTGAACTTGTATATAATAAAGAAATCTCGATGATTGTTAAGGTCGTAAAAACCGTGGTAAGCGGGGCGCTTGTCTAGATTTAATATAAGAATGGTTTTTCATCCTAACCATTACAAAAAGTCTAAGTACCTACCTACCTAACAAAAACATACCGATTTGAGACTACGGATTAAGTACCGCTATTTATCTTCTTCAGACAAAAATGTCGACTTTAACATTTAATCCGACCTCTGAATGTTATTTTATAATGTCGACAGATGACATTCAAGTGGTGTCACCATTCTATTGTTTCTAATTCTATTTATTTCATTACTTTATGTATTTGTTTAGTCACTAAATAACTTATTCTGAGGTCGAATTACCTCATATTGTGTGGGAATGAGAATCTTGGGTTTTCCAGAACAAAAAGAATAATTTAAAATAGTAAGCTTAATTAAAGCGTATAAAAAGAGTCAATGTACAATACATAAGTTAGAAAAAGCAAAAATAAGCTAGGATCATAGTTCGTGGCGTTTAATCCTGCTGTCACCTTGAGAAAAGGTGTCAAGTGACGTAATATATGTTATTCTGTCGGAAAATCTATACCTACATATTATATAATATTACATTTATATCTATATATTTATAATATTTTTAACAGCATAGGCGGCATTTGTAATCCTTCCAGACAATTTTTCTATGTGTGGGCTTCATTGTAATTTACCGTCAATCGTTATTCCATGAAAAACTGTCGACTCAACAGGGTCCAACTCTATTCTTGCCTCGGAAAGCACGTTAAGCCGTTGGTCCCAGCTGTCATTCATGGATGTTTGACAGTCGTAACGGATCCCAATGGTCTGACATCCAGTCTTAACAAGGGGTATCTTATTACCCACTAACTGGGTTGTGGAGGTCAGATAGGCAGTCGCTCCATATAAAATACTGGTATTGAGCTACATCGAGCGGTTAGACTGGAAGCCGACCCAACGCAGTTGGGAAAAGGCTACGCAGATTGATTGATATCTTAAATACAAGATAGAGTCCGCGCCATCACTAAAGTATTTTTTTTATCAGTACATTTTTTTAAATGCTATTCGATGTAATGACATAGGATTATATCGGACTTGAGTGGTGGAGCGCTCCCTTTGTAATGATAATGATAAATGATTTATTTTCTGTAAGTAAGTGTTTGTAGAAACAAACACTTTTACACGTCAATCACATTTTTTTTTAACTAGTTGAGGTCGGCGTTTCCTATCTGACTACTCTGAGAAGACAGGCCGAAACAAACTCAGAGGTCACAGTCTCTTTTAAAGTCCAGACATAATCTTGGTCAGATCATGTGAAGACCATGTAGATTCGTTTCTGAAATGGTCTTTTGAGGAAAGAACCAAACTGATTGAGTGGACCAGTCAGTGCACGCATTTGTCAGTAATCGTGCAGCTCAACCCAGAACTCAAGGAACTCAAGTTGTTATTACTAATTTTAGTTACTAATAACAACATGGCCGCCTATAATTAGGACAGTGATGTGTCAGGTGCATAGATTACAGCTGGTAGTGAGTGAGGAGTGATGGGCTGTCAGCAAATCGTTTACAAACACTACTTACTACACAATAGGCGTGGGACGGTACGGCTATTTAGAGCGCGCGGTGAGCATTTTGCTCGTTGTTTATCAACCACATGATTGCCGAGAAAATGCTTGAAATTCTTTTCAAAGATGTCAACAGACTATTTAGCTAGATAGGGAAGGAGCGAGATGGCGCGTCAGCACATAAACCACGTTCAAGAGCTGTCAGTGTCATTATTTTCTTTGTAATATTGACACTGACAGCTCTTGAACTCGGTTTAGATGTGCTGATCGCGTTCAGTTTCATTGGTGAAATCAGCCCTTATTCCGTTCTAATACCATATAACTAATGCCACTGGTATTTGTTTGAACTCATATTTATTTTCTATTCCGAACTGATGAAGACAGACCATTGTTTAAACTAATACCAAAACAAGTTCAAAGATATAAGGTACAGACAGTAAAAATGGTTTATATGACATGTAATTCAAAAAAATCGAGATGACGACTAATAGAGAAGTATCGAAAACATAGACATGTTGCGTCGACCATAAATAAATTGGGATAAGGGCGGGAGAATGATGATATTGATGATGATTGTCAATAACACTGAGACTAACAGTAATTTACAATCCTAAGTTGCAAGTTCCGATTGACAATCGAATGTCATGGAATGAGTCAACTGATAAATTAAACGTTTTGTGGACAATAGAACAATTATAGATCGAACAAAAGAATTATGTAATATATTAAGTAATGATAAATTATGAATGAATGATCGTGTAGCTTGAAAATAAATAAAATAAAAAACTATGTTGGAGTTGGCTTCCTTACAGTTTAACTGGATGCAGCGATGCAGCGGTCGCTCCATGTAACATACTGGTATTCACCAGTATTTTACATGGAGCGACCGCCTATCTGTAAGACTTTCGGGCTTCTGACTACCCGTAACAACTGTCAAAGATCCACGAATGACAGCCGGGACCAACGGCTTTACGTGCTTTCCGAGGCACGGCGGAGTTTCGGTATGTAAAGAGCACCTATCCTACCAACCCCAGCAAGCGTAGCTTAACCCTGATGGATTGACCCGTGCGGCTGCTATTACTCCCCGCACTGGGGAATTCGATACCCCTTGGTAAGACTGGTTGTCAGACTTTTGGGCTTCTGACTACTCGGTGATTGTCAAAGATCCATAAATGACAGCAGGGACCAACAGCATAACGTGCTTTTCCAGGCACGATCGCGTAACTTTACTTCACTGTAAAAACAAATCTTCCTTTTGTTAACAACTCTTTATCAATAGACGACCATCTTGTTTGATACTTAGTTGACATGTTTCTTTTTACCTTATCCTACCTTTGTGCGGGGTTATCAGGCCAGGCGTATTGTGTAGCAGCAGCTGCCCAAATAATGGCTGATGAATGACGGAAGCCAGATGTTTTCATAACATCGCCTTTAATCCTGCAAGAGGTAGGTAGAAGTGTACCTATATGCAATCAAATTTTGGCCAGCTATGTTGTGAGTCACATGTAATATGGGACGAAACTTTTGACATTAACGGGTTGGTACCAGACTCCGGCTTGATACTAATAATTTTGAAAAGAGAGTCCCAATAACAAAAGAGGAAACAAATAAATAAATAGATAGATAGATAAATAAATAATTCTTCCGAATTTGTGCCCGGTCGGCCTTATTACATGGGACTTAAACATAACTGGCGAAATGTACCCTGTGCTGTAATAAATTACACCTTTGCTTAGGCAGAGGTGTACCTACCAATAGTACACCCACATCTCGCCAGTTATGTTTAACTCAGGAATAAACTAACGTTCAGAAATCGTTATTGCATCCACCAGAGTGCAACAACAATGCATGTTTGAATGAAGGTGACTTAGCAGAGATTATGGTTGTATTGTACAAGTCTAGACGTCTAGACTTAGAGCTTTTCTAATTAGATTCAAGCTGTGATTTTTAATTAAACTGGTAGCTTGGTATGTATTAAAAGGTCAGACAAAAAGAACTAAAGCAGTCCGTTGAAATAATATTCATTTCCTTTTTAATTATTGAAGATTTAAGAAATAAAACAATAAAAATGGTCGTTTGAAAATGCAGTTTTACAACAAAAAAAAATTGATAAGAAAGAGTTTGTATTTCAATATTGTAGACACTGGCCGTTTGTAAAAGAAAACCATAAAGTCAGAAAAAGGAAACAACAACTAACTTGAAAAAGCTTTGGTTTTGTTGCTTTTTTTGCTAAAGGAACTTGCTTGGAAAGTGCTTGACCGACATCAAATACCTACCTTAAAACTTGAAATGAAATATTTTTTCAGATTTATAATTACAATTTCTGCGAAACTTCAGGCCAAGGCCCTGAGATGAGCTGATTGTTTTGACAGAAAATTGGCAGCATTTCTTGAACAAACTTTAATTTACCGTTGACTTACAATAATAAACTACTTAAAGTTATATCAATAAGGGCGATAATTGCACTCTAACTGGTTTCGAAATGTATTTTTTAGTTTAGCTTTCCACTTTGAAAGGCGCCTCGTGACTGTCTGAAATTATTTTGTTTAAGAAGTGGGCATTTCAACTTAGTTGGTGGCGAAATATGGAACTAAAATGAAAAATGTTCTGAATTTGACAGATTTATTTATTTTATTCTATTCTATTCGGGAAACTTACACAGTGTTCTTAAACAATATAACATTGAAGGCCATTTACAAGTTTCTACTAATAAACACTAAAAACTTTAAAAAAAAACAATGCCCTTAAAACTAGCGCCATATTGAAGTGTCGAGATATTTTGGTCACGGGGACGGGAATGTTTTTGCAATGAGTATTTTGTTTACTGACCAAGTGGCAGTTGATTAAAAATATCTGTTACATTTTTTGGTGTTATTGTTATGTAGGGAATTTTATTTCTAATTATAGAGTGTAAGTATCTAACATAAGACTGCGTTGTTTTATTTATCTTTATACTATTGTTGATTAAAGATTGGCAATGATAGGTATAAACCGTCAACGTCAAACGGGTCAGAACCACTTGAAAAACTGCAATGCTTTTAGGCATTCTGTTATTTGTTTACTTACCTAATGAGACCTTAAAGGGGTAAGCAATTGTTTAAATCCACAGCCCATAGCTTACCGATGATTCTACAACACCATTTAATCTCGTCCTGCTATCTAATTGTGTAAAACATTTTCGTAAACGATTCCGACTAATCTGTTTCATTTTGACAGTTCAACAACATTCATTGCGTTATTTACGTTGTTAAGCAGTTTTTTTTCGAACTTATGAAGCAATGGATTAGCAATCTGTTTCAAACCGATCCAGATTGTGATAGATCGTGTATTACCCAATTAGGGTGCTGGGTTCGATTCCCAGGTCGGGCATAGATAGTGTTATTTGATTTATACATTTAGAATTTCTCAGTAGCAGCACGGAGTCTGGATTTGTGTCCGGTTGCTGGCAATAGGCTCGCCCCCTATTACATGGGACCTAAACATAACTGGCGAAGTATGGGTGTACTATAGGTACATTTCTGCCTTACCCTTCGGGCATTAAAGATAATAAGTTATGTTATAATAATTATTTATGGGTAACTATTATGTTCTAAGAGCTCTCTATTCAACACAATAATTTATTATAATGATCAAATAGACTATTATTGAATTAACAATAACTCCTAAATTGAATTGTTTCCAACAATAACAACAACAATGGACGATTTCAAAACATCCACTGTTTAGGTGCTATTGTTCTATTTCTAAGATAATTTTCATTAGGTACAAAACTAAGTTATGCTTGGAAAAAGCCGCACAGCTGTTTGGCCTCTTTGAGTTGTTTGGCCCCTGTCTGCGAGCAGTTCAAAGGACACCGGTAGTACTTACAATACAATTATAACATGACATGGTAACCATGTTTACATACCGAGACTCCTCCGCTTCTCGAAAAGCACGCTAAGCTAAGGATACGCCAGCCCATTAGCAGGGAACGAAACTGGTATGATCAATACGTATGCGGTTACAAACATTTATATTTTTAAAGGTTACCTTAAATTGAATACAACCAGTATTAATAAGAGTTACCGAAAAAAAAAAAATCTCTATCTTACACGTGCAGTCGTCGCGTCGGCATTAGTCAAAGGCGCGAATTGCCTGTGTGTGTATCACCTGTATTAAAACGGTAACCTAAAAGAGGTAACATGTTTCTTCTTCTTGGGTTACCCAGATAGTGGTAACCTTAGACGTAGAAGTAACCAAAATTCTGCGATACCTGTACCGTAATTGATTAAAGATTTCGGTCCCTGCTTGAGTTACAATTAGTATTTGAGAAAAAAAAAAAGTGGGTGTACAACACTTACGCCGCTGTGCTACCCTTTACGAAATATAATATATATAATCATTGATGGATATCCGTTATAGTAAAAAAATGAAACAATTGACAAGGTTACATCACGTGCATGAGACTTCAGATAAAACCTAATTATAAGTAATCGCGTGACAATTAACAAAGGAATAACTTCTAAAAGAAATCTCGGGGTTTTTCGCCTTTTTCCTACAAACGAAGGTAGTTTTATGAGATTCTATTATACATTGTAACAGCTGATGACAGGGCTGATTATACCAAATTCATATATCTTTTATCCGCGGGATTAGATTTACTTCTGCTAGTTTTCATATGGAGAAACTGTTAAAAATTTAAAATGTATTCGAAAGAGAAGGCCTATCTACTAGGTATAAAAATTTGGTCAAATTCACCTGAGAATTCATTCGAGATTTGAATTTAAAATCTCGACTAATTAAAAAAAAATGCAAATAAATCGGTGTTTCGCGGATACTGGTTAGAATACAATAAACCAAACCTTTCCTTTATTTTAATTCTGCCATCAATTGTTTATCAGAGGCACACGAATCATGAAAATCTACGACCATTAACAAAATAATTAGGAACCGAGTTAATCTGTAGATTGTAACTGATAATAGAATTATCTTGATGGTGAACGTTTTTGCGCGGTAATTTATTGCGACTGGAGCATTTTACTGGCGCTAAGCAAACTTTGGGATGTCCCGAGACGGTTATCAAGTTATAAGGAAAGCGTTTATCAGATAAGGGATTCTGCAGGGCGAAATCTATTGAATGAATACAGAAAAATTGATAAAGGTTTGGAACGTGAGCAACAAATTACAAGCGTCATTCAGTCCATAGACGAATGACCATTCAGTGCCTACTACCAACGCACCAAGGCCTACATGTTTCAGACATTGTGGTCCCATCAACAACCGGCCGCATCCACATAAAAAGTACTAGAGGGTTGCTCATGAGTATTCATCATACTTCAGGAATCAGGAGGCACTGTTTACAGATGGCAAAATTGTAACTAAAAACTCCAACAGTCTCAAATAGCTCTGCGTTAACTCCAGCCAAGTCTAGCTGTGCAGACTGCCTTATAAACCAAAACAATAACAATCCACCGACACATGTACTGACCATCACGTGCATACTTAACTGTCGCCATGACGCATCGGACGTGGGACTTGAACAATCTAATCGAATAAAAACCGCTATTGTGCAACATCATGATGTAACTGGCGGCTGAAGGTTGTTGAAACTTGGAATTTATGCCGCTTGTTTATTGAAGTATTTTCCAGATTAATCATTGATGTGTTTTATGAATCATCTAGTAGGTACCTTTGGTACTGAATTTAGCCCTGAAAATAGCCACGACACCGTCGTAGTCAGTGGCCTGCTGGAGGCTTTCTGGTAGCCTGCTAAGTGCCAGGCGGTCTTCTGTGATGTGGTTACGAGCAAGGACTTTGGATAAAATGAGGTAATTTCTGCTCGGGAACACAACACTACAATTATAACCATTTGGCTAAATTGGATTTGCAGTGCCTTTGAAGAAAGACTCCAGGTTTCTTTGGTGAAAGGGTTTTTAAAAGATTATACCTATTTTTCTGTTTATTACAGGTTATGTAATGTGAAGTTATCAAGGAATGGGCAGTTACAAACCATAGTTACCGAGTAGCAAAAACCCAGTTATATATGCTGGTTTTTTAGTGGAAAATACCTATAAAATACCTACCATAAAATACGAAGCGCGATAATAACTATGTTTTGTGGTCTCCACAATAATGTGCTAAAAACTCAACAATTTAAACATTATTGTGGTCGCCGTTTCTTATCACGCAGTTGGAAATCCCTGCGTAATACAAAACTGTGACATTGTTTATAAATATCAACTGTTATCAGAATACCTACTTTGATAACTTATTAAACTTTTGCTGATTAAAATTATTATTTCTTTTGAATGAATGGAAAACATTGTCTCATTCCAGCTATCTTGTTTCAAACTATATGAATTTCCAGTGGGTCTGTTCGATTTTATTGATTGCAATTATAAGGCCATTTAATCACTACAGTGAGCACTTTGCTTTATCTTGAGTGTGTTCTCGGCTTTATTCGTTTCGTGCCCTCTGTGTAACCGTAGAACTGATGGCAAGGCCTGTCTTAGAACAAGGTTTCACAGTAAGGATAATCAATTAATCACTATAATCAATGTTGTTACAGGTGGTTGCCTATCAAAGTTTCTTGTGACATTCATGTGACAAGATGGTCATTATTATTGCAACTTACCCATAAATGATGTTTTTTTTTTAAACAGTGATAAATGATGTATTGATAACTTACTTAATAGGTATTATCTTCTAAGGCAGTGAATTTTAAAATCCTAAACGCAAAGCACTTTACGCATAGATATGCCACGGTGATCATCATACTATTAGCATGGGCGTACCCACGGTGGGGCAAGATGAGGTATCTGCCTCACCCTGGTCCCTGTCTCGAACCTAAAAATGTGGTTTTAAATTAATTATTCATTTGTTAAAATTCAAAATTACCGCACGAAACAGTAAAGTATCGATGAATCAAACGAACATACGTAGTTATCGAGTTTTATCGAGAGAAATTCCTACTTATCGAGTTTATTTACTCCTGCCCCACCCCTAAAAAAATGCTGACTACGCCGATGACTATTACCTAATTCCTAAGTATAGCCTGCACCCTAATTGCGTAATACACTATCAATCACAATTTGAATCAGTTTGCTAATCCATTGCTTCATAAGTTCGTAAAAAAAACAACGTAAATAACGCAATGAATGTTGTTGAACTGTCAAAATTAAACAGGTTGTGAGACTTTACCTACCTTATGTCTTATCTTCTGTCATTCATTCTGCCTAGCCTTTTCCCAATCATGTTGGGGTCGGCTTCCAGTCTAACCAGATGCAGCTGAATACCAGTATTTAATTAATACCTACCTACTTATGTAAGCTTCAAAATTAGAAATAAGTCAGACAGCACCGCAAAACGTTCATACAGAGATTAAATCACTGGAAGATGAGCTTCCCGCAAGCCTGACTCCAAAATAGTCTTTTGACGACAAAGATGGCCGCCAATTTTTTTGCGGGAGACCTTCTTTTGAAACGGAATTCATAATACGTTAGATAATATCTGGAAAAATTGATTATTCCACCGATAATATATGTTTGTAAATGTGTCGTTAAAACGTAGTAGTCAATCAGAAACGTAATCTTACTACACGAGGCACGAGATGTGAATCTAACCGTGAATGGCTACACGCGTGAGTTTTATTGAAAAACTAGTACTTAGTACGTAGGTAGGGCTTGGATTGTTGATAAATATAGCGGTGAATAGGTTGTGTGATTCTCATACACGTGGTTTATGAGAAAGCATATTTACAAAAGAGAGATTTATTTGATTTCAGAGCTATAACTAAAATATTAAAGAAAGGGCAAAGGGATAAAAACAAAAGTTTTTCTAACTTAACAGACAGCTGTGCTCCTGTGGGGAGTTAGTCGCGCCACTTCTTCCCAGCTAAAGGACTAAGAAGTGGTGAAGAGTGTGCATTTTGCTATTGAACTCTAAATAGAACATCATTCTGCATTTAGCATTCTGACAGTTAGCAAAAATAACAGCTGTTGTACTTTTGAACTTTGAAAATTGGCAATATACTTACACTGTTTTAGGTACTGAGGGTTTTGACGTACCAAGGGGTATCGTGTTACCCAGTAACTGGGTTATGAAGGTCACATAGGCAGTCACTCCATGTTAAATACTTATCTGACCTCCACAACCCAGTGACTGGGAAATACGATACCCCTTGGTAAGACTGGTTGTCAGAGTTTCGGGCTTCTGACGACTCCTAAAGACTGTCAAAGATCCACGAATGACAGCCGGGACCAACGGCAACGTGCTTTCCGAGGCAAGCAGGAGTCTCGATATGTAAAGATGGTCATCCATCTACAGACCAACCCCGGCAAGCGTAACTTCACCTGATGAATCGACCCGTGCGGCTGTTATTACTTAGCCACGAGCTCCTCATGTGTGTCCCAACCACTTCTTCAATCAAATAATTTAGTTTCTATTCGCAGTAGATAGGATGGTTATTCCATCCAGTGCCAACCCACTGCTAATCGACTTTTGCACAAAAGTCTTCCCGTTCACTGGACCCTCAACTGAGATTGATAGCAAGATCTATTCATCCAGATAGGAAAGAACCAGGGGCCTAAGTCTACTAATTTAGAAATGTTACAATGGTCTCTTAATGGTGAGTTTTTGAGCGTTTTTGTATGGCAAATCTGTCAAAAACCCACCATTGAGAGACCATTGTAACGTTTATAAATTAGTAGACTTAGGCCCCTGATAAAAGGTAGTATCGACGCGACGGTAGATACATCTATATTACCCATTACCCATGTTTGGACCCAGTCAGTAGGTGGCCACGCTTATTGCGGCCTCAGAGGCTTTGTTCAGATCGTCAAGGATGCAGGTAAGCTGACATTTGCGACACACCAGCAAATGTGACATAGTCTAGTTGGCAAAACTGTAACATACTAGGGTACCAAGTAGGTACAACCAAACTATGTATCGGCTTAATTAAGGAAGCCAATAAGATCGAGGTTAAAGAAAAAGTTGACTTTTGTGCAAAATACTAATTGTGCCGAATGGCCTTTGAACTTTTGTTTGGATAGAATCTTTCGTGATTTAATTTGAAATCACACATTCCAACCTCACAGATTACCAAAGCATATGACTCACTTACAGTCAGCAAAACAAACCGAATGTTATTAATAATTTTGACACGTGCGACCAAACTGCGCGCGCGCAGCTCGGGTGTCGAATCGCACATAATCACACGAACTTGTCGCTGACGCATGATATTTTGTAATAGTTGAAACTACTACATGATTATTAAAATTGATTTAGCTGACAAGGTACTTTTTAATGGCATGGTTTGGTTCGACTCCTGTGTCCAGTATTTTCTCTTAACAGGAGAAGATTCAGAAGGTCTTCGGGTTTGAATTAGGAAATAATATACCTATACCTAAATCGCTTTAGCGTGACAATAGCGGTCAAATCCCTTTCCCTAATAACTCTCCGTAGGAACCCAAATAATAAACTATGTATGGTTTTCATTGTTTAAACACGTGAAGATCACGATAGATATAGATAGGACGTTAACGGACTTAATTTCAGTTTTACAAATTAGAGCTATTTTTTTAATAAGGCATTCTAGACAATATAGGTGTCAATGACCTCTATTGACACGCTAAAGCGATTCGGGTATACACTATTTTTAATGCCAGAAAAGCCAAAATGCGTAACTGTCATTTCTTCCAACATTTCTTCTCTTCTTAATTAGATCCAATTAAAAAATCCTAAAACAAGACCTAAAAAATCTCTACAAAAACATTATGTATCTCCATTTTAAAATTGTCCATATTTAGCCGTGAACCTCATCAAATGGCCATGGCAACTAACAATGTCGAGCAGTCATTTAATAGACACCGACTCACTGCCGTAACCTGATTCCGGCGCCGGCGCCGCCCGCCGCCGCCGCCGCTGTCAAGAATCGGATTATGACACTTTATGCACTTGTGGTGCTGGCCTTAGATACTGCAGTACAGGTGAAATGAAATTATGTAAGCGGTAAGTACTATAACTTGGATATTTAGATCAGTTTAACATGGTGTCGACATTTCCTACCTAGGAGGAGACCTACCTAGGAGTTTTTTGGGGTAACTCACAACATTTTGGAATAAATAAAATCATTAATTACTCGGAAAATTTAATCTTGTAGTAATCTTCACACAACAAACATTTTACGAATTCATTTTTGACAAAATCAGGACATAAATATTATGAAAGGATTAAGTATGCAGTATTAATTATACATAGCAGATGGCGTTCTATTCTATCGTTTCTGCCTACCCCCATGGGATGATGGCGTGAGTTTATCTATGGATTAATTATCCATTTACTGTGATAGACAAACCCTGATTGAAATTAACACGTGCTACCGTAATTCAACTCTTGTGTCACGCTCGTGTCGAATTGCACATATGTCATAATCTTATGCAGTTGTCATACTGCTGATGATAGCCTGCGCTTACATCATATGTATTCGTTGATTTTATGACACAGTTAATAAATGTCTGTTGTCTAGTGTTCTAAATCAACGCTGATAATAAAAACAAGCTGATTTTGCGTCCGAAATAAGACAATCTAGGTCAAAAAATAATGTTGACCGTTGTCACAGTGCGGCGCTATGCGCGAAGAATACTAAAAACTAAGTGTAGAAAAGTCACAGGTACATTTATAATGTGTCATATTACTTAATATGCCCTAAATTCTGAAGCAATCTGAGGGTTTTGTCGGAATGACATAACTAAAACTCCACAATATTTCTGGTTTCTAAAACCGCACCGTGTAGGTGTATGCCGTGGGCTCAGATCGATTGTGTAGTCGTCCTGAGACATGATAAGAAATCCAACTGCCAGTAGGTAATCCTACTGCATCTATCTATACTATGGCTACAGTGTCAAATTACGTATAGGTATTTTGCACGCACTTGTAGCGCTGACGTTGTTTTGTAGCGTTCGCGCATGCTACCTAGTTAAGTAATTTGTTATCTTTTAATTGAAATCCTAGCAGTTTTGATTACTTTTAATGCGGGAAACTGAACCTCCACGTGTGACGCTACAAGGCGTTTATATCGAGATTCTGTTGACTTGCTTATTTTCTTAAGTACTAGCTTTTTACCAGGGTTTTCAGGAGCTCGTAGCTAAGTAAGGACAGTCGCACGGGTCGATCCACCAGGTTAAGCTACGCTTTCCGGAGTTGTTCTGAGGATGGGTGACCATCTTTATATACGGAAACTCCTCCGTGTTTTGGAAAGCACATTAAGCCTTTGGTCCCGGCTGTCATTCGTAGATCTTTGAAAGTCGTTACTGGTCGTCAGAAGCTCGAAAGTCTGACAACCAGTCTTACCAAGGGGTTTCGTATTACCCAGTTACTGGGTTGTGGACGTCAGATAGGTAGTCGCATGTAAAATAGGTACTGGTATTCAGCTGCATCCGGTTAGACTGAAAGCCGAACCCAACGTAGAGGGAAAAGGCTGGGCAGATTGTTTTTTAAGCAGATTTTCAAACGACTAAATGTATCTAGATAAAAGTATCCTATATGTTAATAGATTTAGTCTACTTGTGTGTCAAACTTCATCTAAATTATGTTTTAGCAATTGAGTTATATACCTACTTTCATTTAATGTTTTCAGCGGTGTTTAAAATTAATAATCAAATAATAAATAAATAAAAACGTGCCAAAAATAAACCCACTAAATTAGAAACCATAAAAAACACCTTATCATAATCACCAACACGACGCTCTTGACGTATCGTAGTGACGTTTTACGATACCATGCGCCGCGCGCTGCGCCGGCGCAGTTACGCAACGAATACCTACGTAACGATATAGTAATCGAGTTGATCTAATATGTAGGTAGGTTCATGTGTTTTTTGTCGATTATAATTGAAAGTAGATGAGCGTGGCAACACTGGTGTAGTTATTATGAGACTTCGTTGTGTAATGGATAAAATACAGTACCTACTCCAGGTAATGGATTATTACACTATGCTCATTTTTGGCACCTCCAAATTGTTTTTTTTGTCATTTCCCAAAAAATATATATCTTAGTAGGTTGCCCGCGACTTGGTCTGCGATCCAGGATGAAAGGTAGCCTATGTCTTTCTCCAGGTCCTAGGATACCTATTTGTAAAATTTCCTCCGAATCCGTTCAGCCGTTTTAACCGTGAAATGGTATCAAAGACAATAAGTTCCGCATTTATAATATTATCTTTCTCGGGTTTAATTTTTTGTGTGTTTTATGGGTGCGTTTGTGAGGATCCGCACGGTCCACTCAGGCGCAACTTTCGTGGTCCCCCGACTAGTTTCGAGCGGAGCCCTAATTTTTAAGCTGGTCACACTGTGGAATTATTCACACAATCCTGATTAATACACGTGATTACAACCAATCAATCTGCCTAGCCTTGTCCCTACTATGTTGGGGTCGGCTTCCAGTCTAACCGGATGCAGCTGAGTACCAGTATCTTACATGGAGCTGGAACTGCCTATCTAACCTCCACAACCCAGTAACTGGGTAATACGATGCCCCTTGGTTAGACTGGTTGTCAGACTTTCAGGCTTCTGACGACTCGTAACGACTGTCAAAGATCCACGAATGACAGCCGGGACCAACGGCTCAACGTGCTTTCCGAGGCACGGAAGAGTTTCGGTATGTAAAGATGGTCACCCATCCACGGACCAACCCCGGTAAGCGTAGCTTAACCTGATGGATCGACCCGTGCGGCTGTTACTACTTAGCCACGAGCTCCTCACACGTGATTACAACCGAAACCAATATAATATTAATGGTCCATTAATACCAAAAAATATAACTACTACGGTCATGATGACTGCAGGTTTATCCCCATTTTAACCAAACGATTATGCACTACAAATTATTATTTAAAGGTCTTGTTTTAAGCTTTGGGCTCTAAAAACAGCCACTGGTTTTCCCTTAAAGTGCTGATAAAGACAAAAATAAACAACAAGTGTGGATGCTGTAGTTAATTGGGTTAATATTATCATTTATCCTGTAACAATATTTATGTTGTTATCTACAGAATTTCCCATACTATAGGTAATGTAAACATATTATTTCCTGTTAGGGGTACACTGCACCACGTACCTACAACACATCATACTTCTATCACATGAGTAAGGGCACGTAGCGTGACCCAGGTTGAAGCTACGGAGGTACAGAAAAGTTGAAAGCATGTGATGAGGATGTCATGCCAACATTAAAATCATTATAATAAATGATTGTGTTAACAACATAATAATTGCCCATACATAATTATAGCCTAACATCACCCCTGTTTTTAACCCCCGACGGAAAAAGAGGGGTGTTATAAGTTTAAAGTGTGTATCTGTGTATCTGTCTGTTCCCTCGTAGCTCCCAAACGGCGGAACCGATTTTGATTATTATTTTTTTGTTTGAAATGTGTCTTGATCGAGAGTGGTCTTAGCTACAATTCAAGAAAATCGGTTCAGCCGTTTGAAGATTATCAGCTCTTTTCTAGTTGATGATTGGATGTGCGCATCTTCCACAGGTCTGATCGATTTTAAATGTAGTATTCTGTTACTTCAATGATATTAGAAGAACATAGTAACCTTGAACCGATACTGCAGCATCACCTGGAATTGTGTCGGAGGTTATTTAAATTTTTAATTTTAACTTGTACCCGAAGGGTTAGACAGAGGCATACAGATATTTCACCCACATTTCGCCAGTTATGTTTAAGTCCCATGTAATAGGGGGCGAGCCTATTAACATCAACCGGGAACAAATCTAGACAAGGCTCTACTGAAAAATTCCAGATGGAAAAACCCAATAACACTTTGCCCGGCCGGGAATTGAACCCAGGACCTTATACTCAGGAGTAGCTCTAGCGACAAGACCAACGAGGCAGTCATGTTACTAAAAGAGTAATAAATATTAATGTTGATGGATGTCCGAGAAGGCCCAAGAAAAATGGATGGATTATGAGAGGGATGGCCGACACCAAGTAATATGGGACGCAGCAGGAAGATGATGAACAAAGAGGATGGATGCACCTGTTCTGCTTTACCACATTGCAATCACCAAAACTGTCTATCCCAGGTACTTTCTGTAAAAAATATATTTTCATCACTGCTCTCAAAACGGTGAAGGAAAACATCGTGAGGAAACCGGCATGTCCTAGAACCAAAAGTTCTCGCCCGCGTGGACATTACAGCCCACTCCCTCTTGAAAAGAGGAGGCCTGTGTCCCTCCCAGCAGTGGGAACATTATGGCTGATTATGCTAAAACAAAACCCTGAAATCCCAAAAAAAAATCACTTGCTATTCCCTACATTTTTTCGAGTAGATAATAAATGCGTGGAGGTGCTGATTTTGTAATAGCGGTTTCAGGGTTGGTCCCATAATAAAAGATGTTCATAATTATGAGTACAATGACCCCCTTAAGAAGTTTTCAGTTATTCCAATTAGGTTACACCTTGTAGATTACACACCGGCCGATGAGAAAATGCGTTCCTAACACCTCAGCTGAGTAAAAAAGAATACGTGTTTTGTGAATTTAAACTTCATTCGTTTCTAATCTTGTCCAACTGACAGGTGTCAGAAACGCATTCTCTCAGTGGCCGGAATATTTATAAGTAGTAGCATATTTTTGTTTGAAAACGTGTTTCTAACTGCACACAAACAAAGCTATTCAAGTGTAACGGTTTGCTCGTGCGCATTACAATATAATCAGTATCTAAGAAATAGAGCACTATGTTTTATTTATTATTTCACAATATAAAACGTAGTGGAAACTTTTGATCGGTTAGCGGCCGATAAATGAGTAGTTATGTAGGTACGTAAACAAACTTGATATTAAAAATGATGTAGGTATTAGGTATGTTTAATGCTCTGATAGCCTGAAGGTTAAAGGGTACTTCTCAAGTATGACGATGAGGGTTCAAAATATGGCAAGTAAAGATGTGACTTTATGAAAACCGGGTTCCGTACCACCGTTCAATATTCAACACTACATTTTTTTTTTAATACTTTATTTAAAAAAACACGTTTCTTGCATGGAGACCCCCTTTAATTTTTAACTTTATTTTATTTTTAATAGCACATAGCAAATTCCCGAAATAAAAACCGAAAATACCGTTTATTTACGATAACGTACGCCTTATACCGTACCAATTTAAATTATCTGAATGCTTAAACACCTACTTTATAGCTAATTCAAAGAGAATTGTACAATTTATAAACAAACGTTAGATATACAACGATCTATCATGTACCAAAAACAAGTAGTATATTACTTCAAAATGTGATATTGTCACCATTAGACACGGTTGAGTATCATTATAAAATATTTTCAAAGTAATTTAATCTAAAAACGAAACAGTAGCAGCCCTGCAAGTATTTTAATCACCAAGTTCAAACGGTGAATGAAAGTAATTCTGATTTCAGACATAAATAATATGTAGTAATAGATGAGTGTAATGCCCTGAGATAGTGGCGTCATCTGGCGGATGACCATGACCGTCAGAGACATTGAGGATTGAGTACGAGCAGCTGTCATTATGGCTAATCAATCAAAATACAAGCACCCAGTATACCTAAGGTCTGTTCAAATCCTTGTTTCCGGTTGATGTTATTATTGAAAAAGTCATTAAAAAAATTGAAGTTGAAACGGCTTGGCGCGCGACGATGGGAAGAGGCCAGACGGAATGACCATAATGGCCTGGAAGTTGGGTAGGCCTCTGGTGTGGGACGCAACCTGCGTCGACACCCTTGCGCCATCCCATCTTCCTAGCACGGCGGGCTGTGCTGGAGCGGCTGCTGCAGGAGCAGAAAACCTCAAACGGCGCAAATACAACAACCTTATTGGGAGTTACATGTTTGAGCCGTTTGGGGTTGAAACACTAGGGCCTTGGGGTCCGAGTGCCCATCGAGTATTCCGGGACATCGCCAAGCGGCTGGTCGACTCTACACGTGACCAGAGGGCTGGGCTATTCTTAGCCCAAAGGATCAGCATTGCGATCCAACGCGGCAATGCTGCCAGCCTTTTGGGCACTTTCTCCATCGACAGCGATGCGGATGAATTTTTTGATGCCCAATGAGCTCTTCCCCCCTTTTTTTTAAGTTTCGATAAGTACTTGTACATACTATATTTTTATTTATAAGATTAGTTTAGACATTTTAATTTATTTTTATTTGTTTGCTGAATTGGTGCAACAATGAGTTAAAAATAAACCAATCTATTTAAAGTTGAAACCGAATTTCATGTGTGGTAGTAGGTGTTAAAGTGGGTAATTTTAACAATTAAGTAAAAGTCATATTTTGTTTACATGTTTGGAAACTAAATTGCGAATGAAAATAAGGCTACTAGCTATTGCCAGGCCCAGACATACCTATAACCTTCAGAAAAATTTGAAGAATTTTTATTAATCTGAAGAATTTGCACTTATTTTTATAAACTTATTTTTATTAATCTAAAGAATTTGCACTTATTTTTCTATATAGTATAAACTACTGAATACGTGGATTTATGTCTTTTGCGTTTAGTAAATCGTAGCAAGGCTACTGTATATTCACAGTCTCGTTTTATTTTTCTGTGCACTTAAAATCTGAGTCAGAAGCCGGTGGTTCGGACTCAGATTTTAATATCTGATCAACTACCGTTCACAAAAAGTGAAATAATGATTTCCTTCATAACAAAATGGAATGAAGTGTAATTACTTACGTAAAGTGTTAAAATAAAATACTGTACACTTCATTTTTCAGATTGGCAAAACTAAAAAAAAAACAACTCAAATATAAATTGAAAGGAGTATTTACCGCAAACACCACAAATCCTCCATCATTTAGATCAAAAAGCCACAAAAGTTACTGAAAATATGAATAAATCTTAACAAAACATGCTTTTGCTAAAATATATACCGTCGTTAACACACACAGAAAGCTGTTTTTCTCGTTAACATTACGCCACGACGTGTCCTCATCGCTTTTCCCCGAAATCTCACGAAGCGATGACCTAAAAACGGTTAAATCTTAATTCACGGAACATTTATTTCAGTGATCGACGAAAATAATAAGATTTGGGACAATACGTTATAGTTTTTAAACGATTTCACACGAACTGTCACGATGAAATAGCTTTAATATTTAATATTAGCTCCGGATCATGAAAATTCTTGTAAATCGTAAAAATATAATTTATTGGGAAACGTAGGTCTTTGCCACGCTGTCTCTGTGAGGTGAGGTGTATTCGTTTTTTATGATTTTCTTGTCTAACGATGGAAAATTCTAGACTATAATGTTTGGGCATGAAAAGCCCTTTCCATTCCCGTGGAAACATAAGTCAACCAAAGTAGATATATACAGGGAGGCAGGGACATCGACGCGAAAACGGTTACCACGTATTCAGTGCATCATTCTGAGCCCCCATAAATAGAAAATTTAAATCGGTTATTGAAAAAAAAAATCTGCTGTTCCATACATTTTGACCGGTAGGTGGGTATAAATTTCGCACTATTGTCCGAAATTTATTCGGAAGAGAAGGCTTATTCCGCGGATATTTATTCCTGTTTGGTCGAATCCTCCCTAAGCAACAGATTTTGTTTCTGTTTTCAACATCACTTAATCCGGAAGGTTTGTGTGTAATATACCTTAATTAATATTAAAATTACATAAAGTAAAGCAATTTCGAAGTTTTGTCAAGTTGTAAAAACCATGCGAAACAGAGACGGGTAGCATACGTTTATAAGATCTATGGTTGTGGTGCGACGCTTTCACAGCAAAATATATCAAAGCTAGATGACCTTTAACCCTCTTACTATCGCTCCATTAGTTCCTACTCCATGTTTATCGTCTATCCCAAACGAAGCTTTTCCAAAAGGATTGCCGTGACGTCACTCAGGCGAGGATTTTTCCTTTATTTCCCCCGCGTCAACTTCATCAAGGCGAATACTTATTTACAGATGCGGATTGCGGAGGAATTGTTTATTTTGCTCTGTGTGTCGGTAAAAGTATACAAAATATATGAGAATGTGGAGTCATGGGGAGTTGTTGTTGTGTGTGCTTGACTAAAACAGTAAACTAGAAATAAAGAAAATTATTCGATTTATAACTGGAAAACTCGGGAAAATTCGCGGGTACTGAGGCCCAATTTTTGTTCGTTAGGCAGTTGCTCCATGTAAAATACTGGACTACATCCGGCTAGACTGGAAGCCGACCACAACATAGTTGGGATAAGGCTGGGCAGACGATGATGTCCCTAAAATCTAAAAAAAAAATCGTAATGACACTAATTTTGAAAATTAACTACGAAGCTTTTAAAATCCTTTCACATTCCTTAAAGACACTTTGGAATTTTTGTATCCTCTATAATCCATAAATAATGTCTATAAATAATAATACAGTGTAAAACTGTGATTATACTAGGCTTATTATTATTATTTATAGCAGCGGTGTTGCCCCTCATATCTGCTAGTCTACAAGCACAACCTATTATTAACTAGTTTAGCTTCAGATAACTTGTAACCAATACGAATATTAAAAGTGAAAACTAGTCAAACTGGTACCTACAAGACAAGGTTAGTGAAAGACGTACATAGATACCTAGGCATCTACCTATATCCTAATTTTCCACTAAGTTATTCCGAGCGGAAAATGAAGTAAAGTTACATTATGGAATCGTCATGTATACATACATAATTTATTTATTTATTTAAAACATTTACAACATAAAAACAAAACATAAATTAAAGTCGCTTTTCGTTTTTGTGAGCGCGTCGTTCTTCTAAACCGATAATTCCATATAAATGCTATTCTATTTTCTTATATCTGTGGTAAAATCTGCTTATGTCAACAAAAAAACTCGTCCATACTCAATTTAGTTTAGATAAAGGCATCTCAACTTGAGTCTCGCCAAAAATCCGATCAGACTTCCCGTTAAGACAATTTTCACAAGTTCATTAATAGCGACTCAAACGAAAATGATCAATTTATTTTTCGTACAATAAATTGATGATTATTATTTGATCATACAAAATTATCTTATGAATCAACTGAGAAAAATCGAAGAGATTCAATTGTCATTTTCATACCTACACTTAGCCAATACTTAACCCGCCAATTAAAATGGTATTATTGCTAAGTAATATGGGGCGAACCTATCATCGCCAAAATATTCCATTATTTAAAAACCCTGCCAGAAAACTGTTCAACCTACTTTCTGGAAAAAAAACCCTGAACTTTAAAATTGTCTTTACGCTCGGAAAACGCGCCAGAAAAAACCCATTAAGACCAATATTTTAAATAAACTCCCAGACAAACTGGCACTTCTATCAACACTTTAATTTATTTAACTTTACTAACATTGATATTTTTACCAAGCCACGCCCACATTGGACAAAAAATAACGTAGTTTGTCCAATCAAATTGACTATTATGACATAATCAGACGGAATGATTCATCTGTCTGTGGCACTTTGCTCTATGGTTAACGGTCTACCAAATATGAGGAAGTCTGTGCTACTGAGGTTGGAAAAATGCCATACAGTTGGAGTATTGGTAAAAGCTAAGATAAACTCGAAATTCAAATATTGGATTGGAACTTTTTGAAGTTTCTTTTGCTAAGAAGAGGTCGGAGATATTTTGATTCAGGCGCGTTGAGTCTTTTTTAAATATGGAACTGGCTTTTGTGCTGCATCCCTAGTAAGTTCTTTATAAAAGCATCGTTTATAAAATTCTAAACTGTGACCAATCCTTATATCAATGAAATACTTTCTAATAAAAAAAAATTATCATCATCAGAATGCCCTTATCCCAATTTATTCGGGGTCGGCGCAACATATCTTGGTCTTTCATACTCCTCTATTAATCGTTGTCTCGATAGTCACTCCCTTCCTAGCCATTATCTTGCATCCACTCCATCCATCGCGTCTTTGGTCTTCCCCTACTCTCCAGCGTTAGGTACGTCTGGCATTTTTGCTGAACTGGGCCTTTTTGGCGCAGCCGTAAGGCACACTCCTCTGCTAATTTCTTACATCATAATTTTCACACTTTTTATTTTTTATCTGCTGTATGTTATATTGTGTGCCTTTTAGTCTGTGTTAAATAAACGTGTTTTCTTTCTTTTTCTTAAAAAAAATGAAGAATGTGTGAATATGTTTTCACCATACAGGGTAACCTAGTCAAAAACCGGAAACGCTTTAAGTAAGTTCTTCTCGGTCAATAAACCCAGTTCAGGACAAAACCTCTTTTCAAAAAACTCCTTACTTGGCCGACATGCAACAATAATATACTCTCTCAAACCATTACCTACCGTAAATGATCCAACAAAATGTATATAAAAATCACCTCAGTGAGTGATAACCTAGTTAATACGTACTTGATCCCGGACGAGCGGCTTTGTTTTTTAAACATTTATTATAATTCTAAGAAAATAAGTTCACTGAGAAAGAGTAACACGATAACTATGATTCTAAAATATTCCATTGTTTACTTGTGAAGCTGGTGTGAAAGGAAGACTGAGTCTAGGTACATTCCTTATTGATAAATTCATATCCAATATCAATATCATTGTTATCACTAATAAAATGCCACTTTGTCTAGGCTCTCTGCTCCCTCAATAATCAATGTGTGTAGCCCACTACACAGTGGTAGGTCCACTGTGTAGGACCTACCACCACTTCTCCACCCACCACCGCCACCACCTCACTACTTCAGCCTATTATCCTCGGGGAATACAGCTGTGATGTGCTGTAACAAAACATTTGCAACCACCACCTATCATGTTTACAAATCACTCGTTAGCTGTTGCCAAGAAATCGATGTTTTTATAAACTCTTCCTGAAGATAATCTTGTAATTTGTAGTGGCGTTGGATTCGTGACAATTTTTAGATGTTAGTCATAAAAGTTTCGTCTACTTCTGGATCGGTGAGTAGACTTGCAGGCACAGTGACTCTCGCGTGAGTTAGTAGTTGTTAGGTGACAACTTGAAGGAAAGTAGAAAGAGTAGGGTAATTGTTGATAACCCTCCTTTTTGCATCGCCGTAGTCGGGTAAAAAGAATGAGAATTTTCTGACTATACGCGGTGTAAGCGACATTGATGCGCTTATGAATTCGGCATTGAGTTGAAATATTTCGTAGGATATTTAAAAACAAATCTGCTGTTCTGTTCAATACAGTTTGACCGTGTTTGACGTGACCACTTTTGTATGAAACATATTTTTTTTTAATAACTGTCGAATTTCATCGCTGAAGGATAGATAATTATATCCCCCAGCTGGGCTTGCTCGTTCCCTCATAGATCTCATCCATCGCTTTCCATCAGCCAAGGTCGAGGTCAAGAGCTGGCACATAACACAACAAAAAACAAAAAAACTGAATTCATGTTAACAGTTTGCGCGCAGATATCCCTTATACCCTGTATTTAATTTTAAATGCTATTCTATAAGCGTTAAACCTGCTTATATCTTGGTCGTCCGCAGGACATAGATTAGGTGACTTCACATTAAATTAATACTATCACATAAAATTCCCGGAGTCACACGTATCTAATCTGTTCGATTTATGTCCTAACATGTGTGACTCCGGATTTTTAATCTGTCTTTCTGTGATGTCTTGTTTATACCTTTTTAGTTGACTTATTTTTCGTAGTTAGGTTTTAGTTTTTATTACTTTTATTTTTTAGCTGCACGTCTTCCTTGCTCTAATACATAAATAAATAAAAGCAATAACTATCTGCAGAAGCTAGACGCTACTTAAAAGAACCTAAGTAGTGTGTTGAACGAATGAAAGTCGTAATAGTTGGGCCAACGAAGTTAATATCGAATATTTATGTACTGTGACTTCTCAGTCAGTAAAAGCGTTGAAACAAATATAATTAGTTCACAGCGAATTCTTGAGAAAGTTGCTCTGGAAGCGGGAAAATCTCCAGTAAATTAAGATCAAGTTCAAGGCAAATTACAGGAAAACCACATTATTTTGATTCAAAACTGTTTGTTTACACAACTAAATTACGTGTTCAGACTCAAGAGACATAAGACAGCTCGTACTTGACCCCTTTTCAATTTTGTTCAACATACTACGTGATTTTCCTGGTTTGAGAAAATTATACGTAGGTATTTTGCCTGAGTCAGAATTTTTTACTGACATGACTAGCAATATTTTTGTTTATTGGACATTGGACATACCTAATTGTAATAGCTCATCATAATACACAGCTTATACACTTAAAAATAAAAGTAATAAAAACTAAAACCCAACTACGGCAAAAAAGTCAACTAAAAAGTAGGTATAAACAAGTCATCACAGACACACAAATTAAAAATCCGGAGTCACACGTGTTAGGGTATAAATTGAATAGATTACGTGTGAACCCGGATTTTAAATTTTTCTGTCTGTTAAATTTTTTTTTTTGTCTAGTTCATGACTTCATGTTCTCTAGAGGGCGCCATATTCATTTTAATGTGACGTCACATGACCTATAACTAGCGGACGACCGAGACGCTTCCAACGATACCCCATTTCTCAAATTATGATGAGTAGAGATGAACACATATATAACGGTCAAAATCATAACCCTCCTTTTTCCTTAACCGTAGTCGAAGGGTAAAAAACTACTAGCGACCCGCCCCGGCTTCGCATGAGTGCAATTTATATGTGAAGACGGTATTCTGTTTACCTACGACACGTAAGTGCACAGTTCTGAGTAACCTAACCTAACAAACAGTACTAGGCTTGCATGAATTCAAAAATAGTAGAGTAATAGGTAATACGGGCTGGTGTCCGCAACTCCACGTCAATGCGCGTATTTTATTAGTATTATTAAGTACTGTATTTTATATACAGTGTGAGTCTTCATAATGTGCACATATCGAAATGGGGGAATCTATGCTTAATTTTATCGACGGAAAAAATAAAAAATAAAATCTAAATACATTTTTTTTTCCATTTTTTTTATTTAAAAAAATTCGTCTTATTGATTTTTTTTTACGATTATTGTAAAAATTGATTAAAAAAACAGATTTTTGGACGAAATACCTGTTTATTTTCAATCGAGGGTTTTTTGGGTTTTATTGTGAGGGGTTTTTCCCACAATTTTCATTTTATAAGAACACTTAATTACTACCAATCATTATGGAGTTGAGTTTGTTTCATCGCGATAAATCATTTAAAAGTTACACCGTTTTTTTACATTGGGGTAAAAAAAATAAAAATAGATTTTTTTAAATATTTTTTCCGTTTGTCAAATTAAGCATAGAATCCCTCATTTCGATATGTGCACATTATGAAGACTCACACTGTATTTACCCGACTACGACGAAGCGAAAAGGAGGGTTACGATTTTGACCGGTATGTATGTATATGTATGTACTGACAACCTGTAACAACTGTCAAAGATCTACAAATGTCAGCCGAAACCAACGCGCAATGGCTTAACGTGCTTTCCGAGGCACGGAGAAGTCTTGGTGTTGGTATCTAAAGATGGTCACCCATCCACAGACCGACCGCGGCAAGCGTAGCTCAACCTGACCGATCGACCCGTGCGGCTGTCATTATTTTGCCACAAGCCCTACCGCTTTCAACGTCAACAGCTTGAAATGAGGGCAATATATTACCAGGAACTACGAACGGGAAGGATTTATCAGAAGCAATGTAAAACAAATATTTTGATTTCAATGCACCCGAGTGGTTTTCTGCAAACATTGTAAGTGCTGCTGTATCTTTTATTTACAGATAAGGATCGAGGCCATACGTGCAGGATAAGCAATGTAATGTAAACTTACTTTAGCTCATATATAAGATATATAACGCTCAGTCTCTGAATATGATATTCTCAAAATATCATAATCTC
The DNA here is from genome assembly GCA_914767815.1 of Eupsilia transversa. Classification (NCBI taxonomy): domain Eukaryota; kingdom Metazoa; phylum Arthropoda; class Insecta; order Lepidoptera; family Noctuidae; genus Eupsilia; species Eupsilia transversa. Next base: position 11,006,118 of record OU611887.1, on the reverse strand, counting down.
AAAACACCATAATCGCAAATCATTACATTATCAAAACATCATATTCTCAAAACATCATATCATCAAAATATCATGATCTCAAAACACCATATTCGCAAAACACAACATTCTTATGATACCACATTCAAAGTACCAGTATTTACTTGCTATTGAAGTCGACACCACCAGTTTTTGTTGGCTATCTGACATAACAGCAGTTTGCTGGTGCTCACGAGAGAACTTAGAACCAGATGAATATAATGTACAGAGACGTAATGTACTGCAACGTGACTTTTGCGTTTTCAACCTATTTTTTTTTAGTTCATAATATATTACTGGCCATCAATTTTCTATTCTTAGTTTTCTACACTACACAACGGATCTATTTTGTAAAAACTTTCCCCTTGAACTCATAAGTGAAGAGTGATAATCCCTGGCGTCAGCTGGTCACGCTCACTTTACCTCAGTTTTTACGATAAGATTTTACAGAATGAACAAGCTGATGTCAAAGCAGGATAAGATCAGAATAAGATAAGATCAGTGTTTGCTCGTGTTTTAACAGCTGATAAATTAATACGGACAACGCAAAAAGACGATGTTAGTAGAACTCCTTGATATGGAGAAGTTAGTTCACCCATGCATTATTGGAATACACGAAGCATGAATCCTCTTTGTTGGTTTAATCGGAATTATACATGAGACTAAAACTCGCAACAGACCTTGAACTTTGAAATTAGCAAAAACAAATTTAGAATTAGCAACAACTCCGCGTAAACTGCCGTAAACAAAGTAATTTAGCAAACAGTCGTTAAACAGAATTTATAGTTTGTACTAGTGGCTAAAAATAAAAACACTACCTACTTTAAATAATGAGAAGTATGGAAATGAAAATTTGGCTAGCAACGCAAAACTGAAGATCGGTGGAGCAGACGTGTAAGCAAGCTGAAGTTGCAGTGGGCTGGCCATGTTTCTCCAAAGGCCGATGGCCAGTGGAGCTGACGAGTCAAGTGGCGAAGACCACATATCGGCAAGCGTAGGGTAGCACGCCCCCCAGCTAGAAGGACCTTAAGAAGATGGCTGGGACAGACTAGATGCGGAAGGCAGAGAACAGGATCTTGTGGCGCAGCCTGGGAGAGGTATGTCCAGCAGTGGACTGCAATAAGCTGAGTTTATTGATTGATAGAACGCCAAACCTTTAGATAGAAGAAGAATAATTAGAATATCAATGTGTGTCTATAGGATTCTACACCATCTGTTTCAAAACGATTCAGATTGTGATTGAACGTGTATTTCGCAATTAGGGTGCAGACTTTAAGCGTATAGGCAAACTAAATTTGCATCTATAATGCAAAAGAAATCCCATACCTACAACTATTAGAATGCACTACAGTTCGTTTGACAGGTGCAAACGTCAAACTCCAAATTGAAAAAACAAACAACAATCATTTGAAATGTCAAATAGTCTCTGGGATTAAAAAACGAACTTTAGGCATTCACACACCGACTGGTTTGTTGCTAGACAAGCCTAGTAACACCGCATATAGCTACAATGCAGAGACAAAACACTCTTATCAAACGAGTCTGGTAAGATTATTTAATACAGTAGCCTAGCATTGTCGAAACAACTACAATTACGAGATTTTTTTAGCACAAGTGACATTTAGTAGACAGCCTAGGCCTATACCTACTATCGTTTGACAAACTCGGTGATTGTCATCCACCGTCCTCGTTACGATTTTAGAATAGACAGCTAATATATTAGTTCAGGAATAAATGTTGATTTGCGTCACAGTGTCACTGAAATATCTAAAAAAATATACATCGAAAGGTCACGCGGACGCCGCGCCGTCTCGCGCGCGGGGTATTTTAAGACCCCAGTGCCTGCCTTCTTGACATCTTAAACAAGTCTGTTTAAGATGTCAGCGTTACCTCGTAAAATATAGCTACATTTATTGGATTTACTTTGAGTTAGCTCCTTAAGGTTAAGAGGAAGGTTAGTTAAAGGTTACTTTACTTCAGAGATAGCGTCTTGTAGGTGACCTATATTTTTTCTACGATAACTACTTATATCGCCATCTTTTATGCACTAGATATCTTTACAGAAAAGACATTGGATTGAGTTGGATTAGATTCAGTTGAGACAATTGATATGAGATCTACACGTATTTGAGCACGGTTTAGATAAACTTATGATTAATGATCATAAACTAGACATAAACTGGATGCATGATATAACAATGGCAGATAAGATCAAGTCCGATAAAACTCTATCTAACACAAACACAATATGTGAAACAAAATGTGTAAGATCCTGCTTCTAATCTGATATAAATATTGCAGAGCTAGGAGTATTGAGTCTGAATATAATGAGATAAACTAAGATTTGCCTAAGACAGTTTTTGCTAAATGATTTACGTCAGCCAAGTACTCGTACCATTAATCTTTTTCACGGGTCGTTTTCGGGCCCAGTGCAACAGCTGACGCACTAATTAACTGACAAAATTATGATTCACGAACTGTATCGTTTACACCAGTTACCTTCGAAGTTATCAGCTTTTACACACTTTAGACTAAGAACCAGATCGTTTCAACATAGGTGGACCGATATAATTATATTGTATAACTGGCAGCGCCCCGCGGTTTCACCCGCATAAGTCTCAATCCCGTGAGAATATCGGGATAAAAAGTTTCCTATGTGTTAATCCAGGTTATAAACTATATGTGTGCCAAATTTCATTCAAAACCCTACAGTCTTTTTTGCGTGAAAGAGTAACAAACATCCATCCATCCATCCTCACAAACTTTCGCATTTATAATATTATTATAGTAGGATAGGATAGGATTATAGGCACTGAAGCGAAAGAAATTATTGTGACTACGTCCGTCAATGCTTCTAGGGTCACCAAGCTGTCTTGTCATAAACAGCACTACTGTCATTTTTGACAGCACTTATTGTGATATTAATTTAGGGAATGGTCAGACATGTCGATAGTGAAATGTAAAGGAAGCTTGCTCTGATAGAGGTATGAGGAACAGTGTGTTAAGTTCATTTAGCTTCTATAGAAAAGGGAGGATCCTCAGACTAGGATGTTTTTGTCTGGTGGGCAACAGCCCGAAGATTGATGCCGGGACGTTGTATATAAACTCGTCGCGCAGTAGCGCAGGATTTAGCGGTTGATGCGTAGTTCGCATGTGGCGTTGTAGATACCGCCACGGTTAAAAGGATGATAAGAGATCTTTCTTGAAACTTCCAAGAAAATTAAAAGCAAAACTGCTCCCCAATTTTAGCAATGACACCAGAAACATTACGCGATAATATCGACGCGCAAACCAATCTTTCAGTCAGATCCATAAAAACATCGTTTCTTTAATCTTCACTAACCTTATATCAGATCAAAGCATTAATGAAGTACACTTAACAACATAAATATACGAGTACCACGTATAGATGTTCAATCAGCACTCTTTAAAGTGCGCAGTGACATCGGGCACGCAATGATGTCACCGGCCATTTTCAAAATGCGTATTTCCTGAACTGCCAATTATTTTTATTTATAACGAGGACAAACTTCAAGGTGTTTTATTAGGACATTGACTGCAGCTAAGATTTAAGACTGAACGTAAACAAGAACAAAATCTAGATTATTAGCACTATTTTTTTTGGCACACGGAAAATTTGGCCGAATTGGTTAACGGAAAAATTCGACAGTTTTTTCCATGAGCGATACCTACTGAAAAACAAAAGGCATTTTTTGCTTTTTGCAAAGGCACAGATGAACAGACAAAAATTGTAAGAACTGTTGGAACGTGTTCTGTTATCGATTCTAAGTATCCCCAGCCTACTATTTTTCGAACATCTTCCATGTACAGACTTTCCACCCTCTTCAGCTTTATTATATGTATAAATGTACAGATAGTAAGCAGATCACAAAAATATTTGCTTCCATAATATGGGTAATTTCCGCAATATACCGTCTGACCTCAAAATCCTTTGGGAAAACCTGATTTTCAGCTTATTACGCTTTCATATTGTAATGTAAGGCTTATCTTTTCATCTGATGACCGGACTAGTGGTACAATATAACGAGATAAAAATATAATGATACAAACTCGAGTGGGTTTCTTCATAAATGTCGAAAATGGTAAATATTAAGGTGTGAACGATCATGCACTAAGTTCATGGGGTACATAAGGGGAACTTCCCCCATGAGTAAGGTCAGGTAGCGTAGGGCAGGTTGAAAGTGACGCCAGTGACAGAAAAGTTGAATTGAAATCGTTAGGCTTGTTAGGGGCATGTGTCGAGCAGGGAGGAAACGCATGTGACTAAAAGAGTGATGAATATAAATGTTGATGGATGGAGAAGAAGAGGAAGACCCAAGAAAAGATGGATGGATTGTGTGAGGGATGTTATTATGAAAGAGAAGATAGTGAATGATCCCGTGACGTTTAGTTTGTGGCTCACCGAACCGTCACACTGTATTGTTAGTTTTTGATGAATAAACTTTATTACTTATACCTTCACGTCACAGTCTTGTGCTTGGGGGAGGCCTATGTCCAGCAGTGGACATCTTTCGGCTGAAATGACGATGTTGATGATGATTCATTGTAACGAACCAAAACATTCCCAAACACGCAACATAGCCACTTCAGTACCAAATCCTCCAAAACTAAGCCGAGATAAAGTTAAAAACAACAAGTCACATTTAACTAGAATAACCGCAACATCAGACATACACCTTCCTACGAGCCAAAACACTTAGCATAAAAACCAAGATATGAACATGAAAGCTATCGGATGTCATGGACACTCGAATGGCTGAATATCAAATATTTACTACATTAATCATAGCACTCTTTATTTTATAAATACGACTAAAAACTGTATTTTTAATAAAGTGTCATATTGGTGTCCGTATGGATTGAGGAGCTACCTTAACATCCTGTAACTTTTTAAGGGTTTTACTACAAATTCCAGGATCGGGCCCACAACATCGGATAACTTACTACTAAATATTGGTAGTACCCGCGTTTAAAGAGACATAATTATATGGCTCTGACACTGATATTGAACAATAATAAAAACTGACAATGCTACGATTAAGGCGAAAACTGATAAAGTAATAAATGCCAATTACCAGAAATAAGTGGTGAGTGTGCTATATTATCCTCCTCCATTTATTATACCTATCACATGTCTTTTTCCTCATATAAAAGTGATGATTCAGACACCTTTGGCTTTGCTTTGCTGTGGTTGTTTATGTTGTTTTACGCCATATTTTTAACGATCCTCCAAATATTTTGGCATACACTTTGTAATTTTGCATACTTAAATTTCAAATCGATTATAAGGTGCAGCATTTAGTCATCGGTGGGCTGTTTCAAACAGCTTGTGGCTCGTATTAGAAAATTATTTCGACATCCAATTTGCTTAGTTATTAAAATAATTGATTATGGTATAAGCATATGATGAGGAGAATCGAGGAATCTATAGTGCGGAAAGTTTCGGAGTATCAATGTGGACGGCTATAAGAGTAGAGGAAGATTATACAACGCTGTATGGTGTGATGATGGAAGATGATATGGCAAGAAAAAGGGTGACTACGGAAATATAACGGCTATTAGAGAAGTACGGACTAAGAAAAAAAGAGAAAAAAAAAGAAAAATAATATGTAATTCAATAATAATAATGAATTGTAAAAATATGGGATTCAATAAATAATAATTAAGTGTAAGCTAAGATATTTGCACGCCATGAGAAATGGCGGACATGTCGTGAGCCACTCTTATTTAAGATCTTGCATGCATGTATTATTTTAATTCTGTATGTATACACATGTTCAAGCAAATAAAATTTCTTTCTTTCTTTCAGAATATATGCTGCTCGGAGCCCAAATATAGTTGGAATTATGGCAGGAGAATTAATCATGATTAAATGATTAGTACAAAGTAACAACAGAATTTATCGGCTCATAATCAGCCTATAATGTTCCCACCGCTTGAACACAGGCCTCCTCTCGGTGAGAGGGAGTGGGCCGTAATCCACCACGCGGGCCACGTGCGGGGTAGTAGATGTCACATATCCACGAATTTTTGTTTCTAGAACATTTGGTTCTCTCACAATGTTTTCCTTCACCGTTTTGAGCGCAGTGGTGATTATATCATTTACACAAAGTATTGTCTTGTCTTCATTCGGACCTACGACCTACAACTTCTTAGTCTCAGCTATTACCTACCATTGGGCCACCACTGCTCTTAATTTATCGACTCATGACTTTCAATTCCATACCAGATCAGGGGCCTAAGTCTACTAATTTATAAACGTTACAATGGTCTCTCAATGGTGAGTTTTTGACAGATTTGCCATACAAAAACTGTCAAAAACTCACCATTGAGAGACCATTGTAACTTAGTAGACTTAGGTCCCAGATCACACTTATCTCAATATAAATAAACATATCCTTATTAATTCCACCTTTTATTCCTGTGTAGCCACGTTGTCTACAGTACATCCACTCTTGGACCATTGCCAGAAACAGCCCAAAGCCAGCAGGGGCAATAAATCCAGCACTCAAGGGTAACTTTGATCTTTGACGAGCTGATTTATATACTGTCAAAAAACTGCGCACTATCATTGAAATGTTTAATCGTTATTTCCTGAGTGATATTGGGAGATGCGGGAGAGTCTGTTTTGTTTTGAGGTTTTGATTGAGATGGAGTTTGATATATCTTTATGAATAAGATAACTGTGTGGTGGGTACCGCCGCACGGATCGATCCATCAGGTTAAGCTACGCTTGCCGGGGTAAGTCCGTGGATGGGTGACCATCTTTACAGATCGACACTCCTCCGTGTCTCGGAAAGCACGATATGCCGTTAGTCCCGGCTGTCATTTGTGGATCTTTGACAGTCGTTACGGGAAATCAGAAGCCCGAAAGTCTGACACCCAGTCTTACCAAGGGGTATCGTATTACCCAGTTTTTGGGTCGTGGAGGTCAGATAGGCAGTCGCTTTATGTAAAATACTGGTAATCAGCTACTTCTGGTTAGACTGGAAGCTGATCCGAACATAGTGGGAAAAAGGCTCGGCCCATTGATTTTGTTTTTGATTGATGTGAATGTGTTTTTTTTTTTTTTCTAAAAAATCTAAGATAATTGTAGTGACATAAGTTGCAATAAGCAGGTCGTGAGTATTGTGTTATTTCCCTAGAAGAGGGGTAGCAGCTATAGACCGATTCGATTGATCTTATGGCGTAGATGGGGACCATAGGGATTTATGACAGAATACTAAAAGCTGAGCAGCTGGGTGTTCTGGTGAAATAGGGTGCTTTGATTGACTAGATAGATATAATTCAAGCGCCCAGAGCGAAGCTACAGTCAAAACTATGGATCCATTGTCCTCAAATAGTGTAAATTGACAAATTGTGTTTACCCTTTACTGTGACGTAATCAGTTACAAATATAGTTGTTTTGTTCCAAATTATGAAGAGATTAGGATAATGAACATGTCTTTTTGAGTGATCGATATTTCCTTGGCTGATATTATTGTTTTGTGACAAATAATCGCATGTGCATGACATGATGCATCGGTTATTATCAAGACAAAAATATGTGCCAACGAAATATATATTTTTTGATTTTTTGTTTGTGTGTCGTGGTAAGTTTTTTTTAAACAAGTTAAGTTTACCATATTTTATTATCAAAATATAGTAAAACAGTGATTGAAATCTTGCGAAAATGATTTGATGATGATAATCAATAAAGGTCAAAGGGAGATGACGTTGAATCAACACCATCCTTTTCCCCACGGTGTAGTCGGAAATAGCAGAACGCCACGTTCTCGATCCTTATATGTCTATATATAGCCCTATATTTAATGAAGAAGATGAATAATACATAATTATAACGATGCAAGTTCTTGTTTATCCCAATAATAACACAATAACAAATTCATATTATATATACCTTGGTCCTAGGATGGACGGCGCCGCCGAGGGCTACCGGGAAGAGATGACGAGACGACCTAGATACGTACCGCAAGTGTTGGATCGAGATGGCTCTGGAAAAGGATGCGTGGAAGGATTTGGGGGAGGCCTGGGACAGTGTAGGCAAAAAAAAAACAAAATAGATCCCAGTAATAACAGGATGTTTACGACAGAATCATAACTTCGTAACACAACAACTATGCTTTTCCTGCTACACAATATATCCTTATAACTTGTTTATACAAACAAAGCAAACCGAAGTTTTCCCTCTCACAAGCGGAAACTTCCAACTTCATTAATAAACAACGAAACATGTCTCAAGTTAATCAATTATCAACTAAACGACTCTTAAGGAAGGATACTTTATTTGAGCACAATGCTAATGAAGTATGGTAAACATTCCGCCAGCTGAGGGACTGAGTTTTCCCTGTTGACTTGACCTACCACACAATAGGACATGAAGAAAACGGAGACAGAAGGTCTATTGGTAGACTAGATAAATCAGTAAGTGATTACAAGGCTACATGAAGAAAGCCAGCAAACTAAGTGAAAGAGACTGTCACAAAGCCATCAGTGACAAAGATGACGTTCTACAAAGGCCCACTGATGACTAATCCTCAATCCTTAGACAGTTAAGTTTGATGAGGAATCAGCAATTATTCAAATGTCCAATTGCAACGGTCAGGCATACGCCATGTGCCACCAGACAATATCACCCATCGAGCTGAAGGATCCTCCTTTTCAAAGACAGGAACGTCATATCTTACTCCGCCACTCCCAAAAATTATATTGAACCACACACAAAGTGCCCACAAATTCGAAGAAGGTATCTATGTATTTCAAAAGGGAGAACCCTCCGAGGGAACACTTCCCGGCTGTGTAAGATTGCTCGTTCATGAAGCCTTTAACTTAACGAGCTTGTAACCTTGCCTCGTGTGCAAGTAAACCTTCTAATCTACATAGCCCTTATGTATAATTCATTATTTATACCTTACATAACAGGACACAATCAATATTCAACACTTATCTATTTTAGCAGCCGGTTCCCAATGACTTTGAATATGAAGTGTGAGTCATTGTTTGTGTCCGGATCGCCTAGTTTTGCCGTTATTTAGTCTAGTGCGAGTTACTGTTGCTAAAATATTATATTTGTAATGTTTTTGTAAGTTGTGGAGATCAAAACTGCATAATATTGACGTGAATCTCGAACTTGCGTATGCAGATGCTAATATCGCCACATTGAGTATTAATGGGCTTCCTATGTAACGTTACAGATTCGATTTTGAGCATTACGTTACAATACTGCCTGACTGACAAGCATTCGGCTGTAATGTAATGAGTGGTGCGCATTGATGTTACAAGTTCTATCAAAATATACAGACCACACGAGTTGTGTGATGTGCCGGGGAACTGAGGAGGTAACCATGCGGATGAATTCAATACTATAGCCTACGACTTTGACAGCTCCAAGCACACAGTAATAAAAATCGAGATAAACAATTACAAATTGTTGCACAAGGGTTTCATTCATTCATTCACCATCAACAATGGTTAATGGATTAAGGTCAATAATTGTATTAAGTAGATTACAAATCTATTGGCTAATCTTTAAGTACAATCATGACCCTTTTCCTCAATCGACATTGACGCGTGCAGAATGTTAAACAGATGATTCATTCTATGCTTTTATACATTTAGATCTGTGCAATGATATGTGTTGAAGTTGCACACAATTTAAGGATCATTTCTCGTGGGAAATGATCTTTAAATTTTGGAACAAGAAAATCTAATTCGAAAGAAGAAGCAAAAGGATAATCAAATTATCAGTCGTGAAATTTTAGTCTACGACGTTGAAAAATGTAGATAAAATTATAATCTAGAACTTTCAAGGTCTGTACCATGCTATTGAATAATTGAACTAAAACAGCATTAAGAGCATAGTATCAATAAGTAACAGTATTATGTCTTCATAGAAAACGGCCGAAACAACGCGTTTCGAAATCTCAGTTTATACCAGTACGCAACAGTCTCGAGTGCGCGGCAGTTACGCACGGACGCGGAAGGTTTATCTACCGAGCGGCCGTAGGTAATTATTCCAAAGTCACGCCGAGACGTAATACTGTTACTTTATTATACTGTGATAAGAGTAAACAAACATCCAACAAAACGGTGACATAACTAGAAAAACTGACATAAGCGCCATTGTAAGGGATCAATACAATCAAATCGGACCAATAATCGACGTAATTCATGTTGAGAGGATTCCATTCAACGTAAGAAAGGGTAATCTTTCGCTATTGAATGGTCATTATTTCTTTGATTGTGAAGTGTTCTCCTTTATTGTGAAGGTTTATTGTATTGTGTTTATTGGATTTACTTTTGTAAAGGTACAACTTTCCTTATATAATACTGCCTCAATTGTGTGATTGTAAATTCATCAGAGTTGGTAGCCATTATACCAGCTATGTCTTTCTAGGACATTTTTTATTGATTTAATTTGGATGGCTATAAGGATATATGAGGAGCTCGTGGCTAAGTAATAACAGCGGCACGACTCGATCGCTCTGCTTAAGCTACGCATGCCAGGGTTGGTCCGTGGATGTGGGATCACCTTTACATACCGAGACTCCTCCGTGCCTCGAAAAGCACGTTAAGGGACTACTCACACTTATTCAGCTCTATTCAGCGTAGTCCCTAAGCCGCTTGTCCCGGCTGTCATTCGTGGATCTTTGACAGTCGTTACGAGTCGTCAGAAGCCCGAAAGTCTGACAACCAGTCTTACCAAGGGGTATCGTATTACCCAATTACTGGATTGTGGAGGTCAGATAAGTAGTCGCTCCATGTAAAATACTGAAGCTGACCCTAAAATAGCTAAAATGGCCCTAAGATGGCTTTAAGAGTAGGGGAGGACCAAAAAAATGACCGGCTGGATTGTGTGAAAGATGATAAGGCTAGGGGGTGAATATAGAGATGGTAAATATGTATCCATGGAACAAGAGATCATGTTGCGCTGAGCTATCGTCCTCCTGCCCAGCTCAGGAGTATGATGATGTTTAAAGTTATCGTTCTTTTTACCCGATTATTTATTTTACCCGTGGACTTTAGTAAAAAAGTTTGGTATCAAAAGAAAGGTTTTGACGGCTTTAGGTATATTTTCCTGACACATGCTGAGTTGGACTCCCATTTGGTGCAACCTTGAGACACACACCGCACTTGTGTCAATGCTGTCATCACAATTATGAGTCTTGTTTTCAACTATTTTTGTTTGTTTATTATAACACCTTGTAAGTAGGTATTTCCTAATGTGTATGTACTAGTTATTATTTCATCGTGCTTTTGTATTTTCTGCTGCGTCTTTCGAGTGCACCAATAAATGATTTATCTATCTATCTATCTATCTACCTTGACCATTTTTGTACCTTTGTCTTGATTTCTGTTAGAAATATTTTCTGTTTCGTACTTTTTAGATTAAGTACTTTTATTTTTCCCTAGTCGGGTTACAGTCGGTGTGTTAGTGTCATAGTAATGTCAAACATCGTGTTTTCATATGAGATTATGCTGAGCTAAGGCCCTTATGGCATTATAATCAGACTTTTCTGTTTTTATAGTTTTAAGGTGTATTTTTCTGCTGTAATACCGCATAAAAGCTTTTTTCTTATTTTGACAAAATACGTCATCGTCTGGCAATTTATTTAGTCCTATCTTTTTATAGATGGTTTAAAAAAAAATGTTGCTATGTGTTTATCAATGTTTTAAATAACAAGTTTGGCGCCTGTTATTATCTTGTCGAATGTTTTCGTTGCTTTCTTATCACTGTCACCGAGTGGTCCGACCTTGATTCGAAGAAATGTAAGTATATTGGCGAATCCTGTTTTTCTTTGTCCGAAATTACATAAATGTTTTGAAGGGTCTTGAAAGGAAGACTTTTCAAGATTTTTTTTTGTACCCATGTCATTTTCATCTGTTTATGAAAGACGTTACGGGAATCGAAGGATATGAATCGACGTAACATTGTTGAGTCCAGCGTAACTTAAAAAGGAATCTTACGTAAAAAAGTATTATTTATTTTACGGTTACAAAAGACCTTATTTGTATAACATTTTTATGGGATAATATTCATTGAACACCCACATTTCGCCAGTTATGTTTAAGTCCTATGAAATAGGGGGCGAGCAAATGTGGATGTACTATAGGTGCACCTCTGCTTAGGGTACCCCGACCAAATGGGTTAGGTTAGATATATAATATGCCATCTCAAATTCTGTTTAAAATCTTAGCTCATCACTTGATCAGTTCGACGACAAAATACCTACATTTGACTCTGTATTCAGCTGGAGTTGAAAATCGAAAGCATTATTCAAAAACGACTGGAAACCAACACTAGCATCGGTGACCATCGACCATCAGCATTGGAAAATAGCTCTGGCACATGATGTGTTGATATTGCGAAACGTAATGTGGTAACATATCAACAAAGTTGTGTGTTCAGGAACTATTTATAACAAATTGAAAACAAAACAATCTATTAATAAATCAGAGACATTCATCTCACGAGATGAACTGAGAAATATAAACAGAAACCATGATACTGTTTACTACAGCAACGGTAACCATACGATGTCTGAAGAAAGGAACTGTAAACATAAAAGGAAGATTTCCACCAAATGGCTCGCATCGCATCGGATCGGAAAGGATACGAACGTATGCAGCAACAGCCGATCGCGTCCAGCAGGATGTCGACGCATACGATCGACTTCGTACCGTTGCTTGCGAACGTATCCGTTTCTGTGCCTAGTCAAATAGTTTAATTCCTACCGTGTTGCAGCCGAAAGGATTCGAGAGATACGACGACAGGCGCGCAACTGCAAACTGCGGCAAAGATAGCATTACCTATCACACAGGGTATGTTCAATGAATAAGGCCCATGGACCCCTGTTAGGACAAGGCGTTCATTCTACTATTATCGGCTCGTACACACTGGCGCGATATCGCGGGCGCGACAGGCAGCGCTACCCTTGTCGCGCCTGCGATAGCGCGCCAGTGTGTACGAGCCTTATATAGCTTGAGATATGAGATGCATGCATAGTTACGTCACTCAATCTGCCTAGCCTTTTCCTAATTTTAGGGTCGGCTTCCAGCCTCACCGGATTCATCTGAATACCAGTATTTTGCATAGAGCGACTGCCTATCTGACATCCACAACCCAGTAACTGGGTAATACGATATACCCCTTGGTAAGACTGGTTGCCAGACTTTAGGACTTCTGACCACCCGTAACGACTGCCAAAGATCCACGAATGATAGCCGGGACCAACGGCTTAATGTGCTTTCCGAGCCACGGAGGAGTCTCGATGTGTAAAGATGGTCACCCATCCACGGACCAACACCGGCAAGCGTAACTTAACCTGATGGACCAACCGGTGCGACTGTTATTACTTAGCATCGAGCTTCTCACATGCACAGTTACGTAATAATAAAAAAATCACGTTTTTTGCCACGAGATCAAGCAGAAACTAAAAGCCACGTGCTAGTAGTCATAACCAACGTATTTTTGTTTATTTTCAAAGCTCTTTGATAGCAGATATTAAATCATTTTCAAGAAGTGTTTAGGTGAAACATCGTTCAAAAGTGAGGGGAGGTCATCAATGTTTTGTAAATAAGGAAAAACTGTGATTTCCTTGAACGATCGTAAAGACGGCAAAAAATATGCTCTGGCGCACGTGACTAGTAAATATCTTGTGTAGCGATGGAATTCTGGCAGTAATTTACTGATCATAGTGACTTTTAATACTTACGTCATTAAAAAAAACACCTGACACATGGTTCCCGCAGTTTTTTTTTAGTTAACAGTAGGTAAGCAAACAGTCTGTTCATAAAATTCCAGGAAAATGATACCAACAGCATCTGGAATTTAGTCATACCTACCCAAACTCAAACTCAAACTCAAAGCATTTATTTCAATTAAACCATTTACAGGCACTTTTGAATCGTCAAGGAGACGGTCAGTCAGAAAATATGAAGCTAGTTGCCCATTCCAAAGCGTAGTAGGTACCTATGGAGAAGAACGGGCAAGAAACTCCACGGACACTCTTTTAAATCAAAAAATTGTTACAAAAATTGGTTACATCATTCATGTTGAAATTACTTATACATGTGAGAACAATGTAGAAAGACGTGCATGATAAAAGCGTCCGTTGATATAAATTATAAAAATAAAAATAAACAATTAAAAAATTACCTTTAAAAATAATCTAAAATAGCAGCAATGGATTGACAACAACTAGGTTACTTCTTTATTTAATAACAAGCTTCCGCCCGCGGTGTATGTCGATAAAAAGTATCCTATGTCCTTCCCCAGGGTTCAAAGTATTCCCGTACAACATTTCATCCAAATCGGTTGCGCCGTTTTAACGTGATGTGCGATCAAATAAACAGACATACAGATAAACAGTCAAAAATCGTGTTCTGTTATCGATTCTAAGTATCCCCAGCCAACTTTTATTCGAATATCTTCCATGTACAGACTTTCAACCCTCTTCAGCTTTATTAGGTATATGTATAGAAAAACAAGCGTCCCAAACAAGTTATTTCACACGCATATTATCTCAAATAGTTAAAGTGCACTGTGTATGCAATAGTGACATCCGACCAATCAGAGAGTACTAAATAACAATGAACTAAATGTCACTGTGTCGTGCTGTCATGGCGTCGGCCTGACGACGGTACTACTAACCATGTATATGTTGTTGTATACACGATGTAAAGGACATGCAAGAGCTAATTTTTAAGTACCATGATTTCAGTACATGATACTAAAACCCTCATAAAAATTAGAAATATTTTGTCGGTGCAAATAATATCTGCCGTTTCATACAAAAGTGCAATATCTACACGTGCACGGTCCAAATGTATGGAACAGCTATTTTTTATTTTGTTTTAACCGGTGAGGGAAAACATCGTGAGGAAACCGGCATGTACTAGAACTAAAAATTCGAAGACGTGACATCTACCAACCCGCACTGGGCCCAAACAAAAGAATGTTCTTACTCAAGAAGTACCTAATACTAAGTAGATTTAATGACACCCATTAATCTTCAGAAGACACATCACACCTACGATTCCTGACTTGGACATTCACCAGCACTTTCTAAACTATCGATAAAAAAACACAAAGTTTCAGCTGTCGATATCCCTTACATTAAATTCAGTGACGAAACACAGCCCCGTGCCAAATCTACGACATTACATCTACATTGGTGGACGACACGCCCTCACTTCTCTGCGCTATTTATAGCATATACATATATATTTTTCTATACTACATAGTAACCAATTCGTCCTATCTTCCGTCTCTGTCTGATATGGCGCAGTTACGAATGAGAGAAAAAGAAGGCCGAAAAAACTGAAAGAGTTGCTTCAGGGTTGTCGATTGCAGGTTTTGGTTAAAAAGTGTTCCTGTACTTTTTTGGCTGGTTTTTTGGGAAGGTGATTGTAATCGTGTTTTTTTCTACGGGATTAAAAATGTTCTTGTAAATCTAAAGGTTAAGCTTGGTACCTACTTTTTATTTCTTGACCACTAGCTTCTGCTCGCGGCCACAGAATAGTAGGTACAGAAGGCACACTCCGCATTTTTGGTATGAAGCTACAAGTACGCAGCGGACTCATCTTTTCGGGACAATTCAGTGAGCGAAACGTAGTCAGAAGATATAAAAGTTACGCGACAGCAAGAGAGGCAACTTTTAGGTGAACATAACTGTAGGGAATTAGCGCAGTGCGACCTGAATTGCACTTTATTGTGTCGTAGCAAGAGTCGCTTTTTATTTAAATGATTTTGCGGAGTGAACTATCTGTAGTTATCTGTGCCGCGGTTTCCTCCGTGTGTTTTAATATTAAAAAATATCCTTTGGCACTCGGCAACAGCGTAGCTTTCTATCAGTAAAAGAGTGTTTGAAATTGGATGAGCAGTTTCGGAGACTACATCATCAGAAGGTTGCGTGTTCATATCACGTCGGGGTCAACAATTTAGAGCTTCCAAACTTTTTTGAAACCAATTTATCACAGATCTGTCTCGTATCGACACAATGAATCAATCTGCTTAGCCTTTTCCCAACTATGTTGGGGTTGGCTTCCAGTCTAACCAGATGCAGCTGAATACCAGTAGTTTACATGGAGCGACTGCGTATCTGATCTCCACAACCCATAACTGGTTAATACTTTAGAGGTATGAGGAACAGTTGTAATGTAAAGTTCGCTCATCCTCTATTGAAAAGGGAGGACCCTCCGACCAGACGGGTGTTGTGTCGTATAAATGTGTGTGTAGTCGTATAAATGTTGATCGCGCGGTAAACTCTAACGTCAGGTCTTTGATGCGTACCTAGTTTGCATGTGGCGTTGTAGATGCCGCCACATCCTACATCCAAACTTACTAACTTTGCCTTTCTATAACATTAGTGTACCTAGATGTAGATTTCTTGTACTTAATCTATGGTCATGGAAAATTATTTAATAGATTTTCAAATGGTGGCTGGTAACGAATAGAAGGAAAGATAGAGCACCTCATTTTGAAGGATATTGCTAATCCATTGCTTCATAAGTTCGAATTTGTCTGCTCAACAACGTTAATAACGCAATGAATGTTGTTGAACTGTCAAATTGAAACAGATTGTGATTGATATTGTGTTACGCAATTAGGATGCAGGTTCCAGCTTAGCCTTAAATTTTACAATTGGGGAATGTTCCACTGATATTAATAAAGACTGCTTAGTGATGCGGATTTTGAATAAAATTGAAACAGATTCTTCTTTGAATAAATTCTTTGTTACAAATCATTCAAAAAAGTAAGGAGTAAGTAAAATAGCTCCTACGAATCAGCTTTGATCGAAGGAAAACCAATAACATAACATATAATCACGCCTTTTTTCCTCGAAGGGTTGCGCAGAGGTGTAGGTACCTACAGTACACCCAAAAAAAAACCAAGAAAATCTTTTCCAAGACATCCAACCCTAATCCCATCACTCCGTCATCATACAATTCTGAGAAGCAGCTGGCCGTCTGCCAACCCTCGGAGCTGAAGGTAAACGCCTCCGTATTTACAACTTTCCGGTAAATAAACTACGATGTCTGGTGGTCGCGCCAAATGATCCGACTTGATGAAATGGAGCGTAATTGTGTGAGGGTACTTCCATTACGGAGATGTAGCCAAGCGCGTGACACGAAAATGGCTGCATGTATTTAATCAAACCTTAAATAAGTCCCATTTTTATCATCCAATCACATCACATCTTTCACCCGCACATAATAAACCGTTTAATAAACATACCAAAATAATGCAAAATAACAAAAGTAGGCAGTCGTAGGGACTGCCGACAGAAGCGAGAACTCAAAACTTGTATTAGCGCCATCTATATTCTATAGAAAAGCACTACGGCGGGCGCTTCGGTAACGCGAATCCATTATTTACCTAGCATAAAGCGCTCACAAAAACGTAACAAAATGTCCACTATTTTTTACATTATTATTCAAGCGAATTATTTCAGTCACTTCAATGACAATAACATCGTTAGAATAATTAAATTATGTAAGAAACTCTTTTATTTACATTTATATATATAGTGTTAAGTAGGTACATATTAAATTGGATGATCTTATGATCTTCGTACTACTTTTTTTTATAAAAGACTTGCTTTTACCCGCGACTCCGCCCGCGTGGATATCGGATATTATCCCACGCGACGTACTTCCGGGATTGAAAAGTCCTAAGCCAGTTTATAAACTATCTGTGTGCTTAATTTTATCCACATCCGTTCAGCTGTTTTTTCGTGATTGAGTAACAAAAATCGAAACATACAAACTTTCTAGTCTAGATTCCGTGGGAATATCGGGATAAAAAGTATCATAATAATATGTTATAATCCAGGTCATGGTCTACCCCTGTGCCAAATTGCATCCAAATCTGCTCAGCCGTTTTAGCGTGAAAACGTCACAAACAAACTCACTTTCGCATTTGTAATATTATAGTAGGGATTATTTATATTATTAGTTAGGAACTTTATATAGAATGCGTTCCTGCAATATTTCAGTTGGACAATTTCTAGAAGTCGCAAAACACTTAAATAGACTCTAATAGAAGAATATCTCATTAACGTGAAAAATGAAACTGACAGGTGTCAAGATCGAATTTCCTCGAAGGCCAAACAGTAGTAGGATATAAATCTGAGGGCAATTCCCGTATTTTTTAAGAACGTTCGCATTCTAATCTAATTCCCAATCTGTCAAAAAAACAATCAATTTACCAACATTTTTGACAAGTTTGACAAATCGTGACTTGAATGTGAACGTTTTTTAAGTACAAGAATTGGCCTTCTGATGTTGAGATCCAGACCTAAACACACCATCGATCTGTTTTAGAAAAAACTGTTTGTAAGTCAGACAGGACTACACCTACGTTTTAATGTTATCTTTCGCGAATAATATTAATTCAATAGACGTGCTAGACCCAACCTACAAAACAAAAGAATTCAGTTTTCTTTTTCTGTAAAACGAGTTGTAGCTAGCAGAGCTAGCAACTGAAAACCTAATTGCGTAACACATTTTCATAAACGATTAAGATTAATATGTTTCATTTTGGCTGTTCAACAACATTCATTTACGTTTTACGCGGATTTTTTTTTCGAACTTATGAGCAATGGATTAGCAATCTGTTTCAAAACGATTCAGATTTTAATTGATCTTGTACCTATTACGCAATTAGGGTGCTGATTAGAAATATAACCACAATAAGTACGAACATTTTAAAACAAAAAAATCCAAATCGGTTCAGCTGTTCTGAAGTAATACACTTGCCAACCAACAGCATTTCATTTAATACTATAGATATATATCCTTCTTACGCTTTTAATATTTTAACCAAACAGCGTTCTACGCAACTAGGCAATAGTTCAAGGCTTAAAAATTAAAATAAAACCTACATGTCGGCCATATCGAATACTAAAATGCACGTGTCCAAAACTAGCCTACCAAAAAACAATAACAAACAAAAAACTCATACAATTTTAAACGCCATACATTTCCACATTGTTTCTACGCAACATAACGCTTTATCAAACTAGGTCAAGGCAACAAAATAAACATGTCTGCCTAAATATACGCAGTTACGGAGAAAATTATTCATTCAGTAATTGATGGGTGCGACAATTCATTCATTAGTTCGTTCTTTACTCAGAATTGAAGGTAATGAATGCTTTGGGACCGGAGTGTAACTAATTCGAAGAATATTTTGTTTTTATACTGAATGAGTCTTTTTGTTGGAAATTAAAGGCGTGGTGTGGTGTGTAACCGTCTGAATTTAATAAGCTTAGTACCTACCCATAACCTATAATTTAATAAGATTAGTACCTACCCATAACCTATAATCAGCCTTTATTGTTCCCACTACTTGTACAAGCCTCTGTGTGAGAGGGAGTGGCCGTTAATCCACCACGCGGGCCCAGTGCGGGTTGGTCTTCGATTTTTTTGGTCTAGGACATGCCGTTTTCCTCACGATATTTTCCTTGAACGTTTTGAGAGCATTGGTGATGATAATAAATACACAAATAAAAGTGCCTGTCTGGGTTCGAACTCACGACCTAACGAACGAACTCACGACCTTCGTAAGTTGGGGCCGATACCACTGGCCACTACTCTCTAAATAATTATAATACCGTTTTTTTTAATTATAAAAAAATGGGCCTTATTATACAAAATACAAATATAAAAAAAAAAAATGTATGTTTTATACAAAGCAGTGGTGTGAAACACAGTTTATGATCTAACCATGAGCGAAATTTTATCCAAATCCATTCAGCCGTTTTAGCGTGAAAGAGTAACAAACAAAATAAGTTAGGATGTACCACATCTAATTATTTAGTATATTATACTACATACAAAATTAAATTACTACCTATATAAATAAATACAAAAACAAAAGGACACTTAGGCGTCGAAATACTCGTCCGCATCGCTGTGATCCGGTAAGGTGCCCAGAAGACTGGCAGCATTGCCACGTTGAATGGCAATGCTAATTCTCTGGCCAAAGAACGAGCCAGCACTCTTGTCACTTAAACTATGATTAAAAAGTGAAATAAAAACAATAAACATTATTTAAAAATGGAAAGCTAATAACTCTACTTTCAGTTGAAAAATAATAATGACATTAAAGCCATGAAAAAATAATAAAAACAAAAACATTTTTAAACCGAAGTTAATTTATAAACAACGCAACCAGAACTGAACTCCAAACTTTTCGCGAATGAAAATGAAAAAAGTTTTTTATATCTGGTTTAAATAAATAATCTTGTATGTTTTTATAACACAAACGAGGGGCTGGTGGCTAAATGATAACTTACAGCCGCACGGGGCTGTACTGGCCGCTGTCGGTTCATGGATGGATGACCATCCATTACATATCGAGACCCATCCGTGCCTCGGAAAGCACGTTAAGCCGACGCCGACGGTCCCAGCTGTCATTCGTAAATCTTTGACAGTCGTTACGGGTAGTCAGAAACCCAAAAGTCTGACAGGTCAGACCAGTCTTACCAAGGGGTGTCGTGTTACCCAGTAACTGACTCAGATGGTCAGATACGCTTAGCGGCCTCATATACAGGGTGTCTCAAACGTAGTGGTCCAAAGGCAAATGAGGTAAAGCGAAGGGGTCCACCTATCATTAAAAAATTTAAAAGCTGGGATATTCTGAACAGTTCAGAAAAAATCGCTATTATTATTTACAAGAAATTTACACTTCCACTTGGATTTTTCGACCTTTTCAACATAATTTTCGACGTAACGAGTTCAAATCTAGCTGGAAGATGCCTGGCAAGGCATATTCCAGCCAGATTTGAACTAAAAGTGTAAAATTTCTTGTTTGAGTAGTTTGAGACACCCTGTAGTATACTGGTATTTACCTGCAGCCGGTTAGACTGGAAGCCGACCCTATCATAGTTGGGAAAAGGCTAGGCAGACTGACTTGTATAATATGTTTTTCAAAACAAATGCATTAGTATATCTTTTAACCATTACGTTTTATTGCAAAATCTTTTGTTTATCATTTTATCGATACGTAGCGATAAAATATAGATAAGAGATATCATTAGTGTTATAAATCCGTAATAACAATGTTCCTTAAGCTTACTATCTATGGTTTTATAATTATCTTTTAGTCAGGTGAAACTTGTGGGTAACAGGATTTAGAGGAATACGTAATATACTTAGCTGAGTCACATAGCACAATGAATGGCGTGACAAATTGAATTATTAATATACATAACACCACGCCTTTAATCCCCGAAGGGTATGGCAGAGGTGTACCTTTAGTACACCCACATTTCGCCAGTTTATTAACTAAGCCGACAAAGTGGTAAAAGAATTTTTTTTAGGGTACCTCCCCTACACGTAAAGTGGGTTTTTTTTTTTTCATGTTTAAGTCCCATGTAATAGGCGGCAAGCCTATTGCCATCAATCGGGCACATTCAGACTCCAGACTGAAAAATTCTTGATGGAAACCTGTGAATCGAACCCAGGACCTTATGCTCAGCAGTAGCGCTTGCGACCACTAGACCAACGAGGCGAGGAGGATTCATGTTTCAGTTATTTACAGCTACTTTTATATTATTATTGTTCAATGGCGCTATTTTTGTCATGAACACGTATCTTTTATAATGACCAATAAATAACATTGCATTGCATAATCTACCTACATTTTCAGGGAACAATTTATCAAAATGGCTGCGATCATTTTCATTATCTTCTAACTCTTTTCAATCTTTTTTATTTAAACCTAGGACCTAGAGGTAGATGTTTATATTTCACTTGATTGTATTTTTAGTGTTTTATTCTGAAAAAATAATCCGCAAATATTTTTGTGACTATCTATTTCAATCCACCACACTACCTGCATGCTTAGCATGACCACAATAGAAACGGGTGTTGTCGACGGAAGAATAGACAAAATGACAGATAAACATTCACAATCCGTCATTTTGTCTATTCTTCCGTCGACAAAACCCGTAGAAACCCCGTACAACCAGTCATGCTACGCGTGCTGCACTATTGTCTCTGCCTCTCCCTTTAATCCATCCAAAGATTGTCTGTAAAATATCGCTTTTAGCGATAAGACTGCCCATTGGGTCACCCTATGTACCTAAACGTTTCTACATTCATATCTGTAAGGGGTTTGAAGACCCGTGGCATACCTACTGTTCCGCCATTCTGTTTTTTTTTTTTCAAAATTGTTGCGATTGACCGCTATTTTGAATCGAAATTCACGTTAATATCTTGGAAACGTGACGTTCTACGGGGTTTGGTCCTATTATATTTTCTGTTTGCATTGATTTCTGCTAAAGAGTTCTAAAGGTTTCATGCGTGTCCGACATTTTGAAAAAAAACAAAATGGCGGATAGTCAGTATTCCAGGCTCCATATTAAAATCATCAATCATCTTTGTACGGTGTACGTACGTATAATAAAGAGTATTCTATTCTATTCCACCTAGTAATCTTTTGCTTCTCTTAAAATGTTCTAAGAGCTTGCCTAAAATGTTCTTCATTTGTATTTCCTCGCAGTAAAATATTACACTTTGTTATTGTGATAATGTTTTGGCTTGCACGTGCTATCAGCCAATGACATCTATTTTTAAACTGTATTTCATATTTAGAACACTATTGTCATGTCTGAATGCAGAGATGAACTTGGTTGCATAGACTTATTGAAATTTTGCATTTGGAACAATCAATAAACAAATCCTATCGCAGTTCACTGCTGGACATAGCCCCCTCCCAGGCTGCGCCGCAACTCCCTGTCTGCCTTTCGCATCCAGTCTGTCCTAGCCACCTTTTTCTGGTCGTCGGTCTATCTTGCTGGGGGCGTCCCACACTACGCTTGCCGATACGCGGTCTCCACTCTAGGACTCTTCTGCAAAATATTTGCAAAATATGCAATATATTTGGAACAAGAATAAAATAGAAACAAATGACGGTATGAGAAGCTAGTTATGCACTAACTAGTTTATTAAAAGTAAAAAAGTTATTTTTAACTTTAGCTAAGTAGATGAAGATGAACCGAAATTCGACGTCAATCCCAGGTTATGAAGAAAACTTTCAATAACCTGTTTTGAAAGTAAAAAATATATTAAAAAACTAGGAATATAATTAAAATTTAAAATTAAAATACTATAATAACGAATTATTTATTGAAACTTAAATAATTTGGCGGTATTTTAGCAGGTACTCGTTTAAGTAAAAACAAGGAATTTCCGTCGGAAATAACATTGTCTTATCTATATTCAAGCAAAAGTGACTGCTTGTACCAAAAGATAGGTATATAGGTAGAGTAGGTACAATTTAAAAATTTTAAACAACTAAAGTCCGCTCCTGCATGTGGCTCTATATAGCAAACAATTATCATAAGCCGAGGACACACGAAAGATAAACTATTCCGAGCACATTCTGTTGAACATTTTGTACAACATTTCCTTAACTAAGGGCAGGACACAAGTACGCAACATTCATGTTTAATCATTGTTGACCTTCTATTATTATCATTTATCATTTGCCAGAAAATGATAATCCTGGAACAAGCTGGATGCCAACCAACACCACAACACCATAAAAATAATACATTTTTCTGACGCTGGATTAGATATAACAGAAAGCTACGCACGCTTTTGGAAAAGAAAAAATAACATTTCTATTTTCTAGTTTACCTCAGGTTCTAGTAATTTAAGATTAAGATCATTTCGTTTTAGAATATTTAAATTATTTTCTGATCTTTGAACGTAGGTTCAAAGTAATGAACTGCCAGAAAAGACTACCTACGTACTTCAAAAGGTAAGCTATATAATAATCATTTAAGTTAAGGAAAAAGGTGCATCTTATCCACCCAACCCTCTCAACGAATCCTTCCCATTTTACTGGAAAATTAGTAAGTTTTACCACAAGGTATACCTATTGATAACAGCAAAGAAATATTTTTCCTGAATGAATAGGGAAATATTTAACAGATCCTCTAAAAACATTGTGACCTTCTAATAATGGATGCTTTTTTAAATTAATGATCCTCCAAAAACTTTTTGTACCTATTTCTAATGAGGCACACTTTTTGTAATTGAGCCTCTTTTTAACTTTCTGGCCTTTTCTCACAGTCGGTCGGTAACTAACCTAGGGTACCTCGACCTAATAGGTTAGGTTAGAACTGTCACCAACCGGGATACAACCAAATTGGTCGCAGGTACTTGACTATTAAATATTTATAGAACCCAGAAATAGGAATTATTAGAGGTTTACAAAAATAAGTATATTAGAGTGTTCAATAATATTTTTAGGTTAGCAAAATGGGAGTTATTTCAGCAAATAAATTACCAGTGTGTCCAACTCCTAACAGTCTGTAACCGGATATCGGGTTGCATTATGACTTAAACATACAAAGTGTTGAGATATTAAACATTCTTCCTATTGTAACTCATATATCCTAATGACAAGGAAGGATTGTCCATTAGCAAATGTACAATCGTGCGTCGTTTACTAATCAGAGAGCGAATGACTGATTAGTGACTTTCAATTGGGGTATTTAGTACAAACGGTGTTGGCGGCACGGTTGACGTATTGGTTAAGCGATTGACTGGTGCGCTGCGTGTCGCGGGTTCGATTCCCGCACGGAACAAATATTTGACCTACATGTAGTTGTTCCGGGTCTGGCTGTTTCTGTATGTCAGTTTAAATGTTTGTAAACGCACCCACGATACAGGAGAAATTCCAAGTGTGGGGCAACGTTTTTTTTAAAAAAAAAATATTAAAAAAAGGGAATGGACTGCGGGCCATCCGACCATAAACAAAAATCGTTTATGTTCCAAAAGACCGGTAATAAAATTATTACAAAATTAATTAAAAGGGACAGTCGGATACATTGTGATAGTCTCATAGTTTATGAATTTTAACTATTTACTTATTAAAAATCATCTTAGGATACTTATTACTACTTTAATTTACTACAAATTTTTATCACCGGTCACTTGCTACATTTATTTAAAGGCTCGTACATACTGGCGCGACACCGGTAGGTAATTGTTCTACCGTGAAGTTTTTTTAGAAATTGTATTGTTAAAGTCGCGTCGCGCCTGTTTGTGGGAGCCATAACACATACTAAAAGGCAAATGCTTATCGGATCCTATTATACTCTACATACCTAATTACTTATGTGAGATTTAAAGTTTGTGGATAAAACATAACATCACGCCTGTATTCCCCGAAGGGTTAGACAGAGGTGTACCTACAGTACACCCACATTTCGCCAGTTATGTTTAAGTTCCATGTAATAGGGGGCGAGCCTATTGCCATCAACCGGGCAACGTCAAAGTTAGTAGATATCTAGAACTTTAAAAGAACTCAACCAAAGTCGTCAAACATCCAAAACTACGACTGTCCAGTTTGGTAGGTACCTACCTCATGATCATGAGTCATGACTGACAGACTTTCAAAGGCAAATTATATCAACAATATCAATTGAAAATAAATCTTTTAGGTAATATAAATCTTATCCTTCTTGATCGACAAAAAGTACTACATTTATATTTTACCATCTGCCAAAACACACTATGCTGGCACTCCGTATTCAAAGTTCACTCGATCCCATTAACATGAAAATAAAATATGTAAAACATAAAACAGGAACACATAAATAAACAAAACACTCGCTAATGCGTATGTTTTTTCAGATTCACGTGACAACATTTTTTCTTCTCAACTGATTTGTCGTATTTTTACTAAACACCGTGTGTTCGGATCACGTGGACCGTTAGTAAATTACACTATACTACGACAGGGTTTGCCAACCAATAGTTTAGTAGCGTGGTGATCATTATTATGATATGATATCATATTGATGAGAGAAAACCTGTCAACGAAAACTTAATAAAAACTTTTTTTTTACAAAAAAAATCAACCGACTTCCAAAAAAATCACTACAAAGTGAAGTAGATGGTACTTTTTTGTTTTTTAATTTTTCACTCAAATTCGAATACCACTACCTAATATGTAAATAACAGTGACAAAAAATTATTATAACATCATCCACATAGATTAAGTGGAAGGAATACGTATTATTGAAGCTAACTCAAAAGCGATCCAAGCAAAGAAATAAAATTTATATGATAACAAAAAAGAATTTTCCAAATCAGTCCAGCCGTCTTCGAGTAATCGGGAAAAAAACATAAAACAAAGATCTGTTACTTTTGCGGACTTTTTAACAACTGTACTTTTTATCCATAGGTACCTAGTATTTCCTCCCACTTTTCCCAATAATTGATAAGGAACATCATTTTCCCCATTAGCCTATATAACGTCTATACCTATTACCTAGCATCAATGAAAATAATCTAACCACAGGTCTATTTTTTGATTTATCAAAAGCTTTTGATCTAGTTTCCCACGATTTACTAATACAAAAACTAGAATCGCTTGGAATCAGAGGACCACCCTTACAGTGGATAAAGTCATACCTTCATAACAGGCAACAATGTGTTACTATACCAAATATTAATGATGATAAGGACCTAACACTATACGCATCTGAATATATTTGTAACAGATTCGGTGTTCCTCAAGGAAGCATACTGGGGCCAATCTTATTCTTATTGTATATAAATGACATCACTAAAATAACTAAACATAAATGCATCTTATTTGCTGATGACATTTCTATTATTGTGACATCTAATAAAAAATATAATACAATTTATGACCATGAAGTTGACATTAACAACACAATAGACATCTTGATTAATTGGCTTAATATTCAAAATTTGAAAATAAATCTTGACAAATCAGTATACATACAATTTAATAAATGTAATAACAATAAATCTAATTTCAGTCTAAATATACCCAAACTCAAATCTGTAACCCAGACTAAATTTCTGGGTGTAACTATTGATGAACATTTAGATTGGAAAATGCATGTAGACAATGTCTCCAGTAAGATAAATAGATTTGTGTATGCGCTGAGACAAGTAAGAAAAGTTACTAATTTAAAAACAGCCATATTAGTTTACCACGCATACGTAGAATCTATACTGCGTTATGGACTTATAATGTGGGGCAACAGTACCGACCAACATAGAACATTTGTTGCACAAAAAAAGTGCATTAGAGCTCTATACGGAATCCAACCTGACGAATCATGCAAACCAGTATTTAAAAAACTTGGTTTGTTACCGCTACCTTGTCTATACATCTACGAAATATGCATGTTTGTATGGAAACATAAAAAGTTATTTAAAACAGCGAACGATATATGTCCTCGAAACAGACGAGATCCATACAGGCTCGTACTAAGCAATGCTCCTAGGCTTGCAAAATATAACAAGGGCTGCTTAGCTATGTGTGTACGGATTTATAATAAATTACCTACTGATTTTAAATTGTTAAATACGAGATATTGTTTTAAACGGAAATTGAGTGCATGGCTAAGCCAAAATAACTTTTATAGTCTGAAACAGTTTTTTGACACAAAATGTTAGTTAAGTACTTACTTTTTTATTCTTTGCATGCTGAGTCTAAACCCGGCAAAACATGTTTGTACTATTTTAAATTGTAAGACCTGTTATACCATGTTTTGAGCAAATAAATAAATTATTATTATTATTATTATTAATCCCACTAGGAACCACTGAATAAGAATATATCCACTTTACCTCGACCTAACAATGAACCTCTTCCTCATTTTTGTTAGGAACCTTCAAACAAACGGTGGACCCATTTTCGTGTTCTTGCGAGACTAACTCACGGCAATTGATTTTTATAATATAGAAGACAGAGGAAGCTAGAAGATATATTTATTAGGTATATCATATGGTACCCAACGTTATTACGATAAAACGTTTGCTATCTCTGCCTGTTTTACGTCGTCACCATGTCTTTACTCACCACAATGTGGGAGGGCTGGAGATGATATCCATTTTAATGTCTAACAAGCAGATTTGCGCGTCCTCTATGAAACAATGAACTTTGGCAAGCTTCCTAGAATGTCAGTCTCGTAGATTTTGGGAAGTTTCTAATCAACTGTGAAGATAGATCAAAATGTCAATTATGACTAATGCCCCACTTGTTCAACTGACACCTCACTTTTGTTACAGGTTCATCTCTGTGGGACCAAAGTAGGTCTATTTTAGAACCGTGCAACTTTCACAACTAACCCTATCGAAGCATGAGAAGGTTTTTTATTGATTTAAGCATAATCATATCAGACTATTTTGGCTCATTTGGGTCTCTAAACACAATCCAATTCTCTGCGTCTTCGCAGGTCATCGGTGGGTGGCGAGAGTTCCATTCCGTTTAACTGCCTGCGGGATAATTGAGTAACACACTAACAGTAGCAATGGCTTTCGTTTGGACTGTTCAACCAACATTAATTGCGATATTTAGGTACGTTGTTGAGCAGGCAAATTTT
The DNA here is from genome assembly GCA_914767815.1 of Eupsilia transversa. Classification (NCBI taxonomy): domain Eukaryota; kingdom Metazoa; phylum Arthropoda; class Insecta; order Lepidoptera; family Noctuidae; genus Eupsilia; species Eupsilia transversa. Next base: position 10,977,688 of record OU611887.1, on the reverse strand, counting down.
TCGAACATATGAAGCAATGGATTAGCAAAATCATTCCGATTGTAATTGAAAGTGGGTTGTCAATCAGGGTGCTGTTCATTCATCAACATTGCTCAATTTCAAGCTCTATATCATTGCAGTACACATTAGTAAAACAGTAGAACAGAATTCTGGATATTCCAAGCAGTAGAAAAAAAACAGAATTACAATTTGCGGATATATCAAGCGGACCCAACAATAATCTGCTGCCAACTAAAAAAAAACATTAACGTATGAATTCAACTGCGTATTTACCGTGACGTGGCTTACTTCCACGTCGGGTTACCACAAGGTTATCAATAGATAAATAGCTAATTATATCCTACTGCGTTTTCCTTTCACTTTCCGACCAGCTGGAAAACAACTCCGTTGACCGCAGTCACGCCTTCTCTCAAGTATCTACGTCATGCGAAAGTGTATGAATAGATATGTTTCTTTCTTAAGGGGTTATCACTTATCAGTAAACAATATCGGTCTTGAAAAGCACTTATAGGAATCTTTTCATTCCGAAATTGTAAGCTATTCCGTTAGCTGGTAGCGATAGTACCTATGTACTTTTCATTATGGCTGAGCAGGCGCATTTTTCAAACATAATGATGGTTAAAAAAAAAAAAAAAACCATCGGCTTGCGGTTGAGAGTGTGTTACGCAATTATGGTGCTGTTCATTTCCCTATCTTATGATTCTCAAATGTTTTAAGAGTTTGGAAAGAATAAAAAGGCAAGTTGTAGTAGTCAAAAAGGGATACCGTGGCCCCTGGCAACACAGACAACTGAAGGAACACGGGTGGGTTTTAGTCAGTAAGAGTCTGACACGCCCGCGCTTTCCCGCTCTGCCCAGAGCGAGAGACGTCAATTGATAATACCTATAACACAAAAAAAAGTTTAGAACGCAGCAAAGAGAACACAGATGATTGAATAGAGGTGATGTATTTGAGGTCGCTGGCGTCACATGTAGGTGAGCTCCATCAGACTGTGGACTGTGCGGTTTCCACACTGGCTAAGAAGGTGATCTCGAAATTGCTCAGGAACAAGACCACATTTATTTCAATCTCGCACGACGCTATCCCAATCTCGTTTATATAACCAATCCTCAAGTGGTTCTATCAAATAATTACATACTTTATGATAGTTTATCACTAGTTCCAACCGGTTTCAAGTGGATTTCAACAGGAACGTAAATTAATATCTGGATATCGCTGGACAGCAGTGCGCCGTAGTCTTGATAGTGATAGATACGAATGGTGTAATAGATAAAACTAGTAATTTGTTTGAAATCAAAAGTGGAACAAGTTTGGATAAGGATATTAATAGATAAGGGGTTTCTGGGTGTTGTAATAGAGGTTATTGCGAAGTTGTTAGAGGACTGACTAAGAATATATGGCTAAGTAGAAGAGACATCCTAAATCCACACTCTGAATGAAAAAGAAACATGCACAGCCAGCTTTAACTCGTTGTCTTCTGGTTTTGGAGATCATCTTAAGAATGATCCTTGTATCGATCGGCTTTCCTAATTTGCAGTGTCCATGGTTAGGTTCTTGGCAAGTGGTTCTTAATTGCCTTTTGGACAAAGTTTGTTATCTATGTTAATTGTACGTATATTCTATTCTTCTTCGAGCTTCCCAAATCCTCAACTACATTTGATCAACATTTCTGTGAAATTAATCAGCATACATATTTTCATCTGTAAATAAATTATCCTGATTCTACACTAACATAACATCACGCCTGTATTCTCCGAAGGGTAAGGCAGGTGTGCACCTATAGTACATCTACAATTTGCCATCTGCACCTAGTACACCCATATTGTGCCAGTTATTTTTAAAGTCATTCTGCACCTATTTTCACCCACATTTCATCTGCACGCTTAGCATGACCACAATAGAAACGGGTTCTGTCGACGGAATAATAGACAAAGTGACAGATAAACATTCACAATCTGATATTTTGTCTATTCTTCCGTCGGCAAAACCCGTAAAAAATCCGTTTTTTATAGTTGTCATGCTACGCGTGCTATTATGTTTAAGTCTATCTGCACTAAAACTGTACCCAATAGTTAATTACCAATACCGATTAGATTGACATCTTTAAAGTCAATAAACAGTCCACTAATGACCCCCATGTTAGCTCATGTTATTGTTTCGGTACACAACGATAGTAAAAGCTGACGTATACGTAGACTTTGATCGATCGGCTTTCATTGACGTCTTGGGATTGGGTCAGGAGGCCAAGTGAAATGGATTAATGCAATCTCTCCAGTAAAGATTAATGTGTTGCTATGAGAACAAGGTTGCAGTATTATTTATTTTACAGGCTGGTGATTTAGTTATCCGCATCCGTCAAGCGGTTGATTCTACTCTAGGTATTCAAACTTCCTTATGAAACCCATATCCAGATTGTTGATAGTATTATAAGAGAATATGACAAACGATTGCGAGCGGAGTTTGTTTGATTTAGAAATCGCATTCTGAAACAAAATGTGTTACGCAAAGGGTGCAGATTCGTAAAAAAGACATATTCCTATTCAACAGTTTAACAATTGCGATAATAATTGAATTGAAGAGTTGCGGTATGTAAAGAGGTCACCCATCCACGAACCAACCCCGGCAAGCGTACCTTAACCTGATGGATCGACCCGTGCGGCTGTTATTAATTAGCCACGACCTCCAGGTGACTAAATTGCCAGTTCCAATTTAATAACAATATATTTTTTTATCTCTTGACTTCTCAAGAAGTTTTGTTTTGAATTTACGAGTGCATAAATGTCGAAATGCGATAATTAAATTCCAATTGTGTTGCTTCAGATGTTTGGTGTTATCGAAAGTGTTACAAATAAAAGTGGAACACACAAACATTTGGAAGTTAAAAGTAGGACAATCGGGGTTTTCAAGGACAGTCTTAATAATGGACTTCGTATTTTAAAAGTTATATTTTTAACTGCTCCAGCAATTAATAGGCAGTTGGTATATATGCTTATAGCTGATAGCTCATGGTTGTCATGTCTAGGATTAAGTGAAGAAAATGGGCCGCACCATTCTTTTGTCTTCACAACTGCAATTATCAACCTTCCTGCCAAAGCCAGTCATTTGTGTTATGTGTCGCTTTTCGGCCTTCATTACGCGGGACATTTTCAGCAGTCCTAACCTAGTATGTTCTTGGCTTTACATAGTTTTAATAAAGTCATCTCAGTCGATTAGACATTGTTATAAATTATGTACACCTTAACAAGTACCTAATAACTTGCTGACTTTCATTATCTCAAATCAAGTCATTTATTCAAACTAGGTTGAGAATCAGCACTTTTCAAACGTCAAAATTACATAAAACCGTTCCCCCAAAAAACCTACCCTTCACCACTTCCTGGTGCTTTAGCTGGCAAGAAGAAGTGGCGCAACAACAGACTCCCGAGCAGCAAGCTGTCTGTTAATTAGAAAAAAAAATGATTATATACAATAGTAAATCATCAAACATCTCCTAACAGCATGCCGTAATGAACACCTTAACTCTTTTTACCCCCACAGATTTTCTCCACATCAAAACACGTAAACAAAATGAAAATCTCCACATTTCGTATATTACGAAATCCTGAAAGATTACATCAAACCCTGATGTAACACCACATTGATTTTATTACACGTATAAAAAAGGGGGTTACATAAAAACATTTCACGCGAAAATGGGTGAAAACAAAGCTGTAACCCAGTTGGGTCGGGTAACCCAGATTTGCGAGCTATATACAGCGATGACGTCGGAAGGAAGTGGGGTTAACTGGGCAGTTATATCATTATGTGGGATAATGGCTGTGCCCGTGGATTTACCCGCTTCAAAAGCTTTGAGATTTGTATGATGAATCTTATGTAATTTTTGCGGTACCATCATTTTACCTTTTTGCTAAAATTCTCCATGTCTATGAATATAGCGTATCTTATGTTGCGTAACTCCATGTATAAATTCCGTGTCCTACAATCTAAGCATTCTTACTTTGACGTTAAACAATATATAACAAGGTTTTAGCTCCTCATCTACAGATTCGATTAAATGGGTCTCACGCTGCACGTCTTCCTTTGCCTTTCTTCATAATTTTCAGAAACTCACGAAATCACTTGATTATATTGAGTATTAGCAATCAAACCATAGATCCTGCACCCAATTTAATTTCTTAAATCATTACATTGTATAATTATCACTTGCATCAAAAACGGTGAAGGAAAACATCGTAAGGAAACCCTGAGATAAAAAAAAAAAAAAAAAATTGGGACACGCACAGGAAATACAAAAAGATGAGATATTTCTCGACGACATGAGAAACCAAGTCAGAGGGCGCGGGATATAAACTCTGACACCAAGGCTAGTCACTAACCACACGAAAAACAAAGATCATTACATTAGTCAACTGCTCCACAGATCGTATCACTATATCACCCAACTTAGATTCACCACAGCCAAATATAGGTCGAAAACAGCCTTCAAACTTCACATCTTTCCCCTATGTTCTATGTTAGGGGTTATGGTTTCCGCACTTATTCCTTGAAAGTGGACCACTGTGCGTGGGCCATAGTGGCCGTTGGTGGTTATTCCAACCAGCCCACGCAGAAGTTGATTAAAGCTCCTGGTCTGTTCAGAACGTCTGTAAAAGATATGGGTGATACGAGGGTTATTGTTCTAATCTGGGTGACGCAGACGCCCGCGCATTCGAAGACCACGTGCGCAATGGTTTCCTCAGTCTCCATGCGCGCCCTGCACAGAGGGCTGTCCGTTATGCCTATTGTGTGAAAGTGTTTATTTAAAAGTAATGTGTTCATCTTTGCCCCTTCCTGGAATCCATCTTTACACAGACATTACTAATTCCACCGGATAGCCCTGTTTACGATGCAGTTATAAGTTTAGTGGCATTCTGTAGGATAGTGCCGTATTGTCTCTCCTTCTCCCTTGAATCCATTCAAAGGTTGTCTGTAAAAGATGGCTTTTAGCGATAAGACCGCTTGTGTCACCCTGTGTAAAATATTTGTAATTTTTCTGGTGTACATAATAAAGAGTAATCTATCTACTATTCTGATTTGGAACTTTGTAGTGACTACTTTGTGACTGCTTTGACCTCTGAAAGGGTATATACCCAAATTCAGATAGATTTTGGCTTGCCAAATGGAGGCAGTCCCTGTGCTTGTTTCTTAGTGGGTTTATTCACCGTGTTGTATAATTTTAACGAAGCAATGGATAATACTGTTCAACAAACTTTTTTGTCAGATTTACCATTTTAGTTGCTTCCCTGTACTTAGGTACCTACTTCCGACTCCAACCAACATTGACATTTCGTCAACTGATTTGAAAATAACTACGGATATATCCAAATTATTCAATAACTAGATTCTGCCCGCGATTTCGTCCTCGTGAAATTTCAGCCCCGGATCCAACGCGTCGCATCCCATCGCCCACCCTTGCTATTACTTTGTTTCCCTTAGCGTACTTTCTGACTCTTTTTCTTTTTGTTCTGCTCCTAAGGGTCGTAGCGTGATGTTACATACCCTTCCTCAAGAATTAGGCTATCCAATGCAAAAAATCAAATCCGACTGGTTGTTCCGGAGATTACCTTCTACATACAAACTTACAAACGTTTACCTCTTTATAATATTAATATGGATGAACAAAATTGTATTCTTCCTCTTTCTAAGTTGATTAAATCCGCTCATTCCAAGGTTCTGCCTTTGGGCTAAGTATTCACCTCTTCTCACTCTTAACATCCTCAATCATCCATCAATAGTCGATCTAATCTACCTATAACATAATTTAACAACTCACGCGCAGCCGGCCTACATTCTAAGTTTAGTAACCTCTATGTGACGTAAATCCCATTTTCAGGACCTTAAAATCATAAGAGCATAATATCGTTAACAGTATAAATAAATTTACGACAAGATCATGTACTAACACGGGTTGCCGAACTTCAACAACTGATTCTGAGAAAATGCTCTCCTGTGTTTGAAATCTTAAAAGAGCCGTTTAGTTTTTTTTTACACATGATGTTTATAGAGGTTTAATGTAAAGTATTGGAATATTGGAAAAGTTTTATATGTTTAGTTTAAAAGAATATCGATAGCTTCTTTTTATGTTCTAGAATCTATTTCTGGGTGTTTTGTAATACATTTATACAAGGATTTAACATGCACATATTTTTTCGATGAGGAGAATTTACGAGTACATCCATATACTTAAAGTACTGCTCATATAATTTGGAATAATCGATACGACGAAGTTATGAGGAAGAAGAAGGAGTACTACTTCTGAATATTTCGAAGAAATAAAGGATTTAAGTACCTCATTAAAAGAAGGTAATGAGATGTAGGTAATATCTCAAAAAGTTGCAATAAAACACAATATTACCAAGCATGTAAAAACAAAAGAGGATCATTCACCTAAAATTCTCGGTAAAGAAAGCTCAAAAAAGAAACAACAAATGTCCCAAATCCGTGAGTTATCAGAAATGAGGAATTACATGCATTACGTCAGTGATCTAGTTAGTATTGAGAATAGAGCATTCGAGGCGAATGAACCAGAAGCTGTTCAAGGATACGCGAGTAAAGGGTATTTTGGTATACGTGTCGTGGACCGTGCCCACTAGTTCGTGGAATAAGGTAAGAATTATCAAGATATTGAATTTGATTGTCAGAATGTTAATAAAGGTAGCAGTAGTAAACTTTATGAACAGTGGTTATTTTTTAAAGTATATAATTTCAAGGACTTAAAACAGATTAACAAGTTACAGCACAAAAAAGGACCCAGAATCTGTTATCTCGAAGAAAAACAGCTGTTGGTACAGATAAATCGTCAAGTGAAGAATTTAGATCAGCAAAAATCGCCCCTCATCTTAACGACCTAGAAAAGGCAGCTGAGGTAAGTAGATAAAAAACTTGACCTGCTTGTCATATAAACGCAAATTCCCGTATATTATTTCATTCAGAAAAGCCCACGAGCCCAACTCCTACCCACATTTAGAAAAAATAAAAGCAAACGATACAACCAAACCAAAATCGTTCAAAGTGGAAGAAAAAACAAATACATCAAACTGTTTTCAAACCAGAAGCAATAAGGAAAAGCCCATTCAGAAGGAAGATATCACTAAAACCATCTACTATTTCTTCGAAATGTACAAGTACTTACAATAAATGGTCGTCCATTACCAATTTATTACCAAACAAACTGAAATACAGTAGTAAAACAACATTATTTGTTGCCCCTGAAGACTTTATATTGTTTATTTCACAGAATACTAAATGTTGATTGGTTTGTAATATATAGTTTTGTTGTGGTGAAGGATAGAAATCTATTAGGAGAAATTTTATATCATGGGTGGCGTCTATATCGCGCGCATGGGTGGCGTTTTTCCCACTGTTTGTCATATTTGTTTTAGTATATTCGTGTATTTGTACATATTTATTTGTTTTTATATCTTAAGATAATTAGGCATATATATTATATTTATAGTGTGTAATAGCTTGTGTATATTTAATTTGAAATCTTTGTTTTTTTTTCCAAATTTTTTTGTAATTGCACCTACCACTGTTTGTCTCTGCATCACCCAAAGGTTGACTGGTAGAAAATGCCTATGGCATTAAGTCCGCCTCTGTGCATTTCTGTGCTTGAAGTATTAAATAAATAAATAAATATATAACAGAAGTTGCAAAAACAGAATATGCTTTTCCTCTGCCCGTGTCCTGCTTTTGGTTTACAACCACATCTGGTTAGCCTTTTCCAACTATGTTGGGGTCGACTTCCAGTATAACCGGATGCAGCTGAATACAAGTATTTTACATAGAGCGACAACCCAGTTACTGGGTAATATGATACCACTTGGTAAGATTGGTTGTCAGACTTTCGGTCTTAGGACGACCCGTACCGACTGTCAAAGATCCACGAGTGAGAGCAGCATGGTTTTTAATGAATAATTCTTATCGTGAATCAACAAATTGATGTGAGAAATATTGATAAAACAATACTGCGTCACATACAAAGAAAATATATTATGAAAAGTAAGTTGTGCGCTGAATCTGTGCTGAATAAATGTAAGAACTTTCTATCCTCCTAAATCACCCTGTGAAATTCAGAATAAAATAACAAACAAACAATTCGTCTTGGCCTTTTATTTTAGAACGAACATTTATTGAGTCGAAGAACTAAAATCTTTACTTCCTAAATTCGGCAAGTCTGCATCTCCCGTTACTTCCCGAGAGTAAAGCCCTCTTCCCGATGGCGTCAGCGGCTGTATGTGCGCACACGCACGTGATCTAGTTTACCACTCAACTGGTAAAGATCCTTGATGTGATTCAACATCTGTGTATGCTGTAGTAGATATTAGCAAATATGGCGGCGTTGTATCTAAGATCGATGTTCAATTCATATACAAACTAAAATGTAGTCATAGGTCATGTAATTCAACAGACATAGCAAACACAAGGACAGGTCATAAATCCGTTGATGCATTTCAACGTATATTTATGATAAATTCATTATACAGCTTAGAAAAGCTCAACGATAAGAATAACACCAAAAAAAAACAACATATTTTATCGAATAACATCGATACCTTGGGAAACAGCCGGTGAACAAAGCATTTAAAGAAGAAAATGGTATTATAATAAAGTTCTATGTATTTTTCTCTATAGAAATGTTGCCGATGTTGACAATTCTGCCAATGTCAGATGTGATAGCATTTTTTTTTTTTTTTTTTTCTTCTTTGGCTTCTGAGCCGATGTCGACTAATCGCAAATATAAATGACAAGCTCTTTCATTTGACAAGAGCACTAAATTCATAGTTGAAAAAGCACGTCCTCCCATTGCTGCATTAAAAGGAAACAAAACGTAAAACACACATTATTGTAGGTTCTGCTATTAATAGCAACGTGTACATGTCATAAAACATTATGTGCTAGTTAGTGGTGGTCTCAATAATATCGATATGAGTTTACGATATGTACCTCTCAAGTAAACAAAGGGCTTACTGCGCAGTTGGAGAGTTTCTATCATACAGGGTCAAATTAGATTAGGTAGCGAAACTCCGCAAGCGTGATGGGTATCGATATACAGTGTGTTCGGACATGGACTAGCGATATATATCTATTATACAATGTAACAGCGAATCAATTTTCACGTCTCCCCTTTAAGACCTAGCCCAAATATTTTTTGATATTCGGATAGCTCATGACCTAAAGAGGTGCCATTAACAATAGGAAATAAAAATCTAAAAAAAAATAAGAAAAAACGAAAAAAAGAAATTAAAGGTTTAAGTCGGTGTTATTTTTAAAACTGTTATAATGATAAAGAGGCTCACTCCACTAATTCAGTTCGACAGCTTGATTCATTACCTTTCACGTGTTGGGCACGGTCAAATCTAGTGCCATAAAATAAAATCAATTGACCCATGATGAAATTGAACTGGATTTTATCGACACCAATGAGCACCACGACTTTCAATTCTTGGTCATATGACTTAAAATATAAGTAGTCACGTTACGAAATGCTATAAGTAAGTTTAATAGTATCGTCGTTGATCGATCGGAATTGATCTTATTTATACGATTTTGATTTGATACATTGATTGTGCCATCTGTGTTGCATGTGATAATATCGTGCGAAAGTCATAGATACGATAGGTACTATCGCGGTCATGCATATCTAACCACTTTGCCTATAATTGGTTTATTTGAAATAAATGCTTTGAGTTTGAGTTTGAGATTGCGACCCCTTGACAATCAGAACTGCCTGTAATGTGTTTATCTATACTTATAATAAATCTGTAGAAGTGAAAATTCTGTACATTGAAGATATCAAAAAAATAAATGGCAGGGGTTGTTACTAGACTGACACCGAACCCAAAAATTTGATTAAAAATTTTTTTGTCTGTCTGTCTGTCTGTCTGTCTGTTTGTTCAGGCATCACGCAAAAACTACCGGTTCGATTACGATGAAACTTGGTATAATTATTCTTTAATATCCTGGGCACCACACTGGGTACTTTTTATCCCGGAAAAGTATCCTATCCTACGGTTGGGGGGTGTCAAAGTTTGTATGGAAGAATTTTAACGCGCTGTCCGATTAACTCGAAACTCAATATTTATACTTAAACCCAAAAATTAAGAATAACGTGTATCAGGATTTTTCGAAATTCAACCCCTAAGGGGGTAAAATAAGGGATGAAAGTTTGTATGAAAAATCTTATTCCTTGAGGTAATAAACATGAAACTTCGCACGAATAGTTATCTAAATAAATTATAAAGTTTGTAGTTTTTTGTTTTTCTAAATTACCCCCTAAAAGGTTGGGGGGTGTCAATGTTTGTATGGAAGAATTTTAACGCGCTGTCCGATTAACTCGAAACTCAATATTTATACTTCAAACCCATGGGGATGTATGGGGTAATTTCCGACACTCACGCGGGCGAAGCCGCGGGCAGCAGCTAGATTGAAATAAAGGCTTTGAGTTTGACTTTAAGCATGAGTATGGGTTTGACAAAGAGGCGCCAGATAAACACTTTGTACCGTTACTTGTAGAGGCTCCGTTGCACTAGTCCAATGAACTTATGTTTGACATTATCATCACATCAAGTCGTGGGATATGTTGTGCGTCTCACGCAGAGATAAGTAGCATAAGATCAAAGATAAGATAACTTGATCTATAGGCCTTTTATCAGAGAAAAGATTGATAATGTCAGAGACAGATCAATCCCACAACATTGCTGGGTGATACGTGGCCATGTGACGTGGCTTTACACCATCTTATTGATAGTTAAGCTATACAGGGTCAAATAAAATTAGCTAGAGAAACTCCGCAGATGTGATGGGTATCGGGGACCCTGTTTAAGAGGGTTAGGTGTCGTTCGGCCCACTATGGAACTGGGACCGCGGACCAGTTACCCCTTTTAAAAATTGATAATGGTTAACTGGGTCCACATCTGTTTTGCTTTCAATCAAGCGAAGTGTGGCTTAAAATGGTTAACATATTTCAAGTATACAATAGATTTTGTACAGGTACAAGCATTTACATATAAATATTATACATTATTACTTTTATTACTATAACATACATTGCAATTTGCAAAAAATATAAGAAAATTTGACTTTCGCGGGCTACTCTGGAAAATTGAGCCTTTCTGATTAGCTCGGTATGTGTCGCACTCCCGCACATACCGACCTAATCAAGAAGGATCCATTGAAATATAGGCGCTCGGTAAGCGATCGGTAAGCTTTCGGTACCGCGAATACCTTGCATGCTGATGTCGCACCGCTGCTGTACCGACAAATCAGAAAAGATTGCCATAGATAAAAATAGATGGTCAACATTTCACCAGCAAACCAGGTGAACCCTATTACCAAACAAAATTGACTAGTCCTTGAGAAGTCTTCCAGTACTTAACATCACGTTTATTGAACGTAATTGGAGCTATGTAGGGCAGATCGATAGCTATCAAGAACTCGATGACCCGTGACCATAAGCGTATTTAGAAACCCTACTCCTGCATTCTCATTGGTTGAATGAGGAAGGCGGAAATCCTATCTGATATCACCGATGCCGCGCCGCGATGCGTGAGGCGTATCATTTTGTATTCTACTTTAATCCATGTTTATCCAGTTTTGGGTATGGTTTCCTGGTTGGGTTTCCAATAATCTCTGCATTTAGTCCTTTATGGCAAGGATATTCAATATTCTGAAGAAGCCTTTGCCCTGCAGTTTGACAATAATAGGCTGGTAATTTTTTATTGTTATTCAATCTATACTAATATTATAATAATGAGGTAAAATTTGTTTGTTTGTATGTAGGGGATAATCTCCGGAACTAACAGTCGGATTTGAAAAATTCTTTTTGCATTGGATAACCCAATCATTGAGGAAGGTTATAGGCGGAAAGGTTATAGGAGGAAGGTTATATTGAACATCTTGCTGCGACCCTTAGGAGTCGACCAAAACGAAAAAAAGTCAGAAAGAACGCTAAGCGAAAACGAAGTAATAGCGCGGGCGGGCGATGGGATGCGACGCGATGGACCGAGGGCCGAAATTTCACGCGGGCGACGACGCTAGTATTTAATATACTGAATAATATAGAGACACATCGTCTACCATTCCCCTTGTAACGGCTCGTACACACGGGCGCGACAGACAGCGCTACCCTTGTTGCGCCCGCGATATCGCGACGGTGTGTACGAGCCTTAACGATTGCGAATTAATGTAAATTACATAAGTGATCCGTATCCCAGCTGGCACATTAGGGGTCAATTGTGCATATATGCTATAACGTTTAAGAAATTCAGATTCATTAATATCAATTTTAAGTAATGATATTTGTTCGAAAGCTTCTAGTGATAGTACACTATTCGAAAGCCAACTCACTTGTTTTCAAAGTAGGTAAATCTTTGCGGATTGACATCTTGACACCAATCGATATCTAAAGTTATGTTTAAAGAAACACCAGACGTGCAATTACAGCAAACATTGTCTTAAATATGCCGTCTTTCTATATGAAAGCTACTAAAGTGGCATTTCTTAATACGCAGCTAAGCGGTCACAAATGACATTATGAATAGTACAAAACAATGGCGTGCCTAGGTCGATGGATTGAGGTTGCCAGTTAATTATAAATAAGTTCCGGTGTTATTTTTCCTACTCTCAAATCATGCCTGGTTTCTTATAGAAGAAAATAGTCCACAACTACAGGGTGTCTCAAGCGTAGTGGTCCAAAGGCAAATGAGGTAATACCTATCATTAAAAAATTTAAAAACTGGGTTCAGATATAACAGTTCAGAAAATTTCGCTATTGTTATTTTCAAGAAATTTTACACTTTTAGTCCAATCTTCCAGCCAGATTTGAACTCGTTACGTCGAAAATTATGTTCACAGGGTTGAAAAATCTTGAATCGTGTTCTGTCCAAGATTAGGTCAAAGAAACCAGGGCCGTCCAAAAGCTCGTTAGGTTGATGATATCGTCAAAGTCACGGTAAACACCTGGATGAGGGACGCACGAAACTGGGGAGTATGGCAGAAAAAAGGGGAGGCCTATACCCAGCAGTGGGTGATTCCGGGCTGAAATGATGATAATGATGATGACTTCTCGACGGACTTGAAGTCCATGGAGTTTCTTGCCCGTTCTTCTCCATAGTTACCTCAACGCTTTGGAATGGGCAACTGTTCTCTTTGACTGTCCGACTCCTTGACAATTCAAAGGTGCCTGTAATTGATCTAATTGAACCTTTGAGTTTGGGTTGTATTTGATTCACGATCCCTCTAGATATAGATGATCTATTTCTGCAGCTCATCTCGAAGGGTCCACGGTTTCATCTCGCTACGCAGCCTTTATTGTGTCAAGTATATTCACCTCTGCTCAACCCTTCGGGGAAACAAGGAGTGATGTTATGTTCTATTCTATTCTATTTTTATAATATGGCAAGTAGAGCCGATGTCGACTATTCTGCCAATGTCTAGTGAGATGGAAAAGCAAGTGTGTATTATAAAAATAAAATAAAAACTTGATGATACAGTTTGATCTTCTAGAACCTGCAAGGTTAGTACTGGATGATGTTATGTTCTGTTATATTCAAAAACAATATTATTATCTGTTAGCTTCGCGTCCACCTGACAAATGGAACTACTGGGAATAAAGGAACATTTCTTAGTCATAACTCCATCACTAGAGAGATAAATAAACCTATTCATAGTCTGGACCACCCAACAACTCAGCCACGGATACTAAAGACAAATAAAAGAGGTGGGCAGAGGTGTTATAGTATACCCACATTTGAAACGTTAAAAATCTTGTCACAATCTTATCTCAACGACTATTAGCTTGTATATTACTACTTACTAGGCTTAAACCGCGAAATTCGCTTTAAAAAAAATTGATTCATATTCTTTATGTCATGAGCTATGCGAATATAGAAAAATATTTGGCCTAGGTTTTAAGGGGGAGCCGTGAAAATTAATCCGCTCAAGCGTCGCTGCCATTTTTGTGAATTTGCGTTATGTACGCCCCTTTTGGGTGGTCCCACAACCCGCTATCCCGAGAGACCACTTGAGATTAAAATGAGGATCGCTCTTAAGTTTCATACGGAGTTTTTGTGTACGGGCGAAAGGTGTTTTTTCCTATCCACCCGTAAAATAAAAAATATTAAAAAATAAATTAAAAAATATTTTTGAAGGTTTTTTTTTTTTCACATTTCGGTACGCTAATTTATTTAAATCTATTAATAAAACCACACCCCCCCATACATTTTTGTTAAAATATAAATTGAACAATAACACCCCCCGCGGGGACCCCCTGCGCCGCACACGCCGTAAAAAAGAAATGAATACTTACCTGTTTTTTTGCCGCGAACGCTCGAACAAAAGAGCATGGGATACTACTTAGTCCCTATGCTTATTGCCAGCAGCAGTTTCAAGTGCTAAAACAACGGATAACATTGTTTATTTAGTATCGAAAAACACACCACACATTACCAACCGCAAAACCAACTTATCTCAAACGAACACTTAAATTTGAACACTCGTTGTATTTCTTTCAAATCTAAATGCACATTCCACTTTATGGTGATATTTACTAATGATATAACACAACACAAAGGCACAAAACCCGAAAAGAATAGCGTAATTAATAAAAACAAAATATAAATAAACGCGTCGGCCATTTTTTCTGCGAGAAAAAAATTTCACTAACAAAGAATGAATATTTCGGCTCGATTATGTTTCAAGGGATCAATAATAATAAATAATACAGATAATACAGGATGCAGATGTCATTCCCAATCTTTTTTGACAATCCATAGCTTCAAAACTACAGATTACCTATTAATACTTATTTGCGTAAATGTATGACGAGTCGCGGATGTGTCACGCAACCGCAAAGCGGCGATCGACATATCGGCACTTTTTGACAGCGACCGCTTTCCGGACGCGCGACACTCTAACGGATTGTACAGTCGCCAGCACATCAAGCTACTAAAATCTGTCAAATTTCTTTAGTAGATTTTAAACTTTATCGCTAAAGCATTAGGTTCAAGTTTGATTGGGAAAGTTTGACAGTTTTGGGTAGCTTGATGTGCTGGCGTCTGTACATTAGATTGTAATTTAGAATATTTATGTCGTAATACTAACCCTTGTCCTTGTCTTTTCAGCGACTAACCCGCCTCTCTGCGCTGCCGTCTACAAGTGACGCTGGCAGAATAGTCGATACCGGCTCAATTACGAAAACAAAAAAAAAATGTCAAAAACTTTCCAAAAATGTAGGTAAATTAGAGGAGTTTTGACTGATTTAGACTGTTTAAAATGCGAAAGTTTTGAAAAAAAAAAGAAGTAAGTAGATAGATATATAGATTACTTTGTATTATGTATACCATTTAAAAATACCCTGCTGATAATTTGGTACCTAATGTGATTAATACCTTTTTTTTTTCATACGTTTCTGTAATGTTTCGGAGATAGGTACGCTTGAAAGATACGTGGATTCCTCCTTTATTCCTTTTATCCTCGCCTAAACCGTAGGAGAGGATAAATCTTTTCAGGCTCCTTGACGAGGAGATGGTTTTTTTAGTCGTCTCCTCCTCTGTTCAGCACGCGTAGCATGGCCACTGTAGTAACAAGAATAGATAAAATGACAGATAAACAATCACAATCTGTCATTTTGTCTATTCTCCCGTTGACATCAGCATGCGCAACAAAACCCGTTTTCGACGGGGGTCATCCCCCGTAGATACGGGTTTTGTTACGCGTTCTGATTGATTTCGTAGCGAGTTCCAAAACAGAATCACTTTGGCTGACAGCCTATTTGCCACGATACTTTTTCCTGGTAATGGTGCCGATTCCCTTGTTCACAAACTAAACTAAATTTAAGTTCAGTGCATCTTTTTCTATCTATGTCATTAAGAAAAGGACAGAAGATATATTTGAGTTTAGTCCTGTCAAATTAATCAGCGCCATGACGTAAATTGACGTAATTTTATAGTAGGCAAGTTTTTGCACGTCTAAACTTGTATGGAGTAGTGACAGATTTGACAGGACTAAACTAAAATGTGTCTTCTGTCCCTTTCTTAATGAAATAGAAAGAAAAAGATGCACTGAACTTAAATTTAGTTTAGTTTATGAACAAGGGAATCGGCACCAATGACCAATGATGTTTTAGTAAACGGATATGTTATGAGCGCGCAAAACGTGAAGACTAGAAAAATACCCAATTGGGAAATATTGCTTTTAGTCTGAGCCACACACGCTTACGAGTGTGCCGCTCGGCGCGGAACACTTTTTTCTGTTGTTTTGTACGTGTATAACATATCTGTTTATTAGAATATCATTGCCAATGACAGTTAAAGTTTCTGACTTACAGAAATTGCAGCAATTTTCAAACAATGAACCCTTTTGTTACGATAGTGTGGTCGTATTCCTCTCACTCAGTTGATATTATTCAATTGAAGAATATAGGTCAGTATCGCATTCGTGCATGACTTAATGATACTTAAGTGTTACGGTCATTGAATCTATGACCCTTCTGGAGGGAGGGAGTTCGAGATTTATTAGTATCATGAAGAACTCTAGGTATTTCTAGCAGTTTATATGCAGAAGATGCTTGTAGGTCCTAAATGTGTTTTTCTCTAAACAAACATCGAAGGTACACACGTATATTTGATGTTAAAATTACCATGAAAGGCAGACGGTCGTCTCATGATGCTAAGTAAATATATGAACATCATATTTATTTATACAGTTCGAAAATAAGCCTTGATGAGATCTTCGTGATCGATCACTTACTTGGGACCATTGTCAAAAACTAGTTCTGTTGTGACGAAGTAAGACCGTTATGAATACTTAGATAAATATTATTTTCCTCCTTCCCTCCCCTATCCTGCCCTCTGTACCCCAAAAAATGCAGCTGACCTCTGCACTGCCACCGACGATGCCCTAGAAATGGCGACAAAATGTAATATACACTGTCGTACCTTAATATCAATACGACAAAGAAGAAGATTTTTTTCCGCATGAATTAGGATCCAAAGAAGCGAGGTAGACCCCTTCTCACTTGGGTCTGCAGTCAACAACGACCTGAAGCAAGCCCAATTGAATGACTCGACGACCCAAAACTGAAACATCTGTCGAAGAATGACGACCCCAGATGAAATGGGATAAGGCTAGGCAAAGAGAGAGAGAGAGAGAGAGAGAAGAGGAAGATTATTTTAACATTCGTTTAAACCAACTTTAGGGAAAGAGGAACATTTTGAGGATTTACTAGATCGTCATGAAATTATCCACGCAGGACAAACCGAAAAAACAAAGTATTAACAGTTGAATGTATAAATTAAAACAAAGGTAGTTAAGCTAAACTTATGAAAAAATAAAGCAACTGATGAAACCCACAACCATTAAAAGAAATAAGCTGTTTATAGTACAAGTCCAGTATTTTGGCGACGCAGGCGCCCGCTATCACTAAACCAAATAAAACACGAACTCAATCTGGCCCGACCTTTAGTCAGCAATCCGGATCATTAACCAGTAACATACGATAATATTGTATGTTATTATTACAAATAAACAGCAAAATCTCGATAAACATTGTAGGCATGGCAACAAAGAGAGTTGTGTTTGTTATTTGTCTTTTAATTTAGTATCAATTATTTGTAAATATGTCTGTTACGTAGTTATACGCGTCAAATATATAAATAACATAATTTTATAGGTAAGTAAGCATCAGCTTAGTTTTGTTCTTAAAAAAACTATGTAATAACTATATTATATGTCGAAAATACATCAGTGACTAATCGGGGCGCCAGCGCCGCCTGGCGGCGCTCGACGGGATCTACGACATAAAGGGGGATAAGCAGAGTTGGTCCGTTTGTAAGCAGTGAATAAGTACGTTTAGAAACTGTCGCGCGTTCCGTATAGTTGTGTTGTGTACCTACAGTGTGTGAACTGCTAGTGTGATTAATTTGATCGTAAATTACATTTTCATCCCACCATCTCGGAAAGAGTATTTTTAATCTTCAATATCTGAGTGGAAAAGCCGTTTTTATTCTCTAGAGGATAAAGTAAATTGAATTTAGAACATCGTGTGCACTAAGTTTGTGAATTAAAAAAAACATTAAACCTATTTACTGCTACCTCTATGGTGCCGAATATATCATACAACTTTTTTTTAATTTGTTAAAAACTCAGACTCGGAACCTTCTTGGTGTTCTTTTTTCAATTTGCTTTGTACGCGGTTCTTTACGCGGCATTTTTTCACGTCATTGTTAAACCTTATATTAAAAACAAGAAACTTGAAAACAAGTGAAAAAACTAAAATGAGTGATTCTAGCGACGAGGAAGTTTGCTTGACGCCAACAGAATTAACTGAAACTGTTAATAATGCGCAAATGAGCTTTCTCCCTCAACAATCACGCGAGAAGTATTTAAAACAGTACGATATGTTCAACACGTGGCGACTAGCAAAAGGAGCCAAAACTTTCTCAGAAAACGTTTTGCTGGCATATTTTATAGAATTATCCGAGAACAAGAAAGCAAGCACTCTATGGAGTACGTATTCGATGCTAAAAGCAACAATAAAGATGAAAAAAGACAAACATATCGATACCTATCCTAAATTAGTGGCATTTTTAAAAAGAGCCTCATCTGGTCATCAACCAAAAAAATCGAAGGTTTTCACAGTATCTGATATTGAAAAGTTTCTTAACGAAGCACCCGATTCCGTATATTTGGCGGCAAAAGTAAGTCAGTTGCACATTCAGTATCTACTTAAGTATATTAATCTCAATTAAATAGTATACTTAGTAGATGTTGATAGGCATAATTATGCGTTCATATCAATTTTATTCATTTATCTACTACAATACTCTTTACGTTACAGGTTGTTCTTATTATTGGAATAAACGGAGCATGTCGAACTAATGAACTAACACAACTTAATGTCAAAAACATTGAGAAACATTCAGATGACTTACTATTAATTAATTTACCTAATACAAAGACAAAAAGAGACCGCAACTTCGTCATTCGCAAGGAATACGTAACGATTGTTGAGAAATATCAAGCCTTACGCCCGCCTAACACTCCAATCAATCGATTTTTTCTACAGTATCGCAATGGAAAGTGTGTTAGACAGCCTATGGGTACTAATAAAATTGGCAGTATCCCACGAGAAATAGCAACATTTCTTGAACTTCCAGAACCCCTGTTGTACACGGGTCATTGTTTCCGACGAACTTCAGCCACACTTTTGGCTGATTCCGGAGCTGATCTCCTGTCCCTTAAGCGCCACGGAGGCTGGAAGTCCAATGCAGTTGTAGAGGGATACATAGAGGATTCCATCCAAAATAAGTCTAAAATATGTGAAGGCATCGTAGGAGCCATTACACTGAAAGAGCCTCAATCGGATCCTTGGACTGGCCCTTCTACATCAAAAATAAGCCGTTATGAAACACCTAACCATCTCCCTCTCTCTCCAACATTCACGCCAAGGGAATCCGATGAATCGGTACAACTATTAAGTATGACAGATAGTTTACCGAAAAACAGTACACAAGTGACTAACACCAATATTACAGTACCAAACAAAAATATTACACTCAATTTAAATAACTGTAGCAACGTTACTTTAAAATTTTCTTAATTATACCTTAGTAATATTTTGTTATAATTTAAAGATTATTCTATATTACTTACCTGTCATAATGTAGTAATTAATACCTAAACTGAAATAAAAGTGTACCTATCTTGTGATTGTAAACGTTTTTTTTTTTGCATTTAGTCATTTCCTCGCTGAGGTGGAATGAAAAGTTACGTGTTGCACTCGAGTGCAAAGATTTTTCACCTCGTGCTCTTTTGATTCCCTCGCTAACGCTCAGGATTCTAATTTTGAATCACTCGCTACGCTCGTGATTAAATTTTAGAATCCTTCGCTTGCTCGGTCATCAAAATTGAACACGCGGTTAAAAAGCAACTTTGCACTCTTGTATAACAAATAACTATTTGATTTGAACTGCAAACGGTTTTTCTATTGCACAATAACTAACATTACCCATAGTACGCCCACGGTAGTTAAAATATGGCTGATAATGACCAAGAGACACCCTTCTCCGTCATATATAATAGGCCCATCCCTCTCTTGCCGATTGAATAGGCAGCAGTACATTGGCTATAGATTGGTACTTGCTACATAATGCATCATCAATAAAATATATTCCCTAGAACCATGTACAGAACTTAAAGTCATTCATTTACAAACTGATGAAAACACTACCACACTTCCTCTAAGCAGAACTGGGTGGACGGGGATAGAGGTCGATTAAGAAACGTAGGCCCAGATATATAGTAGGCATCTGAAATACGTGGACGAAAAGATTAGAGAATATTTACATCATCATTCTCGTGCCCGGTGCCCTTATCCTAATTTATTTGGCTTCAGCGCAACATGTACAACAACAAAAATATTAATACAATATGCAATAGGCATGCAATATTAATAGAATATTAAATGGAAATATAAAATATTTAATAGAATATAAAATAATTCAAATTAGGAAAATGAATAAAGCGCTCTTCCCCTAACTTTAGGGGATCCAACCGGAATAAATCCTTTTGCTGTGCCCGACGGGCTCCGTATTAGTTTCTATTATTTTGTAGTACATGGATTGCAATAAACACCTTGAGATTTGATTTGATGTCTTCTTCCAGACTGCTCTATTAGTCATCATCTCAGTAGTCACTCCCTTTCTAGAAATTGATGCGAAATACCAAGATACTGAGCTACCTAATATCTTCTGAGTCTGACCCATTATTGTAAACAAAAAAAAAATCTTCGTCGCAACCAAACAAAAGCTGATAATACGTAGGCATGGTAACAAATAGTTTACACTGTTGACATGTCATTATCAATATTTATCACGCTGGGCACCACGAGTGCCAAATCACATCGTCTAACACGTGAGGACACATCTACGCGAAGCAGACATCTTTTTGAAGGATCTCGTCTGGCAAGCCCGTGAAATTCAAATTTCCTTACGTTTTTTGCATTTTGCAGGTCAGTAAATCAGCTTGTATGTTGATCTAAATATGATTCGCGGCCGTATCAAATATTTATTTACAAAATTATAATCACAAAATCATCAATACAACTCCTCTACGTTCATATAATCCTATTAAATGACTATTCCATGAAATCATGACATTTGAGGATTGTTCTTATGGCGTTGTATCGCTGATTCTAATTATTATACCTACTTCTATAAACCCATCTTTGTTACGGTCGCGAAACATAATTGTTTTAATCAACGTATAAAACCTGCACCGTAATTGCGTTATACACGATCAATCGCAATCAAACTGAATCGTTTTGAAACAGATTGTTAAGCAATTGGTTAATAAGTTCGAAAAAAAAAAAAAACGGAGGAGTCTCGATATGTAAAGATGGTCTTACCCATCCACGGACAAACCCCGGCAAGCGTAGCTTAACCTGAAATCGACCCGTGCGACTGTTATTACTTAGCCACGATCTCCTCATGGTTTGTTTGCAAACCAATAACAAAAAAATAAAGTTTTCGCGAAAATAAACTCCTCTGAGAAAAATTGCGTAAACGAATCTTGTCATCTACCAAACAAAGAAATTACGTCCACATTTTTTCAGAATCCCAACAATGTAGGTCACGTAACAAGTCACAATACACAGAACCGGAATCCATCACATATGATTCATTCAAGAATCTCACTCCAGCTGAAATCCCACTGAAATTCCGGGTACCCATAATACAATAGTCCTGCCAATAGGTACAGTCAACATAATCAGACCATGAAATTAATTCGCGGCTGTCAAATGACTCAAGTGGTGTAATGACACCGAATGAATGCTTGATGACGATGACATGCCGTCATTGGACTGTCAGTGGAACATTTATATTACGAACTAGTCAGTACTAGTGCAGGTTGATTTTGTTAGGATTCTTTCTGGACTAATTAAGGAGATGATTGTTGAAAACGCGACTGCTGAGCGTCATTTTGATTTCTAAGTATTGTCTGATTATCAAACGCCGCTAATCGTATAATTGCAAAAATCTTTGAAACAAGACAGAAACGATCTTCTTTTTGGATATTATTAACTGGCAGTTATACAGGCTGACTTTGAAAACATGCTGCAAAATTGAAGCGGGTGTTGGACCCATCAATGTGAACAACTTTTATTCTAGGATCAACATGAATTCGCAAAAAAAAATGACTTTCCTGTATAAAGGTATACCCGATAATATTCCTGATTGGACCATTTTGTATAAGAAGGTCAATTTTTTTTTGCTTAGTTGTTCCCATAGTAAAAGTTGTTCATATAATATAAATGATGGGTAGAACACCCCCTTAGTCAGCTTATATAACCTCAAACCTTAACATTATAAAAATGACACTCGGAAATCATGTTCCATCTTATTGGATTGTCAATCAGGGACCGCAAACCTTTATAAATTACGGTATCGGAGAATTTTGGTTTTTTCTACGACTAAGGTTACCGCTATCTAGGAAACCAAAGTTTCTTGCTTGTAGCATTCAATAAAATTAAAGCAACAGATGAAACAATGATTAGACGGTGCAAGGAAGAACAAGCAACAAGCGCATCGTAAACTAGATTTTTCCAACTGAACCTATCGCAACCCACTGTTGGACATAGGCCTCTCGCAGACTGTGCCACAACACCCAATCCTTCACTCCAGGACTCTACCGATGGTGGGCAGTCCATTGCTACTTCAGCTCGCTTACTCTATGAGCGATGTCGGTAAATCAGCCAAAAAACCGATTCATTCATCAACTCTTTAATCAATCCATTTAGAACCAGTGATTACCAGTCCACATTGATTCCAAGGGGATTCCCTCGCCACTAAATTAATTGACGACTGAACTAGACTACAATGAGGATTGATGTATCC
The DNA here is from genome assembly GCA_914767815.1 of Eupsilia transversa. Classification (NCBI taxonomy): domain Eukaryota; kingdom Metazoa; phylum Arthropoda; class Insecta; order Lepidoptera; family Noctuidae; genus Eupsilia; species Eupsilia transversa. The sequence goes on along the minus strand of OU611887.1, from coordinate 10,954,754 downwards.
TGAAATTTTGTGGGTCGTTAGTCAGTTAGTACTTGTTCAAAGTGACTAAGTGATGAGAAATGTGTCTGTCATCAGCCGAATAGAATATTCCTATAAATTACGCACCGTTACTGGTTAAAGACTCTTGTATCTTTACCAATAATGAAGCAAACACCTCATAGCTTTGCATAGCAGACCCTGCCATATGGAAGTAGCTGTCACAGGTAAAATTAGCTCACAAATGTATTAATAAAAAAATGCTACCATTGGTAGGATATACGATTCGTTTTTCTTATAGGAACCGAGCATAAATGGTTGAGGTCATTCGTGTTATAACCTCTAATCATAACAACATTGATTTTTAGTGGCGAAAAATGGTATCAATTCAAGGCAAAATAACATAATATTGTTACTTATTTAGTATTTACAGCTAACTGAAGATGACTGTTGTATGTTCTGATGATATAATTAAAATTCTATCCGTTGTTAAGCGCATAGGTATAACTCCAGACCGACTGGACCGCTTTACTTGTGTATTTTTTTTGTTTTAAAAAGTTCGTAACCGTCCGTATTTGGTTCTAACAGAAAGAAAAATTTGAAAAGATTCTCGGAAAATCTTCAAATTCGTGTAAAACTGAACGTACTTTTTTGAATGAATTATTGTTGAGACAGGACAACCGTGTGTCAGCTTTTTTTTTTTTTTTTTGGGTCAGCTAGTCCTAAAATCCTAATAATAATGCGAAAGTGAGTTTGTTAACTCATTTGTTTGTTGGTTACGCTTTCACGCTAAAACGGCTGAACTGATTTGGATGAAATTTGACACATGAGTGTGAGACCATGGCCTGGATTACGACATAGAATACTTTATAACCCGATATTCCCACAGGATCGAGGCTTAAGCTTATGCGGGAAAAACTGCGGGGCGCACCTAGTTATAAATAAAATAATATAATAAAATGGAAGAAAATCTTTTCCGACAGTATATTATGTAGCTATTTTTGTTATCCAAAATATTATGGTTGCGTATTTGTCATGATTGATTTGTTAGTGTTATTCCATGATGAATAATATTTTTATAATATTGCATTGATGGACTGCACGTTGTCTGAAAAATAGATAGACACGAATTCTTAGCACATTTCGCCTATTTAGCATATATTATTTGCAACATACTAAATGGCCTTCATTTTTCTAAACAGTAAACTAAAGTCCGAAGGTCAGTATTTTTTTTTTACAGCTAACTATTTTATTTTTCAATTTACATACATAAACTCACGTTTTTTCCCCATGGGGGTAGGTACAAACTACAGAACTCCACCTGCTGCTTTTGCTACTGCTGTCATTTTAGTAGGTAATTTTTCTTCCTAGGTTAGGAATCTACAAAAAATTTAAGTAAATGTTAACAATGCTGTCTGACACAATGCTGAGGAGCTCGTCCCTCCATCAGGTTAAGCTGCGTTTGCCGGGGTTAGTCCGTGGATGGGTGACCATCTTTACATACCGAGACTCCTCCGTGCTTCGGAAAGCACGTTAAGCCGTTGGTCCCGGCTGTCATTCGTGGATCTTTGACAGTCGTTACGAGTCGTCAGAAGCCCGAAAGTCTGACAACCAGTCTTACCAAGGGTTACCTATCATATTACCTAGTACCTAGTTACAGTACTAGTACTGCCTACTGTGGAGTTCAGATAGGCAGTCGCTCCATGTAAAATACTGGATTTCATCTGCATCCGGTTAGACTGGAAGCCGACCCCAAAATGATTGGGAAAAGGCTAGGCAGAAAAAAAAATGATAACAATGCTGACAGATTTCATGATAATAAATTTGAAAAATAGAATGACAATACATTCGATTTATTACCTTAATGGTCATTATAATTATGCCATGTTGTTTTTTCTACTTCTTTGGGACGAGTAGCAATGCCAATATACAGGCATGCGACAAAATTTAAGGGGGTGTTCTATCAACAAAAATCGTCCTTTCTGTATAAAGGTACCTATAGGTACCCGATTGGACCATTTTGTATAAGAAGGTTGATTTTTTTTGCAAATTCTTATTTGGTCCCAGTAATAATAATAGTAAAAGTTGTTCATATAATAGTAAAAGTAAAAGTTGTAAAAATAATAGTAAAAGTTGTTCATATTGATGAGTAGAACACCCTCTTAAATTTTGTTGCATGTTTTCAAAGTCAGCCTGTATTACTAATTCTTTAAAAGTTGCCCGGTTGCTTAACTTCAAAATGTGCAGTGTAAAACAGTATGAACCCCCCAGCCTTATAATTATGTAGGTACTGCACAAATGTGCAACTGTTGTACAATCGTTGCCGTACTACCGTAGTGTCGAACTATTGTCGCACAATCGTTTGTCTCACTAGAGCGTGATGTCGAGGTTCACTGTGTCGCCCAAGCGTGCATTCGAACTTTGGTGAGTCGTAGTACAGTTTTGTCGCACAAGCGTTAGCCGCACATCCATTTGTCAAGCTCACGAAGAACACTCAGCACAATGCTCGCAAGCTGATAAAGGCTAAGCTTCTGCTGAGTATGAGGTCCTGGGTTCGATTTCCAGGTCGAGCAAAATGTTATTGGGTTTGTCCATTCCAGCCCGAAGTCTGGACTTATGCCCGGTAGATGGCAATAGGCTCGCTCCCTGGCGAAATGTGGGTGTTCTATAGGTACACCTCTGCCAACCCCTTCGGGGATTAGAGGCGTGATGTTATGCTATAATGCTGTGCGATAATAGCTTTACTTGAGCATCAAGGCTCGTACACACTGGCGCGATATCACGGGGCGCGACAAGGGTCGCTGCCGTTTGCACCCGCGATATCGCGCCGGTCCGCACGAGCCGTCAGACTTGACGTCAAACTTCATCATTTAGGCAAACGACATCGCGTCATCTCACGCTTGACATCAAAACATGTAATTGATAGCTTATCCAAACAAATCCTATCGGTAAGTCATAAATATTGCGATGTTTATCGCCTACGTATGTATATAAAAATGGGTTTTAATACGTTTTTAACGCTTGTTTTAACTCAAAAACAGTACAGCGCCCTACGAGTCCAATTCAACAATGCCTACAGGATGTTGTTGGGGCTGCCTCGGTATTGCAGTGCGTCGGGGATGTTCGCTGAGTCGCGCATAGACTGCTTCTATGCGACGATGCGGAAACGGTGCACATCCTTGGTGCGCAGGGTCCGCGCCAGCTCCAACACCATCTTGAAGATGATGGCTGAGAGGTTTGACTGTCACTACATTAACCATTGTTGTATGCTTAATGTATTGACAATAGCAACTTAGTAGGTAATTGATTGCCTTGAAATAATGTTTCTTTTAATTTTGTTTGATTATTGTATTAATATTAATGATTTTGACTTTGTTAATAATGATTTTGACATTATTGTGTATGATTTTGACATTATTATTATTGATTATCTTGACATTATTATTAATACTTATCAGAAATCGGCTAAATATAATGTACTCACACTAGTGTTTAAGTTGTGTATGTATTACTAACACATTGGATTTTATGATCTGTATAATAAATGATTTGATTGATTGATTGATAGCTGGCTTTTTTTAATGTAGGTAAGGTAATCCGTTTTTCGCTTATATAATGTAAACTCTTACTAGATTTTTTACGGTCTTCAAGTCGTATGTGGTGGCAAGGTTGTGTTTGGGCATTTTGAGATCCTGCAAGCAGAATTTCTTCCTCCGAATCTTCATTCTTTTTTCTTTCTTTTATTTTTCTTTCATTTTTCTCAATGCAATGTAATTTGAACCCTATCCGGTTGCTTCTAAATATTTATATATAGCTTTTTGATATGTTACTTACCTGAGAACGGACAGATTTTACAATGCACAAACAATAAAATAATATAGCGAACAGGCTGTCTTAGCTGCAATATCTTCAACAAACTCGAAATATCCAAATATTAGTAAATCTCGCACAAACATTAATAATTCATGAACTTTACGATCTACGAGAAGGCTGAAAACTGATTTATCTCCCGGCTTAATACGTTTCAGTCAAGGTGAGGATCTCAACGTAAAGGTCATATTCACCTAGAAGTTATCAGGTCGGTACTTCATTACCTACTGAAGATCTTTTCTCTTCTATGATGTCGTTCCACTTCGTTCGGCTTTCGCCTTCTCTCAGGGCGATTAGAACGGAGAGTCCAGTGAGAGCGGTTACATGGTCTGACCAGGCAGCACTTAGGTGCCGCCGCAACGTCTTTTCCATAAACAAGTTATTGAAATTATAAATTTTTATGGTAGAAAATGAAGTAGAAACGTTGTATAAAAGCAATATGGTCTCAATCACCTATTACAAAACAAATAGTAAATTCGCACTAACCACTAGATACTTAGAAACTGAAATAGACTAACTAAACACGGATATTAATAAGTCACGTGACCACACTGGCGCCATGCGTCTCTGTCAAAACAAAGCTTGCGCACGCGCTCGTAACCCGCTTACTAATGCCAAGTGCTGTGATTGGCGGATTGATTACGCATGTGAAATCATTCATTTAAAATACTTTACATTATGAGAGACAGGGTGTAAAGTTCACTCATCCTCTATAGAAAAGGGAGGATCCTCCGATCAGTGTCTTGTCTTACGGGGAACTGCCCAACGATTGATGTCGGAAGGTTAAAAGCTATCATTGCTTGCGCGATGCAGGATTTCGTGTGACGTCAGTGTGACGCGTAGCTGTGGCGATGTAAATGCCGCCACAATACTTTTAATTTACATAAAAATGTAAAGGAGACGCGCAAATATTCATACTTAGTCCTCATCAGGTTATAGTAGTCCACTGCTGAACGAATGCAATCCCTCTCTAATCTCACACCATTCATCTCGATTCTGGGCATTTTTCATCCAGCTGTTAGAAGTCACCCTGCGAAGATCGTCGCTGCACCTAGCAAGCAGTCAATATTCCCCAAAATGATTACCTTAGTCCTAATCGATTAGATATGTGTAGACAGTTTGATTGAGGCGTGACTTGGCGAAAATCCATTATAAAATTCAATAGACATAGATATATATTTAGTAACCTATTCCGCTTAACTATTAAAGAGTCATACAAAACCCTGTAAGAAATCAACACGTGTTTCACCTCCCAACGAGGCATCCTCAGGATGACTTGTCGCGAACCCGAACACGACGTGTTGCCACGCCGAGCGCCGGACGTAGTCTTTAGGAATAGATTTAGCTATAAATGCGAAAATCAATCAACCTAGCCTTTTCCCAACTAGGGGTCGGGGTCGGCTTCCAGTCTTACCAGAAAGTATCTAGTATTTTACATGAGGCGACTACCTTTCTGACTATAGTTGCAAAACTTCTGAAAAATTCTGAATTATTCCGGAATACTTCTGGGAAAGTTTCTTTAAATCAGAATTATTCAAAATGAATTTAATTAAGAATTTTTTTTGCTGAAAAATCGTATTTTGCATCGATCGTCGATCGTCGCCGCCGCTGCGCTCCTCGAGTCGTGCGTGCAGGCAATGGCGGTGCGGGGTGCGGTAAGACGGGAGATGCTCCCCGGAGAAGTTTTCCCTCGCCCCGCGAGAAAGATTCGTACCCCGCAATCGAATGTTTCCGCGGAATATTTCGCCTGAATAATTCAATGGGAATAAACGTGTTTGTTTGTGGTGTGGTGGGTGAGTTAATTATTGTTCAGTGGCACATACGTAAGTAAAATATAAATGTTTATTTTATTATAAATGGAATTGATTAAGTATATGTTGATATTTTTATAGGTAGATAATTATGTTAGCCTGCGATTAACAGGATTTTAATTCTTTTGTTTTTAGGTCGGTACTTACTTATTTCGAAATCGAATGCTATTTTGGAACCAATGATGTTTTAGTAAACAGATATGTTATGAGCGCGCAAAACGTGAAGACTAGAAAAGTACCCAATTGGGAAATATTGCTTTTAGTCTGAGCCACACACGCTTACGAGTAAAGGCTCGTTCACACCGGCGCGACTTGTCGCGCGACGCGACACCGGCAATTGTTCAATCGTGAAGTTTTATTAGAAATTGTATTGTTAAAGTCGCGTCGCGCGACAAGTCGCGCCGGTGTGAACGAGCCTTGATACGGTGCGCGCTGCGCTCGGCGCGGAACACTTTTTTCTGTTGTTTTGTACGTGTATAACATATCTGTTTATTAGAATATCATTGTTTGGAACGAAGTTCCTTATCGCGCGTTGTGAAAGGGGGCTAGACGGAAAAAATTCTTACGAAAAGTTGTCACGACACTTTTTACCCGACACTTTTTGCGCGACGCAAAGGAGGGTAATGTGTTTATTACCATGGAATGGAATGGAATGGAATGGACGACTGGACTGGAATGGAATGGAATGGAGTGGTGTGGAGTGGAGTGGAGTGGAGTGGAGTGGAGTGGGGTGGAGGGTCGAAAATCGCTTGAACCTTTTTTTTAACCTGCTATCGTTAAGCAAGTTAAAAAAACAGGTGCAAGCGATTTTCGACCTTATTGACATTTAAAATTTAGTTTGTTTTTTTCTCACATTCTCGTTAGCTAACATTCCCGCTGTCCCCGTGACGGGGATATGGCATACGGGGACAACGGGAATAAATCTTTTCAAGTACCATTTGACAATTAGAGGTCATTGACGTGCACATTCTTAGTTGCAACGCATTATACCTACCTGACGCGACGTTGTGTGTGCTTGAATTGATGCGACGTGCACTCACAACCATAAACTTAATATACCTACCGCTCACAACATAACTAAAATAATCTATTTTACAACTTCCAAGCGCGAAATAGGTAGTAAGGTCGATTTTCCTGGTTTTTTTTTGACAGTTGAAATATTCCCAAAGCTTCGGAATATTTCCGAATACTTCCGAAGTATTCAACGGGAATGATTCGGAATTTTTCCCGCCAGCATCTATATTTCTGACCTCCACTTAAGTGTAACTGGGTACGATACCCCTTGATTGTGACCTTGACGACCCGTAGGTAACCTCCACATCCACACCCTGGAAGAACCCTAAATCGTATTTAGGTACTTACTTAGTTTACACTCAAAAATTATAAGTTTCACTAAACCTTCCATCAACGAACTCAGTAACTCAAACACCAGTTTTAGAAACAAAAATAAACTGAATCACGTTCCCCGCATCAATTCAAACGAATTGTTTTAGCTTTTGATAAAATTAGACCATTGCTGGGTCGAGTTTACTAAACATTTATCCATTTAACATTAACGAAGTTATCAAAACATTGTTCAAAGTCCAAAATAATGGGAACAGGGATTTTTTTTCAAACGCGGCCTAGTGCGAGTCGGTCTCTAACACGTAGGGTTTCGTACCACAGTTTCATAATATTATTAATTTATCACTACATATTGTTTAGATACTTTACAAAAAACACGTTTCTTGTGTGGGGACACCCCTTAATTTTGAATTTTAAGTATTTTATTTTTATTATTTGTTGTTTAACGTTGTAACGGATGAGGATGCGGATGTGGGAGCGGATGCGGATGTCGTACAAAAAATTGCCGATGGTCTGTCATCAAATAGGGACACTACGATTTCAGCCAATAGGAACGCGTAACTCACAGTCTAGCGTGCCCATTTAAATCGGCGAGAATTTTTCAAAATTCACTATTTGGGCGAACAACGTAGGGTCACATTCCCATAGATATTATGAAGATTACTTTTACTTTTAAAATCAAAAGTTGAGGAAAATAATAAATTTTAATATCCGCAAAACATCCAGTGTTTTGCGGATATCAAAATTTATGCGGATGCTCCGCAGTTGCAGTTGCGGATACGGATATCCGTTACATCTATGTGAAAATTTCAAATGTCTATCTATTACGGTTTAAAGATTAGCCCTGAGCCCCAACATTAGCCCTGTGACAGGTGGACGGATGGACAACGGAGACTTAGTAAAAGGGTCCCGTATTGTATTTCTCTTTTTTAGGGTACTCAAACAAAGGGGGTCAATTGTGTGCGGAACCCTAATAAAAAGAAAAAACAATTGAATGTTTGTTTTTCGTTTGCAGATTTATCTTGATGTAGTTCTATTGATAAATTGGACTTTTCTCGTTACCATTTTCTAGTGCACAATGTAGATTTATTTTGATAAAGTATTGTTCGAGGATTGAGGGAACTAAGTAACTGGTTCTTATCATTATTTTTATATTAATTTAGAATCTGGGTGGACGGGAAATCGTTTTTCACCTATAGTCCGGTGGGAGAATGCGTTTCTGACACCAGTTGGACAATTTCTAATAGACTTAGATAGATAGATACATCGTTTATTTGGTGCACACTAAAGACGCAGCATTACATACAGAGGCACGATAAAATAATAACTAAGTAAATAAATATTAGGAAATAGCTACCTACAAGATAAACAAGACATTTGTGATGACAGCATTGGCTATGACTATGGCTGATATTCTGCTGGATCCCTGCAATGACATTCGGACGTCGAGTGCATGAGATAAATATCCGAATTATTGGTGTTGTGAAAAGAATGTGCGGAGTGAAATTATGTAAGTACGAAACTGACACAACTGAGGTGTCAAGAACGCATTCTCTCCACGGCTGGACTGTAGTTTCCCATTTCAATGTCTATTGCTTTTCTAAAGATCGCCTCAAGCGCTGCTTAGAAGCATTGTTACAAAAAGTTTCCACATGAGAAACCACTAAATTAAATTGAATTCAATTTAAGGTGCACCAACATGCTTCTGGGTCCCTAACTATTAGGATCCTATAGCTGGATTACGACATTGGTAACCCCAAATGCAATTAAGCTTTTCGTCCACATAAACTATATGATCGATTTAACAGAGTAAACCACATACAAGTGCGCAAGAGTCTGGCACGTCTGTGATTTTCAATGAATAACAAAAAGCCCACCCACATCTGTCTAAAAAGTTCAAAATGTTGAATTAGTGGCCGCGAAATAACACGTTTTTCGCACGAAAGTCTTGGCGTACGTGCGAATCAGACAGATTCGAACATTGGTATTTACATTGGCCACCGGATACTAAGATAAATGGACTAATATGTTATACTAATATTTGCGTACATTAAGCGCCACGAAAGATGAGACTTTACGAGCGCCGTACCGCACCTCCCGCGCTCTTTCCGACTACACGATGACGCCCGGTCCCTTCCCGCCCTCAGACCTCAACCTCATACCACTAAAGAGACCTATAAATCGTCTACTGCGCAAGTCAAACCTCGTGACAAGTCTCATCTTTAGTGGCACGTATTGTACGAAGTCTCTAAACTTTGTACGCAAATAAAATTATATATTAGTGCATTTATCTAGTATAAATATTTACGGAAACCTAGCTGTTTGATCGTATTGCACGTTTTCGTAAATATTTATTTGATGGGAATATATGAACTCGACGGTTCACACCCTCTAATGATGTCAGGGATTGGGTTTAAGGTAATGGTGTTAATCCCGTGGATTCTCGTGCGAAAAACTTACGAGCGATCGTTTTTGGTTGTTGGTGTTATAATGGTTAGGGATTAGGGTTATGCTGTCAATCCCTGTATTTTGCTGGGACCAGTGCCATCAGTTTTTCACGAAATGCCACTACAGGCTTACCAAAATAAAGATGTGTTGGTGATTTAAAAAAAAAAACAAATTACGTTATTTTTTAAATGTATGAAAAAAAAACATCTGAAATCTCACCCAAGATTGGTGAAACGAATAAAAGTATGCAATTATCGATCCAACATTGATATAATTATAGAGTACCCTAATTGCGTAAAACACTTTCTATCACAAACCGATGCTTTTGAAGGAAATTCTTAATCCATTGCTTCATTATTATGTTTGAAAAGTTCGTCTGCTCAACGATGTAAATAACGTAATGAACGTGGCTGAACTATCACAATAAAAGCGATAGCAATCAATTGCCATGTAATGTTTGTTACTGTAACACACATTACACAGGATCCAACCTTATTCCCGATATTAGTCAAAACTTGGCATGCACATTTATTTATACAATCTACATAGAGCTGATGTAATCTTGCGCATAGGGCCAAGTAATCAAATGACGTATGATATCATCATTACTGATTCAGATACACAAACATATTTAGAATTTGGCCATGTTTTGACAGCTGACCTGTCTCATCTCAAGGAATGAAGCATTGCTAAATACGAACTCAATGTTTTTGCTTACGTAGTGGATATTTTAGATAACATAACATCAGGCATGTATTCCCGGAAGGGTTAGGCTGAGGTGTGCCTAAAGTACATGCATATTTCGCCAGCTATGTAACAGGGAGGGAACCTAGTGCCATCAACCAGGCACAAAACCAGACTCCGGGCTACTACTGAGAAATTCCTGATAGAAATACCCAATAACACGTTTCCAGGCCTGGGAATTGAACCCAAGACATCATGCTGAGCAGCAGCGCTTGCGACCACCAGGCATACGTGATGGTTAAAGTCTGGGAAGTCTATCACTTTCACCAATTCCAGCGTTCAGCTTAAGGGCTGTACAATGCGTCCAGCATTGAACAGACCTTAACCTGAAGACTTAAATTTAGACTTTGTATCAGTCAGCAAATATGTGGCTCAGTTTATAGTCTTTGTCACCAACTAGAAAGTGGTTATGCTTACTTGATGTTGTAAGCAAAATCGTCAGTGGCCCAAATGTTTGCACTTTAAAAAAAAATACGTTGCGTCTGACACCCATGATTACTAGGATCAAAAACGTTGCATACAAAAGTTATGAAATAAATGCAATGAATATTCAGTTTACTTTACAGTCATGAAACCATGTTGATTTTAAGCTTATGAAACTGCAATTGTATCTAAGTAAATACATGACTGTATCGCGTTTACGATACTCCCGAATTTCAGATTATTGTGAATCTATAGAGGTTATATAACATGTATAGGGTGCATATTTGTGTAATTTAACGCCGTGTTTTCCCGAAGAGGCTGGCTTAGGTCTGTTATTTATATTTCTATGGGTCTACCCAAAGGAGATGGATAACGGTCCTATACATTTAACGCCACAGGGGCCGAGCCTATCGCCAAAAATGGAACACAAATCCAACCTGCTGAGATAACCCGCATGAAAAAAAACACTACCCGACCTGAGGAGGAGAAAATAGTTTGATCAGAATCAATTGTTTTCAAAAAAATCTTCATTAACAACGTTGCCGTGTCTATTTATTAATAGGTCAAGCCATCACATGCGCAAACCCGCCGAAATGGGTAAACAAACACAAATTGTTGTGATTAATTTGATTAGATAATAATAGCAAAATGATTAAATGATTTTTTTTCTCTCTGAAATAGGTCAATTGAATTAAAAATCTGTTGGGGTGTCTGAGGTTTTGCGCATTTTACGTTAGGTACACGTTGTATAAGCTCAGCAAATGCGCTTGTCCAATGAGGCAGCGAAAACACAAATATTTATATTACGGCGAGTTACATTTCTACTGAGTGATTTTGTGTGCGTATTTGCACACCCACCACCTACAATCGAATACCAATGATATCAAAGTGGTCTAGATTTCTTGAAAGTGTTTGTGATCCCAGTGAAGGGAAAATTGGAATAAACTTTTCTTGGTATTGCTGAAATACGTGTTTGCTACTACGAACGCGGGTATTGTTGAAGTTTCTTTTCTACGCCTACTGCTTCTATATATACATTTTTTTTTTTAATACAGTCCCGTCCCGCAGAGGTCACGTTTTCAAAAGGCTTTTCTTCAATGATCAGGTAAACCCGTTCCAGGTGCAGGTAAACCCGTTCAAGGTGCAGGTAAACCAGTTCAATTATCACGTAAACCCGTTCAATGATCACGTAAACCCGTTCAAGATGTTGGTAAACCCGTTCATGGTTCAAGTAAACCAGTGAGACACTTGTCCAGGTTATGCTGTGTGCTTAGGTGGCTAACTGCAGTCTCACAATTTTTTTTATGATTCATACCATCTTCAAAGCAGGGAAAAAAAACAGTTAAGTCGGAAGCTTACTGACTAAAAGCTCTGACAGTATACAGTATTCCTCCAACTACCTGTAAGCTGGGGAAAAGGCTAGCGTATTTTTTCGCATAAAATCCCATTGAGCAAATGCCTGGAATTTAGGCCCTTCACATTTTGTGGTTATTACCCTCTACTAATGTCCTTCAGAGAGGCTCAACGCCCCGTCTCGGGCATTAGTTCAGGCGACGGACTACGGTGACTCACCTAAAGCACAGCTTCCATCGTCATGACTTTAAAAATCCGTCCCCACTTTGGGAAAACCCCACGACACGGGTGAGTAGTTAACGAAAATTAAAAAGTTCTATGAACCATTTCCGAATATTTTGATCAAAATTATATGGATAATTGCCAACAGGTTGAAGAAGAAAATCTACTTGCGCAGGCGGCTTTCCTAGAAAATATGGTAAACACGCATTGGAGCTGCGTGTTTGTGATTTTGAGAAAACTCACTATGATTTGTTCATGTTTACGTCAAGAGGTTATCTGTTTGAATGTGTTAGTGTTTAGTATTATTTTACGAAATCAATCGCTTCGCCCGCGGCTTCAGACGGAGGTCGGAAATTATCCCACGGGAAAGAACTACCAGGATAAAAAAGTATCCTATGTCCTAAGACAGCTCATGGTCTCTCCTGCCAGACATCGAAACCTCAGACGTTAAAGCCTCGTACAGATTGGCGCGTCTTGTCGTCGCGTCGTGCCAGTCTGTAGGTACGAGGCTTTAACGTCTGAGCTTTCAAGGCTTTGCCGTCTGAGTCACAATCGCTTTCAAAGCGTTTCGTATTTCTACAATGACTTTCAACAGGATTAACATAAGGTTTTCGGTAAATTCATAGTACCTACATATAGTACATTATTGTCACGACCTGCAACACCAAGTAACATTGCCGGTCGCTTATTCACTTGTTTTTAACCTGTACTGCAATTCCAATTTATCTCAAAGAATGTTGTCAAAATAATGCTCGAATTTCCAAGCATGCAATGCAGCAACGTCACTTTGTCCTGTCGTGACCCTTGGGACGTTGTTGAACTTTTCTAAAGTGAGGTATTGACTAAACAGTCGGTCATCATGAGTCATTGTCTTGATAATGTACCACACTTTCAATTTCCTGGCATGACTGACGAGAGAACGCGGTAAATGGATAAGATTCAAAAATACAATAGACGTAGATAATTATATTTAGTAACCTATTCAGCGTATCTGTTCCTAAAGAGTCATAAAAAACCCTGTAAGAAATCTACACGTGTTTCACCTCTCAACGAGGCATCCTCAGGATGACGATTGCCTTGTCGCGAACCCGAACACGACGTGTTGCCGTGATTTTATCATAGATTTCCGCCAAGTACCTAACGCCTGAATCAATTACTTAACTGGATAAGATTAGCCAAAGATGTCGTTCCTTGTAGGTTTATCCATGTTTCCAACTCCAAAGTATTCGTAAACCATTTCATTTAAATGTTTTTGGTAAGTGCAAAGGCCAGTTTTTTTTAGCTCCTTTGAATTTGACCAACGTCAATACGTCAGTAATTTACCTGGCTGCCAAACTACATCGGAAAAAAAAACATAAACAGATTTGTAATTTAAAACTCAGACGTGGAGGCGTTTAGTATTTAGTGCAATAACATCGAGATTGTGTGTCTATGAAAACAGTTTCAAGGAGTATTTAATGGATTCCTGCACCCTAAATGCCTGACACACGATCAAGCACAATATTTCATTTTGACAGTTCAACAACATTCATTGCGTTATTTACTTTTTCGAACATATGAAGCAATGGATAAGCAATATCCTTCAAAATGATTCAGATTATGTTTGATCGTGTGTTACGCAATTAGGGTGCTGTTTAAAAAACCATAAAAAAAAAAAAGTGTTTTCATACTTTCCGGACTAGCATTAACAGTGGTTTGATCGGAGTGCCCCAATAGTTATATTTTTAGATCGTGCTCGTATCATAGTTATATTCCTAGTAAGATAGTTATGAACCGCTTTCATATTATATATATAGCTAAACCACTTGGGATATAACAATATCACATAATATTATAACCATCTTACTGCAACTTATACATATGTCATGTAAATAATTGATATAATACGAGTATTGCTAAAAGTTGTTCAACCTGCCAACATTGCCAAGGTAATAAAAACACATAATATTTTACGAGTTTCATAAAAACCGTCGATTTATTAGATCAACAAAAGATTGTTATGGCTACAACAGGTAAAATGCATGCACCAGGTCATATTAATATTGCCCCATTTTGTAAACAAGACGATTATCAAAGTAGTTTGTAAGTGAGTTGAGTAGGGTAGGTACACGAGGAATAGGCAGAGAGGCGCGACAAGACATCGGTAAAACAATTTCCGTAAAGTTTTCATAGAAATTGTTCCACCGGTGGGTGTCGTGTCGTGCCTAAGCCTTTGTGGATCTGTGTATCGTCAACCTTCATACTATCACGTTAGTTTTCATTAAAGCATTAAGAGCCCACACAACCTCAGGTTTTTATCTCGCTCGCACCATACTACTCGCGGACTGAGTGCGAGTGAGACGGAGTGCTTTTTACGGCGAAAATAATGGTAATTAAAAAAAAAACGTAGTCGCTGCTTTATAGTTAGTTCAGTTAGTGTGCAAAGTTTCATGATCTAATTTGAAGTATTTTTTTAATAGCAGCGGTTTATTGTTCGGTTGGAGATAACTTTGGATTTTTTTCTATCGAGAAATTTTTATGAAATCGTGTTTTCGGCTAACATAGTCGCTAACATTAATCCTCAACTTTAACATATACCTATTTATTTTAAAATTAATGCTGCAGTAGTTTCGATATAACGGCGGAACTTGCTAAGCAATTTGAGGTCTTATAGGCCCTTAATATGCAGAGTTCATTTTGTGTTTGCTAGCGTATAAATTGTGTCCTGTTTTCCTTCCCAACCTCTGTATCTTGTGTGATCTAGAAAGAAAGAAAGAAAATACATTTATTTGACACAGACGAAAAGGCACACAATATAAAATACAGCAGACAAAAGAGATAAAAATAAAACACTCTGGCCATGTTGGCCCTGCAAACATGATCAGATCGTTACACCACCTTCGCTGCAGTCTCGACGGTGATGTCCTGCCTCAGGCGTCCAGTGAGTGACGATCTTCCCCCATCTCTCCGGGGGCATTCGGGCGACGTGGCCAGCACTTCAGCCTGTTAATTTAATGCCAAACTTTTTTGAAACCAATTTATCACAGATCTGTCTCGTATCGACACAATCAATCAATCTGCCTAGCCTTTTCCCAACTATGTTGGGGTCGGCTTCCAGTCTAACTGGATGCAGCTGAATACCAGAATTTTACATGGAGTGACTGCCTATGTGATCTCCACAACACGGTAATACGATACCCCTTGGTAAGACTGTCTGTCAGACTTGGCCTCCTGATGACCCGTCTGTTAAAGGACCACGAATGACAACCGGGACCAATGGATTAACGTGCTTTCCGAGGCACGGATGGGTCTCGATATGTAAAGATAGACACCCATACACGGACCAATCCCGGCAGGCGTAGCTTAACCTGATAGATCGACCCGTGCGGCTGTTATTATTTAGCCACGAGCTCCTCCTCGTCTCGTATCGACATAAGAGATACCAGACTACTTATGAGCTGATGATGACTCATCAAGCGCAGAGGAGCGAGTATGAATGGTTCCTTTGCGTAATTTCCTATTATTACAATTATCTTATTTCAGGAAACGCCTTCAGATATACAGCAAAACATGAAAGTTACGTCAAAACAACATCTTGGTTCTTGTAAACACGATTTAACAGTTGTTTACAAACAGATGACCTTTGAGACAATGGCGGCTATAAATGGACGAAGAGCCGAAATTATACCAAATGTGATGACGGAGTTACTGGGGACAATGTTTATATTAATGAAGGAGAGGTTCCTTTGTTTCCTGACTCTTATTTTAAGAACAATGGCTATTTTATAAAACACTGTCTCCAAAATGAGACCCGGAATCGGAAAGGTGTAAAGTTTACAAGTATTTACAAATTCAGGAGTCGCTTGATGGATAGAAAGATTTAATTCCGAAACGAAAAAGCTAGTCACCAGTCACATTAATTATTCCAGCGCAAAGAAGATTTATCTTTCAAGAGAAAAACACGTGCTGGAATCAGAATAAGATCACAATGAATACTTACTACATATAGAATACTTTACTCTCATACTTTCTATGTTTTTTGATCTCCTTAAGTTCAGAGTTGAGCTACACGATTACCTTCTGACAAATTCGTACTCTGACTGGACAGGACCACTGAAATCTGTATGGTGCTTTCTCAAAAGACCATTTCAGACACATTATCTGCATGGTCCTCTGGCCTGACCAAGAGTATGTCTGTACTTTAAAAGATACTGTGATCGACCTGGCGCTTATTTAGGCCCCTGAGTTTGTTAGTCTTTATTCTCACAGTAACCGTATTGGAAACACCGACCTCATCATGTTATGAACAACATAATTTATTTTTAACGTGTAAAAATGTTTTGGAGTGTATAATTGATTTTTATATAAGGTGGAGGTGAACATTTTATGTTTTTTTTTTCTCATAAGAATATTATTTAAAAGTGTCGAATCACCCGTTTCGGGCGTGTAAATTCGTGCGAATCCACCAATAAGCCGTGCGGCTAATTCCACGATACCTAAATATTACCAAGTATTACAATATTAATGCAACGAATCATATGACTATGACGTCTGCCTAACCCACTAAACACATAAAGATAATATTTATGGAACAGATTCAGTTATAAATGGTAACCATTATAGGCTTTATGGGGGATCCCATGAAATGACGCATTTGTCAGAATATGTCAATTGAATGACAAAAATCCCCTTGTGACGAATGATAAGTGTATTTGCAAGAGATTTACTTCGCTAATCTATGTTTATTTAGGTAAAGTGAATACATTTCAGTCATGAGATTCTTTTTATGGTTAAGTACGGTGAAAAGATCACTGAAAATTATGCTTATTATACCTAATAGTAAACTAGCAGTTGCTGACGACTTCGTCTGCGACGCAGGATGAAAAGTCCATGTCGTTCTCCGGGTCAAGGTCAACCCATGCGCCAAATTTCATCCAAATCCGTTCAGCCGTTTTTGCGTGAAAGCTTAACAAGCCGTTACAAGCCCCTAGATAATTTTCATCGTTCTTCTTAAAATTACGAAACGTTTATAATTACCGACTTACATTCTTACACTAATTATTATAAAGACAAAAGATATACACGTTTTTTTTTTGCTTGTACTTAATGGCCTATAAGACCTCAAATTGCTTAGCAAGATCTGCCGGTATACCGAAACTACTGCAGCATTTATTTTGAAATAAATATATGTTAAAGTTGAGGATTAATGTTAAGTACTATGGTAACCGAAAACACGATTTCATAAAATTTTCCAAAGTTACCACCAAATCGAACAATAAACCGCTGCTATTAAAAAAATACTTCAAATTAGATCATGACTCAACTTTGCATAGGTACCTACTAACTGAACTACCTATAAAGCAGTGACTATGTTTTTTTTAAATACCATTATTTTCGCCGTAAAAAGCAATTACCTAAACTATTGCAACTTTGGAGCCACCTCCGTCTTGCTCGCACTCAGTCCGCGAGAAGTATGGTGCGAGCGAGATAAAAACCTGAGGTTGTGTGGGCTCTTAATAAACTCAAAAACTACTGGACTGATTTAAATATTTCTTTCACCAGTAGAATGCTATATTATCAGTGAGTAACATAGGCTATAAAATATAAAGATTTAACGCGGGTGAAGCCGCTGGTGAAAGCTAGTTTTGAATAAAGATGCAACGTTGGTATCGAAGGCCGTAAGAGTTTTACCAAAGACCTGAGGCCTTAGTGTAAGTTTGCAAATGAGTAAACGTAACTATCGCGTTTGCGTTAAGATTTTTATTCTCACCTTTATATTCTTAGCATTATGATCTATCTGTCTTAACGCAAACGCGATAGTTACGTTTACTCACTTGCAAACTTACACTAAGGCCTCAGAAGAAATAAATTGAAACAGACTTGCCAAACTAAAAAATAGGTTTAAAAAAAAAATCACTATAATTACTAGCGATAACTAATTTAATCTGTGCCGTAAATGAGTACTAATTGTTGCAAATCAGTAATAGTGTAGTTAAAGTTACTAAAACTTTCCGTTAGAACATTTAAATCATGAATTAATTGGCAAAAACCATGAACTCTGCATGCCGTAACCAATTAAATACAATGGCTAAAAATATAAATCATAATAAATAGTTCTGATAACATTTTGTTGCCATGGCGTTAGTGTAATATTGTTTATAATATTATAATGAGTAGAATACGAAATTTCGACGCACAAAATATCGATAAATGCTAAGATCTTCACTGCGATGCTACTTGAATACTAAACTACACGAATCAATCAAATTATGCTAATTTTTGTGGGTCAGTAGTACATTGGTGCCGATTCCCTTGTTCACAAACTAAACTAAATTTAAGTTCGGTGCATCTTTTTCTTTCTATTTCATTAAGAAAAGGACAGAAGATATATTTTAGTTTAGTCCTGTCAAATTAATCAGCGTCTGACGTAAATTGACGTAATTTTAGTAGGCAAGTTTTTAATCACGTCTAAACTTGTATGGAGTAGTGACAGATTTGACAGGACTAAACTAAAATGTATCTTCTGTCCTTTTCTCAATGAAATAGAAAGAAAAAGATGCACTGAACTTAAATTTAGTTTAGTTTGTGAACAAGGGAATCGGCACCATTGTAACACAATATAATATCTAACTAATTTTCACACTGAAGACCTTTTGGACCAGAAGAAAATCGCTAACAATGAATCCCAAGTTACGGTCGAACATTTCAATGAATCACAAGTTACGGACGAACATTTCATTGAATCACAAGTTACGGACGACCATTTCAATTAATCTTTGCTCCACGGAATCCCACAGAAACAAACATTTCTAAGAAAGAAAGGCCAAAGAAAAGTAGATAAAAGGAATCTAAAAAAAAACACTTAAATTATACAAAAGATCCATGATTTATATAATATCCGTGAAGTATTTTCCGTGGTGAAAGACAAAGCCTAAGGTCGTTTGTCCACCGCCATCGTCAACGTGACGTCCCGGTGACGGCGATCGTCACCGTCGGTTTGTCCATCTTGACTAAACGCGGCGGCTCATTTTGTTGTAATAGACAAAACAAAAGCCGGGCGAACGGCGCCGGTGCGACGGCAGTCTGTGTACAAGACACGTGCTCAAACATGTTTTATTTTGCCGGTACATCGGCCCGTCAAATCTCGGGCAGAGTTCTAACAGTCGCGCCGAACTATACAAATTCGGGGGCCGGGACGTGCGGTGGAAAGGCGGTATCGCTACTACGGCCACAGATTACCTGATAAATCACTCCATACAAAATTGTCAATAACTACTGCCATAATAGACTACACCTTCGAACGAAAATTTACCTAACCCTACAAGCGTAAAGTGAGATTTGTTATTGTGAATTTCCAGGGCTACCTCTTTCGATAAAGATGTCAGTCGGTATTTGTAGATTGAAACAAAATAAAATGCTTTTTAATATTTTAGCATGTTTTATTGTTAAAAATACGTCGGCCACTACCTTAAAAAAACACAAAAATCTTACAGGTAATTTATTTAGATTTAAGATTTAGGTTTGTGTAGAACATTCTTTTGTGTTTGTCTCGTTACTGGAATTAGAAGTGGTTGAATGAGACGGGAGTAATTTTGTAGGCAAAGCATTAAGTTGTAATTGTGGTTTAAATTTAATCACAGATGGGTCAAAATGTAGTGAACACACAAAATGCGATTTTCTTTTCGTTTCTGGTCTTGCTAAGTCCGGTCTGGCAATTAATTCTATCCAAGTTTTGCGACTGAAAAGAAAAAATAAAGAAAATGTAAGTACATAATTGAACATATTTAAAGGTATTTATCAGACGATTAAATGGTTAAATATTAACTTGTAGTTGTACGGTATGCAAGGTAACTATTTAGTATTCTGTGACCGCACCCCGAAACTGCAATTGTAAGAATGAAAGTGTCATAAATGAAAATAACATTAACAAGATATTAACAATAATAAATAATATACAAAATTATTTTGCAAAATGGACCTTCTTATTCTTATCTCAGATGCATAGTGGAAGCACAGATTACGTGGTAGAAGTACGTACCTATCAATAAAATACAAAACACGAAACATGCAAGTTTTAACAATTTACCTATTTGAAAAACGATAGCAAAACAAATTCGATACTCACATTTCTGTATCAGCAGGTAAACTGAAAAAAGATAAGTTTTTATCTCTTCTCTTGCTGGATCTACATCCATCAACTGCACATAATACACCAGAACCAGCCATATCATAAGAATTTGAAAGAAAGTAGGTACGTTGGGTCGACCGAAATATATGCGTACGACGTACGCGCCTCGCGGCTGTCGGCAACCCACTGAGAAATGGGTCGCGTGCGACCCGGCAGCCGGTAGGTAGTTAGCGCGCGTAAGTACATGGAGTGATTGATCTGGTAATCTGTGCTACGGCGCGGTGCCGTCATCTCGTTTTCGTTGACGTTCCGATGACGGTGGCGGGGGACAATCGGCCTAATGTCTTAAATTGTCTATTCTCTTGTAACAGCCTGCTAGTTTTCCCACAGAGTCTACGACGAAAACCGGATGATTCATGGGTTTTTAGCTTACTTTCACTAACTAATGACACTGTTGTTTAGCACACGTTTGTTAAATATTTAAGTACTTACTGTAAGTTATGTGTATTAACAAAATATAAATAAGAAGTACGGAGAGTTTGATGTTTTACACGATTCGTTTTAAATGTTTTTTTATTTAAAATATAAGGCTTTGAGTAGGGGAAGTCCAAAGAAATGATGATCATGGATGGATTAATGAGGATATTACAGAAAGGGAGTAAAAACTGCTGTTAGTGTATGTGCAGAGTTTAAATGTTTGTAAACGCACCCACAATACAGGAGAAAAATTCCTAGTGTAGAGCAAAGTTTTCTTAAAAAAAAAAAAAAAAAAACTTCCGACATGGACTATTGGAGAAGAAGACAAGTTGCGCTGGCCCCAAATCAATTGGGATAAGGGCAAGAGAAAGATGACATCTATAATTAGATCATTAGTCAGACTTTTCCTCTTCTGATTTAAACTTATTGGCGGCTCGGAACAGGAGGCGAGTCGCTGCGCATTAACAATTTCACGTGTCAGCGGGGGTGAGGGGTGGGGTACTGCGCAGCGAGTAACTAACTTCGGAGCCGCCATTAAATTTGAATCGAACTGTACACATCTTCTTTACATATTTATAATAATAATCAATGCATACAAAATATTGTAATAAAACATTTTAAAAGAGTACCTACCTATGGAGTTTTTTCCCATTCTTCTTCATACGAAACTCCTCTTTTGGAAAAAGTTACTACAATACTTAAATTTAATTTTATGTAAATTTTGACGTTAAAAAAATGCCCTACTTTAAATAAATGATTTGACTTAGACTTTGAACCGGAAGCAACGGTTTAACGTGTTTTTTTATAATTTCTCCGTATCGATTGCTTCTTTACTTACGTGTTATCAATACTGATAATAATAATAGAAAAACAATTATTTTCCCAGTACAATGTGTTGTGCATTGTTCGTTATCAACAGCTGTTCTACTGCCCCAAAGGGCTTTTATAGGACGGAGAGTACAACAATCAGTTTATTTCTCTGTAATACTTATTGTTATTTCGTAAACTGCGCTGAGTCTTCATTGCCTTGGTTTAGTCAAAAAAAAACAACTCTGCGTTCAGCCCGCTGTGGCTTGCAAAGACATGGACCTAATTATTTGGAAAAGGCTCGAAGAACACAAAAAAAATTACCGCTAGTTGATCTATGTTCGAGGGTTTGGTTTTCGCAGTTACTCCTTCAGGTGGACCATTTTGCGTGGGCCATGGCAGCCGTCGGTGGTCATTCCAACCAGCCAACCTCCTCCAGAAGCTGATTATATCTCCTGGTCTGTTTAGAATATCTGTAAAGAATAAGGATCTGGGTGTCCCGAGAGTTTCTGTTTTGATCTGGATGCCGTTGGTTGATCATTCCATTGTCAATGCAATTTGTAGCCACTTCATGCAAATGGGTGTTCGTACACCATTACAGCACCAGAATCGGTAATTTTTTTACCTAAAACTATAGACATTACCCTCGCTTTGGCTTACTTTAGGCGTCAAACGCGCAAGTAGCTTACTATACTATAATTATCGTGATATATTTGATAAATTGTGATAATTGTAGGTATTTGAAATCAGAAGACGGTTAGCTGGGACCCGAAAGAAGAGCATTATATAAAGTACAAAAGTGACTTTTATGCGGCACCAGATATATAATAAACTTGAAAGGAGAGGCGATTGACCCGCCCTTGCTTGTAGACATTAAATTATGTACCCCTATTTCAGTCTAGACGAAGGTTTATCGTACGGCTATTTGATAGAGGACTTCTTACTTATACTAGACTAGACTAAAAATCGAGATTTATGTTATAATTTTAATATTGTATATTAATGTTTTCTACACACAAACCTTCCGGAATAAATTCTCTAAACAATGGTGAAAATCGCATCCAAATCAGTTGCGTAGTTTAAAAGGACTAGGTTACACACTGATAGACAAGAAAAGTGACTTTTTTTATTATAAGAGATGGATTTTACTTTATACTTTTACTTCCATCTTCGAACGGTGCGTGATTCCATTTTTCGAAAATGTCACTAATTCCCGTGAATGACCGTGTAAAGGAACTTGGCCATAATGTCATGAAAAGTGAACTGCAGCCTTCGAATGTCTGATATAAAAAAAAAACATAATACCTATTCCCCTGTTATCGCTACTAGGTAACCGTCATGGGAACTATAAAAAATCACCATGGTCTATTTATTTGCCATACAAAACGACTCCATTGTTCTTTAATTCCTTCCACACTAAACCGTATCAAATAAAAATATCGATAAGCAAAAACGTGTAACAGTTATATAAAAACAACCGATTATCTCTTGACAACCAGCCTCATTAGAATCGAGTAAGTAATAAGAATCGATGTGGAAAAACTCGTTTCGATCGAATCGATATGTGACAACAAACAACATCGGATCTTATGATTACTGTAGCGAATGGAGTCTTTGTTATGTGAACAACGGGCTGTTGTGGCAAACGACGTAGGTATCGATTACAATCGGTATCGGGACACTCGATATTATTGTCTGCTTGTTCCCAAGTCCCAAGGTGTAAAGGGCTCGTTATTTTGTTGCACATGCGTATTACGTGTTTGGCAGGAGTTTCGCTCGACGATGGGAATTTGTATCGATTTTTGGTAGAACTTCAGACTTAGAGCGACTCGGTATGTTGCAATTAGGTTTTATAATAACATTTCATTTGAATTTGACATAGGGCTGATTTTTCAATGGTCAGATAAATTCTAGTACTTACTTAAACATTAATGCTGTTCGTAAGTAAGCGCATCACTTCAGGCGCCTAAGTCTACTAATTTATAAACGCTACAATGGTCTCTCAATGGTGAGATTTTGACAGTTTTTGTATGGCAAATCTGTCAAAAACTCACCATTGTTCTTATCACTTCGGGAAGTACAAACTTTAACATAGCCAATACATATTTTTAATACTTATAAATAAATAAACTAGTAATCCAACAAATTATTACTTACAAGTTGTTCTTCTGCAGGGTAAACGCCTCCCTTCCCTCTTTCCACTTTCCCGGGCTACTGCGATTGCGACCCAATCCTTTAAGAAGGAGTCTAGTCCAATAAAAATACCCTTATTTATTAATAATTATTCATTTAGTCCGTTCCGTGCCTCGAAAAGCACGTTAAGCTGTTGGTCCCGGCTGTCATTCGTGGATCTTTGACAGTCGGTACGGGTAGTCAGACGCCCGAAAGTCTGACAACCAGTCTTACCAGGGGGTATCGTATCCCATGTAAAATACTTACTGGTATTCAGCTGCATCCGGTTAGACTGGAAGCCGACCCCAACATAGTAGGGAAAAGGATAGGCAGATTGATTAATATTAATTTAGTCATATGCAAAATCCGGATGTTCGATAAACGCCAGCTTATTATGTCAGCAATCATAAATCATGAAAATCTATCGGTTTAATTACAATAAGCGGCTTTCATGATAACTAATAATAAAACAAAATAAATAACGTTTCATAGATTAGTCATAATAATGGCGTAATTTTTGTATTGCATATATTTTATCTGTAAAGATTCAAGAGTTCAAAGATTGCGTACGGAGGTAAAATGGTGAAATTACTATGAAAGCAATATTTCGGATTGGTACGACACTGAACACAATCATTTT
Source organism: Eupsilia transversa (assembly GCA_914767815.1). NCBI lineage: Eukaryota > Metazoa > Arthropoda > Insecta > Lepidoptera > Noctuidae > Eupsilia > Eupsilia transversa. The sequence goes on along the minus strand of OU611887.1, from coordinate 10,930,360 downwards.
AAAAAGTCGTCCCAAGTCGTGTGAATTGCTTTGCAGATAAAACATAACCGTCCGGGGTATTATATACCCCGGACGGTTACGCAGACTTCGCCACTTATGTTTAAGTTCCATTATGAAATAAGGGCCGATTGCCATCAACCGGGAACAAATCCAGACTCCGGGCTGCTACTAAGAAATTCCAGATGGACCTATAACACTTTGCCCGACCTGGGAATCGAACCCAGGACCTCATGCATAGCAGTAGCGATTGCGACCACTAGACCAACGAGGTAGGTAATGAAGTTAAACTTTACTGACTTAATTAAATTATTACCCTGACTTATTGAACACTTAACAGGACAATATTAAGTACTTTAGAAATTGTTCTACCAGAGTTCGCGCCTGTCTCCTCAGCCTTTAAAAAAAAAAAAAAAAAAGAAAATCGTACAACGTAAATCGGGAATCAAAGTACTTACGCAAGTAATGTACATGCATAGATTTCACAATACCAATTCCTGTATTCCGCGTTTCCTCACAAAAATATCTAGTTCTAGCCCAATCTAATCGGTTAACTCTTTCAAATGAATTTTGTTCACGCGTAACGCCAATATCTGCAAAATATTATTATGTGACTCAATACAATATTATACTTATTTGTACTTATACTTATTTAACTGTGTTCTTAGAACTTACCTTACCAGTAAGTGAAGCAAAAACCCTGTACTTTTTGCTTGCTTGGTTAGAAAAACACTTGAAGTGATGAGGTGATTCAAGGAAAATAGCGTAAACTAATAACTAGTTTTAAAAAACTGTCGATACAAATCGCTATTCATGTAACAGATATTATTAGACACAAATTAAAATAATTAGATAACGATAATATTATAGACTGAATAGATAATAAAATAACTTCATAATCACTCGCGATCTGCGTGGTTATGGACATCAACTTCAACTTCCTACCCTTGTCCCGTGTTAAGCCTCGTGCAGACCGTCGCGTCGTGCCAGTCTGCAAGAGGCTTTACTTGGGATCGGTGCAACACGTTTTCCTCTTCCATTCTTCTCTCTTCTGTTAACCGTCACGAGATTCATTCCCTTCTCTTTCGATCTCGAAATCGTTCCTCACACCATCCATCCATATTTTCCTGGCTAGGGACAACACTGTATTTTTTCAAGATTCTGTGAAATAGCATCAAACCTCACTTAAGTTATCGCTCGTAGAAGGTACGTAATACTTAGGTACACAAAACGGAAATTATTATTACGTATTTTGATTTTAATTTTGAAAGAAACTGAAAAAAAAAGACAATACATCAATGAGCACATCGAAACTATTCGAATTTCGATGTGATGTTAAAAGATGGCGTCCCAGTACTACTTACGAGTATAATCTTTATGGTCAAACCATATACCTTCTTGTATTTTGTTTTTTCTCTGATACTTTCGAAAGGCGTGGGGGATGAGTTGGGAAGGGGACAGTTGGGACTAAGCCTTTTGAATGAACATTTTAATTTATTATTTGTAATTTCAGTATAAGTATTATTATTTATTAATGTCTTCATACTTACTCGAACGAGGAATGCTTTCCATGCCAAGGATTTTTGACCAAGGGATTAAGAATATACAGGTTTGAGCCAACATCAAATTGAAACATGACCAATACAACTTGGAAAACATTCCAAATTAATTACGTAAGTAATTTAGAAAAAGATATTCCAGTTGGTATATTATATTCCTTATATACAAACTGGAATATCTTTTTCTAAACTCTGTTTTGCATGACACATTGACACATAATCATATCTACCTAAGTATTTATTTTGAAAGGAAATTCAACATCATACGCCAAATCTTAAAAACCACTCACAGTTTTTAGGTACAAATCAAGATGGATGTTCAGATAAAGCTGTTTTCCCGCCGATAACCCGGTGTCGCTTATCTAACATGGCGGAATGGCGCCAAGTTTTACTCATCGTTGCCATGTCCTTACAATGATAACTAAAGTATTTGCTGTATAACAACATTGCAATAAATAGTTGCTTGCGTCACCCTGTTGATTCTAAGAAAGGATTTTAACAATTACTCATGAAATTAATGTGATGGTGAGCACTACAGAAGAGCGTGTTCGAGTTATAGAATTATTGATCGTTATCTGGCAAAATTTGCCGGAAAAATAGAATAAAAGGATATGGGCGTCCCTAGCGGGGTACTAACCGCTCAAATCAAAATTCTAAACGTGTTATAAAACATCTTATCATCACGCTAATATTCCCCGAGAGGTTAAGCAGAATGTTAGCCAGTTTCGTTTAAGTCCCATGTAATACGAGCATACGGCAATCAAACGGGAACATGTCAATCATGAAAGTGGGCATCGCCGCAAATAGATGTCAAATATTTCGCGGCTTTAATTGATTTCGCAATAATACTGTATGGAAATTTCATATGGCTAACTAGTGAACTCAAATATTGATTATAACATGCAATAATTAATATCGTTACACTGAATATTTAGTTTAAGGTGTAAAAAAAGGATTTGGAAACTTTCCAAATGCCTTTTTTACACTTAAAACGTTAAACGGTTACAACATCAAATTCATTTATACTTGCAATTCATTAATTATTTTAGTTCACTAGTTAGTGATATTGCATATTTCCATACAGTAAATATTGCCAAATTAATCAAAACAGGTAAATATTTGATAGCTATTTGCGACGTTGCCAACTTTTAGAATCAACTCTCTTAATGGAACTAAATCAGTCTGTAACTTCGAGTTATTATTGGGTGATGAAGGTGTTATGAATGAAAGAACTATTTGAAGCATACAACGTAAATATTGCAATTAGATACACCATAACAATTTCTTTCGATTACGAAAAAGCGTTGTAAAGTCATCATTTATGCAGAAAACAGCTGCAAAATGCCAGTCATCATACATTAACCCATGGCCTTCAAGTTCAATTAGGTAAATACATCTTATTATGCCTTATTCGCTGAAACATAAGCTAATCTGTATAATCTGTGGTAGATTATACAGATTAACAAAACTAAATAACGCGGTAAACGCTCTATTTTTATGGTATGAAGCGACGCCCTGTTCCACGAAACGAAAAACGAGTGGGCGTTTACGCTTAATTCTCGTTTAATTATCTGAACGTGGATTATCCACTACTACATAATTAGTTGTTTGTTTTCATACGAAATGAAAATGTAATGTAGGTATTATACCCAAGGGAATATGCTGTTGAGGAAAACTGACATAGACTATCTTCTAGTTTTTCTTTTTCTCCCACTGGGTTATGTGAAACTATTCATAGATTCTCGTTAGTAACTAACTACGATATTATTTAATTAAGAAATATGCATATCTCGAGCGGTTTTCTCCTTACAGGTGTCGTTCAAGAGGTCTAGAATTTATTCTTATATGACTGCTACAAATTATGAGGTGAAATCCTGACTCTGCATAGATTACCCGCACCTTATAATCGTCTTGTTCATGTTTTGTTATCTTAATATCTACATTCTAAGCCGATTAATTAACTTCTCTGTTGTACCTAATCTATAAAATAAAATAACCAAATTTCCAAAGCAATGCATTAAAACCGAGTTTTATGTTGGTAAACTAGTTTTTTTCACTATGCAGTCACTACAATGTCATAAACATAACAACATACATCACACCCACATAGCCATCAACCGAAACTCGAATTCATTCACAATAACAATCTGTCATTTTGTCTATTCTTCCGTAGCCAAAACCCGTTTTTATGGTGGTGATGCTAGGCGTGCAGACTCCGGACTCACTGAGTTTCAATAAAATTCCATTTTTTTATAACCTCTGCCGCGATGGTCTATTGGTCGCAAGAGCTACTGCTGAGCGTGAGGGCCTGGGTTCGTTTACCGGGTCGGTCGAAGTGTTATTGGGTTCTTCCATCTGTAATTTCTCAGTAGCAGCCCGGACTCTGGATTGGTGCCCGGTTTATGGCTATATAGGCTCGCCCACTATTACAGGTGACTTTACTTATCTGGCGAAATGTGGGTGTATCATAAGTACCTACTTACACCTCTGCCTAACCCGTCGGGTAAAGCCTCGAGCAGACTGGCGCGAGGCGACACCAATAATAGTTCTACCGTGAAACTTTCTTAGAAGTTGTATTGATAGAGTTGCGTCGCGCCAGTCTACACGAGGATTTATACAGGCGTGATGTTATGTTATGTTTGTTTAAATTTACTACATAACTGCGTATTCTTAGTTATGCATGGTAGTCACGAGTTAGGTAGGTACCTACTAGTTGTACTACGCACTGCATAGTCCTAAGCCCTTGACCTAAACAAAACAGTAACTTTGGTCAGGGTTATTCTACCTTTACACGATGGTTAACTATTTACCATTCATGTTTACATCGAAGCAATTATTTAAATGGTTTCACAGTATTTTATAATTTCTAGGTACACGTTGGAATAATTATTTCCATTCAGTTTCAGTGCTGTAAAGAACAGCCGGGCTATTCTGTTAAAATCTCACCGTAAAAATTCAGGTGAAGTGAGGTGTCATTCCAGCTGATTGTCATTATTGACAGCTCACTTCACCTAAGTTTTCACAGTGAGATTTTTTCGGCAGAAGGCCAATTCTCGTACTTAAAAAACGTTCACTTCAAGTCGCCATCTGTCAAACTTGTAAAAATGTTGGTAAATTGATTATATTTTTGACGAATTGCGAATGAGATGCAAAAGCGTTCATAAATCCGGGAATTGCGCATAACGACGGAAATTCTGAAAGAAGCTTGAACGAAAAATGTAAGGAAAGTTCATTGTCAATTTGTTTTGCAGAAGATTTTTTTTTTGTTTTGTCTGTTTCCTTTATATGTAGGTTCATAATTTTTAATTTGTGGATGTTTGTAAATGACAATTGTAATCACTAATTGTACTTAGGAACATCATTTACCCAGATATTACACTATAAGTTTTCCGAAGAAAAAATAAATAAAAAATAAATGATTGAAGAACCTAAGTTCAGAAAAAAACTGGCAGTTTGCACTCAGTTTATAACTAAACCATTAATAAAGATGAGCAAACCAAGAGACTTACATACCTAGTAAACAGACTCATTACCTAGGATGACATACCTACATAGAAAAATCATTTGTTACATAATGTATGCGTGTGCGTCAGTATCTCTACTCATAAGCAGGTAACTGTTTCAAGGCTTCCTATTGATTGAATTAGAACTTTTGTTTTCTACCCATAACCTACTCAAACAAACACCTACTTACAATATCTATGTCATAGTCAACAAGGCCGTGGACAGGGGGGAGTCTAGGGGTCCAAATCCCCCCGAAATGAGAGAATCCACAATCTCAATCCAATGATCGTTGTCAGCCGCTTCATTTCTGATGATCATTCACGTGAGTTGCCTTTTAATTATGTAAAATTATAACATTACATCACGCCTGTAATCCCTGAAGGCTTAGGCAGCGGTCTGCCTATAGTACACCCACATTGCGCTTGTTATGTTTTAGTCCTAAGTAATAGGGGGCTAGCTTATTGCCCTCAATCCAGTGAACGTTGTCACGGGCTTTATATTTAACGATGATCGACGTGGGTTACCTTTTAATTACCGACTGTAAAATTACATAAAAATAAATGTATAATAGTCGTTTAAGTATGCCTAAATTTTGTCTGGTCTAGAGCTCGACGACCCCCGAAATAAATTCCTGGCTACGGCCTTGGTCTCAGTAAGTATATTCTTGGTTTCTCAAATATCTTCTGCGCTATAGTTAGTTGTACACATTTGCTCCAAAGAGAGATCATCCATCAAATCTACCATATTCTGGAGAAAGGCGAGGAGTTTATGCACCACAATGAACTATTGGGTTCCCTTGCTGCCGTTTTTCATGTTTAATCTGTAATTTTATTATGACTACAAAACGATGATCGCGGAGACACGTCAAAGATGGTACTCATTGTCTCTGGTCTTGAGCTGCACCCGAAGTGAATTCCTGGCTAGGGCCTTCATAGCCAATTATATTGACATATTGCTATACTAATGTAGGTATATTGCCCATAATTTACAGTTCAGTGCACTACTTGGACATGCGTGTTGACATCTATAGTCATTGACCGAAACAGCTATGTCGGTCATGCAAACTAATGTGTGTACCTATTGGAAAAATTGTTTATCCATTCCATATGAAAATTATTAGCTTCTGCCCGGTACTTTGTCCGCGTGAAATTTCTTGTTAGTAACGTCCCTGGGTTTGATTCGGGCAAAGTGTTACATGGGTTTTTCTATGAAGAATTTAGCGGTAGCATTGCAGCCCGTAGGCTCGCCCCCTATTAAACGACCTATCGTGGTAGGTATAATAATTTTAATCTAGGTACATCGTCTTAACGTACAGTCAACAAAGCTATTCGGTATACAGGCAAAATTATTCACCCCTCCACTACACTGCCAATAGTCATTTTTATTGTGTGCGTAATCACTTTTTAAGCATATGGCATAGGTACTTAAAGCGAGTAAAATAATTGACTACCCAGCATACTCACAACATTTTTTAAAGTAGCTAAAAGTTAGCTGCCTGTATACCAAATAGCTTTGTTGACTGTACCTATACAATTAATGCATACAAAATATTGTCAAATATTTTTAAAAAGTAACCGTGGTGTTTGTGCACCGTTCTTATCCATACGAAACTACCTTGTGGAAGGGGAACAACTATAAAATATTTTTAAATATAACTGATCTTGCGCGCACTCTTGTTCATTCTAGCTATAATTTTTACCTATCTGTTATTAATGACCGCATAACAAATCAACCTACTTATAGACTTGTTTATGGATTATGTAACTTCCCACAACATGCCCAAATTAAAAATAAATATCGAGGCCAACAGTTCACATGGTCAAACCAGCCAGTTGTGTTCCACTAATTAATGGTCAATAGCAAAGGAATCAATCTTGTCATGATAACTTAGGTACTGTGATCGTTGTTTCTGAAATAAACAACTCATATTCTCGTGTTATTATAGGCAATAATAATGTTATTATCATTATTTATAGCTCAATATTTATGTGCAGCAATAAATTGTAACTCAAAATTAATAATCTAATGAGACAGAGACGGAATCACAGAACAAAGTTTGACAGGGCGGGGACGTTATTATGGTGGCTGCACTATGATAAAGGTTAAAAAATTAACTTGTCTATTATCTGTATTTTTTTTTCTCTATTTGAGCAAAGATATTAAGAGAGTTCGATTTGAGAGAGGTAAGTACGTGTATTACGGCGAAAATAAAAAATAAAAAAGAAATTTTAATGAATTTTAATGAAAAAAGAGAACTTATAAAATAACGTATAGTTACGACATTTATTTACATATCACAGATCGAAATAACTAACTGATATCTACGTTTTAATATACACACGTAGATACATAAACCTACAGAAAATAACTACCAATACTTTTACAAATAAAAGCTACCAAAGTAACTGCCTTAGTTTAGATACATAACAATCATGAATAATGTATTATTCAAGTAGGTTACAAAAATCTTAAAAGAGTTTTAGCAGATTTTCCACGACAACGCCAAGGCCTCTCGTAATTTATCAATTAGGTAGTAAGTAAACAAACATTAATTCGTTATCTGAGTATTCACTTGACAAGACTGAAAAAAGTTCCATTACTTACATATATAACAAAATGTACAACTAAGTACCTACCTACACATAGAATATCTAAGTACCGATATGTCTAAAAATCTGTCCAAAAATTTAGCTTCCTATACCTAAATTTTTGGACAGATTTTTAGACCCCAAATGACTTTTAGTGTGAATTTAAACAATAATAACTAATACTTGTGCATATTTTTTTCATAAAAGTATATTTTAGTTACTTACGCATAGAAGTTATACATAGTAAGCAAAAGCCACAATTTTAAATAAAAAATATACACTTTTAGTGTTCATCAAAATGTCTCATGAATTTATCATAAAATATTAGTCAAATCCGGTTAGAATGGAAGCCAACCCCAACGTAGTTGGGAAAAGGCTAGAAAAATTGATTGATTAGTCTAAAACATCGTGAATGTGAAAAACTACGAATAAAAGTTGCATCTTACATATCGACATACATAATCTTCTTACATAATCGTGTATTTGAATGATTAGTTCTCGCATACATAATTGCGTTATTTATCTACGTAGGCAGATTACCTTCGAAGTTATCGACGTGGCGTGGCCATGTGTCAATAACAAACATCAATCACTGATTACATTTAGTCAAAATTATTACATTTGTACATTTCCACAATGACACAATTTTGTTGCACACCTAAAAACATGTTGCAACGCGGGAAATCCGCCATTTTCCGAATCAACCATTTTTTTTTCTGAGAAGGTACCAATATCATACAGCCAAATAAGTATCTTGAAAAGTTATCTTTCAGTCATTGTAAATAAATTATGTAGCTTAAAACCAGATCTACATTTATACAACTAATTACAACAGACACATATAGCGCTAAAGTTAAACATTTTAATTTTATATAACTTTAATTAGAAAGTACTTAATCCTTGAAACACAAATTACCACCATACGACAGCAAAAACATACTGTTTAACTGAATAATCGTCATGATAACCAACTAATAGAACATTAAATTACTCACCGAATAGTACTTACTTAATTAGAAAACAATTTTATCTGTAGGTATCTATTGTGTGACTAAGTTAATAAACAATTAATCACAAATCACTTCCATCGCTTTCTAATGATACAGCTACTCTCACTAGCCTACCGACCGGCATCGGCATATCGAACATCTTTCATCAGCAACCATTACGAAGATACAAACTGACGAATGCACTAATAAATAAACTTATTATTTTGTACTTATTCTATGCATTTGGTATTTTTAAGTGCCATGTTGGCGTGGCAACTGGTAACACTGCACACGGCGGGCAAAGGCAGGAAATTTGGAAATCCTTCCAAATTCAAAACCAATCTTCAACACTCATCGTACTCAGGCAACGCTGGCAGCTTGAGGCACTGTTTTCGGTTTTTTCGCCTCCTGTGCACCATCTTGCAGGTCTTTTTCAACTCAGTGTTGCTGCATTCTTTGTCTTCTGGCAAAGGCGCGAGACTCCTTTTAGGTCTACGCGGCAAAATGCACTCGGTGGCAAAATTATTGACCTCTTTGCACCTCAACATGTCGACGTCTGGGTAATCGGACGATAAGGTAGGGAATGCGAGTTTCACTAACATTGTATTTTATTGTATGATAGGTACGTAACGTAAAACACAGGCGTCCAGCACGAAAGCGACTTTATGACTGAGAGCGGTGCAAGTGATGTGATGAAGTGATAGCTAGAGCTACGAACTTTATTTTTAGACGAACAAGTTTGGCGCATGCATTAAATAGGGCTGTCGATAGGCCGTCGTAAATAATGGAACATGCCAAATGAACTATTGTGAATACAGATAAATGTGCGTTAATTGTAATATTACGCATTGTGTGGAAGTACATAGGTACTTGAGTAGGTATTACCACAGAATAAATAATAGTACTAATGTGTATTACTGACCTGCTTCGGCCGTTTACTGCTCATTTTAATGCTTACATAATTGAATTGAAAAAAACATTGATTTATTAAGTAGGTAGGTACATACATTTTGACTATTTTTTCTTTTTGTTTTCTCATTTTGTTTTTCATTCCTGAAATAAAAATTATTTGATTTGGATTTGATTTGATTATCCAAATGCTATTATAATATCAATGAATACCTATCTAAATGACCAATGAAAATGCCAGATCCTACCCCACCTTTCATAAATTTACACCAAATGTAAATTACTCAAAATTATCGCATGAAAATAGGATCCTTTGTTAACTGATATATCTGTTGCTCTTGCGGATAAAAACTTAGTGAAAAAAGGAATTTAAAAAACGCAAGGCCTATTTCCTGTTTATATATAAGTTAAGTACGTGTTTTGTAAAATAATTACGTATAAAAAAATACAGTAAGTAAGTATAACTTAAAGTACTTAGTTAAAGTAGTAAAATAAAAGCCCCCTTCCTCTCCCCTACTTCGCTGTGCCCCCACATTTGCAGACATGATCATTGTGGACCCTGACGTGAGACGTCCACAATGATCATGTCTTTGTAAAGTAAACGTGGAAGTAATTATTATAAGTATTGGGTACTTATTAAATTATTTGTTTGATAGTGAACGTGATTTGTTCAGTATTGTTTACATCGTACCTGAATCATTGAGAAGTGAACTTGTGAATGAACTCGAGGTGCTACGGCTGTCACAACAGCAGCCAACTATTTCATTTGTCAACCGCTTCAGACGAAAGATCGATTATCGAATCCAACGAAAATGTATCATTGGATAACTATGAGGGCAATGACTTTTAAGATAGATAATTGATTCAGGCGTGACTTGGCGGAAATCCATTATAAAATACAATAGACGTAGATATATTTAAGTAGTAACTATTCCGCTTAACTTTTCCCAAAGATTCATAAAAAACCCTGTAAGAAATCGACACGTGTTTCATCTCTCAACGAGGCATCCTCAGGATGACGATTGACTTGTCGCGAACCCGAACACGACGTGTTACCACGCCGAGTGCTGGACGCGCCTCAGCGTCCAGCAGTCTTCAAATAGTATGCCGCCATTTCCTCACGATGTTTTCCTTCACCGTTTTTGAGAGCAGTGACGATGAAATAATTTACACAAAGTAAAAGTGAAGAGCCTGTCTGGATTCGAACCTACGACCTACAACTCGTAAGTCGCGGCCGCTTTTACCTGGGCCACCACTGCTCTCGCAGTGGCATCTTGTTTACAATTTCAAGCAAATGTTTTCAGCATATTTTCAACCATAAGTTTATTTTTATAGAGTCGACCTCATTATTTGGAAATGACCTTAATCTACATTTAGAATCTAAACATAGAACCGATAATAAGAATGAATGGTTTATGACGACAATCTGAAAACACATTTTTCAAATATTTTATGGAGAAATCCCTATTCATGGCTACTGAACTTGATAAGTCGGAAAAGTGATTTGATTTCAAGGATATGAAAAATGACTTTTATAGAGCAATATTTCTCATAATTTTCCCATAAGTAGGTGTACCTTACTTATCATCATCTGCCAGTATTATTCTCACAATCAGTCAGTAGTCAGTATACATGAAACGACTGCCTATCTGACCTCCACAACCCAGTTACTAGGTAGGTAACACGATACCCATTGGTAAGGAGATTGGTTGTCAGTCTTTCGTGCTTCTGACTACACGTAACGACTGTCAAAGATCTACGAATGACGGCCGGGACCAACGACGGCTTGACGTGCTTTCCGAGGCACGGAGGAGTCTCCATATGTAAGCATCACCCATCCTACATAATCATACGCTAATTTATATTAAGAAATATTATTTACACACAGTTATCATTATGATAACTATCAGTTAGCATCATTAGCAGCCAATTGGCGAATACCTACAGCACCAACATGAGATCTGAATTATAAGAAACTTGATTAAACAGGATAGTTCAACATTTTGGTCCATTTGGTTGAGTTTGAACAAAAACAAGGTCGAAATCATTAATGACTTTAGTCATTGCTTTTCCGAAATTGATGAGAAGATCTTTGGTAAACAACAAGAATGAGAACATGAATGATAAAGTCATGATGGCTGATGATATCATGGAATGAAAATGGCCAAGGTGGATAAGAGTAGGGGAAGACCAAATAAATGATAGATGGACCGTGTGAAAGATGATATGGCTAGAACGGAGATGACGACTAATAGAGAAGTATGGAAGAAAAAGGCATGTTGCGCCCACCACAAATAAATTGGAATAAAGGCAGGAGAATGATGATAATGACTGATGCTATGAAATTAATTAGGATAGTATCATAAATAAGTGCTATATCCACGTGAATTGAAACTGGATAGTAGTTACAAGACGAGGAAAAAGTAATAGTAGCAGTACTAAGTAGTATATTCTGCAGGAGCTCGTCTGAAGAAATACTTAATTTCAAAACCAACATGGTTATCTATAGCGATGCTGGTTGACGACAGCAGAAATAGATCTATGTGCTGCCGCCACCAGCGTTGCGCTTGTGTTCTTACTTGTGGATACTATGTTATACTATACTTATCTGTGGATGGTGCATGTACCTTATTAATTAACGGCACATAAGGCATTCATTTCAGCTTTACCTCTTGGTGGGTAATGAAGCTGCGGTGCCTGTAGTGTAAAGCTAGCAACCAGCGAAATTAGCTCATGCCCGTCAAGAAATCATTCCTACATCATATAATATCTAAATTGTTAATAATATTGTTAATAGTTTCCTTTTGGAAAACTACTGGATATTTCGTGATCGTGATGTTAATAACAATAGTTTTCTAAGACAAGTGACTTTGACCTATCGTAAAAGAGTCAACTATCTGTTTTACGATCCCACTGATATATTTATTTATATGAATTTATCTATCTTTTGTGGCCTTCAGACTTCACAATACTTAGTCTAGGTGATTTTCCACGACTGTCAACTGTTTTAGTTATGACTGTCATTGTTGCAAATTTTCAACAATGGGTGCTTTCACATTGGACGATAATGATAACGTCCTGAAGGCCAATAATAATTCTCGTACTAAAACATTCACATTCAAGTCGCAATTTGTCAAAAAAGGTTGGTAAATTGTTTGTATGTTTGACAGATTGCGAATGAGATGCGAATGCGTACGTTCTTAAAAATACGGGAATTGCCCCTCTGATATCGCCGGACTGGTAATTTCATACAATGACTACTACTCGCTTTCACACTGCGTCGGTGTAGTAGTCAACGGCATCTTCGCCGACATTGATCGTCGTGCCGATATCGGCTAACGACTCAGTGCACTTGGTCACTGCTGCCATTATATTACCTCGAATACACTATTACACTTTTGGAATTGCGCGGCGATGTAAGCTTTTGCTGGCGCAACGAGAGTTCGAGACTGCTGTGGCATGCCGCATGACAATAAGCTGTTGGTTACATTGCGTCACATACCGATATATACGTTCCGATACACATACGTGCTCGGCACGATGTCATGTCCCGATATCGGAACGACATCGTGCCGTCAGAGCTCCCGATATGTCGTCCGTATCGTTATTGTCGCAGTGTGAAAAACGGCGAATGTCTCTCGATAAAATGGGTTCAAAGATAAGTAGTATTGTCGGGTAAAAGTAGATTATACTTCTTACTGTCAAGAGTCATGTTTATTCATTATCTTCCTGCCCTTGTCCCAGTTTTAGGGTCGTCCCAGCATGTCCGTGCATCTCCTTCAAACGTTGCTAGCCAAGTATCCATAATCATTATCATCATCATCGTTCCACCCACCACCTTGTTCCACCACTGCGGAATATAGGCCTCCTCCCTTTTGTGCCATGATTCCCTGGTATGTGCAAGTCTCATCCAGATCTTCCAAATTTAGGGATGAAAGATACCATTATTCTCTATCACAAATTCCATCAATCGCTTCCTTGTCTTCTTATAGTTATTTCATCCGTTATTTTTAAATTCATCATCTGTAAATAATCTTATCGTTACAATCACAACTTTCTTCTGAGTCATACACGTAAAGTTGATAAAAACGATGAAATGAAGTGATATCACTTTTGGGTTTTCCAATTACCTACCTACGTAGGCAACACAATCATAATTTAAAAAAACTGTCAAATTTATCATTATTATTATTGACTGTTTTTCTTCTTCTAGTGATAGAGTCTTGTCCTCATTTTCCCAATGATTGATTGTTTATTTTCTGGTTGAGTAATGTCTATGTGTCCTTTACGATCATGTCTTCTCCTTTTCCCGCATCGACCTGAATTAAGTATATGAGGATAGGTCATGCCGTGGAAATATAATATTATTTAGTCCTTCAACAAGGTCTGAAGTATTAGCGGCCAGCGGGGCTGTTTCCCTAGGATGCACCAAGGGGATTTTTTTGTGTTTTCTCTCTCTCTCTCTCGCCTGTGGTGTCCCACTCCTGGGCAAAGGTCTCCCTCCACTCTTTCCATCTTTCGCGAGCCCGCGTGTCCTACTTCGAGTTTGGAATGTTTAAGTAGGTATACCTACATATAAGTTTTTTTTCTGTTTTCTATAGATTCTACTTTATTTTTGTACAACGGAAACGTGTTTTTTCGCAAAAAATATTCCGTTACCTGTTATCTACCTTTATCATAATTTATGAATGGATACAATCTCCATCAGATTGTCACTGACGCGGTTTTTCAGGCACGCGACAATAGCATGCACATTTGGTTAGTTCACATTTTTATTATTTTTTATCTTGTTTATGATATGATACTGCTATACAGGATATTCGGTTTTATTTCTATATTTAAATATACTTTTTAAATTATTTGGGCGTATGCTGGGATTTACGTTGTTAGTCATCCGTTCATGTCGGTTTCATATTTAAAAATATTGTGTCATATTTTATAAGATTGCACCGATTAGGGCTTGTACATACAAACGTTGCGACGACGTCGCATCGCAAAAATCGGCGAAAGCACCCTTAGATTTTCTTAGGAAATGCCCGAAACTTCTGCATTGGGAATTAGCATCGCACCGAATGGCAGTTTTGTGTACAAGCCCTAAATGTGTAAGTTTGTATAGGATGGTATTACGATCGGGACAATAAATTTTATTCCGTCCGTGTTACTTGTTCTTAAAAATCCTGTAGGCTTCAGCTTGCTTCGCTTCAGTATTTCAAGTTGTTGCAGAGTTTTGGTGGACGCTATCCACCGAAACTCTGCAACGCAATACTGACGATCACTATCATGTTCTGGCTACCAGTAGGTGGCCGGGTAACGCCCAGTCGAGGTCGTAGGGAATCCAAGCTTGGGAGCAATGACAAACCGTCGAACCCAGCATCACACGGAAATATCAAATTCTGCCACAGGTTGTGAACAAATACAAAAAACATGTGAACTGTAGGTAACAACCGAGGATTCTGACGAGAACATGTTATTTGACAATACGCGTTGTTTTTATCTTTTTATAAATATCTTGTTCCGCTGGGTTAATTTTACATGAATTCAACCTCAGGTTACAAGTACTGTGAGATAAAAAAAAGTACTCATGATGGATTTTGTATCGAGGATGTAGATATTTTTAGGGTTCGGTGCCCCAAGAGTGCCAAACGGAACCCTATTACTAAACCTCCACTGTCCGTCCATAAAAATAGACAAAATTACATTACGAAATTATTGGTCGACGTTTTCGTTGGTGACAGTCCCATGGTTCACGCGGGCGCACAATTGTACGAAAAAGTTTTCCTATGATTTAATGTTACTAATTTCGTAATGTAATTTGGCTTTAATTCACTCAATAACATGCACCGTCTGCATAGATTTTTTTTTTTTCTTTGTATGTGACGCCTAGAGTGCGATGAATGTTCTATGTTTTTGTTTAGCGTAGTTACAACGCGTTGCTGGTCGCGATAACCAATAGGCGCTTTCCTGGCTCCCGGCTTCATCCTCAAGAATTTAATAGAATATTTTTATTTGCATTAAAACATCGTACTTAATTACAATAATCCCTCCCTGTGCCTCTGAAAGCACGTTAAACTGTACCGGGTGTAATTTGTAGATCTTTGACAGTATATACAGGTAGTCAGAAGCCCCAAAGTCTGACAACCAGTCAGAGGTCAGAGGTATCGTATTACCCAGTAACTGGGTTGTGAAACTCAGTTATGCAGTAGATCCATATAAAATACTGGTATTCAGCTGCATCCGGTAAGACTGAAAGCCATCCCCTGGATAGTTGGGAAAAGGCTAGGCTGTTTGAGGTACCTACCTACCCTAGATTCATGCCTAGGCACACAACTCACTGGCCTAGGGGCCCAGCCAGTCTAGAGGCGCTACCCCCCCAGCTATCCCGACCTAGCTTGCTTGCCTGACGGCAGGCGGACATAGAATTAAGTTCTATGAGAAAAAAAAATACATTTCCTGTACTAGTGCATTTTATTTACAAAATTCCAAAATGGCTTGGCAATGGGGGGGGAGGGGCAAATTTTGAAGTGCCTAGGGGCCTAGTCTTTAAGTCCGGGCCTGCTTACGGTGCAATAAAATCTTGGCAACAGACTCCGAAGAAGAAGAAGCAATGACTTACCTACATCGATTAGATATTTATAGAAAAGAAAGTGATCTAAGTTCACTTTTAATTTCAACAATAAATCAATCATGATAATTATCTATAGATACAATTGCGTAACATTCATTGCATACAATCCAAGGACCCGTTTATCACGTCCACCATTACTGTAAAGCTTAGTTTACAAGGACTTGGAATTTATTATACCAACAAAAGTGAAATAGTTATTCGACTCGAATTTATCTAGATAACCTTCTACCTTGAGCTAGAGTATCATACACATAGGTAAGTATACTGAGCATGTCTTTATAATCTACATAGTCCTATGAACTGTACCTATGACTGACTATGAACATTATAAGTTACACAAACTTAATGGCGCCTCAGAAGTGCGCTACTCGCTGCGCAGTACCCCACCCCTCACCCCCGCTGACCCATGAATTCGTTACTGCGCAGCGACTCGCCTCATGTTCCGAGCCGCGATTAAGTTCAAATCGGGGTGTAGTATTGGGGACAAATACAGTGCTTTGCTACCACCTATTAATTGTTGTGAAAATAATTATGTGCCAGTCGGAAAATTGGCAATTATTTTCACCATGGCTTAGGCTAGTCGTGTATTGGGATTTGGGTATACCTATTAGGGTACACTCAAGTTTGTCCCAATAAGACAGTAGAAGATTCCTTCCCTTTCCCGCGGTTTGACTCGTGTATCTTATGACTGTGTTATGAATAACTTTTCCTACCTAACTTGAAATAAGTTTTAAAAACTTACTTTTTGGAGTAATTTTCCGTAACAGAGCCCGTTGTCAACAATTGGGCGTAAACAGCCCATATCACACGCTGCCCTTTGCTCCGCTTCTCTGTAAACAAGACCTTAGAATACGAATTAAACACGCCAAATGTCACCCGGTCATGCACAATCAAATTATAGATCGACATTTGCTGGTAGGTAAGTGGCACAGCGCGGTCAGCTGGTTTATTTGGCTACGGACTATGAATTTTAGATAATTCACGTGCCAACTTCCGTATTTTTGGGTCGGGTGTTGACAAATCGGTTGAAATTGTATTGCAATTGCAATGTAATTTGGTAATAGGTCGTTTAGTGGTAACTTATTGAAAAGAAAATTGACTCTCAATCCAGTGCTTATTACAGATAAACGTACCTTCGTTTTTGTGAAGTTATAGTATTTCTATAGTATAAACATGAGTTTACTTTGTAGTAAACGTTGGTTGCGAAAATATTATGCGTGATGCATGTTTTGTTTTCTAATTTCGCGCTCTTTACTTTTCTAAACACTCACTGAAATTATTAACTGGCAGCACTGAAAATAATATTACTAGTTAGTCGATTATCACGACTAAAGCTCGGTGTTCACTACCACTGGCCAAACGAGCCGGGCCGCATGCCAGCGAAAATATTCTGCCTGTTCCAACGTACTTCCATTTATTTTGAATGGAACTACATTGACTAAAGGAGTGGCAGGGTACAGCGGACGGATGTCAGAATTTATAGCCCAGGTGGATTTTTGCGGCCGGCCCAAGTCCAACTCCAACCTAATGGACATCTAGTTTTCCCATACGGTAAAGCCGATGTCGGATGCATCACTTTTTGCTCAAAGTTTTTGAAGTGACTTTCAAGGACGCGTCACTTTAAGACACAATTCGTTACATGAGAAAGAAAATAAAAATATAACTCTCACTGTCTCACACAAAATCTCTGTTATTATTTATTTTATAAGTAGCTTCACTTTTGTCACGTGTACGGCGCGGTGCTGCACGCGCATTTTTTTGTTGTTTGAAGTGAAACATAAGAACAAATTTAAAAAAAGGTGTGTTTACTTGAGAACCACCGCCTTTTTTCGTCGGTTAAATGGATCAAAATAAATCAATAGAGAAAAAGGAATGAATTGATCCAACGAAGTTGGATTTCGGTACTGGTTACCTTTTAAAAGTTACTTTACTCTTTGCCTTTTACTCGCCATCGACATAGTCGCGACGAAAAACTGATAGTGAGAGCACTTACATGTTTTTTTCATGTCACAAAATCTTGCTGCTTAATACAATCGCAACCGCAGTGCAGCCTAGCCCTTAGTATAATGTATACTGCGCGGTAATCGACTAAAATGCGAAATGAAATGTCAAAATTGTGTCAATGGAAACAAAATGGCTGACGTAAACATGGCGTCTTGCTAACTGGAATGGAAAGTGACGCTTGTCCCTGTTTTGGTTTTATAGAATTATTTTACTGATTTCAGGATATTGGAGCTAATATATTCGTTGAACTATAGATAGCACCAGGTAAGACGTGTAGCAGTATATTAAAATTAGCCACCAAGCTAGGAATAACAGTTAATTGATATCTAACTGGCCGGTAGTGGTCCGCATTTTAGATTGACTCGATCATGTTTTCTGAATTATTAATTTGTCAATTACTGCTTAGTTATGAACAACTGAAGTAAACTTAGTCCAAGCATACAAAATATAAAAATGAATAGGAAATTAACGTTGCTCTAGTAGTCAAACTTTGTTCCTTGTTTAGAAATTCCAAAGGGGTCATAGATTTATTTTAGAAATAGGCAGCAAGGTAATCACTTTGCAAGTCTTTTAGATGGTATATTAGTTGGTGGTCTAGCACATCACCTAGATATTACCGCATCTGTTTCAGAGTGACTTCGTGCCATGGCTGCACCAAACAGTTACAAACAAAACACATCGATGTCGATGCCCAGCCCTCAGAGCAATCCGCGTTTGTATTCCATGCACTCATTTATATAATTACTTAGAATGTTAAAAAAAATTGCAAAGCATAGATAACAGTTTGGCCGAACACACTTACAGCATTTGAAACTGTTCTCTTTGAATGTTTGATTAATATTGTTTCTAGAATGTTGTTAGATACTAACTAAGTATAACATGTACCTGATTTCGATGCCTTTGCAAGCTTAGCAGGGCTGAGAGTTGGTATTGCTGGTACCTAACTGCTGTTATGACCCTCGGCAGCATGTCTCCAATTCTATGCTTGTTTATTTCAAAGTATATGCATTAGTAACATATTTTTATTTTCTCTTAATTTGTTCTTTACGCATTAGACAACATTTTACTCTTATGTTGGTTTTGTTTCATGTTTTGTTATGTTGAAACAGACTACATGATTGCGGGGCCCCCCATGAGTTTCGGTATGATGAAAGGTAATGCTACAATCTGATTTACTTTTATTTTTCAAAATTGTTCTCACACCCTCATCTGTTTTGGAAATAGGTACTCTGTGGGGATTTTAAATTGTAATTGCACCAAAATTTTCTCGTTTTCACATCACAAGTCATCGTCTCACACACCAGTCTGTTCCTTGATTCTATGATTCTTTACGCTAATTAAGCCTACTAAATACTACGCTAGTACTGCTCGCTCACACTAATAACTTCCACTTAACATTATGATTTGATATTATTTAGATGTTGTTGCATTTGATTATCTTTTGTTTGCCCCGCCCCCTCCTGTCCCATTCCCTTATGCTTTTTGTTTTTTTCTTTCATTGTATTGCCGCCCCGCTGCTTGGCTTGAAGGCGGTATGAATGCACCGCCGCCGCACCATAACCAATACCAGTACCACCACCCGCAATACCAAGGTGGTCCTTCGCTGGGCCACCAGGGGGGGTACGGCGGCTGGCCCACTCCCCAGCAACAGCGTTTCGGTGCAGAGGCCGCGAGGCGCGCCGCCGGGGCCGCGGTGGGCGCCACTGCCACGGCCGCTAAGGATGATAAGACCAGTCCATTTGTATCCACGGTACATTCACATCCTGGATTTCAGCCGCAGAAGATCGGCAAGGGCGTCGGCGCGGTGAGTCGAGTATATTGGGTAATATTTTGTGTGTATTATTAGTAGATCTTTGTAATTCTATACTGGTTTGTAGTGCTGTAGTATTTTAGAAACTTATATTTACTGTAACATTGTCCAATCTCATGTATTTCAGATGTTATAAACACCTGTACTAAAACTTACTTTCAGCAACTTCCTCCTACAACTAATACCAAATACTGACACAGTGCATATATTCCAGGGCGCGGGCCTACCAAAGCCCCCGAAGCCTCCAGAAAAGCCCTTGATGCCGTACATGAGGTATTCCCGCCGCGTATGGGATACCGTAAAAGCTCAAAACCCAGACCTCAAACTATGGGAGATTGGCAGAATTATTGGGGGCATGTGGAGGGACCTGCCTGAGACTGAAAAGGCTGGATATGTTGATGAGTATGAGGCTGAGAAGGTATGGATATCTTTCTTTCTATCTGATAATAGTATTATGAAACTACATACAACATATAGCATTTTTCAAGTTGATTGTGATCCAAAGAAAATGTTTTGAGCATTTTCTCAACTTATTTAATATTAGCAAAAGCTGCTCAGATAGTATTTATCATTATTCGAAGTATCCTGTCACTGAAAAATCACTGAAAAATACTATGTATATCACTGTCAGGATAAAATATAAAAATAACTCTGAAACTCCTATAACTTAGTAATGATTGAGGAAAAAATGACCAAATCCTCTTTGGTGTAAATGAACTTTACCATATTTTTTTAGATTGGAACTTTTTTTTTTCACAATGGCTCTACAAAGCATTATAGCATCAATCTATGCACCATTTACCTTCTTTTTTTTTCCAACTATTGACCCAAGAGTGCCACAAAACTTGACAAACCTCTTTCATCCAGGCGCAGTACACAGAAATGTTGAAAGCTTACCAATCGTCGCCCGCCTATATACAGTGGCTGGCTCACAAGACCAGAGGTACAATAAAGAACCCTATGCCCTACTCACAGGGTACAAATTTGTGCATAATCCACACCATCCCAACAGTGCTTGTTTTAACACAGGGTTTTGAGATTTAGCTCTTGCTGTTTTGTGTTCTATTAGAATTCATTTGTTAATATTTGTGACTACTTTCCCAGGTTTAAAACGTAGGTACCCACGGCATGGGATTTTTTTGGATTATGATACATTGTTCAAAAACAAAATGGAAATTGAAAAAGTATCTAATCTATGTTTTTACAGGTTGGGTTTACCCTTCCAATTGCATCTTAATATACCATAAATATTTTATCAATATTTAGATAAATCGCATCCCTATTGGTCTTTCCGCACTTCTCTTAATTATTAAATCTACTTACATTAGTCTATAATCATTCATAGTCTAATTGTACCCCTGAATGATACCTTGCAAAGACCATAAACTAAACTCCCTAGAAAGGCACAAAAACAGCAAAAGCATCACACATGAACATTGGTTACCATTGTGTGACCACATCAACCATCATCTACGACTGCTAGGTACCATTGTAGCCACTGTATATTACCGCACTTGGGTACAGCCATTATATCCATTGCTAAAAGAACTGTGGTCCGTTCCTTTCCCCGGTGGGAGATTTGTGTTAATAGTTTATTGGTTCCTGATTTGGAAATGTGTGGACCTGTCGTATTAAATGGTAAAATTGAATGCTAAACAAATATTCTCAAATCTATTAATTGCAAATGTAGGTACTCATCCAAAAATCCTTTATTGCCTTAGATAAACAAATATTCACGATCGATTCGGCACTATAAGTTACTGGCTCATGGCTGCTAGAAAGTCATATTCATGTAAAACAGTGTTGATAATAGGCATTTAAATTCGTATTTACTATTCGAAAAAACATAACATCAACTTAGTATCTGGCAGTTGGGCTTGATAGCATGGCCATTATCTCGCGATTCTTGTCACATTTAATAAATTGAATACACATAAAAAAACAATCGGGATACTTGTCCACCCAGTTCCAAATTCATAACGTGACTAACCCGCACATCAAGTAACGCTATTTTGTCCTTCACATGCACGCCACCTCATATATTGCACGCACGGGACTCATCTGACAACAGTTGGAGTATGAAAAGAGTCTGAAGGCCTACCACAACTCGCCAGCGTATTTAGCATATATAGCGGCGAAAAATAAGGCTGTAGGTAAGGGATAAGAATGCATGTAGAAATGTCTGTGTAGTTTTTTGTTGTTGGCAACTCTTTCTTTCTTGGTCAGTGTTGCCATATAATATTTTCGTATTTTGAGTCTCGTAAAAATTAATGCAATCATTTTGCGGCGCTTTTCCGTTTTACCTAGATAAAGTCAAGCTCAATTAATTTCTCGTTGCATTTTAAAATGACACAAAAAGTAATACTATAATTTGCATAAGTGTACTGCATTGTCGATATGTGTAGCTTCAAATAGCTTATGTGTTATAACACCTCAGTAAAGGACTCTCTTCGCCATCATAAAAATGCATCTTGATAAACATTTAACAAGTTCTCAAACACATCTTTCACGCATCAATGTCGCTTCACATCTTCTTGCTCACTTTATGCCGACACACATAAAAGCGATTTGACGAGAATATACCAACCCACAAAACTTCACTGATCTGATATTTGAAATCTGGTACTCGATAACTATCCAGCAAAAATCATGCCATTGTCATTTTTAGACTAGATTTTATACTATAAATCACCATTAATTATCCAAAAATGTACAAAATCATTAGAATTTATGCAAAAACTGTAAGGAAAGATGGCACTAGCTTGGCACATTTTGGCATGACAGGATACAAATGGACAAAGTTTTGGCATTGACGTCACATCGTTTTTTTGTGTAATGGCCCATACGGTTCAGTCCCTAACACATACTTTGTGTCAGCAGTAGGTAATCTTGAAGAAGAGAGCTCGAGCAAGAAGGGCAGCTCCCAGAAGGAACAACAGCAACAAGACAGAAGAATTGATATACAACCTGCTGAGGATGAAGAAGGTAGGTTGATTTATAGTCCTAATTATAATAGTATTTATATAAATAAGAAAAGCCATCATAAAAAAAAGGTCCATCAAAAAAAGTTTTTGTGAAAACTGCCCATTTTCTTGCCTGACTGTAGTTTTTTATCAAAATCTGAATGCTTATCAAAATGTCTCCTAAGACCGTTTTGTTTAAGCAATAACAGTTAAGGTACCTGTCCTTACTGCCCCATCTCAAAAATCCTTTGTGTAACTGCAAAATCAAAATATGTTTTAACATTCTATTCCCTACCAATCAAAAATTGGTCAAGTTATATAATATGTAAAGAATCTGGTCATGTGCCAGTAAATTAACGGGATCTTCTATGCTACAATCTCTAAAATAATAATATTACTAAAACTATTTCTACATTATTTTCAGATCAAGACGAAGGCCTTTCAGTGAAGCACGTGGCTTACGCCAGATACCTACGCAACCATCGTCTGATCAACGAGATATTCTCTGATACCGTCGTACCGGATGTCCGCTCTGTTGTCACCACAGCTAGGATGCAGGTAGGAAAGAAAGGCTAGGGATTCTTCTCTTTCCTATGTAGTAGGCATGGACCGAAACCGGTCTGACCAATAGCGGTATTTTTCGGTTACAACATTTATATTTTTTACAGGTATTTTTAAAGGTTACCTTAAATTGAATACAATCAGTATTAGTACTGGTTACCGAAATAAAAATTACTTCATCTTACTCGTGCCGTCGGTATTAGTCAAATAGTTAGTGTGTGTGTAACCGGTATTAAAACGGTAACCTAAAAGAGGTAACATGTTTTTGTTCTTGGGTAACCTTAGTCGTAAAAGTAACCAAAATTATGAGATACCTGTACCGTAATTTATAAAGGTTTTCGGTCCCTTGTAGTAGGTGTCTTCCTGTTTAGATGTGAATAATTTCAATTTGAAAGCGTGGGTGATGACCGCCGTTCAAGTCGAAGTCATGAGTTCGAACTTATGATAGATTACTGTTAGGCAGTAGTTGAACTATTCAGTGCTTCGCATATAGTAACCAAATCTACACATCTTTCCTACAATATTCCATGTTGTATACAGTTCATTTTTTCACAAATTTTCTCGAAATCGGCAGATTTTAAAGAAACAAGTGCAGTCCCTGACAATGCATCAGAAGAAACTGGAGGATGAGTTGCAGCAGATCGAAGAGAAATTCGAAGCTAAGAAGCGCAAGTTCATCGAGAGCAGCGAAGCCTTCCAGGAAGAACTAAAGAAGGTAGAATAGAATAGAATACTCTTTATTATGTACACCAAAAAGGTAAACGATTTCTTATAAATTTACAGTAACCAGGCGGTAATGACACATCAATCAATCTGCCTAGCCTTTTCCCAACTATGTTGGGGTCGGCTTCCAGTCTAACCGGATTCAGCTGAGTACTAGTATTTTACAACGACTGCCACCTCCCTCCACAACTCCCACTCCCCAGTAACTGGGTCATACGATACCCCTTGGTAAGACTTCTGACGACTCGTAACGGCTGTCAAAGATCCACGAATGACAGCCGGAAACAACGGCTTTACGTGGTTTCCGAGGCACGGAAGAGTCTCGGTATTCATGATTATAAAGTGTGTATTTTATGGTATTACAGCACTGCAAACCAGCCGTAGACGAAGAAACATTCACCCGTATGGTGGAGAGAGCGCAGGAGCAGATGCGTCGCGGCGTCACCTCCAACACGCAGCCCCTCAACGTGGACAGGAAAGATGAGGTAACCTAGCACACATACAGATCTCCAAGGAAAAGTATGCACTTCAGGAATCATCGTATCTTCGAAAATGCGAACGCGCGATGTTGAGATTTAATATAGAGCTGTTGTGGCGGCATTTACATTGCTACATACGAGGTACGCGTCACACTGACGTCACACGAAATCGTGCATCGCGCAAGTAAAGTTTACCGCGCGAACAGCATATACAGGGTGGAATTTTGAGATGGGGCAGCAAGGGCAGCTACCTTAACCGTTGTAGCTACAGGAAAATGGTCTTAGAAGACTGTCTTTAACTTTTAGAGAAATTTTGATCTGCATTCACAGATTTTGAAAGAAAATGTACAGTCAGCAAGAAAATGGGCAGTTTTCACAAACTTTTTTTGATGCCAATCGATCCGACCTGTTCAGGTTCTAACGCAAATTCTTACGCAATCACTCATTAACTAAAGGGAATGAGTAACGTTCATCTGTATTAAAAAGTTTCAACATGTCTTTTACAATATTATCACAATACCAAGTTCTATACTTATACCTCTTATTCAAGACCATTTAATATTATCTTTTGCAGCCTATGGAGCAAGACCAGACTCAAATCAAGGCCGAAACGAACGGGCCCAACTTACCTACACAAGTTGACAAGGTGTCTACTACAGAAGTGAAGGCCGAAGGTGTTACTACTGAGTTGAAGGCAGAGCCTGAAGTCAAGAAGGAGGAGCCTGAAGAAGCTGCTAATAATGGACCGGATAATGAGGGTATGTGTTGGAAGAAATAATACGATAATGGTGGGAAATCTTTTTTTTACGTTGGTATGTATATTTTTATTCAGGAAAGGATTTGTAAGCTAAATGTCAAGTGATGGGTGAGTCTCACGCAAAATAACATAAAAAAGAACAACAATATTCGGTCGTATTTCGAATATAATTTACTTTGGTTATATTTACATGTGGTTGAAACTGGTATACAGTACAATCTCGCTAATCAAGCACTTCAATACAATCGTCCAGTCCGGCAGTTTTGTTTTTCTGCCTAGCCTTTTCCCAATCATGTTGGGGTCGGCTTCCAGTCTAACCGGATGCAGCTGAATACCGGTATTTTACATAGAGCGACTGCCTATCTGACCTCCACAACCCTGTAACTGGGTAATACGATACCCCTTGGTAAGACTGGTTGTCAGACTTTCGGTCTTCTGACCACTCGTAACGACTGTCAGATCCACTAATGTCAGCCGGGACCAACGGCTTAACGTGCATTCCGAAGCACGGAAGAGTCTCGGTATGTAAAGATGGTCACCCATCCACGGACCAACCCTGGCAAGCGCAGCTTAACCTGATGGATCGACCCGTGCGGCTGTTATTACTTAGCCACGGGCTCCTCAGTAATCCGGCACAGTATTTGCATATTGCTGTGGTCAGTTTCCTTGTGTGCGATAAACGTAAACACAAGATTGATTATCGTTGATAATTCAGTTTCATATGTGGCTTCTACTAGTGCAAGTAATAAGAGAAAACATAAGACTTGGACCTTGAGTGATAAGATGGCCATGTCCTAATATTTCCCTACCATCATCTATGTATCTCAGGTGATCGTAAAGAAGAGAAGCCGGTACCTAAGCCGGAGGTCAAGGAGGGCGTAGCCCCGGGCGCTCCGCCCGCACAGCCGCCGGCGCTCCCGCCGCACATCACGTCGCCGCCGCATCACCGTAAGTAACTATACTATAGACTCGATTTTTTTATTATTTGGTGAAACTTTACACAAATTTTTGCGCAAAAAAACTTCACAAAACTAAGACTTTTTTAGTAATTACCACAGAATAGAATATTACAGAAGGCGCACTCCGCATTTTAGCTATGAACCTACAAGTGCGCGGTGGGTCCGTCTTGTCGGGCCAAATCAGTGAGTGTAACGTAGTCAGAAGATATAAGAGTTACGCGGTAGAACGAGAGGCAACTTCTAAGTGCATATAACTGTAGGTAATTAGCGCTGTGCGACCTGAATTGCACTTTATTTTGTTATAGCAGGAATTGCTTTTTCTTTAAATGATTTTGCGGAGTGCGCCTTCTATTATGTGCCATTAAAGCCAACTGTATTGGAAAGAGAATACCACCTGTCGCATTAAAGGCATAATGGAAAACGATTAAAAATACTAACTCATGTATTTGCCTACTAGCGATGATGATGCCACCGAACCCCAACACTCCGTCACACGCGGGACCTCCACACGCCGGCCCGCCGCCTCCGCCAGGTACATAAATAAACATAATAATTTAACTATACAAAAAAATTATACTTATATTTTAAAGAGGTAACATTTGTTTGTTTGTATGTAGGGGAGGGGTACACTCCGGAACTCCGGATAGTCTAATTCTTGAAGAAGGTTATGGCTTAAGTCGTTGCGTGAAGTTACATTTTTTTTTCAAGATTTTTTCAAATCCGAATGATAGTTCTGGAGATTACCCCTTAGACAAACAAACAAATTTTACCTCTCTATAATATTATTTTTTATTTAGTTTTGTGCGACTGTTACCACTGTCATCTTCACTCTTTGCAGTTAGAACTACTTCTGGGTTTTCATAAAACCGGTAACTTATAATATTCAGGCGCGTACGGCGGCGCATACGGCGGGCGCTACTACGGCGGCTACGCGGGCGCGTTCCCGGCGGCGTACCAGCACGCCGCGTACTACGCCGGCTCGGCGCCACCCGCCGGCCCGGCCGCGCCCGAGCACTACGCGCACTCGCCGCACCATCCCATGCATCACCACCCGCAGCAGGCACATCACCCGCACGAGGGGAAACGTGAGTGGAACTAAAAGTAGCGACGTTAAAGACAATTCCTATAATTAAAAACGTTCAAAATCTTATCTCGTCGACAGTACATAATTTATTGAAGTACTTTTCGCAGTAATAGGTACAGCTTTCAATTCGATTTAATCTACCCACACTCTACAGTCAACGTTTTTGTGGCTATTTATATATTGACAGATTGAGACTGAGATAAGAATCCCAGCGTTCTTATAATACGGGTATTGGAAGCGCCACTTCTCAAATTCTCCATTCACTTCACTTCACAGACCATTATTTACCACCTCTCCAAATTGTTTTAAAGAAGTCATACAAGCCATGCCGATGCTAAGTGTTTTAACACTGCCTCTGGTCTAGAACAATAGACGTATTGCAGAGACAAACCTAAAGTATATCATGTGTCCGGAATCCTATACCTTTCACAACGCAACGCTGCTCAAAAGAAACCTAAGGCGCAGGCCACATATAATTGACGTCGGGCGCAGACATGGCACGGGTGGCTACCTATTCCATTCAAATTTCATACAAAATGCACGGAAATAAAGCGGAATTTAGGACACACGGTATGTCGTTGCTCGGACGTTCGACCAACGATGTACCGTATTATTTGTGGTCTGCGCTTTACGGCAATACCTACAGTCTAAGATGAAAAAATTATGTTTTTTTTTTCTATTTCAGAGGAGGAGCCACAACCGAAGAAGGAGAACGAATGATCGTCACCAAAACGCGTCGTCAAACGACGGCGCAAGTCCTCTAACAAGGATGCTCAGTGAACGCTGCGTTAACGCGACGTACTCTGGATAAGACTTTAAACATTATGATGTTTTAGAACCATGTGAGAGAGAGAGATGGAGCTATTCAGTATGGATAGCAGCATCTCTTTTTCGCAACGGCTTTAACACTTCATAATATGGTCACATTGACTACAAAGTGAAAACTTAAATGTCGGTACTTGGTTTTGAAAAGTGACAAGTGAAAGTGCAGAAAACTGACTGCTTTTAAGTTTGTGTAAGGATTAATTAATTGTAATTAAGGATTCTCTTATGACTGTCTCGTTGGTCCAGTGAGGATCTGGACCTGGGTTTGAACCCCAGATTAATGTTATCGGGTTTTTCCATCAGTAATTTCTCTCTCTGTACTGATAATATTTTAAATAAATCAATAATAATATTTGAAACGCCAAGTTCAGGTTATTCCATTCTTTATACTTGTTTACTACTAGCACTAGTGTAAACTAATAGTATCATCTTATATTGTAAGTTTTACAATACAATGTTACATTCATTATTGTTTATATTAATCAGTAGTTCAGAAACCCAAGATTTTCAAATGTAACTAATTATTAGAATTTTTATACAAGTAAGGTGTAGAAATAAAATTCTACTGCAGGCGAATTCGTTGTAAACGAGCGCGCGCGACTTTGACTTTTTTAGATATTGACATAAGGTCATGTATCATTTAAAGTTTTGGTGTGGTTTTCGTCGCATAAATACTTTCTACATAGATTTGTAGCAAATACTAGCTTCAGGAGATTGTGGTGAAATGTTGCTTGTTCTGTAAAGTTTATAAGTTAAAATAAAACATACGCTTAGACATCTAATAAGATTTTATTTTCATTCAATATCAGATTAATGGTTATAGTCTTAAATGTAATTGTAATTTGTCAAGAAATATATTAAATAAGTGCCTGTTTTGTCACTAAACATAACTACATCATTTCAGTGATTTATTTCAACCTACATTTTTTGTTTATTAGATAAATTCAAAACACTAATACATGGTATTGCACAGACTGACTACGAGAAACTACATCTAAAGCTAATAACACATTAACGCGGCTACGGCGTTGACAGTAAGCCGCCCGCAGCTTTTTATCTGGATATAACCTACTTGTGACCAACTAAACTATGATAGCAAAACCACATAAGATGCCAACAAAATCCTCCAGACTGGTAGAAATCATAGGAAATAGTCATAAAACATAGCCTTCGCAAGGATAAGTCGACGTATTATGCCCCCCAAAACTAGAGCAATAGACCGTTTTTATACATATTCGCTGTACAGTAATCATTATTACAGAAACTAACTCAAGACTCGAGCATTACTTAAGACTGAATCTCAGTTTAAGTAATGCTCGAGTCTTGAGTTAGTTCTTCGAGAGGGAGTGGGCTGTAATCTACCACGCGGACCCAGTGTGGGTTGGTAGATGTCACATGTCTTCGATTTTTTTGGTACCAGGACGTGGCGGTTTCCTCACGATGTTTTCCTTCACCATTTTGAGAGCAGTGGTGAAATTATACAAAGTAAAGCGCCTGTAAGTCGTCCACCACTGTCCATTTTATGACCCCGGCTCCTGAACGTGGTTTTTTTATTAATATAACTACGTCAAAAAACAAAACGTAGGGACATGGCAGTGGTAGATATACATTATATCGCAAAATATTTGGACTAATATCATTAACCAGCGAGAAAACAGGAATACGTTTGTATGGAATTAACGCCAACGACCACTTGAAGGCATTTCCTCCTAATATCACTACTATTGGTCGTAATGATTATAAATAATCCATATTTCCCGTCGCCGTAGCCGCAATAGAGCCTAATCGAGTATCATATAATACGAAGAAAGAGAAATAATACATTAAAATGTCGTTATGTTTCACATAAGACTGATAGAGATGCAGCAAAATTCGTATCAAAACACTTATCATTATAAACTTTCCTTACATAATATACAATGCGACTCTGCCTGTCTGTATGTCCTTTATAGTGTACTTGTAAGTTTATTGTTACTTCGGTGTAGTTGAGAAAGCCACGGCTAAGACGAACACACATAGAAAAGGACAAAAAATAAATTTATCTTCTGTCCTCTTCTTAATAAAATACAAAGAAAAAGATGCACTGAACTTAAATTTAGTTTAGTTTGTGAACAAGAGAATCGGCACCAATTTCCTGAGTATCCACGAGTGTCAGTTTAGGAGTTACTGGCGCACTAAAAATACAGACAAGAGTTGCGTTTAATATTATGTTAGAATGGACCATTTAGCCAAATATTCATGTCTTACATCTATGATGAATTTCATGTATACAGTGTAATAATGTAGATAGACAAGACCTTACACTAGAGTGCAGTGTAAAATACAATCCCACTTCACTTATATATGTATTGTAATCAATATATTTTTTAATTAAAGAGCATTACACATAAAACTTGCTACTTAACTAATTTATCACTTAGCAGGGGGATCAATAAATACTGGTAGTGCTCTGCTACACAATAAAATATCTGATATACATTTTGAATGGCTTCGTCTGGGACCATAGCCATACCACAGATCATATAATACTCCATACTAAGTTTAATTGGTTTAGGGATGATGACTAATATAAGAAATGTTCGAAAAAATAATGTCATTTCAAAAAAGGAAAATGAGATAATCGAGAAAAAAAAATGCAAATATGGAGAAACCCGATTATTCCTGTCCTTGTCGCGCGGTACGGACACAATGTATGGCGCTAGTATGAAGTTTCATAGTCCTGACATCAAATCTGTGATAGTGCCATCTTTGTCTAGCAGTTATTTTAAAACGTTTATAACTTGGCATTTTTTTAAAGGTTTTACTGTTTTTATAATATTGTTTGCACTATTTGCAAACAAATATGTTTCTGCGATTAAAATTTAAAAAAAAATGTCCTCATCCCTATTGAGTACCTATGATCACTCTAAATACTTAAATAGTGACTATAGTTTATGCAATAAAAATACTATTCATGTTATAATAATCGGATGGAACACTAAAATACAAAGACACACGATTAACGCATACAAATTGTTATAAATCTCGCGTCGCTACACTAACGAGGTGTCCTGCGTGAGCGACGAATACGACGCGACGCGAAGCTGCGAAAGCGACGAACGCGAACGAACGACTAGCAAAGATTGTTGTGGAACAAAAAACATAAACATTATAGGATAGTTTATTAACCAAGAAGTTAAAAGAATGAACTTTCAAGCAAAATTGTACTGTACTTCTCCATGATTCGAGAAGTAAAGACCAAACTCACGTAGGACATTTGTCGCGTGTAGCTTCGCGTTGCATTGCATCGTGTCGCGTCGTATTCCGCGCTCACGCAGGACATCCCGAGTAGACATTCGAAAACTTTAAAAAATAAACAAAAGCGAGAGGAACATCGTTCCAACCGGGGACGGTTGGCGCGAAATTAAAATGTTACACTTTTTTCGGTCTAACTCTCTAAAGAGGTCTCATTCGCCAATTTGTGCAGAGTATAACGATGGCGATAAGGAACTTCGTTCCAAAAGTCTATAATTTAAGGCTGGGCCAATGCTATGCTTCATTAACCATTATGCACACACAAACACACCGAGTTTTAACCCGATTGAGTGTGAAAACTTAGTACAATATTTAATTTATCTCCTTAGTACCCAATTGTGGCGAAGGCCAAAAGGAAGGTAATGTTTAGTAACTCAAACACTCAAATATTTCTTTTTCAGATTTTATTTTCACTGAACAACTTCGTTTGATGGTCTAAGACTTGACTCTAATTTGTATTTGAACTCGTGCATAAATGGTGTGTCCAGCCTTAAATATAATTTGCTAAAAGATGAAACTAGACTCTTATAATTATGGATGTCCTAATATCCTTACAATCAGTTTGAAAACGAGGAAATACGAATATGTAACGCAACTATCAGGACGCGTAACGACATACTTCGCGATTCAAGCGCGTGCATTCCCAAAGGTTATTGCAATTTTGAGTCGTATGTTAATTGCATAAAGCTTATTTTCGCTCTTCGTTGACTGCGCGGTTGCTGCTCGGTAGAGTCGGTAGCTGCGCGTACGCGATTTTTCTACGACTCAAAATTGCAATAATGTTTGGGAGTACACGCACATAAAGCGCATATGTCGGTACGCGGCCTCATAGTGCAAAATGTACTATTTTGATTGTATAAGTGTTAGGATTTAATCCTAATGTGACCTTATTACTTTGTAATGTATATTATGTCCATAATTTTGCTTTGAAAATAATGCATCTCGCAAATATGTGTGTACCTGCTGCAATACTCAGACAACCCTTAAAATACATCAACTCATTACATTTGATTATATCTTACCAGTCAGCATAGTATATTACATATTCAGACATACTTACGCCGTTTTCCTATGGGACTAGGCAGAAACTATGCAGCTAGAATACTTCCTTTGCTTTATCACGTTCATACATTTTCTCAAACACGTCGGTTGCGAGTACTACCTACCTAACCTGACGTTTTTGAAATTGTCAGATGATTCAGATTATGATGGATCGTGCGTACGCAACTAGGGTGCAAGTTATGAATTGTGTATCTTTTCATGTCGAAACTAAATAAACTGTAGTACAAATAAAGTTATCGATTTATCTGTCATCATCATCCTGGATCCTGTTAGTATTCCTGCCGAAAACAGCAATCACTGGCCTGCCAGTTAGAATGGTACCGTTGATCTCTTCTAGCGCCTGGATCGCTAGCTCTTCGCCTGATAAAGAAATAATTTGCGTTAATTACCTAAGTATTATGTATTCGTAAGTTTTATATTAATATTATTATCATGTCATGATCTCTCATCTACTATGTGTGATTATTGTCAGGCCATTCATATTCGCAAGTTATTTCAGAGAATACAATATTTGATAACATAGTATCTATAATTATTTGACGCAAGCATAGTAAAATTTAAATGTAATGTAAACTCTGAAATTAAATTATAAATACACAGATGAATGCATTGATCTGTATATTTATAATTTCAGAGTTTAGATTACATTTAATATATTTTACTATGAGTAAGCCAAGATCGTATCCCCCCCTTCTTATGCTTACGTAAACATTGGTAATTTTTTTCAAACTGTTCAGGTTATAGACTATAAAGTTCTTTAGCAATATTAATTATTTTGGGGAATCCCTGAAAATACTTTTCGCTTTCAAGCATAGACAAGTAGGGTTGCCATATTTGTTCAAATCAGAATATTATACAAAATTTTGCAGAAAAATCCGAGCAAGTACAATAAATAAATTTTGTGGACGTAATCACCATCCAGACCCCGCCCCCCATGTCATCAAAAATAAGGAAAGCAAAAACCCCCACACTACTAAAGGGGTGGAACAATACTTGAATGGCCTCACAAAACATAAACACATTTTTTTTGCACAAAACCTTTGCGCACAGTCGAAGTTACACAGCAAGCACACACAATAGTTTCGCAATAGCACAAAAATGTTGCAAAATCACACAATTATTTAACACAACTAGAGTACGGACTTACTTCGGAAAGCCACAAAGGCCTGACCGCGCATGCGGCCGGTCATCAGTCGCAGATCCACTGGCCCTCCATTAGCCAGCACGAATTGATTGAAGAGCACCGATAGCTGTTCCTGACTGACTCCAGGAGCTATGTTCTTCAGATATAGGACCTGAGATGATAAGTGACTTGTTATTATTTATTAGTGACATAAACAAGTAAGTACCTAGGGCAAAGTACAAAATCCTCTATTAGCTCATTTTCACCCTTACGGCTAGCTCAGATTGAGGCGGGCCGCGCCGCAACGAAACGCGTTGCAAAAATCGAAATACGCATCAAAGCCCTGACGACACAAAATCCTGCATCGCGCTATTAGAGTTTACCGCGCGATTAACATGTATAGGACTACCCGACATCAATCCTTGGGCAATTGCCCGCCAGACACAACACCCGTCAGGACGGAGGATCCTTCCTTTACCATAGAGGATGAGCGAACATTACACCCTGCTCCTCATACCTCTAAAATCACTTTCGTACATTTTGTATGAACCATCGCACACTACACGCCGCCGCAACTCAACGCTGCGGCCCGCCCAAATATGTGAAAGCCTCATTGGACTGGACTGGATACAGTTCAAATTCAAAATAAGAATTTGACGCGTTGCTGCGCGGCCTGAATCCCCCAGTACTTAATGTCTTTTGGCGCAATTTTGCAATGCGGTGCACTGCAGTCCGTTGAGGTAACTACTGTGAATGTAACTTGTACAGAAATCTGGCCCATGTTACAGAACCTCACTCAAGACTCAAGCAACCAATCTAATGTCTGTAAACTAGTTTTAAGTAATGCTTGAGTTTTATGTCTTCATACTTGACAAGTGTGCGGGCGATGGGACCGCCTGGTGGGAGCGTCATTCGCTCACCCGCGGTAACCATCGGACTATCACCAGTGGCGTGAAGGAGGTTCCGTCATACAGGCCTTAGACTGACCAAGCAGAGGTTTCAGTATAATTATGCAAAATGCTAAAGCAGCTGCGTCACATATAACATTTTCTAGGAAATAACAAGGTCACACAATCAAAACTATTTCAGTAAACATACCTTTGAAGGTATTCCAGGCTCATAATCCTTGAAACGGTCAATCTTTCTTATATCATCCACACACATCTTGGTTCCCTCCAAAAGCTGTGATTCAGCTTCGTTGATTGGCATCACAATATCCACAGCCCTATATTCCTCTTGCTCAGCTTGTACCGGTTCTAACCTCACAATTTTGTTATCCCTGACCGTATACATTGTCCGTAAATGCGGTCCCATTGCATTCTCTTCTTGATCTCGACTTGTAATGGTATGTGGAATCAAACGGGGCATCTCCCTCATGTCCCAGAGGCTTCCTGGTCGATCAACTCTTGATGTACTCGGTATTGTGGCAATGTTAAATGGGTTATCTTGGACCAACCTGTCCTTCTTCCTCTGTAAGCGTCGGAGCAGTTTGCGTCTTTTTGTTAAAGGTATCATGTCTGATTTGATGTGTCCAAATAGATGCTCTTCTAAGTCTTTAAGTTCGTTCATTGGGTGTCCCTCAGGGTAAAATGTGATTGGTTTCTGCTGCAGTCTCTCTATGAGATTTTCCGGTGTTGTAGCAGATGACGTACTTGGCTGTTCATCTTGATGTGTACTATCACTGAAATAAATTTTCTAATATGAATCTTGCTATGGAGACATACATCCTAATGTGAAGTTAATTTTTGTATATTGACATAAAAATCATTTTCATAGCATTGAATTCAAAATTCAAGAATTAATATTAAAATAATCGCTCTAACATCAATGTAGCGACACAATAAAATATTAAAGAATTTACCTTTTATTTACATTGTGCATATTGCTGATTTTATTGTAAATTTCTTCTAATTTATTTTTTAATATCCCAGATTCGACCTTCTTGCGTTGGTCCAAAAGTCCTGCCTCATTTTCTTGGTATAGTTTTATTTCTTCACTAGTGAGACCAGCTTTCTTCAACCATTCCTGATGATGCACTTCTTCTTCAGCTTTCCGAAACTCCTCCATCGATGATAATCCATATTTAGTAAAAGGCAAAACCTCTGTTGTCTTTTCAAAATCCTTCGGCACTGATTCAGAGCTGAGCAGTAATAAAAGCGATTATTATATTTACAAGACAATAAAATATGATTTACCAGAAACCAGAAGTCAATTTGTTCATTACTTGTATCATCACTTACCACATCGTGAAGTCAATTTAGTAGTCTTGGCATCCAGTATTTCAGAATACAATTTCCTTATAATTTCCATGCAATAAAACAAGCAAAACAAAATTTTTACAATACAAAACTATTTATTTTCCCGTTTTGACAGTTTATGGATGCTAGAAAATTATTGACGCGATCGATAAGGAAATTCGGCTTTGGAACATTGTGATTTCAGTTTAAAAAAAAAATGTTCATAAGCACTAATAAACTGCTCAACTGCAGATAACTCAGCCAAGTATGATACTACTTGACATAGGCCTCACCCAAGCATCGCCAAAACGACTGGTCATGCTTTGCTTCAGGTTCAGGCGTAACTGCGTAAGTAAAGTCTCGTGAAGTCGCGACCTTTACCAGCACCTTATTAGCGTAACACACTTTGATGATTCGTCATCAAGTTGCATCATCCGTTCGCAAAAAACAGATGAAATGAAACTGTTATAGATTTTTCCTTGGTTTTGGATTTAATTTCCCCTAGATTTTATATTTTTATTTTCTTTGACTTTCAACTCGATCGAAACTAGTTTCAATTCCAATCCAGTCCAGTCTGGTATTTAAAAAAGTCCGGTTGGTAAAAAAGTGCGTAGATCTACGGATGAGGCATCTTTACAGACGGGAATTTTAGATTTTATTGTTGCCTAACGGATTTTATTTTTATTAAAAAAAATTACATCTGGCAACAGCAACCAAAATTGTAAATAATGCAAATGCAATAAATTGCAATAATGCAATTCTGACATAATGTCAAAACTGGTCAAATCTGTCCTGTCTGTCTGGTCTGGTCCTGTCTGTCTGTGAAAGTGATTAATTGATTGAGTATAACTACAACAATTAACATTTAAATTAAATTACAACTACAATTATATGCTTTTATTTTTTCTGTGATTCATTCAATAGTTTTGCTTCTTATTCATCGTTCACAATCTCCGAATAAATTGAGAATTCGGTGATATAATCACTATCGAACTTATAACCTTAGTAGTTCGTACGTAACCTCGTTCGTAACGCGTCAAAATGAATACGTGGGGAAACGAGCAATTTGCTATGCAAAACATGATGCATGCAGTTCCCAACATGATGCCTAACATGATGCCACCGCACGGGATGGCGCCACCTCATGCAATGGCACCACCGCATGCAATGGCACCGACTCTGGTACCACCTTTTACCATAATAGGGGATCAAATGCATATGCAGCCAATGCATGTGACGCATGTGAACCCCCCGCAGCCCACAGGCCAGTTTATTGGGCCTATAATACCTGACAATGTGAGTAGCCAGATTGCACCCACACCTGAAAACGAAGAAAAAGGCAATGATCAAGACCAAACGCAAACGCAAGACAAACGACAGAGTCGAGACAGGAATGATCGCCGCGACAGAGATCGTGAACGAGGTTAGATATTGTTTTAGCGAGTTCAAAAAAGGAGACGGTTCATGTTCGATTATTATGTATTTGTTTTATGTTATGCATACCCTTAATAAAATTTAATTGTCTGCTGAATTCTGACCACAAAGATAAACATTCCTATTATTTAGTTTTGTTATTGGTTGGTGGGTCGTCTTATGGGAGTTAGATGGTATTGTTGCTTACCTGTGTTCTTAAAAATATAAATACAAACAGATTAAGAATAAGTACTTTGTAAACAATACAAAATACTCATTATCTTGTTGTTCACTACATCAACGTAGCACCAAACAGTAGTACTGCTTCAGATAGAGGACGGCGACGCTCCAGGTCCCGCAATCGTGACCGCGACCACAACAAGGACAGGAATAACCGAAGTGACCGTAACCGGAATGGCAGCGATCGCCGCGACAGATATTCCAAGTGGGATGACAAAATTTTGCAGCAGCCAGACCACATGCAGCCACACAATAATATGATGATGCCAGGTATGATAAATTTAACATTTTTATTTATTTACAGTCTTATTTCAGAGTAACAGTTTAAACAAGTTCAAAACATGATAAATAGCAGTTTAAAGTTTTAATTCTCCGTGTGTCCTTTGGCAAAGCAACCTTTCCAATTTTCAAAAAAATACACGATAGGTACCTACTTACTGTTTTTTATCACCTTACAACCATTCCGTCTAAGTAGTTTTTAGTTTTCCTAGAACCCAATTTTACTCTACAGATATACTTTTAAAGAAATTGCGAAGTTAGACTAACATTGAAAAGGCTCAGTGAAGTTGGTATTGTGTTAATTGCATATTAATAAATTTAATATTAATTGCTTTATATGTTTGTAAAAGTCAAAACCACAAATTTTATAATGACCATCTTTTCAGGACAACAAAATATGATGCAGTACGGCAACATGATCCAAAACATGCAAAACCCTATGACAAACCAACAGATAGACATGTCAAACATGCAACATATGATGCCTGGCATGAATATAATGCCCAATAATATGATGATGATGAACCAACAAATTCAAATGACCAACCAGCACATTTACTTTAGCAACGGTGTAATCCTCCCGGCTCTCCCTGGTACAACAACACCTCAACGAAGGGAACAACCTCCTGGTTGCCGTACAATCTTCGTTGGAGGTCTTCCCTCTGGGATCACTGAAGATAATATCAAAGAGATATTCCAACGATTTGGTCCAATTGATGAAGTGAAGGTACACAAGCAAGGGGTTTGTCATGTACGGTATGAGAAGCCGGAGAGCATTGAGCTGTCGTTCTTTGTGTCCGGTAGTCGTATCAAGTTTCATGATCAAATGGAGAGCGAGGCAACAACACTTTTCATTGACTATGCATTGGTGAGTATTTTTAGTAAGGACCTGCACAAAATCTATTTCTGTTTTTTTTTAATTTTTCACTGTTTGTTTCAAATAATTTGTAATACTGGCAATTGGCAAATCACTACCGTAAGCAACACATCTTTCGAAAAATGAGAATGACATTTGATCATTAATTTACATGAAAGTACTTTTACGGATTTTGAACATAGTTATCATCAATATTATACTTGAAGGTGGCTTGACCACTTTTTTCAAAATATAGCAGAAAAATAATGTTGAAAAAACCTATTATAAGAACAAAAAAACGTATTTTTCCTATTATTTAGCAAAACTTCCAAGAAATTAAAATAACATAAATTAATCTTCAGATGAAAACCCATTATCATCTCAATATTCTCCCAATTAGATTATACATTGCCGAAAAGGGTTTTTTTACTGGAATGTAAAGTAACTAAACTATAATATTTCTTAAAGTACAAAGCTAAAGTCCACATTCTGCTGTTGTTAGGAAGAAGTGCTGAAAAAGCGGTTGCCGAGAGATTTAAGTCAAACTCACGGCAATCGTTCTACTTTATAGCTCATTACAATGAGATATGAGTTATTTTGCAATGACTTATTAATGGTTTTACGTCATTCAAATTTGAATGTGCTAAGTACTTAATGTGGCACATTGAGTTTCACTTTTCATCAGTAGACTAGTAGTAGTATTCCAAGACCAAATTAGAATTTTCCTAACATCACATCAACTTCGGACAGAATCGTGAAGACCAGAACGAGTTTGAGAAGAACAAACGCAAGCGTGCGCCGACTCCACCCCGCGTTGAGCAGTTCACCGCAGCCAACCTCGTGGTCGTCGGGGAGAAGATCAAGAGTGATAATGAATTCGCTGAGGCTGCACCGGTAAGTTTTCTTTGCTATTTTGTACTATATTCCTTTTACTTCAAAATTAAAAGTAATTTATTGAAACTAGGCTGGAAACCAGCATTTTGTTGGACGTCAAAATGACACGAGACAGTACCCCTAATCGCCCCGCCTTTCACCACTTCCTAGTGCTTCAGCTGAGAAGAAGTGGCGCAACAAATTCCCCAGCACCTGGGACTCAGGCTTCCTCTGTTGAGAGGGAGTGGGTCGTAACTATAATACGTTTTATTACAAACTAACTTCAAACCTTTCGTTCAGACCCTGGCTGCATGGCTAGAACGCGGCGAATGTAACAAGAAGAACTCAAATACCTTCTACGCCTTAATCCAAGCGACCAACAACCAGCTTCGACGGCTGTTCAATGAGAAGATGCAGATTGATGATGAATACCAGTCTTTGAGGACCACCATTAGAGACAAATTCGGACACATCATCTTACAATGTAAGTAGACTGTAGTATTTTTAGCCATCATCTGCCTCTTCCCAACTATGTTGTGGTCGGCTCCCCAACCAAGCGGATGCAGCTGAATACCAGTATTTTACA
Source organism: Eupsilia transversa (assembly GCA_914767815.1). NCBI lineage: Eukaryota > Metazoa > Arthropoda > Insecta > Lepidoptera > Noctuidae > Eupsilia > Eupsilia transversa. The sequence continues at coordinate 10,890,061 of OU611887.1, read as the reverse complement.
TCGAGCGACTGCCTATCGGACCTCCACAACCCAGTTACTAGGTAACAACTCATGGGTAAGACTTGTTGTTGGGCTTCTGACAACACGTTACGACTGTCAAAGATCTACGAATGACAGCCGGGACCAATGGCTTGACGTGCTTTCCGAGATACGGTAATGGATGACCCATCCACGGAACGACTTTAACAAGGGTTGCTTAACCTGGATCTATGGACCCGTGCGGCTGTTACTTCGCTACGAGCCTCAATGAGAAGATGAGACGTCCATCAGGGACAATTTATACAATGTAAGTAGACTGAAGTATTTTTAAGATAGTGTCAACATTGGAGCCTGATTGAGCATCCTGGCTATGTGAGCTGACATGAAGACCATCGTCGCCCTGCCCCTACCTCAATTAATTTGGAGTCGGCGCAGCATGTCTTCCACCACAAATTTCTTTTCGCCGCCAACTCAGTAGTCACCAAGTCGAAGACCAAGAAAATTAATGGAACCGCTGAAATCAGGTTGGCAACTAAAAGCCCAGTAGTCTAAAACTCGGATATTTCTTAAGAAACTGGCCGGCCGCTGTCCTTGACAATTTGAAGCTGTATTGTAGCAGAACGGCTTTAGAAAACGTCTTAGAGTTTTCACGTACTGCATCAATTCGAATCCGTGACAATACGAATGATGGCGGTGCGGGTGGTGACAGCGGCGGGGGTGACGACGGCGGTGCGGGTGGTGACAGCGGCGGTGGGGCAGAAAGTGCAGCAGACCTCTAGTACATAGTGCTACAAGTATTGTCTCGGATTCAGACCAAATGCAGTGCCTCAAAGCTCTTACAGAGTAAGCAATTTGACGACCAGAGCCAGCGACCTGAAGACTCGGAGACGTTCTAAGGAGTTGGAGTAAGGGAAGACACATGACCAGCTAGCATATAAAAACTTTAGTTAATAAAAAGGTCTAACGCATTTAGTACATTGACGTTACCTTTGCGATTGTCTGCGAAACGCCATACTTTTGAGGTTTCCGTACCTGAAGGGTGACAAACGGAACCCTATTACTAAGCCTCCGCTGTCTGCCCGTCCGTCCGTCCTGCTGTCTCTCAGCGGGTTATCTCATAAACTGTAATAGGTAGACATTTGAAATTTTGACAGATTGTGTAAATGTGTATTTCTATTGCCGCTATAACAAAAATACTTAATAAAAATAAAATAAAGTTAAAAAGTAAAGAGGCCCCCTTTACTCCTTTAAGGCCCTCATTACGCTGGAAAAGCTGCTTCACAAAGAACCCTACTACTATCTTATATTTAAGTCTAACAAACGCTAGTTGAGTATAATCCAATCAATCTGCCTAGCCTTTTCCCAACTATGGAGACACAACTGGCTTCCAGTCTACCCGGATGCAGCTGAATACCAGTATTTTACATGGAGTGACTGCCCATCTGACCTCCAGAACGCATTAACTGGGTAATACGATAGTCGATACCCCCGGCAAGCGTAGCTTAACCTGATGGATCGAACCGTGCGGCTGTTATTACTTAACTCCGAGCTCGTCTAGGTGAGTATAAATCAACCAAGATTTAATCAGCGTGCGTGAGAATGGAGGTTAAATGAAGCTGAATCTGCATCATCCAGCCGTACGAAAGACGTCTAATTGCTGAACATAGGCCTTCCTCAACCATCGCCTAAACGTCCATTCTTGTAGTTCCCACATCACATTCACCGGGTCGTCTGCCCGCCTTGAAAAATGGCCAAACTTAAGTTGCAGTGGGCAGAAGAGCTAAGTTAATAATAGCTGTGCTTTTGCGTCACGCTTTTGAGTTTATCTGTGCTTACTTCACTGTCTAATTACTGGAATATGGTAGGAAATGTGATGGGAGATCCAAAATAATACAGAATAATATACAATTTAAATCAATGCAGTGCAAGTGCAAGAGACAAAAAAGGATTGCTCATCACACTTTCTTGTGGGGTTGAATTCATGCAATGAAAAACCAGGAACCAAACTGTTTAATCATTTATTTTGCAGATATTATGTCCATGACATTTTATATTTTGTTTGACTTCTGTCGATCTCCATATTAAAGAAATACTGTAAAGATTAATCCTGCTTTTGCCTATTAAGTATATTGCAAATTTGCAAGACACGAATTTGTGTTTCTCGTTTTACAAAATATAAAATGTCCATGTTATTTTTAACATAAAACATTTGTCAATGCCAGTCGAGCAGGTAGCAAAAATACTTACGGCGGCGAAAATTCAGCGGGTTTCTGACCATTTCTCGAAGCAACAGCGCCGGAACATCGAGATGTGGCTCAAAATGACGGAGGTACGTAACGTTTCAGAGAGCTCTACTTTGAAAATATGCCGAGTGTAAAAAGACCCATCGCATAGCCGCTATCTACGTAATCTGCCCATCAAACAAAGTAACATTGAGCAAAAATCATTACTGGGAAACTAGTTTTTTTTTGGTGTGAAAAATCGGTGCATGCAACGGTACAGGTGTTGTGGGGGTTTTTTAAGTTATCTACTTATAACATTTGAAACTTATTTCCGTGAAAACAAGTTGGAACTTTGATCCCGTAACCAGAGTCCCCAAGCAGTAAGTCGAGTAAAAAAATCACAAAGACGGCCTTCGTTGAGCATATTTTTACACCCGATATTTTCACGGAAATACCTCTAAAGGTCAGAGCAATTTTGCATGAACCAACGCCCACCACAGGTGGATGCACCGGACTTTTTTGTTTTGCGCTGCGGCCTGATGTAGCTGTAATGTAAAGTAATGTAATATGCGCTGGCCTTAATACAATCTCCAGTAATTAAAAAAAAAAACTAGCTTAACACTAAAAAAACGCGTAAAGCTATTACTTTACTGGTTTATCAACATATCATCTAAGTACATAGGAGCGGAAGCAACCACTTTCACAACTTCAAATTGGTAACATAGCATCGTCGCAGCAAATTTTTCTAAAACTCAGAACTATTTCTGCTAATGGTAATGATTAAAGAAGAAATTGGAGATTTAAAGCCAATTTACCTCTCGACATGTAGCTGGTGGAACCCGACATCAATGTCCAAGCTAGGGATTGGTGAGTTAGCAGTTTAGTAGGTGTTTCGTGAGCATCGGCTGCTATCTCAAAGAAAATGAAGACTTCCCATCAGTTTCGTTGTTTATCTGCCTCATCCGGTAAAGTATATATTTCCAATTTGTCGAAGTATTGCATTATGTGGTGAGTTCGTGTTGTGGGAAGCTAGTTCACCAGAATCTACGGGGTCTTCCGAGCTATCTACGGGTCTTCTCTTCCACTATCACAATTGTTGAACGAGACATCGGATCCTGACTTCCTGAGCTACACGACTCATCGTCACTAGTCCCATAACACGATGTCATCACTGTTCTTATTTCCAAACTAAAGCTCTGATTCTTAGATTTTAGCAATACTTTGACAGATTGCGAAAGTTTTATTTTTCTTCTGCGGCGTTGAAGTTGCAGCATTCAAGAAGCGCCTGCTTCTTCTTCTTCTGTATTGTAAGCAATTTATCACAGATGGGGAATACATTCATGATTCTGGAACCTAAAAAATACAGCGAAAAAATAGATATATTTGTGTAAAAATTCGGTACATATCGCGGGACACCCGGTTGGAACGAAGTTCCTTTCGCTGTATATTATGTATTAATATATAGAGAGCCATCTAGTATATTCTCAAGCTACAAGTGCCAAAACTTTTTTTTTAACATACCTTTTGACACTTGCAACTGACTTTTTCGGCCATAACGCTTTTTTATTACGTGACGATTTCTGCCAGTTTACTCCTACCGCAAGCCGCGTTAAAGAACTTCGTTCCAAACAAAAATAATAATATGTTGAAAGGTTAAAACATTGTGGAAATTTCCAGGAACTGGACAACATAAAAGATGAGTTCAATGCTATATTTGATGAAGAAGAAATGGAAAAGGCGTCAGGCAAGCCGTCGGTGACCTTGGAGAAATATGAGCAGCTGAGAGTAAGTACCTTTTAATCATGTTTTTACATTAGAATTAATTCGACTACTCTTACGAGTGACAGCTGTATTAATATTATTTCATTACTAGCTGCCCGCCCCGGCTTCGCACGGGTAGCACTAAGTACTTTTCTACGGCGTACCTACCTACCTACCTACCCTACCTACCCTACCCTACCTACCTTACCCTACCTACCCTACCTAAAAACCTTCTCCTGAGAATAAGGAACCTAACAAAAAAAGAATTATCCAATTTGGTCCAGCCGTTTTCATGTTATGTCGTGACAACGGAAAACGGGTTTCATTTTTATATATATAGATAGATATTGAATGCTAATCTGCCTAGTCGCAATACTAAGGTCTACGCTGTAATTTTATACTTTTAAAATCGCACTTTGATTGCCAATTAGGAAACATGGTTTTTATATTCCTTCGTACTGTTTTTTAATTTAAATTTTTTTTGAAAAAAAAACTGAAAGTAACATAATTTTCATTTTCTTTAGAGTGAAAACGAAAACCTAATACATGAGTTGGAGGGTTACAAGAACGAGGCTCATTTGGCCAAAGATGAGGCTGAGAGAAGATTCGAGACGTTCAAGGCGCACTTCATCGCTAAGCAGGCTTTGCAGCATAACAAACAGGTATTATTCATTTCTGTTCAAAACATACATAATTACACCTGTATTTCCCGGAGTGGTAGGCAGAGTTAGTTGAACCCATCTCTAGTGTACCCACATTTCATCAGTTATGTAAGTCTCGTGCAAGAGGCCGCTGTGATGCGAGAAGCATAGAGCCGGTCTAAGGGGCGGTGCTTAGGGGAGACTTATGTCCAGCAGTGGACGTCTTGCGGTTGGAATGATGATAAATAACAGATGAGTTTCAGAAATTGAAAGATTTTTTAAATTGTTCTCGTTTAAAAATAAAACCCTTCTAAAAGTTCTTTTCATTCACTAAGGTACGATTTTTACTTGCAGGTGTACCCGCCACTGCCGCCGCCGCCTGTGCCCAACATCCTCATGGATAACAAGAACGTGAAGCCGCAGCCACCACCCCCACTACCAGAAGATGTTACATCCTCAGGAATAGAAGTTAAGGCTTCCGAAGCCAAGCTCATCAGTCTACTATCAGCTTTCCTTATGGTACATCCACTTGGCGCTTCGCTAGACTACCTAGTGTCCTACGTCAAGTCTTTAGCCCCTAATGTCACCCAATCTACAGTACATGAAGTTCTGAAGAAGTATAATGATGTGTTTCGTCGTAAGACAACCGGTGTTGGAGCTCGTATTGAGAATAAGTGGTTTTTAGTTATTTTCGACGGTATGAAAATGGAGTGATCATGTCTGAAGTAATTTTAAGTACTTATTATTTTTTTGTGGAATAAATTAATTTACTATTTACTGGAATTTGTGTTTTATGTTTAATGGCAAATACTCCCACACCGTGTACATCAAAAACTATCATAGCAACTCTACAATCCTTACGCGCCAGAGAAATAGCCACCATGTCAGGTAGTTACAAGTATTTTTACTAAGGAACAAACCAAAACCTAGCAAAAAGACTGATGCTGATAATAGCCTGATCTGATGTGACATCAACAAAAATGGTTTTTGAACTTTTTCATTAGCGCCATTAGGTACTCGAATCAAATGTAGAATCTAAGCATTTCAAAAATAAAATCTTGAATCAAGGGTGACCAACCAAGAGAGCCATAATAAATGGCTCTCTTGGTTGGGAGAATTTTTCTCGATCAAAATCATCGATCAAAATCAAAATCATATTTACTAACAAAAATTACGTAATTGAAGTAGTTTTTTTTTGTCTCAAATCAAATATATTATTATTAATTTCTGGCAACACAAAATTATCAACTTCAGAACTAAAATGAAACTCGGATTGGCAACAACGTTGGCTGCTGTCAAAATTAGTTCATTGAATTTGTTTGTGTGAAGTGGTTGTTGTTTGTTTACATTAATTTTATTTCGTTTAAAATGACGAAATGGTGGAATTGGTTGCTTGGGTTCGCGTTAATATGTCTGTTATTTGTTGCTATACCCCTTACACTGACTCGGGAAAAATCTGTGCAAGAATTGAAGCCCATGTTCGATGATTACATAGCAAAGTTTAATAAAAGTTACCCAAATCCCGATGAATACACGGCAAGACTTCAACATTTCGTGGTGAGTTCCTTTGTTGAATTAGTTGGTTTTTAAATAAAGTTTTACATCTTGACAGTTGCAGTGGACAGTTTTGTCAAAAGTTTGGATTTCTTTAAAAAATCTCACAAGTCATAAACTTTATCTTTTTGTTTGTACTTATTTATCTCAATGCATATCAAGGGCAAGCTTGAATGAATCACTGTGTGAAGGTACATAGACTTATAACTAGTGTTAAGAAATAAGTATTTTTAATGAGCAATTTAGTAACTGGGTTTCTACAAAGTAAACAGTATTGATAATCTAGTTTGGGAAATAATAAACCTACTGAAAAAAATCATTAGCTTCCGGCGATCTATTGCTGACTGTAATACTAACTAAGCTGTGTTAAAATGAATTTCCGAAAAAAATATTATCATATTTTGTGTATGCTCATATAAAAAAAAATCGGAGCTTTTATTACTACCCATATAGTTTTAACAAAAAAAAAAAAAAACATTTTTGTATTCTAATAATTCATCAATTAAGTAGGTACTTAGGTATGCCTCCCATTAACATTTTCACTAAGTACTGTGAGATTGTGAACTAATATAACATCAATTAACCAAACCCATTACTGAGTTATTAACAGTCATGATAGGTACCTACATCACCCACATTTTTGATAATGGTAGACACATTCAAACTCAAACTCAAAACATTTATTTCAATTAATCTGCACACACTTTACCACAATTAAACCATTCAGCTCAACAATTTTGTAGCAAGCTAAATGATCCAACAATTAAACTATTCAGCTCAACAATTTTGTAGCAAGCTAAATGATCCAACAATTAAACTATTCAGCTCAACAATTTTGTAGCAAGCTAAATGATCCAACAATTAAACCATTCAGCTCAACAATTTTGTAGCAAGCTAAATGATCCAACACACACCACCATCAGCGAGACATCTTATTTACAGTAGTAGCATTTATTACCTACAAAATATGAGCACAAAAAAAGTGTTTATTTATTTTTAGTATAGTCAGTCTTACATATTACTTACTTAAAAACTAAAAAAGATAGAACAATCCATGTACATACTATAGTTTAAAGCCCAGCATGTCAGTTTTATGAAAAAAATCTGAGAAAAATGTGTGTTATTGTTAATCAGACGATGTTTTTTTAAACAATTTATTGTAACACAGTCATAAAAATACTCCTGCCCTCATCCTAGTTCTTAAGGTCATCTAATAACTTCATACTTTTAAAAATAAAACATGTCATCTTGGTAATTTCTCCTTCTGGCCTTTTCTTCACTTAGCATTAGCACAGAGCATCATAGCCTAATATAATATACATAGCATAACATCACGCTTTGTTACCCCGAAAGGTAAGACAGAGGTGCATGTATAGTACACCCACATTTCGCCAGTTATATTTCAGTCCCATGTAGGGGGCGAGCTTATTGCCATCAACCGGGCACAAATCCAGAGATAGAAAAACAAAATAATACTTTGCCTGACCTGGGAATCGAACCCAGGACCTCATACTCAGCAGTAGCACTTGCGACCACTAGACAAACGAGGCATTTGCATTAATATAATCTTGCATAAAATAACAATAGTAATATGATAATTGAACTGTTTCTAATCAACATTTATTTGATTTAATTCTTCACTATAAACAAAAATATAAAGTTTTTTTAAAGGTACTAAAGTTATCTAAACTATAAAATATTTTTTTTTCAAACATGCTTGGGAATTCGAACATTATTTTGACAACCTTCTTCGAGTTATATCGAAATTGTGGTAGTGGTAGGTACTGGTCAATACATGTGATGGCCCTGCCGGCAATCTTAGTATGAAACTCCTTAACTGTCGTGTTATTTAAAAATGGAACAAACTTTTACACCAACTCATAGCAACCAAGGAGGTAACTTATCAAAGATTTTATTTAAAATTCGATTTGGCTTGGCTTGCAAATAGAGCTCTTTAAAGTAAAGAAGAAACAAATGAAAATATTGGCGCGTGAAAAATTATTGTTATTCGTCATTGATTCTGGGGTACTTACTTTAAAAAAAACTTGTAGTTACTAGATCGCTTGGTAGTTCTACGGGTTTTTTACCTGTGGTACTACTGGTAGTAATACTAGGTATACAAGCCTTGGCCGCAACTAGACATTCTCCCGTATGTGGGCCAAGACGAGTACTTTATAGTAGTAGTAGTATATATAGTAGTTAGTTGTATTTTAAGAGAGACAAGAATACATTGAGTAAATGATGTGCAATAAAAACCCTTTACAGACACTGCAAAGAAAAAAATACAATTGAAAGAAACTCCAGATGCTTCACAACATTTTTCTAAGCTTCATCAATGAATACAGACAAACCTCATAAAAAACCTCTTTTCCAGGCATCAGTACGAGAAATAGAGTTGCTAAATGCTGGTTCACGAGGACCAGACCATTGGAAAGCCCAATACGGTCTGACAAAACTATCTGACATGTCCAAGACTGAGTTCAAGGAGCTACACCTGTCTGATGAAATACCGGAGTCTAGGCATGCTTCCAGCAGAAGAAGGAACCGGAGTAATAGGGCAGCGAAGAAGCCTGATGATGGAGACGAGGACAGGAACTGTGGGAGTGAACCTCATGATAATATTTATGTTATCATCAGGAAGAAGCGGGCGGTGTTGCCGTTGCAGGTTGATTGGTAAGTCTTTATCTATTCCTATCCTATCCTTCCTACTAATATTATAAATGCGAAAGTTTGTGAGGATGGATGTTTGTTACTCTTTCACGCAAAAATGACTGAACGGATTTGAATGAAATTTGGCACATATATAGTTTATAACCTGGATTAACACATAGGATACTTTTTATCCCGATATTCCCACGCGATCGAGACTTATGCATGTATGTGTATAATATGTGAATAAATGGTTAAATAAAAAAAATATTGCCAGCCAGCAAGATGCCTCTAGACACGGGAGCCAGGCCTTCCAAATCATTCAGATTGTGATTGAAAGTTTGTTACGCAATTGGTGGTGGTATTGTTAAAATTGAAGCGATTCTCGTTATTAGTTTGTAGTAATTAAATTACCTTATTGAGTAATTGATAGATCAAAACTCTACATAATATAGACGCTTTTCGTCGTGTAGGTACCTAGTCTTATAAAATATTGTTAAATAAGTACCCTTGGTTGCACCGTGTCAATAAACTGCAAATGCATAATCGAATACCTACTACAAGTATGATAATGAGATAAAAAGTCATCGGCCTGTGTTATTTAAGTTTCTATACAGGGTGAAATTGAATTCATCAACAACTTTCACTATGGGACCGAAAAAAAAAATCTGCTGCTCCCTATGTTCGCATAGCTCGACACAATGTAAGGAACAGCTGGGTAATGATGAGGATGCCCATGAATTCAATTTCACCCTGTATATCTACAGTTCATGCTTGCGTTCAAATTCTTTAGGTATCATTTATTTTCTCCGAAAGGATTATATTATAGTAAACCGACATTTCGCCAGCTCTCTTCAAATTCCATGTAATTTGGGCCTATAGCCATAAAACGTGCACAGATCCAGTTCCTCCGTCCCCCCAGTCCCCCCTAATGTACACTACCGGCGGGGTAATCACGTAACACACTTACAGTAGCAATGGATTTTATTTTGACAGTTCAACAACATTCATTGCGTTATTTACGTTGATACTTTTCGAACATAATATGAAGCAATGGATTAGCAATATCCTTCATAATCATTTAGGTCGTGTTGTGATTGATAGTGCTTTATGTAATTAGGGTGCTGGAGATCGAAATCCGACCTAGAATCTCACGTTCAGTATTATTCACGATTCAGACCACTAAACCAACAGGCCTTGCCATGTCATGTCTCCGAAAACATTTGGGGTTTTTTTTTTTTTCTCCAGCGACTTTTTAACCATACAGTTTTGACGTTTTTTGTCGTTTGAACGTCAGTTAAGGCAACATTCATAAATAAACTCCAATAAGTCTGAGATAAAGTTATAATAACATTGTTATAAAACTTTTATATGTTGACCAAAAAACCTTAAGTTCATTTTAGTAAGCTTTAGCTGCACGTTAAAAACCTGTTATCATCAATAACGTTGTAGCTTATTTAAGACTTTAATTAAATGGTTCTATTGACGTCAGTTGCATAAATTACTTACGTCATCATTAGGGTTCCGTTCCAAATGGGTGCCAACGGGATCCTGTTACTAAGGCTCTGCTCTCCGTTCGTCTGTCACACACAGGGCTGTATAATTTGAATCGTTAGGGACTAGTCTTTATAACAAGCTCCCAAGGCGCGCGCTCAGTACGCAACACGATTTCCACATTTTGTTGCAAGTTTTAAACCGTCAATATGCTCAGCATAATGGTGTTTATTTTAAGTTTATTACTGATGCAGAGAAAACGACAAGGAAATATTAAACTTTAAAGTGCTAATTTTTGTTAAAGTCAAGCCAGCTAAACGGTAAGTTCTGGATAAGTGGAAAAATTCACAGCAGTAGTATATACATATAACGAAATTAAAAGGAAAACTATCACAGCTAAGTAGGCTCTACTAGTTAACAAGTAATTGTTGACCAACTTAAATTTGCAGTTGCAAAGACATGTTCTACCATACATTTTGTATGGGAGAACATGTTTTTTCAACTACAATGTTAACTTTGTTCTTGGGATAAGTTCATCCCAGCTACGGAACCCTTCATTGTGCGTGGTCAGCCACGCACTTGGCCGGTTTTTTAAAAATATTTTTAGCAATTTATTAAAATACTTATTTTAAATTATGCTAACTTATTCGATGTCGTAGATAAAACTAGTTAGTCTAGAATGCTTGTCTTTGAAGAACTGGTTACGAACAATAATACATATATTTTCAGATCAAATATAATAGTACATTATGATACACGTGTGCGGTGTTGGTCATTACACTCGAGACGGTATTGTTCGATAAGGTAGCCGAGAGTGTAATGATCAATGCACACGCGTTTCATACGACTTTTTCAACACACTTGCGAGGAAAAAACAGACTTGTAATAACCTAGGCTAGAATAACGTAACTATAGAGATGATACATTTAGATTTATAAAGTTCAACTGACCTTTCTTCTGTTTGGCTGGGCTGTTCAGCGATTTTGCCAGTGCCTTTATTAACATTTTCGCGCGCATGCTAGCGGCAAAAACAAAACCAGCGCGCCATTTTCCATAGATATTTGTTATCGTTTTTGTTGTGTAGTTAATTATTATCAAAAATACGAAATCTAAACTATTGTCACCAACAGACGGAGAAAAGTTTTTAAAATAAGCTCCGGATAGTCAGTACCCTGGCAACAAAGGTACCTGGAACAATACCGTCTAGAGTGTAATGAACAACACCGGACACTTGTATCATAATGTACTATAATGTGCTATCATCAGCGGAAATACGACATTGAATCCTAACTATATATTTACAACTAACTTTCGCATTTATAATAAAATGCGAAAATGAGTTTGTTTATTTATTTGTTTGTACTCTTTCACGCTAAAACGGCTGAACGGATTTGGATGAAATTTGGTTAGGACACGGGATACTTTTTATCCCGATTATTTGTTCCCGTGGGATAATTTTCGACCTCCACGCGGGCGAAGCCGCGCCGATAGCTAGTTATTACTTATTCATAATTTATTTTCAATTATTTTCGTAGTGAAGCTAACTTTTCTTTGCATGCATATTTTGACCTTCTGTATCATTATGTATCCATACAAGTATAAAAAAGTCGATTTGCTTGTTTGTCTGTGTGATTGCTTAGATCTTCTAAACTACCCATTGTATTGCTATGCATTTTTGATTAAAATACCTATAAACAAAATGGTAAACAGTTGTTATCTCTAAAAATAAAACAACCATGACTCAAGAAAACATACAAAATACTGTGTACCTTCTTTGTTTCGTGTTTTCGTCAATCGGCGTGACGAAGGTTAATCACTAACTAGTTTGACTTTTGTAGAAAAACCGGTTTCATACAAGTGTTTTCTATGGGCAGTTTGCTACAGATTTTGTTTAGGTATTATTTGTCGCAACATGTAGGGTTATGGTTTTTTGGGTCAACGTAAATTCTAGGGCAGTTGGGATGGGCAAACTTTTTTAAAATTATGGACCAGAAAAAGATAGGGAATTCAGAGGTCCAGAGTAAAAAAAAAGTATTTTGTTTAAAGTTGCAATTTGTCGTAAGAATCTTCGAAGGCTACACACCGTGAACGTAATCTAGCTATTATAAGTGTATATATGGATTTAATTACAGGTTCACGCATGCCAGAACATAGCTAATTTCTGAGAGCAATAAATACACACGGCAATAAGTCAAAATGACGTTGGCTCGGCGTTCTTTTTTCTGGACAAAATTGTGTCTATTTAAGGGCCTAATTAATTATTTTTTAATTTTTTTGCTGGTTCAATTCCCGTTTTAGATAAGCTAAAATAATCTATCTTAAGGATTTAAAGTGATTTCCCTTCATTATGACAGAAATCATCTGTGTTTTCAGTTTAGGAAATCCCCTAAAACTACCGATCTTACGGGCGAAATTCTTCTGGTGTTCAATTTGTTGCATTCTGGCCATATCAGCTCCTGACGGATATACGTCGAATTACAAGTAACCCTGTATACAGGGTGGCCGGAAGGTTGACGTCCAAAAATAAAATTTCGTTCCCTCGTATCGTGGGGTATCCGAATCACCCCCATGTATGTTCCGCGATTTTTCGTAGTTTTCGAGTTACGATTTTTTTCTGAATTTTTGGATTTGACCAATTTAAAAAGACTTACGAATTTTTTTTTTGCAACTGAATCTTCATGAGTTACTTTTATGCATAAAATAAACAGCTTCGTAGCTGTGATGAAAGTTATGAAAAGGTTGGTTTAAAGTGAAAAATTTACGTTCGGTAAATTATGACTGAAGTTTCCAACTTTTGATTAAAAATCCTAGTAGTTCAATTTAAAGTTGAATATTAGAGGGACTTGTAGAATTTTGAAAATTGGATGTTTATCCTAGATCGGTGCCTAAATGTGTACCGGGATTGGATGTCTTCGCGTCTTGTGTAGAACTTTTGATACTTACGGACGAATTTACATATTTCTAGAATATAAATACCTACTGGGGAGGGTCAGAATATTATGTTTTATAAAATAGGGTTTACAGGTGTCAGGTTGATCAATGTTTACCAAGATTCTAACAAAGGAGGATGCCAGAAAAAACCCAGAGTCGATTAAAATAATTTATGAACAGCAAAGTAGACCTTAAATAAGAGGTCGCAAATACGCAACTCGTTTCGCTTTAAACTATAACCAAACAAACCAGCAGCATATTTTGATAGCGTTCTCCTAGATTTAGAAAATAATATTATGCAACATTTTTAACATTTTATCAATAAAAGAACTCTATCATAATTATTATACCATACTAGCTTTTGGCCGCAGCTTCGCCCGCTTGGTTGACGGAAAATATCTCACGGGAAGGTACTACCGGGATTAAAAGTACCCTATGTGTTAATTCAGGTTACATATCCTAAGGGGACTTTTCCTTTATTTGACTTTTATGTTATAGGTGATATACCAATTTTCAAGTTAATTAAACCACGCAGTCAAATCCTCTCCTGTAAAATTGGTTACCCCTTTTGGGGTAGATTTTTAAAAAAACCCTGATACATGTTATTCTTTATTTTCGGTTTTAAGTATAAATACTGAGTTTCGAGTTAATCGGACAGCGCGTTAAAATTCTTCCATACAAAATATGACTCGCCCCAACCCCCCCTAGGGGGTCATTTAGAAAAACAAAACAATTTATTTAGATAAGTATTCGTGCGAAGTTTCATGTTTATTACTTCAAGGAATAAGATTTTTCATACAAACTTTCATCCCCTTTTTGACTCACTTGGGGGTTGAATTTCGAAAAATCCCTCCTTATTTGGGATATAGTATGTTTACTTCTACCTTGCCAAACATAAATCGTTTTAATCGATTCCGGGTTTTTGGTCCATACATTTTTGAGCATTATTCTTTCTTCAGTAGGGTAAAGAGTGTCAGTGCATCAGGACATCAGTATTGGATGGTTTGTAAATACTATGATTAAATAAAAGCTCTCAATGACATTTTTATCAGCACAATTATCGTTGATGATTTACTAATTAAGTAGTTAAGAACGAACCTACTGGACGCACCAGATAGGTCATTAAAAAAAATAGAAAACGTGTAGCTCGTATAGGCCTATAAACTATTATTTTTTCTAATGATAGCTATTATAAATACATCGCCCACTTATTACGAACCAGTTTCTGTCAAATGGTTGTTCAAAAATAGATACATTCCTTAGCTAATATTAATTAACATTGTGTAATCGCGAAGGTGAAGGTAACAATCTTAAATAGATAGCTAGATACAGGGTTACTTGTAATTCGATGTATATCCGTCAGGAGCTGATAGGGGGGCCAGAATGCAACAAATTGAACACCCCATATGTATGGCCGAAATTCAATAGTTTTCGAGATATTTGAATTTTAAGGGTTTTTCGATATTAACCCAAAACTTGACATTTCATTCCAAATTAAAAAAAAAACCATAAAAAAATGATATGGCAGCTGGCACTGCGATTTATTAAAAAAAAAACTTTCACAATATTTTTCGTTTTACAATTGAGGTTAATTTTATAACCGCAATTTTCGTCGACTTTTATTTATTTATTTATTTGGATCGCCAACAGAGGCTACACAATTACATGCATGCTAACATACACAAGGACAATACAAGTGTGCGCTTCCAATTATTGGCAACCACATCATTTACTTATTATCTAGGTAGGTATTTACAATTTTCAATTACAAATGAATAATGTTAGTCAAACAATAATTTTTGAAAAAAGTAAGATATAAAGTTGAATACTTCTAAATACAGATGATTGCATAAGAATTTGACCTGAACAGGGTTTGTTTACACTTTCATCAGATATTTCTGGAACAGACCATACATACTTTGCTAAAATAATAAGACTTGAAGCTGAAATGGCTTTTGTTCTATTCCAGGAGGACACAAGGAGTGATCAGTCCGGTACAAGACCAGGGTGTTTGTGGAGCATGCTGGGCGTTCAGCACCGTTGGCACCATCGAAGCTATGTCTGCCATCAAGACTGGCAAGCTTGATAAACTTAGTGTTCAGGTAGGTCTTGATAAAAACAAATCAACTACTTACGGACTGAATGCCATGAATTTCACCAATGAAACTGAACGCCATCAAGACATCTAAACTGCGTTAGGGACTACTCACACTTATTCAGCTCTATTCAGCGTTTGCCCATAGAAAACTACGATTCTGTATGAGATGCGTCCTTTCAGCTGCGGATAGCTGAAAGGACGTATACGCTTTTCGCGCGTTTTCTATGAGCAAACGCTGAATAGAGCTGAATAAGTGTGAGTAGTCCCTTAGTGAGTTGTGACGATGAGACAACTGGGTCCCTACAACTACCTACCTCGTAGTAAATTATATTGGTCAGTGCCACTTGCCAAATTCAATCCAGGAAATCACTCATTATCCTATTATATCTTGTAAATCTTTATCTTATCTGTCGTTTCTTCTATCATGTATGTATGATTCATTGGTGAATAGTGAAAATATCTGGACTAAAGAGATGACGGTCCCATTTGTGGTGGCTTTTCTTCTCAAGGTCGACTACAGGTAATAGATATCTAGTCGTTCTGCCTAGCCTTTTCCCAATCATGTTGGGGTCGGCTTCCAGTCTAACGGGATGCAGCTGAATACCAGTATTTCACATGGAGCGACTGCCTATCTGACCTCCACAACCCAGTAACTGGGTAATACGATACCCCTTGGTAAGACTGGTTGTCAGACTTTCGGGCTTCTGACGACTCGTAACGACTGTCAAAGATCCAAGAATGACAGCCGGGACCAACGGCTTAATAGATATCTAGTAAAGAAAGAAAAATTGTTTTGTTGTCATAGAAACAGGTGCATATAAAAGTTAAGTTTAAGTTTTTTAAAGCACTGATTCTCGTGATACAATGATCTGTCATAATGTTAGTACTTACAATTAACAATGTTACTATTTTATCTATAACTAGCGGCTGCCCTAATTCTATTTCTAAAATAAAAGTATCCTTAATTAACATCAGCTACATTACTTACATAAATCTAGGCTTAGACTAAATGCAAATGACAGCGATTAACTATTAATTATTATTAATACTTTCAGGAAGTAATAGACTGTGCCGGTCTAGGCAACAGTGGGTGCGCAGGCGGCGACATCTGTCTTCTCCTCGACTGGCTGATGATGACCGACTCGGTGATCGAGAAAGAGACAGAATACCCTCTCCGTCTCACCGATGGTACTTGTAAGGCGAAGAAGAACAGTACAGGCGTTAAAGTGAAGTCTTTTACTTGTGACGAGTAAGTTTGAGCTTTATAACACGCAGGATAAGGTAGTTATGGATTTTGAACTCTATTTTTGTCTGGGCAAAGTTAAAAGTTGTATGAAGCCTTTCTAAGACTTCATACAAGTTGTAATCTAGTTCAGTAAAAAAAGAACTCAAATTCCATGAAGAAAAAAACACTGGAGTTAAAAGTGAAGTCCTGTGACAAGTAATTTTGAACCTTATTGTTAGCGTGTTAACGTAGAAAGTAGATTAAAAGATGCTGTGAATAGGGATTTTGAGCTCTATTTCTATGTGTACAAGGTGACGTCTCATATGATACAGAATGTAAGGGACAACGGATGCCGACGCGTATACTGTTATCATAGCCACCACCAGGGTCCCACCAGAGTCGAAAATTTCGTGGGAAAAAAAAACTGTCCCATAAATATTGGCATTGCACTTTTGTATGGAACAGCTGATATTTTTTATGCCCGACGATATTTTCTACGCCTTGTGTCATATGCTGTCCCCGCACCCCTCGTTCACTGCCTAGCGCGCGGCGATTTTGGGAGGATCTGTCTCAACAGTAACAGCACCCTAATTGCGTAATACACGATCAATCATAATCTGAATCGTTTTGAAACAGATTGCTAATCCATTGCTTCATAAGTTCGAGAAAACTCTGCTCAACAACGTAAATAACGCAATGAATGTTGTTGTACTGTCAAAATGAAATAGATTAGTTGGAATCGATTACGAAAACGTTTTACGCAATAAGATAGCAGTTTTCTAATAGATGTCCCTCACAAATTGTAATTATCATATAGTCCACGCATAATGTTATGTTTTTTTTTCCAGATTCGTGGGTGCCGAAGACAAGATCCTGTCGACATTGGCGACGCACGGACCTGTCACGGTGGCAGTTAACGCGCTCACCTGGCAACACTACCTCGGTGGAGTCATACAGTTCCATTGCGGGTAAGATTATGGCAGCATTGCCTTATGTTAATCAATAATAATCATTTCAAGTGCCACGCAAAAATAACTTTTATGGCAGGCGTACCGTTTCTTTCACAATACCCTATTTACTAAACCAAATACCTGTAGATTTTAGAGACTCAATGAATAGAAATAAACATAAAGAACATAACATCAACTCGATTATAACATAACTTAACTGTTCTGTGTAAATCTCAGGCCATGGCATGCTAAGATAGACCCCAGAGGTCTAGTGTGCTTTGTTTAAGTGTAAGGAAATTGAAATTTATCTGGCCTGTCCCATCTTCCGCCTTCCGCATCTATAGTGTATTCACAGAGACGAGTTAGTATAGCGCCTTCTCTATCGCACATTATCATACAAATGACAAAGACAAAAAAAACTTTTTTATGGTCAGTGGGCGTTAACAATACCTTAGAAATGTAAATGTGCGTTCACACTGCGCTTCTTAAAAGTTCGCTTAGTTTATTCCTGCGGCTTCGTCTGTCGTATAAATTGAGACATTTATTTGATAGATTTTTTTTATGGGTACCTACTTTTTTATATATCTGATGGATATGAAGGAAAGAAATAAAATTGAGAGTTAATGATTAAATACACAAGCCGGTTCACAAGTTAAGCATATAGTCACAAGTAAGAGCACGTCTGCACAGTACGGGAAGTATGAGTAGACTAAAAAGTACTCGTACTGTGTACACCGCCTTAGCGTTTATCACTGACCAAACGCAGTTAAAAAATTGTGTGAGTGAGATAGCGCTCTACTAACTCATCTCCTATAGTCTGCCCAGACACCTTTTTAAGGTCTTCGTTTACTTACTTCGCCTTAACCTAAAACAATTTAGATAAGCAGAGAAAATGGAAAAGGTTAAGTTATATATTATTATGTATGTTTGTATTAGAAAATCTCTGAAAACATTAAACCAATTTGAAAAAAATCTTTCCCTGGTAGCAGGCTACTCATAGAGGAGAGAGTACTTTTTATCCTTGTAAAACGACTGCTATAATAATAATTCGAACTCAAATAAAAAAAAAAACGATAGTGCTCGAGTATCGCTTTATAAGTAAGTTAGTAAGTATACATTATGCATTATCTGTTATACATTGTAACAATGAATCAATTTTCACGGCTCCCCCTTAAGACCTTGGCCAAATATTTTTGATTTAATTTATGAGATTCGGTTAGCTCATGACCTAAACAGGTGCCATAAAGAATATGAATTAAAAATCTCGACTAATTAAAAAGTTATGCAAAAATCCGCGTTTTGCGGGTATTCTGGTCTATTATACATTGTAACTGTGAACAATTTTCACGCCTCCCCCTTAAGACCTAGCCCAAATATTTTTTGATATTCGGACAGCTCATGACTTAGAGAGGCGTCGTAAAGAATATGAAATAATAAAAAAAAAATGCGGAAAATCGAGACAAAACTATCATAAAATTTCTCTCGTTACAGTGGCTCTCCAATGGAACTAAACCACGCAGTACAATTAGTCGGCTACGATTTATCAGCGGATGTACCATTCTACATAGCTAAAAACTCTTGGGGTAAAGACTTTGGAAACGGTGGCTACCTCAACCTGGCAATTGGTACTAATATCTGCGGCTTGGCAAACGAAGTTGCCACTGTGGATCTCAAGTAGTGATAAGAGGTGATTATGAGACTTTTTAATAGACAATGATGAGTATGTCTGTGGTCTGTATGATGGAGAATAGATTGGAATGGAATTGCGTCATTATTTTGTCATTATTTTCTACATATTTTTTTTAATTTGTGGCAATGTCGCTCTGATTGATTTATAGATTTTCGACTGAGCGTTCAATTTTGTCAGCAAACTTTGTTAGCATTGCCATATTTTTTAAAATAAAACTAAAGTTTTGATTTGCTATAATTAAATCGTTCAAGTTTAGCGTAGTTGGAGGTTTTCAAAACCTATTTTTTTTTACAAAATTTTTTGGTTTTAATGTTAACAAAACAACCATACAGTCAACCACACTTCAGTGGTTTGACATTGACAGCGCGCCTGAATGTCGTAGCACTAAGAACGATTTTCGTGGAGCTATTGATTTGCAGTTGACTGTAACAGCACCACACGGTACGAATTTTGTTAAGGTTAGACGGATCTGAATGTAGAACTGACCATGTCTATATATATCTTGCCTTTTTACTTGCAAAGATTTATTTAAAGTTTTTCGTAAAACTGTTAAAACAGGGTAATGTACAAATCGGTGGATATACTATAAGTACACCTCTGCCTAACCCTTCGGGGATTGAAGGCGTAATGTTATGTGTTGTCTACTAATAGTATTTTATAGTCAATTTTTTATTCAACTTTTTGACAACTTTTGATGGACCTTAAAGTGAAGTAGGAAGAATAAAGTCTAGGTATATAGTATCCCGTCGTAAATATTACCCATTATTGAGCTTAAGAAACAGATTGTCACAAAACACCACAGATTAGTACAGATGATTCAATCCGCAAAATCATTTAAATAAAAAGCGACTCTTGGTACGGCACAATAAAGTGCAATTCAGGTCGCACAGCGCTAATTTTCTACAGTAATATTCACCTAGAAGTTACCTTTCTTTCTATCTCGTAACTCTTATATCTTCTGACTACGTTATGCTCACTGAATTGGCCCGTCAAGACGAACCCGCCGCGTACTTGTAGCTTCATATCTTAAGAGCTTGTCCAGAAGGAGCGAATTCGCCGCGATTCTCTCGTGCGTATCACGCGCGACCGTTTCGCCCAGAAAGAGCGTACCTACGCGCGAGCATACTTCGTCTATAAACAATTCCGTATCAAAATTTTGGCGCTCCATTTCCCTGGATACGTGCACTCGCTCTTGAGTTCGCGCGTTAACTAGGCGCAACAAGGCGTTCCTAGTATCGAGAGTCTGGCGTAGTACACGCGATTTACGCGCGTATTTTCAAGTCGCGCGATGCTTGTGGGCGCGATGTATTGGTGCCTAGTATCTCACTAACGCGCGAAACGTTTCGCGGCGAATTCGTCCCTTCTGGGCAAGGTCTAAAGCAGAGTCCGCCTTCTGTATTATTCTGTGGCAGCACCTAATTGCGTAACACGATCAATCACAATCTGTTTAATTTTGACAGTTCAACAACATTCATTGCGTTATTTACGTTGTTGAGCAGACAAATTTTTCGAACATATGAAGCAATGGATTAGCAATATCCTTCAAAATGATTTGGATTGTGATTGATCGTGTGTAACGCAAACCCGAATGTTCTGATACCCGATGTGTATAGATTTGATGTTATTATGTGTAAGTACTTATAATAAATTAGTTATATTATTACCCATAAGTTATGCAGCTTTGGACATTCCAGCTAGTTTTTAATTTATAGTTTACGTTAAATAGAGGTATGTTATTTTATTTAGATATGTATTGTTGTTTATTTTTTTTGTATTAGTCTTTTTTTTATTTGTTTATCTATAAGATTAAAAACTTGCTTAGGCTTTTTTTTTTTGAAAAAGTACAAGGTCTTCAATATCTCCGTAACCAGAAGGTTCCAGGTATGGTCCAGTACACAAAAAAATTCATAAGCATCGGCTTTTTTAAGGGTATCTGTACACCCGTTACATTTCGAAATTTTATATATTTGTTATTAATATGTATTTTTTCATAAGAGATTTTAACATATAAGTAGCAGCTAAAGTAGACTAAAAATAAATATATCTCAATTGTTAAAAAAATACTCGAATATTTTTATTAGGTTTACCATGAAAACTTTTTACACTTAATAAAATAATAATTTTAAGTGCCTTAGATATATATTACAGGACAATATTGTTGTTGTATTGCAATATTTTTGTACAAAATCCGATCCGTGAGGGTGTTGTTATGTATGTATAATAAAAATTCGCCACATGTTGGGCAGCTGTCGTTTACCGGGTGTCTAAAAGTCATAACTTTTGACCCTTGTTGAAAATTTGTAATTGGCACTAAAAATGTGAATTTTAAATAGCAATAACTTTTTATTTTCAATAATAATAATTGAAAAAAAACTTTTTGGTAATGTAAATATGTGTTCCTTTCGGATCGGACGGTTTTTTTTAACATATTGTATTAAATAATAATAAGTGCCAAATAGATATACAATGAAAAATACTCAATATACAAATAGACAAAAGGTGACGAAGCTGTCTTGGTTACCATAGACTATGCCATAGACAAATAGCCCATGAAGAGATAAAAAGCGATGGAACTGTTAAGTGTGATCAGGCAAGGTAGCCGCCAAATTTAAAATTTCTTACGTTTTTTTTTAAGTTGCAGAGTTGTTTTAAATTATATGTTGATCATAATTAAATTCGCGGCAATTATGCAAAAATAATTTTAAAAAAATATAATAATTTTAAGCATCACTATAACTGCTAACGAAATTATTTTTCGGGAAAATATGTCTATTTGCAGCTTGCCAAAATCGTAAGAAATTCTATATTTCGCGGACTACGTTGAAAGCATCACCCACAATCAATCATATCAAATCAATCGCAATCAATCAACTGTTATGTTGACTTGCCCTGCGAATGATTATGGTAGGGTGCTAGAAACGGCAAGCCAGGCGTGGCCGTATTCGTCTATTCTACGTTCGCAACTTAGTTTCCACAAAAATTTAACAAAAAATGTGTATTTGGAAAAAAATACTTTAATAACTACACATAAGGTTCAGTTTGTGCTGCAACTTCAAAAAATTTGATGACTTTTCAATAGTACTAGTAATTCTAAAATCAACTTAACTACACTAACACAAAGTTGATATTTGTTTAGTGGAAATAACATTAATTTGGAAACAAGTAACTGAATAGACTATAGGGGGTGTATTTATAAGACGTTTAAAAGTCAAAAATGTATGGTTAAACAGTCGCTAAACTTAACTTAACTTTAACCAACGTTTAACAAAAGAGGGTCCAATTATCTACATACAAAGACCCAGTGGTAATGTTGCTTAGAAAAATATAAGGTGATGGGTTCATAATTATGTTGTTCTTATTGTTACAAAAACATACAATAATTATACAAGGTTATTCTTCAGCAAATAAATAAATACAGGGTGTTTTACAAAAAATCTTATATCCATAGTGCAGTTTCCAAATGTTTATCGTGTTACGAGGACATTTTTTATGATTAATTAGTTAACTAACTAGTGCCATTTTGTAGTACATATGTATGTATATTTTGCCATAAGTAACTTTGTTAATAAATGTAGGTAAGCACTGCAGAGCTCTGAACAAAGTGCCTTCATTAAATATCTAAATACTTTAATAATTAAAAGGCTGTTTCAGATAAGTTATGTTTTTTATTGCAAAACCTTCGCGACACACGCACGTAACAACCAATCTGATTATTTTTTAAACTAATGCACGTATTACGCGCGTAAAGGCGCCACAGCAACCCACGGCCAAGCTACGAACAAGACTACACAGTTTAAGAATTTTTTTGTTTTTTCCAATACTGTAACAACGATTAATTATAATAAATTATTTTATTTACAAAAATTATACCTACTTATTATTTTAAACTATTTCCCGGGTCTAAAATTTTTAATTTTATTTTCGCCATATTTTAGATCTTAATTATGTACATTCAACCGCACGTCCATGGTAGCACTTGGCTAATTTGTAAAGCGCCTTTATACCCGTAGTAGTAAGAGCTGTTTTTGTAGTTCGAGTGTTAAAAAGAAAAGTGACCCATATTATAAGTTGAATTTAGTTGATAATTATTAATCATCATCATAATCAGCCTACAGCAGTACTGCTTGGACAAAGGCCTCTCCAATTGCACGTCATTCAGCTCAATTCTCGGCAACTCTCACCCAGCTGCTACCAGCTACCCTGCGAAGATCACCGCTCCACCTAGCCTAAAAGCCTTACCTTACATTTGTCGATTCGCGGTCTCCATTAAAGATCACGGCCATCGGTTCTACGGCTAATATGGCCGGTCCATTGCCACTTCAGTGAGCTTATTTTATGAGCTATGTCGACAACTTTGGTTCTCTGCCGGATCGCCTCGATCCGGATTCGATCCGTCAGAGAGACTCCAAGCATAGCCAGTTCCATAAATCTCTGAGCGACCTTAAAAAGGATCAGCCGTATCGTGAGTGTCCGATGATGAGGAAAATAAGAGAAGATATAATGCTGAACTGAGTTACAACAACAGTTACCTAAAATATTGGAAATAATAAGGAAATATGAATAATAATGTTTACCTCATGGTACGTACCTACTTATGGGTACTGGCAAACGTTCTGCAGGAAAATTATTTATAGTAGTTTGTATCCTTTGTACCAGTGTTAACACATCTGGTTTAAAAAAAACTAGAAATGCGTTGGGCAATCTTGGTTATTTTTCTTTTTATTATCACAGTTATAAACAGTGAATGGCCTGCAGTTGTGAAATTATACAACAATAGGTCGTACAAAACAAAAAATAACGTACAAGCTTTAGGCGTGGCTAAGTTGAGATTCGACAGTTACTTGAGAGATTTTAATAAATCTTACAACGATGAAGAGTATATGAGAAGGTTCGAGAATTTTAAGGTAAGATTTTGTCTCCTTGATATACTTTCGTTACGGGCTGCTACAGAGAAATTCTCTTGAAAAATCCAAATGTGGGTGGGGTTAATAAACATCTCATCAAAAAAATCAGGTTCATATTTTTTATGACTTATTATAAAAATATTGTACTTATTACTTACACGGCAAAAATGGAAATGTCAAAAGCAATGTAGCTTTAATAATTTATTTAATTTATTAATTGTATTATTATCTGCGCAAAATGTAGTGCATGCTGTGCTTTTCTATAAGTAATGAGGCGCTTAGACTTAAGTTTGCAATTTATAAATTATAAAGTAATAGTATAAGTACTCATTGTTGAAGAGCCTAATAATAATAAATCAATAAATAATATAACAGTAGGCAGTACAAGGTTTCGACTTTCTAATACCCTATATTCCTGGATTGTGGGCTACTTTACACCTCTCATCATCTACCTAGCCTTTTCCCAACTACTTAACATTAAAACGACCGGTGTCTATCATCGTCATATCATCGAAACGAGTGTTATAATGTTGTAAGTACCAAGTTTCATTATGCAACTCTTTTGCTTCTTCGATCCCTTCCGGTCAGCAGGTGCTGACCCCCGCGCCCACACATGATACACATTTTCCAAAATACGCTCCGTCACGCTTGGAGGGCTACGGGCTATGGTCGTTTTAATGTTGGCAATAAGCTAACTGTTTCAGAAACTTTTGTAGAGGATTCATATCATGGGTTAAATAAAGTTTTTAGGCAAGTTTTAAAACAGTTGCATAAATAACTATTATTGACTAACAATTTACTAATTTCAGGCATCTCTTAAGGACATAGCCAGATTAAATAGGCTAGAAAACAACACAGTATTTGGTTTGACAAAGTTCTCTGACATGACGAAACAGGAATTCGCCGACCGTATGCTGCAAAAACCCGTTAACAAACGAAAATCTCCGTGCGTAAACAGGGAAAGGCACTGTACGGGCTCATATACAAATGACGAACCATTGATAAATGAAAAATATAGGAACGACATACCAAGATCATTTGATTGGTAAGATATTCAAATTCAACTCTTTATTGCTTATCACATTTATAAAAAAAATGCTGCTCCATACATTTTGACCACGTAGGTATTGCACTTATCTATGAAACAGCAGATTTTTGTTTTGATAACCGATGAACAATTTCAACGCAATGGTGTTCAGAATCATGTTCTGAATTCATGGTAACAGGTTGTGAGTCGATGTGATGCCACCCTGTATAAATTGATGTCAAAGTTAGAATATCCAGTTTCCTAAAATACGGTCTATAACTTACGTCATTGTCAATATAATAATCTATATTAATTATGTCACTAATATATTTATCCATCTTCCTCATCATCAGGCTTACTATACACGGTGTAAAGGACAATGACGCGCAAACTGTTACCATGAATTAAGCACAAATTATTCTAGATCCCCACCGCAGAAAATAGTCGGTTATAAAAAAATTGTATCCCTATTTAATCCCTTTCAGTTTATATTCGTTAGATGAGCTCTTGTCTAAATATCATGCTTCTGTAGCTAGAGTCTTCCAGACCTAACGGCTTAAGGCTCCTACAAGCAGGCGCGACGCTACTTTAACAATACATTTTCTAATAAAACTTCACGGTAGAACAATTACCGGTGTCGCGTCGCGCTACAAGTCGCACCAGTACCATGCACGAGCTTTTAGGCTGTGCTGTGTCTGTCAGTGAATTTAAGATTTTTATTAATTAGTTGTCCTTAACGGTTTCAGGCGAAAGACAGGTGTTGTAAAGCCGGTCTTAAATCAGAAGATGTGTCAAGGCTGTTGGGCCTTCAGTATCGTTGGAGTCCTGGAGTCGATGTCCGCGATTAAGTTAAGTGATTATAGCAGTAGGAGCATACAGGTACAACCTTTTATTCTCTTGTCGCACGAACTTTGTATGATACTCATCAACTGAGCCAGTAATGCCTGTTTTCACTTGATTTTGAACGCTTGGATAAGCGCCGAAAATTGAAAATACAACAACACGCTTTATGTGTCACCTAGTGTTAGTGTAAACTCAACAAAAAAGAAAACTCAAAGCATTACTTCAATTAAACCATTTTCGGGCACCCTTGAATGAGTAAGGAGTAGTTCCGTCAGAAAGACGAAGCTATTTGCCCATTCCAAAGCGTAGTAGGTTCCTAATTTTCCTATGGAGACGAACGGGCAAGAAACTTCATGGACCCTAATCAAAATATTGGTTAAGTACATCATCCACGTTGAAATCCTGTAATACTGACTGGCTGAGTTGATGAACCTCATCCAAGTTGAACTGCAACATCTGGTCCTTCCGTCCTTCACTTCCACATCATAGTTTTCTTCCTCTCAGGAACTGCTAGACTGCTCTCCAAATACCAAGGGCTGTTACAATGGAAATGTCGTCATCGCGATGGACTTCATTTGTTCACAACAATTACAATTCGTCACCGAAGAGGAGTACCCCATGACATTGTCCATGGATCAAAACTGTAAGCTGCCAAGTACTGGATATAGTGGAAAGAGGGTTAGGCGGTTTGAGCATCATTGGTGAGTCTTGTTTCTTTCGGCTTAATCATCGAAAGACGTCATCTGCTGGACAAAGGCGTCGCCTGGCTGTCAATCTGCCTAGCCATTTCCCTATGTTGGGGTCGGCTTCCAGTCTAACCGGATGCAGCTGAATACCAGTATTTTACATAGAGCGACTGCCTATCTGACCTCCACAACCCAGTAACTGGGTAATACGATACAAATGAATAAATGGATCAATAACAAAATCAACAAAAAAAACACCCGCTAATATGTTCATCGGTTCCTTTTTTTACTTAAAACCGCTCAATTTGCCCGTTTGAAATTTAAATAAAATCTTTGATAAGTTACCTCCTTAAAAAGTTCAGACTGGTTGTCAGACTTTCGGGCTTCTGACGACTCGTTACGACTGTTTTAAAGTAATTTGTAATGTTGTAGTGATATGAATGAAACTCTAATGGTGGAATATACTGCTCAGCACGGACCTCTTGTTGTTGCTGTTGACGCTACGAACTGGATGAACTACATCGGAGGCGTTATAACAAGGGCTTGCACGTAAGTAAGATAAAAATAGAAATAAAATAAAAATGTATTTATTTCTCTTCCACAAATTACTATACAGCAGTTTACAACACCAAGTTTAGGTGCAAAATACAATAATTTGTGGGAGACTGATGCCTAAACTAAGCCGAGGCCTGTATCTTAGGACATCAGGCCCCCACCACAAATTATGAACAATATGGCGAACTTATAACAGATAATAACATCCCACCTGTATTCCCCTAAGGGTTAGGCAGATATGTACCAATAGTACACCCACATTTCGCCAGTTATGTAAGTCCTATGTAATAGGGGGCGAGCCTTTTGCCATCAATTGGGCACAAATCCATACTCCGGGCTAAATGACAGATAAAAAATCACAATCTGTCATTTTGTCTATTCTTCCGTAGACAAAACCGGTAGAAAACCCGTTTCTATGGTTGTCATGCTACGCTTGCAGTCGCGCGCAAACATATCATGCGCGCACTGTATCTTATATCTTCTTTTAATTGTTTAAAAAGATAGAATAGAATAGAATAGGTACTCTATGAATAAGCAGGTAGGGAGGTAGGTGTCTTTAGGTATCCTCCTAACAGCCTGTGAACGTTATGACTATCAGTGTTGACAATGTAACATGAATGATACGAACTTATTTTTATTACCGCAACATCCTCTGAAAACCGCAACATTTATCAATTAACCTTTGAAAAAAATACCTTTTAACAATATATTAGGGAGTTTACAATACAACGCCCATTATTATCCACCAACCCGCACTGGACCCGCGTGGTGGTTTACGAAATTACGGCCCACTGCCTCTCACAGAGGAGGCCTGCGTGCCAGCATTGGGAACATTATAGGATGATTATGCAGGGAATTTATTGAAATAGGAACTTGAATGGTGTCAAACCAAGGTAATTGAGGCAAGCAAGTAGTTTTTTACTAAAAAGTGACTTTAACTAACAAAGAACTAATTGAGTTAACGAAGTGAGTGAGTTTATCAATGCGGTACGTTTGACCCTTGATAAATTCTTTACTTAGTTTAAGGGTTACGAACAGTGGCAAGCACATCAAGCTACTACAATCTGTCTAATTTCTTTAGTAGGTTTTAAACTTTATCGCTAAATCATTAGGTTCAAGTTTGCCTGGGAAAGTTTGACAGTTTCGGGTTGCTTGATGTGGTGACGTCTGTACCCTAGGGTCTGTGCACACCACGTTTTTAAACGCGCCGTCGACGCGCGTTTGTAGCGATACAGACGCGATACGCACGCAAGTCAGACCTTTTGTGTAGGATAAAAGCGCGCCATAAAAGCGCGGTGTGCACAGGCCCTTAAAAGGAAAAAACGGATCCCATAAAGGATCACTTTGTTTTCCGTCTGTATTTCAGTCTGACAAGACCCTTTTTCTCAGGAACGCGTGAAGGTATCAAGTTGAAATTAATATCAAATACGTAGGTCTACGGTCCATTGGAGCTCTAAAAAAATCAAGCTCCTAAGTCAACGCAATAAAAAAGCACGGCTATTATGCGACAGTCAGACACAAGTGTTCCTATAGTACACCCACATGCGAGTTATGTTAAGGTCCTTTGTAATAGCGGGCGAGCCTAATGCCAAACAAGCAAAAATCCAGACTCCGGGCTGCTTCTGAAAAATTCTAGATGGAAAACCCAATAACACTTTGCCCGACCTAGGAATCGAACCCTGGACCTCATGCTCAGCAGTAGCGCTTGCGGCCATTAGACCTTAAAGGTTGGTAGGCTGTTTTGACATAATATTTTATATTACGATAATAATTTATTTCTACTTTTGCAGCCGCGGTATTTCCAACCACGTGGTTCAGATCGTGGGCTACGAAGGATTTGGGGGGCCCGATGCGGAAACTCCCATACCATACTACATCGTCAGGAACTCCTTCGGCGAGGACTTCGGAGACCACGGATACGTGAAGATTGCTATGAAACAAAGCGATGAGATCGCAGACGTATGTGGCATCGCTGAACAGGTCACAGTCATGGACGTGATGTAAAAGACCCCATGTCTGTGTGCGAAAGAGATGCTGCTATACTGTTATAGCGCTATCTTTTTTCACACTAGATTAACATTATTTTTTTTGGTTCTGTGGCGGAATATAATTGTTTATTAGTTTTTTGTACACTTGACTTCTCTTTCTTGGAATTTTATGCGTCTCAAGCATGCCAAAATATAAAATTGCTTAATATTTTCTTTTAGGTTTTTTTTAAGTTAATAACTTTGGCTTGATTAATAATGATTTTGACATTATTGTGTATGATTTTGACATTATGATTGTTAATAATAATTATCATTAAAAAAATCCATGAATGTACTGACACTATAGTGTTTAAATTGTTTATACGAACTAATGGGCCTACTACACGCGCAAGCTTCACCACAGTGCTGCCTGCGCAAGCTTCTCGCTGGAAAAAACTGTACACGGACGGCGCTACCACACGGCACAGTTAAGTATGCGCAAGCCACATTCTTGTCAAAATCGTCGGCGTGGAAACAATGTTTCCCAATGAAGAACTATTTCTTCTGCTACTATTTTACAAGTGAAAAAAAAAGACTCAAAAATGAATCTCTTGGATGTTATATGTCTTCCGTGCCAGCACCTGATTTTGAGGAAGCAATAACTTTTTTTAATTCCATAAATTCATTTTCTGTATGAACTTCTAAGATATATTTTTTTCTTAACTGTTTCCTTCGTAGCTTCAAGGTCGACTTAAGAAGAATTCAAGAATAATTGACAAATAAGTAGGAAGGGAAAGGAATAGTTCCATGTAAAAAAGAATGGATAAGTATTAAGCGAGTAATAGGTATAATAAACCATGGGTATTTAGTTGCAGAATTTGATTTTAACTTAATTCAGTTCAACGATAGCTTGGATAGCTGAATATTGACTGAAGCTTAATTAAAGGAGTAAATGTTAAATGTTTATTAAATGTTCTTTTTATTTCGGTTGGAATAATCCTTCGATTTAATTTTTTAATTTTACGCAAATGGCCATATTTGAGTGATGGAAGACCACGTAATCACCGAAGGACGACTAAGCTAGACTGCGGCTTGAACACTGAACGCCCAACCACACGCACAGGCAAGTACGCGCAGGCCAGGCTTGCGCAGGCAAAATTTCAAGCAAGTCGAAAAGTGCGCAAGCCATGCCGTGGGGTTGGTGCGTGATACAGTTTTACCAACCACACGCGCAGTGTTCCGTGTACAAGCCGGCTTGCGCAGGTAAAACTGTGGTGAAGCTTGCGCGTGTAGTAGGCCCATTAGTAACAAATTGGATTTTATGATCTGTTTGATAAATGATTTGATTGAAAACCCCTAAATTGGTGACACCCGCGTTTTTAAAATGGTGAACCAAGACAAGTCAATATTTCTTAAGATTAATGCTTTAAAGCATCTGGGATAGTTATCTATTCGTTTTTGTAATCGTAAAATTGAATCAACCGTTTGTGTGTGACTCTTACATTATTTATTTTCATAGTATACATAACATAACATCACGCCTTATGTCCCCGAAGGGTTAGGCAGAGGTGGTTTGCCAGCTATGTATAACTCCCATGTAATAGGGGGCGAGCCTATTACCATCAACCGGGCACAAATCGAGACTCCGGGCTGGTAAATATTGAGGAATTCCAGAAAGAAAGATATTCTTTCCAGATATTATTTATTTAATTTAAACTTGATATAACTGAGAGTTGTAAATATATGGTAGGTACATTACATTGCATTTATGTATTGTCATTAAATAAATATTATTTAATTATCTTGTAATTTTAATGTGTCCATAAAAACTCATATTTATCTCATTGTTAACATAATGACACATTTCCATAGTATTGTATTTAATAAATAATTGCATTGTTAAAGAAAATTGTTTTTTTAAATATTCATGTACTTACCTATTTATTTATTTAATACTTACACAATGTGACTGTGTGAATGTGAAAAGGCGGACTTAATGCAATAGGCATTTTCTACCAGTCAACCTTTAAGTGATGCAGAGAACAGTGGTAGATACAATAGCGAGAATTAAGGAATAAATATACAGGGTGTCTCGAACGTAGTGGTCCAAAGGCAAATGAGGTACAGCGAAGGGCTCCACCTATCATTAAAAAAATTAAAAGCTGGGATATTCTGAACAGTAGGTACAGAAAATTTCGCTATTATTCTTTTCAAGAAATTTTACTCTTCTACTTGGGTTTTTCGACCCTGTGAACATTGTTTGACGTAACGAGTTCAAATCTGGCCTAGAAATTGAAATGTTTTCATAAGCTAGCATGACTTATTATATATTTTTTTATAATTTTACCCAAAATAATAATTACTTATATCTCTTAGGTAATATTAATTAATTTAATATATTCCGTTTACCTATACCTACATAAGTATTATGTAATAAGCTTGCAGTCAACAATATGTAATATAGGTACATAAACCACATATTATCCACATTTGATCATTTAAGTACCTACATAATTATGCAAACGGGAGCGCGATGAGACGCGTTTCGTGTATCCAATTTCTCCAGTATCGTTTACATAGTAAAATGGGCGATTGGGATAAATTAGCGCTACTTGGCTCCTTATGTTACCATTGTTACCAACCAAAGCAATGGACCTTGCATTGCGGTTAACCAACCTATAACCCACACTCCAATTTAACCGCACGAACTTATCAACACTATAAATTCAAATAAAGAACTTCACATCAGTTGGGGACCGGCTGTCAAGCAGTACGGACGTATCAACCGCTTATCTCTTGGTACGTTTTGTTTTATAACTTTATTATTTTATGTGCTCGCTATCAGACTACTTTATGCGGTTATTGTGAATGATAATAGAAGATAAATTATATTTATGTTTGTCATTTTACGACCGATAAGTCTTTCAATTGGAAAATGGAGTGTATGATTGTAAATGGCACTTATTATTGTTGGTTTGATAAGCATCACTTCGTCAGTGTGTTACATTAGCTTGTCTTGTTTATGAACGAGTTCTGTTTGTTTAAATACTTAACTATCGTCATTTTTCTTTAATCATCATACTTATGACATTATTATTACGCACGTTACATGTATTGAAATGGGGTAGGCAGAGATTTAGTTAGTGCCAAACACTTCTTGGAATTGTTGTCGCCACAGTGACCGTTACCTACCGGTTTAGTAGGTACATAATATTATGGCAAATTCATTCAAAATGGTATTCGCTACGAATAAACATACATACTAGATTACTGCAGAAAATCATGGTGTCAATACCTAGAGTTATAAACGGTGTATTGTATTGGTAGCTTTGCTTCAAACTTAAAAGTCAGTAAAACATTTGGAATCCCTAAAGTGCGCGCCTGATATCACTCATTCAAAAACAGACAAAATATAAAATGTTTTTTATTAGGTACTAACAGTCTCTGCGCTAAACCGGGGACAGACAGACAGACAGATGGATGAACGGCATACTTGTTGACTACGGAACCCTAAAAAGGCTTTTAAATTAAAAAAAAATATTGTGCTAAGATAATGTTTTTGGCGTATAGAGAAAGTTACTATTAAACGTAAAATATCCCTTTCCTTTTGAACTTTTAGCGACCTCCAAAAATAGCCTGATTTTAGAGTTACAGAAATGGTGTCGCTATTAGTTGAAGACTTCGGAGTGTACAAGGAGAAGAAAGTGAAGAAGTTCACTTGGAGAACCACTGGAGGGGCTGAAATATCTGTTATATCTTACGGAGCTATTATTCAGTCTATTAAGGTAAGAACATAACGCCACGCCTGTATTCCCCACAAGGTTAGGCAGAGGTATACCCGCATTTCGCCAATTGCCATTAACCAGGCACAAATCCAGACTCCGGGCTGTTACTGAGAAATTCCTGAAATTCCAAATTTCAAGTCTATTAAAGTAAGGTGTCTGAATCTGCGTAGTTTATGATTAAATTAATTTCCTTCAGAATAAGATAAAAACCTCAACCATATCATAACGTAAATCAATCGTGACCACAATTTCAAGTACCTGCAGTGACACCATTCCCACTAGCCACTGTCCTGCGACATTTTTGCTACTATGGTGTGGTTGTGGTTTGTGGCAGGTCTAAACATACATACCCTTAGCAGATACTATAGAGTGCTACAAGGATATTTTGATTTTTTTACTTATGTATGATATCGGTTTTTGGTAAACGTTTATTTTGTGAAATTATGTCGCAGAAATTGTATTGACATAACGAAATGACGAAGTTAGTTCAGATTTTGGCAACGCACAATAATTACCTCGTAGCGTTGTACATCTTATTGTCCGCTTTAATTAAAATCACCTCGACTTTCAGACGATATCGTTATCGAGGTGTGAATCTCTGATTATTTTGAAAACAAGTGATTTCGCTTTCGAACTGTGTGCGATTACTTGCGTGAGGTTCGAAGCGAACTTTAGTTCAGAATAGCACTATGGCTTTGTTTGCAGTGCAGTCCTAGCACTGTATCATGATTAAAGCAGGATAAAGTCTGTAGGTATGCCCCGATGGGGTAGGCGAGGTACCCACATTTCGCCAAGTACATTTATTTATTGGGTCTATCCAGAATTGTTACACTGTTCAACCAATTAACACAAGCTAACATACAAACCAAGTGAACACTACAATAGTACAGAAACGACAAAATTATGTTTAAGACCCATCATCATCAACATTTCAACCGAAAGACGTCCACTGCTGAACATAGGCCTCCCCCAAGCACCGCCACTTCGACCGTTATATACTTCGCGCATCCAGCGGATTCCTGCGGCCTTCACCAGGTCTGCGGTCCACCTTGTGGAAGGCCTTCCAACGCTACGTCTTCCTGTACTCGTTCGCAATTCCAGAACCTTTCGGCCCCATCGGCCATCTGTCCTGCGAGCAATGTGCGCTGCCTACTGCCACTTAAGTTTGGCAATTCTCCGGGCTATATCACGAACCTTGGTTCTCCTGCAGATCTCTTCATTAGAACACATCCCTAGGTATAAAAGCGTATGCCTAAGAAAAATCCAGACTAAGCTGCTATTGAGAATTCTTATTTAAAAACCATCACCATCACAATTACAGATCCCAGACAGACTAGGTGTCAAGGACGACCTGGTCCTCGGCTTTGATGACCTTGATAGCTACGTGAACAGAAACACTCCACACCTTGGAGCGACCATCGGAAGATGTGCGAACCGCATTGGCAACGCGACCTTCGAAATTGATGGCCAGACTTATAATTTAGCCAAGAATATTGGCAAGCATCATTTACATGGTGGGATTGTTGGATTTGATAAGGTATGTTACATAACACCACGTCTGTAGGTATTCAGGAGGAAGACTCACATCTCACCAATTATGTCAGTTTAAGTCCCATGTTATAGGGGATGAGGATGTGTTCTATTGGTTTATTAGCAATAGACTTAGGCCCGTATTACAGAACGTCAATTAAGACTCAAGAATTACTAAAACAATTTTCAACCAAGGACAAGGATTAAAACCCGTTTTAAGTAGCCCAAAGAGCCCAGCGGTCTCTAATAAAAGTGATGTACCTCAAACCATTTAGATACCCCACAGTTAAATTATACAGAATAAGTGGATTGTTATCGGTAAGACAATGATATTTGTTAAATGTGACCCTATATCTACATAAATCTATTCCATTTGATTCTGCCAGCCGGGATAGAAGACGGTGTGATATTGTGGCCCACTCCGCAATGGTTCGTTCGATTTTTGCAAGACGACAGTACGTAACACAATCTGCATATATTTACAACAAAATAAATGCTAAACTACAATTTCATCCTAAAGTCTTGTATGAATGTAAGAAAGTTATAACTGAATGGCTAAACACTCTTACGTATGATGAAACTGAGCACATTCTAGTACGAATTTGCTGACTTGACACACACATAC
Source organism: Eupsilia transversa (assembly GCA_914767815.1). Classification (NCBI taxonomy): domain Eukaryota; kingdom Metazoa; phylum Arthropoda; class Insecta; order Lepidoptera; family Noctuidae; genus Eupsilia; species Eupsilia transversa. Next base: position 10,854,945 of record OU611887.1, on the reverse strand, counting down.
ATAATTATACACTCAAAAACACGCACACACTCACTCACACGCACACACACACTCACACACACAATCACGCATGCTTAGAATAAGTTCATAGAAACTATAACAATTTTATATTTTTACCAGCTTTGATTCTTGGCTGGGTTTTGTTTTATATTGTATTATTTTCTAATTAGTTTAGTCTCAATACTGTATTAAATAAGGGAAGTAGCGAGTCAACCCCAACACAAGTATTTTTAATTACTTACTGGGGCTGTCTCAACTCATGTATAGCATGTAACTTTTGAGACTGAATAAACATATTTTAATTTTAATTTTAAAGTAATGCTTGAGTTTTGAGTGAGGCTTTAGACTTGGATAATAGCATTGCTATTAACCGGGCACAAATCCAGACACCGGGCTGCTACTGAGAATATCGTAATAGAAAATCTCTACAAAACGATTTCAAACTTTAGTCAAAGTCCAACCCGCCAGTTATTGTATTTTGAACTTTATTCCGGACATAGTAAAGTTCTTAGTACAAAATTTACGGCTGAGACTGAGGGTTTAACGTCAGTTTTTGAAATTAGAACTTTAACTTGGTCGGGACAATTACAGAAGAAAAAAAAAAAGGAGTTCGAAATTCAAAAATGGCTCGATGGTGTAAACTATGCGGTTCCCAACCTGGGGATGGAACACAATGTCATGCTCAGATGTCCCGCTGACGACCAAAAGCAACAAAAATCTCTAGAAATTATAAAGAAATACATTCTTTCGTATTTCAGGTTGTTTGGGAACATACAATAGTAGGCTCTAAGGTAGTATTTAGCTACTTATCCAAGGACATGGAGGAAGGTTACCCAGGTGACCTGGTCACCACCGTGACCTACGAAGTGACAGATGACAGTAAACTTTACGTGGACTTCAAAGCTTCCACCACAAAGAAAACTGTGGTCAATCTTACTAACCATTCGTATTTCAACTTGGCGGGACACGATGGTGGTGCGCAGGAGTTGTATAAACATTATGTGGTCATCAATGCTGATAAGTGAGTGGTCTCGATTATTTAAAACAAGTTTTTAACAACAAAAAAAAACCAAAAGCGAAAAATCAACCTATATGTTCCTAAATCAATGTATTTTGAGTAACCAAGCAAAAAATCAACGTAGATCAATCAAGTTGGAATCATTTTAAGCTTTACGTAATTACTTTGCTTATTCAATAGCCTAAAGCCTCGTGCAGACAAGCGCAACGCGACGCCGGTAATTGTTCTACCGTGAAGTTTTCTTAGAAATTGTATTGTTAGAGCCAGCATGCACGAGGCTTTAAACTACCGAATCTAAATTTAAAAACAAAACCCGCTGACTTGAGAACCTTCTCCTTTTCTTCGTCGGTTCAAAACAAAAACTTATCTGTGAGTAATGTTTACTGACTGACTATCTTGAAATATCATTGTCCCGATTGTTTTTATATCTTGGCACTCATTTTGATAGCGTCGAAATGCAACAAAAGCAAGTTAGCGGAATAGGTTACATAATATATCAACGTCTATTATATATTACATTTTTTGTACCTGTCATTTGGACAAGTAGTTTGTAGTAGGTACCTAGTAATAAGAATCATATTCGCAAAACACATATTGACAGGTGTCAAGAACGTATTCTGTCGACGCCGACGGCCGCGGACTGTACATTTTACCCAATGTTTATAAATGAGCTTGTGCACTACCATCATACCTATTTCTTTGACCAAAGAAGATGACTATTCTGTCTAGAATCACCGAGACGGACTCCAACTCTATTCCAACTGGTGGATTCTGCGCTGTTCGAAACACCCCATTCGACTTTACTCTCCAGAAGAAACTGGGCGACGCAATGTCAGCTGGGGCCAATCTCTTTGATGACAACTACTGTGTGGAGACCCTTGGAAAGCAGGTGAGAACAAACATAGGTAAACTATCTCTTTCATCAAGCAGCATTACTGTTTTCTAGTTTTTAATGATACCTGTGTGTCCAGCACATTCAACATTTCAGCTTGTTAAGTAAGTTTAGATAACCAGTCTTACCAAAGGGGTATCGTATTACCCAGTAACTGGGTTGTGGAGGTCAGATAGGCCGTTGCTCCATGTAAAATACTGGTAAGTATTCAGCTGCATCCGGTAAGGTTGAAAACCGACCCCAACAGTGTTGGGAAAAAGCAACGCTAGGCAGATGATGACGTTCCTTTAGATAAAAAAAAAAAAAAAAAAATAAGTTTATTTTTGTTTTTAGTTAAGTAGTTAAGTTTTTTTTTTTTAGATTTGCAGTTACAACTTTATCTAAAGCGCTATGTCCATTTGTAAGCTTTAATGATTTGGTTGTAAAAGTAACTTTAGCTACACAAATATGAACATTATTTATATTACAATAAAGTTCATATCCGCACACTTGTTCACATTTGCTAATACAAATGTGGACATTTTTGTGAGTAGGTACATTCACATGAACGTTTACTAACCAAAGTAAAGTCAAGTCAAAGTGCAGTTTGGGAATATCACCTTAAGCCAACTATAACGCAATTTTACGCAATGATTGAATGTCGATAGCAGACATAGTTCTTAATAACAACGCCTACATACAACAATTCAATTTAAATAAATAAATAATCATTTTAAAAAACGGTTTGCAGGTACTAACTCTTGCAGCTTCCGTAACCCATCCGCCTTCAGGCCGCTACCTCGAAGTCCACACCGACCAGCCAGGAGTTCAGTTGTATACTTCCAACTTCCTACCCGCTCCAACGGAACCCGCCTTGGTTGGCAAGAACGGGGTTGGTTACCGTCGCCACGGAGCTTTCTGTCTAGAAACCCAGACTTACCCAGATGCTGTGCATCATACCAACTTCCCCACAGCGTTCTTAGTTCCTGGTGAGGAGTACTTACATCGTGTGGTGTATAAGTTTGGGGTGTATAATCCTCATGAAGTTGTTGAAGCGCCTTCGGTAACGCCAGCTTAAAAAGTAGGGTTCAGGGTGCTACAATTCGATTCAAACTTAATGGCGGCTCGGAAGTTAGCTACTCGCTGCGCAGCACCGCACCCCTCACCCCGCTGACACATGAAATTGTTACTGCGCAGCGACTCGCCTCATGTTCCGAGCCGCCATTAAATTTGAATCGAACTGTACAAGGATCTTGAGGCGCGCGAATGACATTGACAGGGTGGCGCTGTTGGTAAACATTTGTTAAACTGTCATTGTCATTGTGTATTGATAAAACAAGATGGCGGCGTTAGTTCCGATTATGGCCACGCGCCAAAAGAACCTTGTTCCTACTTGAAGAATGGAAAGTAATGGCGAAGTTACCAGTCCTCCAAATAAACTAAGATCTGTCAGTCGTGCCCAAATAGTAATTGCTGGGGTTATGGCGTTAATGTTTTTAGGTGAAGATAATAATTTAAAGAAAAATATTTTTATAGGTAAGGTGCAGCGGGGCAATTTCGACAGCGGGAAATTTCAACTAATCTTAATAACTTCTACATTTTACTTTATTTGAATAAGTGCCATCTATGACCGGATAGCTCAAAAGCAATTTCATAATTTCTACAAAGATGGCACTGCTAGACCCAATACTGTTAGATCGACACGGCCATTTTGTTTTCTTCTCTTTTTCTTGTTTGCACGTGCAAATTAGTGTCTCACATTTTTGCGAAAAAAAGTTGTAATTAATGTGTTTTTCGAAGATTTTCAAAGGTAAGACATTTAATTAAAGCCTATTTCATGTTTTTGGCTATTTTTTTCTGTTGTAACTTGCGTTTTAACAGCATTTTGGTGTGAGTTTGAATAACCCCACCTGGATTGTAATGGCGGCTAATTTCGACTTTTTTGCAGTTGTAATTGCCCCACCAGATTTTATATGGAAATGAACAAACACTAGTGATGTTCATGTTTCGACATGTTTTGTCGATGTAAATACTTTACAAATACTTAACTTGTAGCTATATTATTGTAATCTTTCTATTCGCAGGATCGCAACACGATTCAAATAGATGCATTTCGAGGGATTTTTCAATTTCTTACTACTTTATTAATTTATTGCAGATGGTTCGCCACTATAGAAAAAAAACGGACATTTATTATGACTTTTGTTAATTTTTATATTTGTTAGATTTTTAATTGCTGTTTTAAAACTAAAAAAGACAGATGAATCTTGGTCCTAAATTATAAAATCGCGTATTTATATTGCCGATTGTATATTATGACCGATTGTAGATTTAGGACGAGGGGTGCTGTGGTTCTATTATACATATTCCTTTCTTAAAATGAAGTTTTGATTTATGATTAGTGAGTAGATATAGTACCTTTAGTAGATAGCAGACCAAAATTATTTATTGGTGTATCTATCGACTTATTTTTTATTACGTTCCCATCACTATTAACTATGGCGAGCAGTCGAAATTACCCCGCCTAAACCTTTAATGTGTTTTTATTCAAAAATGAGCCTAGCTGCATAAATGACAAGATTAAATTTATATTACCATCCCTATAAAAAAACTCTGCAACTGACTAACATCAAGCTAAGAGCTCTAGAAGAGAAATTATAATTAATAGTTGAAATTGCCCCACGGAGGGGGAATTACAACTATTTTTGCCTTTTTTGACAAAAACACATTTTTAAGCCTATCTATTGAATATTTTTCAATATGAGTTTGTAAAAATAATACACAGATAATGACTCTGGAGCGTCAATACATTATATTTTTAATAAAACTATATCATCTAATATTTTTATACCTTCAAAGTTGTGGTTTAGGTTTTACCAGTCGAGATTGCCCCGCTGCACCTTAGGTAGTTTATTCTTCTACTTGCCTACCTAAAAACATCCGTCACAAACACACGTCCGCGTGAAATTTCTTGTTTCAGCATAAAATAAATCATAAAACACTCGTCAATATTGTAGCTTCCCATTAGTGTAAGAATTATCAAAACCGGATCCCTACATAATATAAACTCACTTTGACTTCTTTTTAACCGACTGCCCAAAATGGAATAGGTTAACAATTCGGTTGTATTTTTTACCTATAGATTTGATTCACGACTGATATTTCTCCAGTTTGCTTGGTAAATACTAGTAAATAGTAGTTATTAAGTATAATTATTAAAATTTATTTTTTTGGAATTATATATTTTGATCTGGCAGTTTAATATTTTGTTGCCATAATTTATACATAAATAGTGCCATTTATTTAAAAAAAAAATGTCAACTTGATTTACCTTTTTGGAATAAAACTACGTTATACCTAAATATTGTTTTATTTTCTTAAAAGGTTATACCTCAACATTGTTTTATTTTCCTAAAAGGTTAGCATAAAGCACAGACAACGATAAAAAATTGGCGAATTAAAACATCTTAATTAAAAATGACCTACTTCACATTCACTTGAAATGTTGTTAAAAATAAATGTCATGAATTCATGATTTAAAAAAACATTATTTCTATTTAAACTAAATGCAGTGTATTAAATTAAAGGCGTATGATTCAAAATTCACCATAGACAATTAATCAATAAAGTAGTACGAGGAATAATCTTTCATTACAAGGTAAAATTATCGGTTAGACTTATTAATCAAAATGTATGAATAATGGATTCGAAATAATTATCTTCCTTTTGAGCGCCACGAAAGACACCCAAAAAAAAATTGTTAACTAAGGTAACATTTTTTTCTAAATTAGTTCTCTCTGGAATGCTTGCAAATTCGGGCATTATTTTGACAAGCCTCTTCGAGATAAAATGCTATACTGGCACTAATACATGCGAGCCATTGCGAGCAGCTATCGGCAAAGTTAGTATGAAAATACACAATGTCATGTTTAGCGGAACGAACTTTTTAATTCGAAACATGGCAACTGAGGAGGTATTTTATCAAAGATTTTATTTAAATTTCGAACGGGGAAATTGAGTGGTTTTAAGTAAAAAAGAACCAATGAACATATTAGCGCGTGATTTTTTTTTGCTTTTGTCTTTGATCCATTATCCGCATTTTCAAGTAAAATATTCTACATGTCCTACTTAGTTTGAATGTCCGCGCATTATTTGAGAAAAGTACTATACAAGCCTTGGCCATAACCAGGCATTGATAATTGTTTCATGACGTTCGTCCATCAATGCCTCTTTTGCCGGCCGCCGCAGTAATGTACTATTTTATGGACACCATATTTTTACGGCTGTGGTGTCACAGTGGCAGTGCACTTATCAATATTGGCGCCTATACTCATATAGTCTTTCGCGGCGTTCAAACGGCAATAAGTCACTTAACACTGCAAAATTACAATCTAAAAATTGATTTAACCCTATAATGATGTGTCGAGACCATTTTTCCTATTTTGGCCGTTGTCCCCATTCTGGCCGTTCTCCCCATTTTCTTTGTACGTGTCCCCCCAAGTCAGGTTGAGGCTCCTCTTCATGCAGTCATCCAATGGGGGGATTAGAGAGCGAGGCAGCAGGAACGTCGATAGATTGAACAGATCCAAGAACACTTTGTAGCGGTCGCTAGAAAAAGAAAGCAAAAAAATATTATTAATTAGGCTATCTACTTTCATTATTTTCGGGTGGTTTTCCGGATTATTAGTTTCCAGTGGCTAGCACTAACCTTATACATGGTAAAATAACTGAAATTCTCTAAAGAAGTCGTTGTAATCATCAATAAAAACAACTTTTCTGAAACATGCTTGGAAATTCGAGCATTACTTTGACACCCTTCTTCAAGAAAATCGAAAATATAAAATCATCATCATAAAATCGGTAATGTTACTATGAAAATCCATATCTATCCTGTGTAGCGGCCAAATAAATTACTATGAAAACTCATATCTATCGTGTTATTTTAAAATGGAACGAACTTTTTACTTCAACACATGGCAACCAAGGACGTATCTCCGGGCTGCTACTGAGAAATTCCTGATTGAAAAGCTCAACAACGCTTTACCTGGGGATCGAAACCCAGGCATTAGCACTAGCGACCACTAGATCAACGAGGTACCTAGTTTTATAGGAGTCGTTTATAAATATTGTTGTTAGTTACCTTAGCGTAGAGCGGAGGTACTGGTATCCAGATGAGCCGCCTGTACCGAGCTGTTGTGATCCTATCATCCGTTGGACCATGATGACGTGGTTGTCTGATATAAACAAATATATAGTTTAATTTTTTTGCAAGGGGCTTGTAGCTAATAATATAAGGGGATCGCCCGATCCGATATTTATATATTATATTCTATTCACGCAACGTGGTTTCGATGCACGTTACCGAGCTGTTGCACATAATGACGTAGTTATTGCAGTGCGCGTGCGAAAGGCTCTCCGTGAACGATTTTGATGCGCTTTAGACTGAGTAAAGGGAGAATAATTAATGTCTTCAAAACTACAGTGATCTTAACTGTGGCGGAGCTGGGTATATTTTGCCCACACTCCTTTGTAGCGTTTTTTGATGATAGATCAATTTTTTTCAAGAAAAAAATAACTAGGTATGCTATAAGCTTCTACTCCGTTCACCTAATATACCCTCTTTTTTTTGATACGGTAGAAAACGTCATACGGTATGTTAATAAATATATCTAAAATCGCCAACCCGTCTTAAGTAAGCGTGGTTATCAATGCTGGTGCCTCCTCTGTATGAGAAGTATTATTACTCACATCGCCACTTGGTGATGAGACTGTCCATGTCCATGAGGAGGGTGAGCAGCTGGTGCGGCTGCGAGAACCGAGGCTCGTCCCTGTAGAATGTGATCATGATGGCGCCTTGTAATGCCTTGTGCGATAACCTGGAACAGGAGATAACGTTAATAAGCATAAATACTAAACTAAAAGCCAAAAGAGCCGCACGGGTCGATCTATCAGGTTAAGCTGCGCTTGCCGGGGTTGGTCCATGGATGGGTGACCATCTTTACATACTGAGACTCCTCCGTACTTCGGAAAGCACGTAAGCCGTTGGTCCCGGCTGTCATTCGTGGATCTTTGACAGTCGTTACGAGTCGTCAAAAGCCCGAAAGTCTGACAACCAGTCTTACCAAGGGGTATCGTATTACCCAGTTACTAGGTTGTGGAGGTCAGATAGACAGTCGCTCTATGTAAAATACTGGTATTCAGCTGCATCCGGTTAGACTGGAAGCCGACCCCAAATTGATTGGGAAAAGGCTAGGTAGAATGAGTTGCAGTCAAAACGTGCGATAGGATAGTGAATATACTGAATACTAGCAGCGCCCCGCGGTTTCACCCGCATAGGTTTCGATCCCGTGGGAATATCGGGATAAAAAGTATCCTTAGTATCTCATCCAGGTTATAAACTATGTGCCAAATTTCATCCAAATCCGTTCAGTAGTTTTTGCGAGTTTGTGAAAACCATTTTTGGATTCAAGAATTCGTTTGCGAATCATGTGTGTACCCCCCTTGCCAGCTACATGGTTAGTTCTGGATATGTGGAAAAATTCTCAGCAGTAGTATATATAACGAAATTAAAAGGGAAACTATCACAGCTAAGTAGGATCTACAAGTTAACGAGTACCTAATTATCGACCAAGTTACATTTGCAGTTGCAAAAACATGTTCTTCCATACATTTTGTATGGGAGAACATGTTTTTTAACAACAATTTTAAGTTTGTTCTTGGGATAATACATCCCAGCTATGGAACCCGGCGACAGATTAGGGCTTAGACTTATAACATCCCTCTTATAAGTGTTAAAAGAAGCAAGAACATGGAACAATGCTACTTTTAAAACTGCTGTATTGGATACTGACCTCCTTTCTCCTCTGGACCTGAGCGCGTCATGGACGGCTGGGTCGAAGATGGAGCGGTAGATCTCGCGACGGTTCTCAGCGTCCTGCAGGCGATGACGACGTACTGTCTCGTTGGTTTCCAGCTGAAAATTATCCAATATTTCGTTTGAACCCTTAATAATAGGAGGCCTTGCAATGTTTGAAACAGTTTGTATAAAATAGAATAGAATATAATAGATACTCTTTATTATGTACACCATAAAAAAAAGTGAAAGTGGAAAAATCTAGTATCACAAAACATACCTACAACTAAAGGCAAGGAACATATAGATACGAAAATCTTTAGTTAAATATGTTCTGTGATACTAAATTTTTCCACTTTCACTGTTCACATTTTCTAAGGAGATTTAACCTAGGGTAGGTGCTCCAGTGAATGAACACACCCCAGTGAATGAACAAAACGAAGATTTTAAAACAAAATAAGAAATTAAGATATTTTTACCAAACGTAGTATTTTTTTTCGTAATTGCAAGTCCTTTTTCTATTAAAGTGGCAAAAGTCCTTTCGTATGTCACTTTTCATTTTCAAATGACGAGCGTTTAAAGTTGCCAGTGTAGGTGTTACTGTGTATTTGTTCGGGCAAGAATTTAGGACTCGGGTAAGAAGCAAAATTTTTGATATCACATTGTAGCCGTAATTGAAGTATGTACTATAAGTTATTTATTTAATCGAATAAAGGATAGTTGTACTATAAGTCTCAAATTGATTTAATTGCTATTTTAGCCAGTTTTAAGTAAATTATTAGGTATCCCAGCATTGGAACTAAAAATCGTTTGAAATCCGGTGAATGAACGCCCGTTCATTCACTGGACAAATGTCAATTTCATATTTTTATTAAAATACGTAGGATATTAATAAGCCATGTGATTCATGTTTTGGGAGTAGTTTTAATAATAGATTTCTGATCTTTAGGCCAGTATTGGGACAGGTATGTTCATTTATTGGTTCTTAAAATCTAGTGAATGAACTAACATTTTTATCATGTTCAAATATTATTTTACATCATGAAGACGGGACCAATAAATGAACACAATATTTTGAGCTAGATTTCATACTTTTAAGACCTATATTTTATTTTTATATTTTTTTATTATTATTGTCCCTTTACATTACCAAGATTCCAATATAAATAAATTCGAAAGGTTTCGATATACCCAAGAAACATTGGAAAGAGCTCATAGGTCCATTGCTCATAGAGAACTAACTATTAATAATGCAAGTAATGTTTTTAAGATACCAAAATCCACCCTAAATAATAAATATAATAATAAAGTTCCCTTGCAAATAAAAATGGGTCCTCTATACTAACTCAGTGTGGATAAAGAGGCTAAGATTGCTGAGTGGTTAACCGGTCAAAGGTACAAAGAACATAATATTCAAATGATAGAAGATGAAAAGAGAACAAAAGAAGAAGAGAAAGAAAATGAACAGAAAAGGACAGCAGAGGCGAAAAAAATTGAAAAAAGAAGAAAACAGGAAGACGAAGAAAACAAAAAGGAAAGAAAGATGAAGAAAAGCCTTCGCGAAAGTGTAACACTAATGGGCACGAAGAAAGCTCTGAAAACAAAAAAAAACAAAGAAGTCACGTAAAAAACTACTAAACTATAAAGATTTAATGATTAGGTAAGAGTTGGAAGACATTAATTACTATGTTAAAAAAAAAATTGTTAGTGTTGTACCTGATTTTGAGGCAGAGGATTTATGATTGTTTATTAAGTTGATTATTGGACTGCATTTTTTATAATAATAAGGATTTTTTTGTAGTATTAATTGAACAAAAATTGTGTTCATTTACTGGGTTTTATTTAGTTCATTTACTAGAAAAAATCGTTCATTTACTGGGGTTTTAGGGTATTTTTCAATTTATTGTTAAATATCTAAGAAATTATACAGGTTATGTCGTAAATCCAACTTAAAAAATATTTTTGAATATAATCTTATCACGAAAATATAGCTTTGCACCGTATTCCTTAGAGGCAACATACTGTAATATTTTTTTGAAGTTCGATGATCGCTTAAATGTTCATTCACTGGAGCACTTACCCTATTATGCACGTATAAATTAGTACAAATTAGCACGCCAAAAACAAGTGCTGTATTGAACTTTTTATTGCCTGTTATTATAATTTGCATATCGTATTTATACTTTAATCGCCTCTGTGGTCTAGTGGATGACCACCTGGGTTTGGTTGGTGGTAGGGCTTGTTCTAAGTCCGCCTGGCTAACTACCACCATCTTATCTAAGTCTGTCGCCATAACAACAATGTTACCAGCATTGGTGTGTTCCGGCAGTAAGAGGTAAGATAGCTAATTCCTCTTTGGTAGAGGATTCCGGGTGAAGCTAGCTTCCACCTTCGGCCTGATCATCACTTATCATCAGGTGAGGTACAGGCCAAGAGCTTCCCCGATGTGGTTAAAAAAATATGAGTACACTATATGTAGAATAATTATCCTTTTAACAAAATAACCCTTAATGAGATTAAGAAGACCCTTGAGCCAAAAGTTGGTGCTCACCGCAGCAGCATCAATATCTTCCTTGATCTGTTTGTTGACGGCGGCCTGGAACTTGCCCCAGAAGTTGAACCCGTGGGTGGTGAGACCTGGAGTGCGCTCCAACCAGCGCTCGATCAGTGCTAGGAGAGCTGGCTCCTGTTCCGACCTGGAAGAGGCAATGGGTGTCATTACATCATTGAAGAAGACGTTTAAATTGGGCTGCACAAGCTGGGCTAGATTACAGGGTTACTGGTAGCAATATGTCAGCAATCCAGGGTGTAGAAGAGGTCATTTGCAACCAATATAAATAGCAATAATACTGTAACTAGTGGAAGGGCAGAATGTCCTAAGATAGCTTAGTGTCGTTTCTGTAATCAGTAAATCTGGGTGTAATAGTAAAACGTAGCTTACTTTTGTAGATTGTCCATAGCTTCAGGATCATCACCGAACACCGTCTGATAGCTCTGGTTGTACTTGACGCGGAGCGCCTGCTTCAGACCCAGCTGGAAACAGAAACAACAAGGAGATTATTAGCAAAAGCATAGCATAATCTGTCTATAACGTTCCCACGAATCTCCAGAGTGCAGTGATTACGACCCCCGATTGTTGATTCGACCCCCGATTGTTGATTTGACCCCCGATTGTTGATTTGACCCCCGATTTTGAGTTGATTGATGTCTTGCAAGAAACACCAATAAATATCCAGTTAGTACCTATAGGGTATAGGGGCTTTTTAATGTCGTGTTACTTTAAAATCTATTGATTAAAGTCTCGTGTAGACTGGCGCGACCCGACTCTAACAATACAATATCTATGAAAACTACGGTAGAACAATTACCGGTGTCGCGTCGCGCCAGTATGCACGAGGCTTTGCGGCTGTCATTATTGGAAACTATAGTGAAGTGATGTTTATGGCTAAAATAACCATAGGCAGTGCAAGGTACCTGAGCATGTCGCTTGTGCGAGTGCTTCTAAACAGTGCAAGGTACCTGAGCATGTCGCTTGTGCGAGTGCTTCTAAACAGTGCAAGGTATCTGAGCATGTCGTTTTTGCGAGTGCTTCTACACAGTGCAAGGTTCCTGAGCATGTCGCTTGTGCGAGTGCTTCTAAACAGTGCAAGGTACCTGAGCATGTCGCTTGTGCGAGTGCTTCTAAACAGTGCAAGGTATCTGAGCATGTCGTTTTTGCGAGTGCTTCTACACAGTGCAAGGTTCCTGAGCATGTCGCTTGTGAGAGTGCTTCTAAACAGTGCAAAGTTCCTGAGCATGTCGCTTGTGCGAGTGCTTCTACACAGTGCAAGGTTCCTGAGCATGTCGCTTGTGAGAGTGCTTCTAAACAGTGCAAAGTTCCTGAGCATGTCGCTTGTGCGAGTGCTTCTAGACAGTACATGGTACTTGAGCATGTCGCTTGTGCGAGCTAACCACGCGAGTTACATGATGTATGCAGTACTTACTCATAATATAGACACCGGACCAGCCGTTTGTATCGAGGAGCAGGTATCACCTGTACCATATCCTCACTTTGCTAAGTGTTATAAAATTACCTTGTTTTCGAGCAGACGAAACTGTAAGCTCTGGAACCCGGAGGCAGGTCGCAGGTAGTGCCGAAAGTCCATGAAGTCTAGCGGAGTCATCGTCTCCAGAATCATCACTTGGTCTACTAGCAGCTGGAAACAGAAACGTATTCACTTAAGGTTGGGTTTTGCCTGAAGCATGACAGATATTATGTGAAAAGTGAGAAAAGTGTGTGGAAGGTGATGCATTCCTCAGCTGCTAAAAATCTCACCGTGATAATGTAGGTAGTGAGTTGGTAATCCGTGCCATCGGGTGGAATGAGAACTTATCTACTAGTTAATTGCGATTTTTACAAAACATATCGGCAGTTGTTCAGCTAGTGTAGTACTTCGCTAACAATAAAACTGTTGCGACGTTGAGTTCACCATTAATCTAAGAGACGGTAGAACCCATGAGATAATTTCAAGATCAACAGACTCAGGCTCTCTGAACTGTCCCGATTTGCTCAGTAGGGTGTTATTCCATTTGCCACATAATCTGCCAAGAAGTTCCAATATTTAGTCTTCTTTCTTTGTCCAGGCAGTATTTCTTTGGAACGCGCTCCCTCTGAACATCAGGATGGCAACCAGTCGGTTATCTTTCAAAGTGAAGGCTCGTGAACACATTCGTAAGAAGAAGTTGGCAGAGTCATTGCAGGGCTGACATGCTGGATTTATTTTCTCCTCAACCTATCGCTGTTCCTCCTGACAAAGTTTATTCTGTTTATATGTAGATGTATGTATTTATTCTTTTTCAAGTTATGCTATCCCTTATGTAGCACCTGCCATGTTTTGTCTCTGCATCACCCTAAAGTTTACTGGTAGAAAATGCCTCAGGCATTAATTCCGCCTTTGTGCAGTATGTTTTTTACTTGTGCATAAAGTTTTAATAAATAAATCAACAGTTTGCTTGCCGATCAACAACGTGGATTTCCCCACATTCGATAAATTACAGATCTGCTACCTACCGCTATAGGTAAGTAAGTAGGTATGCAATTATCCGGTAGATGCAGTTGCCACTATAATTGCTCATAAAGGCTCCGAGCAAAAAGGCGCGACGCGATATAGATAGAACAATTTCCGTAAAGTTTTCATAGAAATTGTTCCATCAGAGTCCCGTCGCGCCTGTCTGCGGGCGCCTTAATTGGGTACCAAGAAATAGGTAGTAGGTAGGTACTAAGTTATACTACGGCTACAAGGAAGAACATTTTTAAAACACACTTCAATTGGAGAAGCTGTCATGATCATGGCTTAATGCAACCTCATAATATAGGTACAGCAGAGTTAGTTTAAAAATCTTATTTGCGATTATATCCAAGGGAACTGCCTCGTTGGTCTTAATGGTCACAAGCGCTACTGCTGAGCTTGAGGTCCTGGGTTCGATTCCCGGGTCGGGCAAAGTGTTATTGGGTTTACCTGTTTATCCATCTGGAATTGCTCAGTAGCAGCCTGGAGTCTGGATTTGTGCCCGGTTGATGCCAATAGGCTCGCCCCCTATTACATGGGACTTAAACATAACTGGCGAAATGTGGGTGTATTATAGGTACACCTCTGCCTAACCCTTCGGGCCATACAGGCGTGATGTTATGTTATGTGGTATCCAAGGGAATTAGCCCAAATATTTAACCTTTTACTACAACATCAACTCTGAAACCAGCTGTTCCATACATTGTGAATTTGTGATCGACTTCTGATCGTTTTCGAGCGGCTTGTCCAGCACCCTACTAATTGCGTAAAACACGATCCTTTATAATCTGAATCATGTTGAAAGATATTGCTAATCCATTGCTGCATATGTTCGAAAAATTTGTCAGCTTATAACGCGGTAAGTAACGCAATGAATGTTGTTGAACTGTCCAAATGAAATAGATTGTGATTGATCATGTGTTACGTAATTACGGTTCAGGTTTAAGTCTCGTGCAGACTGGCGCGACGCGACAAGTGAATTTTTCTTAGAAATGGTATGGTTAGAGTCACGTCACGCCAGTCTGCACGAGGCTTTAATTTCTAGATATAACGCTGCTTACAATGTCGTCTTGTGAATAATGTGAAAGTGTTAGGGAAAGTTGATACTCGATACATCGGACGATAATTCAATAACCGCAATGTAAATAGGTATAGGATACTGACTGTTATGTTATGGCCTGCAGTCTAGAATGTAGGGACCGAAACCGGTATTATCAATACCTACCGGTATTTTATCGGTTACAACATTTATATTTTTACAGGTATTTTTTAAAGGTTACCTTTATTAATACCGGTTACCGAAATAAAAATTACCTCTATCTTAGACGTGCCGTTGGCATTAGTCAAAGCGCGCGCATTGCCTGTGTGTGTGTAACCGGTATTAAAACGGTAACCTAAAAGAGGTAACATGTTTCTTCTTCTTGGGTCCCAGATAAGATAAGATAAGATAAGATAAGATTTATTTATTTGCATAGAACGTAGGTAATGAATACATTTAGGTGTTACAATATTTTAGATCCTTGTACATTCTGCCTCATGGCATGCAAAATTTTATTAACCTATACAATATTAATTTTTAATTTACTACAATACATTATTAACTATTTTAATTATTCCATTTATTTAAAGCTACTGTATTACTTAATATATGAACATGCATTAAAAAGACTTATCATTTAAAAAATCTGCTAATGAGTAATAACATTTTTTTACTAATAATATTTTTAAGTATTTTTTACTTAGAGGTTGCTCTTTAATATTTTTAGGTATATGATTATAAATCAGAGGAGCCATACACATAACACTTTTCCTCAATAAAGCAGTTTTATATTTACCTAAGCATAACTTATCTTCGTATTGGGTTCTTAAAACTTGTAGTCCTGTTTCTAGTACTTTTCAAAGTCGGGAATAAGTGATCATTTGTTTTAACAAAAATGGCTATTTTATTTATGGATAGTGGTAACCTTAGTCGTAGAAGTAATTATTCGATGCCTGTTCCGTAATTTATAAAGGTTTTCGGTACCCGCTAGAATGATACTCAAGCATTAAGATTTGAGTAAAGATTGGCACGAAATCAGACGGGAATCAATATACCTACAGCGCGTGTCAGAAAGGTCTGGTCAAATTTAAGGGTAAGAATAAGAATAAGAATCATTTAATCGCATAAAATACAGGTGTCACCAGATGTACAAGTTAGTGGTTTTAAGTACTGTCCATATTTTGCCTGTTTAGGGCATGCAATTCACCTAATTATAGATCTAATAGGTATCTACTTATAAGATAGTGAACAGAAATTATACCTATGTTTTAACATAATTTTCAGTTATATAGTTACTGAAGGTACTGGTGAGCAGTGGTGGCCCAGCAGTGGTAACTTTTCTGTTACCCACTTCATCCCTTTTTACAAAATCACAGATTGCGAGAGGAAAGATTAAAGACAGGATTAGAGAGGAAAGACACCTCAAAAACTTTACTACTTGTCACCAGCAAAATCTAGTTTTATAAGATCAGAGGTCAGAAAATTATAATAAAGCACGTTGTTTTGATCAATAATAGCGTTAATAACATAATATTGATAAATTATCAATACGGATCACATGTTACTTCTTACATCATACGAAATAGATATATGAGCTCACCACCACATAATTACAACGCGTGAAAAATACCGATACACATAGGCAAGATAATAAGACAACGCGCCCACAGAGTCAAAACACATTTGTCTTGTAAGTATCAAACGTTTAGACAACTTTGATTACAATTTGGACCAGTTTTATTGTGTGTGTCTGCCTTTATTGTTTTCATAGAAGGATACCTAGTCAGTAGTCTATAAGTGGTCAGTTTAAAAACAGTCTTAATCTTGACTTAGGCCGGCCCACGGCTTAACAGGCACCTTAATAGCGTTGTACACGATTAATCACAATCTGAAATGTTTTGAAACAGATTGCTAATAGTGACCGCTGGAAAACAGTCACTACACTTACCACACGGTGGGTGCCTGAGGATGGACGGAAGAAGAGACGACCTAGACGCGTACCGCAAGGGCTGGATCGAGGACCGAGATGGCCTTGGAAAAGGATGCTTGGAAGGATTTGGGGGAAGCTTTTGCTCGGCAGTGGGACAGTGTAAGCTAATCCTGTCATATCGTGTTTCACTTAAACTCCGCCCCTATCCGAAATTAACCGAAACTTTTATTTCAGACTAGGTGCTGCCCGCGGCTTTACCCGCGTGGAACTTAATTCTTTTTCTAAAATAAAAGTAAGTTTACGCCTAAATTACTCCTTATAACATCAGCAACCTTCAGTGAAAGTCCCGTCAAAATCGGTCCAGCCATTTTGGAGATAAGCCGGAACAAACAGACAAACAAATATTTAAAAACTTTTTTTTTTAATAAAGGAACTTTTTTTTTTTTTTAATTACCTATAAACTTTCATATCCATTTAGTAAAAAGCTGTTATTATGACATTAGTAACAGAAACTTCAATTTTATTTATTTGTACAGATACATATTATAATGATTCGGTTACGGTTACGGATAGATATTAATTTCGAATATCTGAATTCCTTTATTTCTTTCATGTCCCATAGTTTTGGTTACGGTAACGGAGCACCTTAACATCCCTGCTTCATGAATATGATGATGACATAGTCGGCCCATCAGTCAAGTCAGGATTCATACAAACAATAACGTCCATCGCTTGTTTAGGACGTGAGGTAACAAATTATAATCTGCTATTATTAGATGTAGAACTAGATTTAATGTCATACATAATTAAATTTAGTCGAATATTTAAACATTGATATTATAATAGCACTTCACGCGGGCAATGAGTAATCTACTCCTGATTGTTTTAATCGAATCTAAGTACTTAATTTGAGTCGAATTAGTATCAATAAAAATCACAATCGATTCGTTACACTCGAAGAAAACGGCAGATAACTACCGATAATGTTGCTTTGCAATTCATTTTAAAAGTGTTTTAATTAAAAGTTCAAATTAATTCAAGATTATTATTGAACAAAAATGTTTTATGCATGGGTTTGAATATCACGCGATCTAAGATAATATTATGTCGGCAAATCGCTTCGTCTCTAACCGACAGAACGCGTAGCATGACTACCATAGAAACGGGTTTTGTCGACGGAAGAATAGAAAATATGACAGATTGTGAATCTATCATTTTGGCTATTCTTCCGTCGAAAACCGGTTTATTATAGAAAAAATGCGAAAAAAAAACAGCATTAACATGCTATGTTTTTTTTTTCGTTAAGTTAACTAACGTTTTTTTTGTGATCTTGTGGGCCTGGAGCCAAAAACAAAAAGCATACAGACCTACTATAATATCTTATTGGCATGTTTTTTAACCAAAACGAGGAAGCTCTTGGCCTGAATCTCACCTGATGGTAAGTGGTGTGTAGTGGTGGTTGATGGTGTTACTTTTCAACGGCGCACGCTGACAGGGTAAATTGAATAGATTGTTATCGTACGCCGTTGACAACATGACACAAAGTGACAAATATTTGAATAGACTCTAGTTGTCACTTGTGGCGTATGGCGATACCGTTCAATGTAGGTAATAATGGTTGTCCAAATACAGAGCGTTGTTCTTATTTGTCACCTTTAATTAATATCAAATACTACACTACTACACTTTAGCATTAGACAATTAATGACAGCTAAGTATCGACAGTTATTTTTTGATATTGTTGAAATGACTGCACTTTAGGCTAACTTTTTAAATGTAAATGGTATTAAAGATAACATTGCTTTGTATTTATCGTGAAATATTTCGAGTTTCGTATACGTTTATATCGTAACAATGAAAGGGTGATAACCGTTATTTGTCTAATGTTATAATAAATAGAGTAAAGAGAAAATGACGGCCGTTATAATATGACGGAACGGCTTTCCTAGGAACCCAAAGATTTAGATTTAGTAGTAACTCGCTGACGGAATAATATTTTGCCACAGCGTGAGCTATTCTCATACAATTCCAGCCGATACAAGAGAAGAAGGGCGCAATAACAGCGCGTCACTAGTGCGAGCCAGATTGTCGATAAAAAATTACGTGTAGATGTCGATACAGGTCAAATGTCAGGGCTCCTCACTATCAGAGTTATTATGCGTAATTATAATCATGTTACTGTGACGTATGGAATAACTTTACCGCTTTAGTACCAGAGAGTGTTCTCAGAAATATTAAAGGAAAGGACAGTTTGCTGGTATGAAGAATGAAGCTCAAGTGAAGGTTGGAAATTATCCCATGGGAACGTGGTATCGAGATAAAAACTATACTAGGTCTTAACGCAGGTCGGAGCTTACCTGGATGTGTAATCTTATGGAAATAAACGATAACAGACTGAGTTTCTTTCGTATTTACAATATGTATGATGTGGGCTTGTTGCCAAATGAAAAGTGCACTACCAACATGCCATCAATTATCAAGTAAGCAAAGTGACAAAAAATCACGTCCCTACCTTCAAAATAAGCACGATTCTGTTGAGCCTCTTCAGTATTTCCATGGTGTGGCTCTCATCAAGACCTTCCACGTCTAGAAGTGCCCGCACGGAGTCCACCTCGAAGATGATCTGCTTGAACCATAGCTCGTAGGCTGGAAACAAAAAAAAACTTAGATTTTGGCCTATAGCAGTTCTGCTTAGGCGGGTTGGCTGGGACACAGGCCTCTCTTTGAGAGTGAGTGGGCCATAATTCATCACGTGAGCGGATTACACATGTCTCCGAAATTTTGGTGTCTGGGACATTTCGGGTATCTTCACAATTTCCTTCGACGTTTTAAGAATGCGTGATAATGAGGGCTGGGGAACGGGTTGATAATCAAGGTTGAGCAACGCTCGCCGATGTTGATCCGTGGAAGGGGGACCACTCCTTTCGTACTAGACCCCTCTGTGACTGTGACATCACGGAGCCGCTGGTCCCGGCTGTCGTTTGTAGACTTCGATTTCATAAAGGGTAGTAAGAACCCCGAAAGTCTTACCAAGGGGTATTGTATTACCCAGTTATATATAGTGCCATATAGTGTGTACTTATCGCTTACAGTACAGTAATCGCGTTTAGGAAGAAGAGTGGGGCGCGTCTTCGTAAATGGCACTATCTATATTGAGTTGTGGAGGTCAGATAGGCGCTCCATGTAAAATACTGGTATTCAGCTGCATCTGGTTAGACTGGAAGCTGACCTCAACAGAGTCAAGGCTAGGTAGATGATGACTGGATGAGGGCCACACCGTGGAGAATGGCAGGAAAGAAGACAAGAGTTCCTCTGTGGTTGAGGATTCCGGGTGAAGCTCGCTTCCACCTTCGGCCTGATCATCACTTACCATCAGGTGAGACTAAGAGGTTCCCGTTGTGGTTAGAAAAAAAAACAAAAGGAGGCCAGCAGTGGATGATTCTGGCCTCGAATGATGATGACCATGGAACAGACGAATGATGTAAATGACTTGGAGTGTTTAGAGGAAGTTGTGTGCCTATTAACAAAACTGTAATAATAGGTCTTCAGCGATATGTTTGTTCACAAAGCTTCAATAATGTTATGAAATTCGATTTGTAATTTGACGTCAATGAATTTTAGTAAGTATTTACTTACCTAACAGCTATTACACATATTACGTAATGATGGTTTAATCAAAGAAAACAATGAAGACTATGATACAATAAAACGCGAAGCTATATAAAACCTTGTTATTCCTAAATATCACCAATTTATTATCATTATCAGTGGTTATAGGGATAAAGGATAGATTGCACACCATCTTGAATCGTGAAGGTGGAATTCTGTAAACAGGTTTTTACATCAATAGGTTGCCTACCTTCCCCATCAATCATAATCTGAATGATTTTTAAAGGATATTGCTAATACATTAAATGCTTCTTATGTTCGAAATGTTTTCGTCTGCTCAACAATGTAAATCCTATCCTACTGATATTATAAATGCGAAAGTTTGTGAGGATGGATGGATGGATGTTTGTTACTCTTTCACGCAAAAACGACTGAACGGATTTGAATGAAATTTGGCACACATGTAGTTTATAACCTGGATTAACACATAACATACTTTTTATCCCGATATTCCCACGAGATCGAGACTTATGCGGGTGAAACCGCGGGGCGCTGCTAGTAACACAATACGCAATGAATGAATTTTGAACTGTCTAAATGAAAACCATTGCTAGATACTATACAGTGTATTACGCAATTACCCCATCAAATCTAAACATTTATTCGCTTATTAAACGACTAGTAGCGCCCCGCGGTTTCACCCGCATAAGTCTCGATCTCGCGGGCATATCGGGATAAAAAGTATCCTATGTGTTAATCCAGGTTATAAACTATATGTGTGCCAAATTTCATTAAAATCAGTTCAGTCGTTTTTGCGTGAAAGAGTAACAAACATCCATCCATCCTCACAAACTTTCGCATTTATAATATTAGTAGGATAGGATACTTAGGAGGTATATTCGAATGTTACATCCTCATCACTGGTATGCGATAATGATCATACGTAACATTTTTCGGTAAGCGAAATTGATCATAACATTTTTCAAGTCAATATTTTTAGTTCCACCATTATTGAATGCGGTGTTTGTTTGAAAAAGTGAAATAATTGTAATATTATAAGACAGTTCAAGTGCAAGAGGTTACATCCGGCGCCTTCCTAAAGATAGTGTCGTTTGCAGACTGCGTAGTCATACTTGAGATAGCGTAGCGTAGATACTGTTTTTTGGGTCACATCATTATGCTCATGCTTGAAGAAAAATATTTTGGATATACAACGTGTTTTTTTATATCCAATAACTCTAGGGTTATATTCCTAATACCTAATACAAAAAGTCCTAGAATATGTGGCCCAAAAACGCATAGTTTGCTGGGGCGGGCGGAGGGGTCTGTCAGACTCTTACTGACTAAAAACCACCCCGGTGTCCCATCTCACACCGACGCCGGGGGTCGCAGGAACGTAAAAATCTTCCGCAACCCCCGATTGGTGCCAGCCCAGTGAACTCCCCCCGCGCCGTCTAAGAGGGGCGCGCGTGGAACACTACGCGCCGCCACCTCGGGTCCTGATGTGTGGGGGGGCACCAGTAGGACCTACATCAACATTTCGCCAGTTATTTTTAAGTTGACCAGCATGTTATTTTTGTATTTTTGGGACTTATTGTGAAGTTACGACACCGAAGTTTGTGTAAGTATTTGTCATCCCTACACTATACACGCTATGTTTTATTGCAATAAGTAGGTGTATTAGAAAATGTCACCTGTAAAAGGCCTAGATGCAATTCTTGAACTTGGAAGTTAGAAAAGACGTAGCATGACTACCGTAGAAGCGGGTTTTGTCGACGGAAGAATAGACAAAATGACAGATAAACAATCACAATCTGTCATGTTGGCTATTGTCCCGTGGTCATGCTATGCGTGCAGAATAGATCAAACAATGCAAAACGTTATTAAGATTTTCCATTCGGCTATTCTCACTAGAAGCCTGTAATCTGGATTTTTGGGCTATTGATGGCGCTCCTCCTATAACATCGGACCGTACCTACAGACACATCTGCCTACCCTTTCGTCTTCAAAAGGATTGTATTCCTTTACAGGCGTGGTTTTATGTTAGTGATTTATGTTTTTACCTTGATGAGTAACAATAAACAAATGCTCATCGTGCACTGGTTTGGACGACTCGGCGCTCAGCATCCTCTGTGCTGATAGAAGCTTGTCCAGCATCAGATATTCTCCATACAGCATTCCGGCCTCGTTGCCAAGGGTATCGCCTTCCTGAGCCATGCTCTCGTCCAACACAGACCTGGGGACACAAATGAAGTTGTTAAATAATCTATCCCATCGTCCATGACGTTATTCAAAAGTAACTTAAGTTACAAATTCAAGTCACCAATGATTTGTCAGAATGTCACAGCATTAAGGCGGCAAGTTAGCGCGCGAAACTCTAGTTTTATTACGTTTATTGTAATTTGCAGGCCAGTGTCAGGTTATAATGTTGATCGTCATTTATCCACGCAATCGCCATCGCTCAGCATAATGCTGCGGCCCTATGCGGGATAGAGCCCCAGTGCTGGTTTTAAAAAACAACACAAGGGCTTTTTATTTGCTCTTAAAATGATGTCCTCATTTCTCTCTAGATTACATACATGTACACGATAATTTTTGTGAATTTCCGTGTCATTTTGATGGAAACAAAGCTAGACAAACATCTCGTCTATTCCTAATAGGTGGTAAAACCAGTTATTCTAATAATTACAACTTATTGTAATAGGTATCAATGATGTTTAGGCACCTATTATTAACAATCTGATCCCAAAGATATCGATAGCAAAGTAATTAAATGATTCTGTAAGTAAGTAGGTTTGTACAAACACTTTTACACGTCAATCATATTTTTTTAAACTTGATGAGGTCGGCACTAGGTAGGTGTACCCAATTAGGTAGGTACTACATAGTTTGCCAGTTGTTTCGCCCGCCTGGATGTCGGTAATGATCCCATCCGGAACTTACAACCGGGATAAACTACGCACAGGAGATAGACTACCCACTATCTGCAAAGGATTCACGGTTACTTTGGTCTCATTGCCCGCCGGGAACCATAACCTTGAAAAGTTGGAGGTGATGGGCTAGTTAGATGGAAAAAGACCTTGCGGCCGGTCACCTAACCGCTGGTCAGACCAAATAACCGCCCCCACTGGATTATCTGTTACGATCGCCCTGAGAAAAGCGTAGAACCGAACGAAGTGGAAGAATATCATAAGTACATAAAGCCACCAAGGACTTTCAGGGGCATGACTTTCAGTACCTACGCGAGCAAGAAGAAGTCTGTGACAAAAACGTTTTTTAATCTTTCATTCTTTTATCTTTTTATGTACTTATTAAAGTCTAATATTTGTGGCGGCATCTACAATGCCACATGCGAACTACGCGTCACGCAAAATAAAGTCCTGCATCGCGCAAGCGGAGTTTACCGCGCAAAGACACTGTTGCCCACCAGACACGACACCCGTCTGGTCGGAGGACACTCCCTTTTCTATAGAGGATGAGAGAACTTTACATCCTGTTCCTAATACCTCCTCTATAAATTCATTCACAGACAGACAACGCCGGGTCCTAGAAGCATGTTGCAAAAGAGTTTAATAAAGGTACCTATAACGAAGGTGACCACTTGCTGTGAACTCCTACTCCATCAACGCACATCAGGAACTGATAGCGACATCTCGAGGCAAGAAACGGTACCATACGCTACGTCATACCGGTCTATTGCTTGACTGTAATTGGTGTTCTTTTCAAATACAGTTCCCACACCCCTCTCCTTGAATGTTGTAATCAAGAAGAGGGGTGTGGGAACTGGGAAGACATTAAGGATTGGCCAGAAAGGTATCAAAATAGTATCTCTAGTGTGTAAATAAGTCTGCAGTAATGTGAGACGCCTTTAACCTAATATAACATAACATCACGCCTGTATTCCCCGAAGGGTTGGGCAGAGGTGTGTTACAAATTTTGCCTATTATGTTCATGTTTCATGTATGTAGGGGGCAAACCTATTGCCGTCAAACGGGTATTCAAACTACGGCGGGCGATGAGAGGCTGACTACCTACTGAGATTTCAATACAAGTTACAACTACGTAGGTACATTTTCTATAACAAGACTACCTTTACCACACAATGACATGAATATGTCGCACTTAACCGGTACCCGCTCTCGAATTTTGACAGATAATTAGCAAGAGCCCAGTTGAACCTGAAATACCTGTTCGTCGGTACCGAAAGCTTGTTTAGTAGTTCCACAAAAACTTAAAAGGACGTTAATTATACTGAACCCTGACAAAAAAATCTGATCTATAGCATCGATCTGTAGCATGATGACGTCATCAAAATATTTGAAAGTAGGATTACAACTTAATTTGACGTCCATTTTTGAAATGGGAAGCTTATATCAGCAGTGTTAACCATCATGGTCATCTTCCTGCCAGTATCTCTTATCCATTGCTAACCAAAGGAGAAAAATCGATGGCGTGGAGAATCCAGGCAAAGATGGCAAGTTGAACCACATGAGAGTCACTTGTGTGCGAAGTTATGACACAGTTTATGGTGATAACATTATTATTATATTATTATACTAACTTAACAGTCAGCCAATGTTTTATAATACCTACCTAAACAATCAACTAGTTGAAAACATTTAAGCATATTTATGAAATAGATAGTAATTTATTTTAATTCGTCACAGAGACACAGATTGCAAGAAAACATCAATATTATTCTTTCGATAAACACTGTAATTTAACACATTGAGTTCTCTTATCGCGAATACAGTAAAAATTGCCTTGAAATATTATAACGCTCATGCCTTTTATGGCGTCGTTGGTGTGAGTCTAGCCCTAGACTCTAGATTGCCAAAAAAAATTGACAAAGGCTAAACACCGAGAACAATTTAAGAGCAATTCACCTAGAGATAAGGTGACGCTGAAAAGCATCAAGGAAAATCGTGGCAAGGATGCTGGATGATTGTTGTAAACTGGAACCTCTTTCGGACTGAACCATAGTTATAAGAAAGAAGGAGATTTATGATATAAAACTGTGATGTTGTAAGTATACACAGTGTGCCCCGTGAACTCATGTCCGGTTTAGGAAAAAATCTTCAAATAGGTACCTATAGGATAGGATCATTTTAATAGAAATATAGAAGATAAGATTAGATTCAAATATCTGAGACAATTAATTGGGAATGGAACTGGCTGTGTCGACCTAGAATTAAAGCTTGAATGTTTTAATGACAAGATTTGCAAAACGTTTATAATTTTTTCATTCTCCGAAGATTTTTTGGTGACTATAGGTAAAAGTTAAAAAAATCGAGCAGTTTCTATAGCCACAAAAATAACCGCCGGTCCACAAAAAGGTTCAGCAGACAGGCGCGACGCGACGGTGGGACGCGATTCTGATAGAACAATTTCCATTAAGGCTCTTGCATACCTACTGGCGCGACTCGCGCGACACCGGTAGGTAATTGTTCTACCGTGAAGTTTCCTCAGAAATTGTATTATTGAAGTCGCGTCGCGCCTGTTTACGGGAACCTTTTTGTTTTCATAGAAATTGTTCAATTAGAATTGCATCGCGGTATTGCGTCGCACCTGTCCGCGGAAGCCGTTAGTTATTACGTCTCAGTGCAACAACATTAATTTAGAGATAAGCAGTAGACGTAGTAGGTATGAATTGCCTACTTATATTGCACACAGGGTTAATGTATAGGTTAATGTAAACCAAATTGCTAATTAATATTTAAGCGTCTATTAATTTATCTATACAAATTTTTATATATAGGTATATTTTTTTAATCAATTGCCGTTCGTTAGTCTCGCAGAAAACTCGAAAATGAAATCGACTGATATGAATTTTTTTTTTGTTCGCCTCAATACTGCCTGTTCCCCACAGGCGCAGCCCCGCCAAAAGATTCACCGGTGAAGATCGATCTGAGCCAACTGGCGGAGACGTCGTAAAAAGATGCCCATCCATAGATAAATATCACCCTTCACTCACTATTCCATTGCCTACTCAAGGATGCATATCCGGTATGGCTCGCTAATCCTTCCTTATCCTGAGGGCACGTATCTTACCTACCATTACCGCGCCATCCGGTCTACTCCTTGATATGCAATTACCTCTGCAGCCCCATGAAACCTGAGGCTCCAGGGGCTAGTGCAAATCTTGGGGTTCGTTCCATTTATCGAGTCTGGTTAAACCACGGGATCGGTGCATTTCATTCATTCATTCATTTAATAACGGGGAAATAAAAAACCAAATTACACGTGGACGCAGTCGCGGGCAGAAGTTATAAATATAAAATGATAGAAGAAGAAACTATAGACATAATGGCGCGAAAGTATTTAATAACTCATTTAATTCAGTATTTTTTTTACCTGGTTATTAATAAGGGCCATTTAGTTGAGCATAGATTAGAGAGGTAATAAATACTTTTTTTTATAGAGCGATTAGTTATCTATAGGTAATATTAATTATGGTAAATAAGTGATCACGAAAGTACACGACACAATAGATGCTTACCGAAGTATTCGTGTTAGATAGCTATGTAGGTATCGTTAATAGTACTTAGCTTACCTACTTACCGATGCTTAGCTTTTTATCTACATAGAGTTATTACAAAAATAAATTTTACGTGATTGATACTTACTTCTATTGCACGCCTGGCCAATTATTTTTCTTATAAGTAACAAACACTTTTATAGCTTTATTTAAAAATGTTTTTGTATTGTATTTAGTAGTCTACTCCATTGCTTTAGAAATAATAATGTAAATGAAATTTCTTTTAACAGGAGCTTTACGTACGTACCCTATTACAGCAACATAAACGCGTTTGAAAAAAAAAAAAACAAAGTTAACTATGGGATTAAATAATGGCGGCACTTCTAGGGCAACGGTAGGGTAGACATCATGAAATTTAAATTAGGTAACATTCTCGTAAACAAGTATATTAATTCTTATTGGTAGGTCCTCGGTAGGTCACAGGGGTTCACTGTTCGTAGGTAAAAGTTTCTTTTGTTAATTCGATCTACCAAGCTAAGTTTTTTTTTTTTTTTACAGATACTAGATAATAAAAATGTAAATAACATTATTTTTCATCCCACCATCTCGGAAAGAGTATTTTTAATCTTCAATATCTGAGTGGAAAAGCCGTTTTTATTCTCTAGAGGATAAAGTAAATTGAATTTAGAACATCGTGTGCACTAAGTTTGTGAATTAAAAAAAACATTAAACCTATTTACTGCTACCTCTATGGTGCCGAATATATCATACAACTTTTTTTTAATTTGTTAAAAACTCAGACTCGGAACCTTCTTGGTGTTCTTTTTTCAATTTGCTTTGTACGCGGTTCTTTACGCGGCATTTTTTCACGTCATTGTTAAACCTTATATTAAAAACAAGAAACTTGAAAACAAGTGAAAAAACTAAAATGAGTGATTCTAGCGACGAGGAAGTTTGCTTGACGCCAACAGAATTAACTGAAACTGTTAATAATGCGCAAATGAGCTTTCTCCCTCAACAATCACGCGAGAAGTATTTAAAACAGTACGATATGTTCAACACGTGGCGACTAGCAAAAGGAGCCAAAACTTTCTCAGAAAACGTTTTGCTGGCATATTTTATAGAATTATCCGAGAACAAGAAAGCAAGCACTCTATGGAGTACGTATTCGATGCTAAAAGCAACAATAAAGATGAAAAAAGACAAACATATCGATACCTATCCTAAATTAGTGGCATTTTTAAAAAGAGCCTCATCTGGTCATCAACCAAAAAAATCGAAGGTTTTCACAGTATCTGATATTGAAAAGTTTCTTAACGAAGCACCCGATTCCGTATATTTGGCGGCAAAAGTAAGTCAGTTGCACATTCAGTATCTACTTAAGTATATTAATCTCAATTAAATAGTATACTTAGTAGATGTTGATAGGCATAATTATGCGTTCATATCAATTTTATTCATTTATCTACTACAATACTCTTTACGTTACAGGTTGTTCTTATTATTGGAATAAACGGAGCATGTCGAACTAATGAACTAACACAACTTAATGTCAAAAACATTGAGAAACATTCAGATGACTTACTATTAATTAATTTACCTAATACAAAGACAAAAAGAGACCGCAACTTCGTCATTCGCAAGGAATACGTAACGATTGTTGAGAAATATCAAGCCTTACGCCCGCCTAACACTCCAATCAATCGATTTTTTCTACAGTATCGCAATGGAAAGTGTGTTAGACAGCCTATGGGTACTAATAAAATTGGCAGTATCCCACGAGAAATAGCAACATTTCTTGAACTTCCAGAACCCCTGTTGTACACGGGTCATTGTTTCCGACGAACTTCAGCCACACTTTTGGCTGATTCCGGAGCTGATCTCCTGTCCCTTAAGCGCCACGGAGGCTGGAAGTCCAATGCAGTTGTAGAGGGATACATAGAGGATTCCATCCAAAATAAGTCTAAAATATGTGAAGGCATCGTAGGAGCCATTACACTGAAAGAGCCTCAATCGGATCCTTGGACTGGCCCTTCTACATCAAAAATAAGCCGTTATGAAACACCTAACCATCTCCCTCTCTCTCCAACATTCACGCCAAGGGAATCCGATGAATCGGTACAACTATTAAGTATGACAGATAGTTTACCGAAAAACAGTACACAAGTGACTAACACCAATATTACAGTACCAAACAAAAATATTACACTCAATTTAAATAACTGTAGCAACGTTACTTTAAAATTTTCTTAATTATACCTTAGTAATATTTTGTTATAATTTAAAGATTATTCTATATTACTTACCTGTCATAATGTAGTAATTAATACCTAAACTGAAATAAAAGTGTACCTATCTTGTGATTGTAAACGTTTTTTTTTTTGCATTTAGTCATTTCCTCGCTGAGGTGGAATGAAAAGTTACGTGTTGCACTCGAGTGCAAAGATTTTTCACCTCGTGCTCTTTTGATTCCCTCGCTAACGCTCAGGATTCTAATTTTGAATCACTCGCTACGCTCGTGATTAAATTTTAGAATCCTTCGCTTGCTCGGTCATCAAAATTGAACACGCGGTTAAAAAGCAACTTTGCACTCTTGTATAACAAATAACTATTTATTTATTGTAAACCATTGTAGACGCGGGTATTCCAGTCTGTTACATATTCCGGGTGAATGAAAAAAGAATATAATGTAGCTATGTTCTTATGTAGGTAAGTATATAGGAACTAAGTTACTTAGAGCAAGGAAGTTAATTTAACACCACAATAATAATTATAAAAAAATAAAAAAATTAATAATACAGTTTTTATATTCTAATATTTAAAAATGTAAAATATATGTATTTAATGAAATAAAGGAAATAATATTAATAAGATAAATGTTGAGAAATTGATAGTTGGTAGTTATTAAGTAAGTAATAAGTTATTGGGTCATTAAAATAAATACAGGAAGTATCCAGTAGATAATAAAAAGTTCAAAAGAACAGCAATTTCAAATATAACAATGCAAAAAAGAATCGTCGATTCAATTAGGTAATATGTCAAAAGTAATCAAAACAAAAGCTTACCTCATTGGGCAAGCCATTTTTGAAAGCGGTGTTTTTTTGTTTCCTCAAAAACTAGAACACGCGAGAAAGACGCGCGGTCGCGGCGCGCGGCGATTCGATACTGAGTGCACATTGGATTCGATTTCGTCACTCGCTCTTTTCGCTACCTAATAATGTTGTTTGATATCGATTTTCCAATGGCTAACTTAATCCAATGTGCTGCTGCGTCAGCGACTTCGTGGGAAATGGTTCACCGAAACGTGGTTCCTTCCTGCACGTGACAATAGTAAATAATGAGTTTCATTGGTAGTTCCCAGAAGCCTGAAATTGACTACCTACCTAACCCCTACACTTTAGGTTCAGGAAGACGCTTTAAAGCGTTTAGGTATTACCTACAAATGCAGTATTTACTGCGAACTTTGACAGAAACTTCATTATTTGTTCAGTTAAAGGCTACGGTGATGATTACAAAGACTAGAGTACCTACCTACTACCTACCTAGATCTGCAGCTTAGACGTAGGTACTTATTTTTGCCGGCTAGGAGATTCCAATATTTCTAACACCAGGCATATTTTTTTGATTGACGGTGTCACCTATTGGCTCTGAAGGGTTAAACGAAATTGACAGCAGGTATTGGGGGAAGGTTTAAAAAAAGTCTTTAAGCCTTCTGGAGCTTTGATTTATTTATTTTTTTCCTCGGTTTTCTAGCAAAGGTTAATTACAAAGTTATTTGTAGGTAAGTAGGTACCTACCTATAGTTATACTGCACAGTTAATTACAATAGGTATTTGTACCTATGTGCATATTCTAATAGGTATATTAACACGCTTTTAGCTAGACCCTACCTAAGAGAACACGACGGTAGGTGGTTCTTACCGAAAGTACCAATCTTATCTCTGTATTTGCCTTTTTTCTGTAGGTACTTACTATTTTTATCAATCGGAAATCGTACGAGCTCTATATAAAAAAATAGACATTCCAGTCACTTAATATTTGCATACTTAGTGTAAAAAGTCTACGCAAAATAACATTGCAATTGCCTCAGCCGAAATCTGATGACACAGCTGGTTTATTAGAATCAGCTAGTTTAATATTATGATTACGTATACGCACGCTTCAAGCATTGTGTGTGACGAATTAGAAATTATTTACGCTCTAACGACGAAAATTGTTTATTTTATTCGTTCGTTCATAATTTATTAATATTATGTTCATTTACCATGGTTATTGACAGCAAATTATAAAAAAATCTGTGAAATATCTGTGTAACATGGGCTTATCTTATCTACCCCTGGGCCCTGTTAATTTTACGTGTCCCAAACATAAAAAAATCCTTGTGGATGTCTTTCACCTGAGCCTTGGGTGGTGTGAAGGTAAGATTAAAGGCTAGTAAAGGTGTAGGCGGTGCAAAACTGCAAACTGTATGCCTGCTCGGAACATGAGGCGAATAGCTGCGCAGTAACAAATATACGTGTCAGCGAGGGTGAAGGGTGCGGTACTGCGCAGCGAGTAGCGCACTTCACAGCCGCTATACAATTTGACGCGTACCTACTTTATCTGCATAGAGCATCCAATATCCATAATGATTCATGAGTCATGACAAATTCCCCCATAAAAATGCTAAGGTTTCAGTGGTTAATAAATATCAGGCTGTAAGTTTTATGAAGAATGACATCACAAGCACAACGTTAGGCAAAGTGGAGTGGAGCCGGAGCGTACCTACCTATCATAGCGCATGCAGGACGAACCTCCATGGACAGGAGGACCTTTGGTAGCCAAAACCTTTTTGGTGTGAACCATAGAAATATAAATATATCTATGGTGTGAACCTATGGTAAAAAAGGTAAATGTTTTCTATCAATAATGATGTAACTTTGACTGACCGTCTTTGTCAAATTGGCACATTTACAGTTTTTTTTAACAAAAAATTACATTTTGTGCAATACATAACCACTGCAAACGGTATTTTTTTATGTTTATACCATAGACGTATTATTTCAAACTAGCGGTTTCAACTTTATTTTTAATTTATTTATAAAAGTACACACAGCAAAATGATGTTAGGAGTATCAAAAATAATGAGGCAAGTGTTGTTTTTCATAATATTACAGTATGTAAATCGTTGTTCTACTCACGGCCAGTGCATGTCATTGTGTGTTTTATTTGATTGAATCATGCTTTTGTCGGGTTCTGTAAGAACACATTTTTATTCCTAGCGGGGTATGTATATGTATGAATATCACAGAACACATATACTCCTAACGGAGATGAATATCCTGACAAATAAACTAAGCATGCCAACCATTATTTTTTTATATTGTTGGTAACACTTGACACTTGCACTACGACTACGAAACACAAATCAGTGGTAGAGTGCGCGCAAAATAAGTCTGCGCGCTACTGGTGGAGTACTTACTTCTGTAATGTAATATTTAACACGTTGACTGCTAACCTACGAGTATACTCTTAATAGATTTACTATATAATACCTATTATTATTCTTAAAATTTAAATATATAATTATGTAATTAACCTTACCGACAAGACGGCAGGCGCGGCATACTATTAGTTCTGATTTCAGCCGCGCGCATACTTATCTTGCGAGCTCCCTAACACTTGCACTTTCTGTAGTTTCTGCTACGACGTACAGATGCTGTCAATGTCAAATTGTTACCACTGATGTGCGGTGGACTATACGCTACCTTTGAACGATTAGTAGTTTGAATAATGCAAGTAGGCTTTTAGTATTTGTTGAATACCTACCTGATAGGAAGATGGCTATTACTTTTTCTACTTACTGCTAGGTCCTAGAGGGTATGGAGATGTCGTTATATTGTGCCATGGCAATGTTTTTTTTTGTAAATAAATTATCACAAACACATTTTATTTTATTTTATTTCATCCTAGTCCAACAAAAAAAGTTCAAGGTGTGAGACAACTGGCTAATGGCTATAGACATTTGAGGATAACGATCAGTTTGATAAATGAGATTTCACACCTATTTCGTTATTTTTTCGTAAAATAGTAGAATTCCTCATAAGACGCCCAGTCTTTGAGGATTTCTACTATTTAAAATATAATCAAGAAAAAGTGGCAACTCTGGTATATGTCAGTTTGACATTTCTCAAAATCTTTCTCAATCTTGTCTCGGCTTTATTTACCTACGCATTTTCGTGAAATTATTGAAAAATAAGCCTTGATTTGTTACAAAATAAAACAATAGTGAACAATAAACGTTTTTTTAGTGCTCGACATAACCGTGAGTGTATTTATTTGTATGTTTTATTCTATGTGTAAGGAATAATAGCGTAGTAATGTAAGGGTTTTATCTTATCATTTTTTGTTGTTTTAAATTTGATAATTACAGTTTATTCTGAGCTAAGTGAGAGATAAATATGTTGTACAAACAATCTGTTGGTTTATTGGGTGCATTATTATTGTAGTGTTGGTAAGAAAAAGTCTTGTCAAAGGTGATTCTTGTAAAAACGCTAATGACATCAGAAGTTAGTCATATCTGGCTGTTCTATCGATACTGGTGATTGAAGACGGT
Organism: Eupsilia transversa; assembly: GCA_914767815.1. Classification (NCBI taxonomy): domain Eukaryota; kingdom Metazoa; phylum Arthropoda; class Insecta; order Lepidoptera; family Noctuidae; genus Eupsilia; species Eupsilia transversa. The sequence goes on along the minus strand of OU611887.1, from coordinate 10,821,504 downwards.
CCGTTTACGATTTCCGATGTACCCGTTACAATTTACGACGCTCTCCTGCATTTTATGGTAACATACATTTCCATAACATCATTTTGGAAGCTGTGAATAGTCATTGGGTTATTAGAATATTGTTATTTGAAAACTAAGAAGGAGAACTTCAATTGAATAATGGTAGACAGGATAGCTTTATGGGTAAGTATAGCTTAAGAAGATAATTTGCAATGGAGCAGTGTTAAGGTTTGTGAATATGCACTCATTTCACTTCTAATGCACTACGCATGGCTGCATGCCATTATAGAAATATCGAAGTGTTCCACAAACATTAAAAACAAAAGTTGTGAAAAATAAAACCCGACTATTACAAAAAGGTCGGAGTCACACATAATCTGTTTATCTTACAGGTGCAGGTGTGACACCAGGTTTTAAATATGTCTGTCTGTGATGTCTTGTTAGTTATATATACCTTTTTAGTTGACTTTTAAAAAAAAAAATGCTAAAATTATTTTTGTTCATAACTTTATGGCCTCTAGAGGGCGCCATATATTCAATTTAATGTGACATTACATTGCTTATAACCAGCAGACGATCAAGACACTTCCATAGATACCTTATTTGTCAAATTATGATGAGTATTTTAGAACTTATGAAGGAACAGATGAACATACATACATACATACCAGCCAAAATCATAACCCTCCTTTTTGCTTCGCTGTAGTTGGGTAAAAAAGTAAAAATAGGTTTTAGAGTGCCTTGAAGAAATGAAATAAAAATGCCTTGGAACATGTTTGCTTGGTTGAATGGTTTGTTGGAAAGGGAAGAATAATTAAATATTGTAGCTGCACCTGGGACATTTCACCCCCTTGGAACTATAATAGTATAAAGTATTAATAACTTGACATTTTGCCATACTATCGCGATACAATTCTCTATAGTAAAGGTTAGAAGGCTGATTCTAGATTCCTGTAAGATTCTATTTTTCTGGAAACATGACATTTCCTGAGCCTTTTTTATATTAACTAGCTGTTGCCTGTGGCGTATCGCCCGCGTGGACCCTAATTATTTTTCTAAAATAAAAGTAACCAGACATACTCTGTATAACATCAGGTATCTGCCAGTGTAAGTCATATAACAAAAAAAAAAAAGATTAACATTTTTATCTGTCTGTCCGTCTGTTTCGGCTCATCTCCGAAACGGCTGGACCGTTTTTGACTGGACTCATCGCTTGGCTACTTTTATTTTAGAAAAATAATTAGGGTCCACGCGGGCAAAGCTGTGGGCAGCAGCTAGTGATTTATAAAGACCAACTTAAGATGATGTGATGACTATCTCAATAATTTCCAGAGTAATGGGTCAAACCCTATCAGAACCTGTGACGGAGAAGCAGTCGTCCACAGTACAGGACAGCCGCTACCTGGTCGGCTCCTCTTGCATGCAAGGATGGCGCGTGTCTATGGATGACTCTCACACCCACATACTGTCGCTACCTGAGGATCCAGGGACTGCATACTTTGCTGTCTATGATGGGCATGGTGGTAAGTGACTTGGAGAGGGCTGACCTCTAGCTACTCGCTATATTTGACAACCATAGACAAAATGGGGTGGCCTATTTTTTGCTACCCAAGCAAAGAATAGGCGCAGCAACGTTTTACTGGAAGAAGATGGGGACGGGTTCAAATAAAAAGCTAATTTTATTTTGTTTTACAAAAAACATGTTTATAGAAGCATAAAAAATATTATCCTTTGCGAAAATGAGATTGTTTGTTACGGTTTCACGCTAAAACGGCTGAACGGATTTCGATGAAATTTTGCACATGGGTAGACCAGGACCTGGGTTAGGACATAGGATACGTTTTATCACGGTAGTACTTCCCTGTGGGATAATTCCGATGCGTCCGCGGGCGAAGTCGTTGGCAAAAGCTAGTTTTCCTATAATTGGGGGGAGGGAAGCACAAATGGCGGTAGCAGGGCTGACTGAAGCAGCACCAATTATAATGCATCCCTACGAAATGCTTGAATGAAGGCGTATTACCGCGTAACTATAACTGTGATTTTATTTCCAGGCTCTAACATAGCAGAGTATGCTGGAAAGCACCTGCACAAGTTTATAACAGCGCGGCCGGAGTACCACCTCGGTAACATCGAAGAGGCGTTGAAACAGGTAGCTATTCTACTAACTGCTAATTTCACCAATGAAACTGAACGCGATCAGTACATCTAAACCGAGATTAAGAGCTGTCAGTGTCAATATTCCAAAGAAAATAATGACACTGACAGCTCTTAAGGTGGATGCTCCAAGGTAGCCCGCGAAAGTCAAATTTTCTTACGTTTTTTGCAATTTGCAGGTTGTATGTTGGTTAAAATATGATTCGCGACCGTAACAAATATGGCTTTACAGAATTATAATCATTAGAATCAACAATGCAACTCCATAGGTTAGAATATTCCTTAAATGTCATGACTTCAATTTCAATTAATTTTTATGATCATAATTCTATAAATAAATATCTAATACGGCCGCTAATCATATGTAGATCAACATACAACTTGATACTGAGCTGCAAATTGAAAAAAACCTAAGAAAATATGCATTTCGCGGGCTACCTTTGAGCATCCACCTTAAACTTGGTATACACGCTGTTCTTGTTTAGTTTTTATTGCTGAAGTTCGCCCTTAGTAACGTAATATCATACCTGTAACTCCCTAAGGGTTTCAGGGGCAGTCCAGTCGGATAGACACTTATGAACATTTTATCGCGCCGAGGCGCGTCCTCCGGTCTTTTAATACTTCGCTATTTCGTAGGCTTGCTAGGTCGTAGGTTCTGAGTTTGTTTATTTATTTTAATAAAACTTATGCTAGAAATAATCTTAACAATTAAAGGACTAATGCACATGACAATTGCGGCGTACACACGGCTTCATATCAATCTAAACATTTCCAGTATAAGCTGATCTGGCGGGGTATAGGATTTTCTTGCAATGAAAGGTCAGCTTATACTGGAAATGTATAGATTGATATGTAGCCGTGTGTACATAGCATTGGTAACAATAACTTGCTGCCTTACAATATCATATACTAAACTAGAACTAAAAGAAGTCAATGTGGCCAAATCCGTCATACTTTTTTGTAAGTTGAATTTGGTTGACTATATCTGGTACTCTTAACTACTTTTTTATAAATTTGATGGTTGTAAGTGATGAAGAATTTAATTGTCTTTTATATACATCCATTCGAAACAACAGAACTGCCTTCATTAATTAACTAAAAATGATTTTTTTAAAGTAGGTCCTTAGACGGATTTTCCCGAAAATTGGGGCAAATCCGTCGCGTAGCAAATTTTCCTAGAATTAGGCCGTTATTTCAAAAGTATGTTATTTGTAAACAAGAAAATACAGATGTTAAAGAAAAATTTTCTGTCACATCATAAATATAAGGTTGAATTTACATTTTATTGAGAAAAATCTTTTTTAGGGGCTAATGCGGCATATTTTTATAAACAGGGATTATGAACCTTTTTAAAAAGGTTGAAAAATAATTTAAAGATGTTTTTGTTAAAATGACTATCTTATTATGAGGTTGGTATACTTGGTATTGAATTAAATCTACGGGTTTTTTTTTTAAATAAATTCGGTTATGCATTACAACTTCATTATTAGTATTAAAATGGCCCAACACACTCAAAATTTTGAAGAAAAAAAAACAGAATTTGTCTTTATCTATAGCTTCCAGGAAAAGCTATAAGAAGTCTATGGCCTTAAAATGATTTAAAAACGTATGCCACAAAATCTGGTCAGAAGTTTTAGAAGAAAATAACATTAGTATAACATACAATAGATGAGGCGGAAATCCAAGCCAAGTCACGCCTGAATCAATTAAGTACTAATAGTATAACACATCTTTCTGGTCGACTTAAGCAAAAACTAAAAACAGGATAGATGAAAAAGGTTTACGATATCTGCAATGGGGTTATTCCGGTATATGACGATTTAGCCCCTTTGATATTAGACGAATTTTCCCACTCGTTCATTTTGAGCTGACATATTTGATACAACAATTAAAGCTGTATCCACTGGATTTTATTAAAAACAAATAGAAAAATCCATTGAAACACATATTAAACCACATAATGTGCATACTCGGAAAGTCGTAACTTGTGAAATTGATAATTTAACTTTTAAGAAACGGCAGCACTCTACACTTGAGTATCGAGTTCGGAACACAACTAAACTTCAAACGTCATTTTCTACTCTTGTAGAGAACGTAGCTCCATCTATGTATTGTAGTTGCAACTAAAAACTGATCCAGTTTTATCAACTGAATCGGTAACAGCGTAACTATTCTGGATTGATAGTTATTGCATGTGTATGGAATTGCCCCGAAGACGGATTAGCCCACATTGACCTTGCTAGAAATAATCTTAACAACTAAAGGACTAATGCACATGACAATTACGGTGTACACACGGCTTCATATCAATCTAAACATTTCCAGTATAAGCTGATCTGGCGGGGTATAGGATTTTCTTGCAATGAAAGGTCAGCTTATACTGGAAATGTATAGATTGATATGTAGCCGTGTGTACATAGCATTGGTAACAATAACTTGCTGCCTTACAATATCATATACTAAACTAGAACTAAAAGAAACTAAACTAACGTAGACTAACGTAAATAAGACTAGTTTTAATAAAACTTAATTTATTTATGACGCGTGAGAGTGTTTGTACAAATCTGGTTACAGAAATGAAATCATTTATCTGTATTAAAAATAAATTTGCCACGAATTTGGATCTTAAAACGGGTATTATTCAAAAGACGTCATTTGAGTATAATATGATGTTAAATAACTTGTTTTTAACTGTCTTCATTTGGTTCCGTGTTGATGAACTACGAATACGACAGTTATTTTTAAATATCGCAGCATCATGCTGAGATAAGCATGATTTCTACCAAACGGCTCGCATCGCATCGGATCGGGAAGGATGCGAACGGATGCGGCGACAGCCGACTACGAATACGACAGTTATTTATAAATAATTTAATTTAACCCTGTTTATTCCATAGATGTTAGTGAAATCGGGGATTAATTCATTCATTCAATCGATCATTCCTTCCATCCATCCATTCATCCAATTCATTCATCATTTCCCTTATAGACAGGATTTAACTCGTTAGAGTTAGACATTGTTATATGTATAGGTATGTGCCATTACAAATTACCTTATTCCGTGCTAAAATGCAAAAGTCCATTGCCTGACCATCCCAAAATTTACATAAATGCATCATCATCCAAAGTCTAAATATATTTTTTCCTAGTAATTATTGCTAATAATATTTTCAGCTCTAACTCTTGAATGTGACCTTATACAAACACATATGCATATATTTATATTCCTAGCATGTTAGTATGTGATTCATTTTATGTAAAAACCTCATTACGTAAAACCTCACACGTGTTGTTGAAAATATAGGTAGGGTTGTCAGTTCAATTTTGATAATATTTTGCAATACTGCGGGATAATTGTCTTGCTTTCTATTTTGATAATTAAACAATATTCATTGCGTTATTTACTTTGTCGAGCAGACGAATGTTTCAAACTTATGGAGCAATGGATTCTGAATTGCCTTCAAAATCGGAGTAGTAAATAGTTTATAATTAGAGCTATTGCGACAACTTTGGTTCTCTGCCGGATGACCTCGTTCTGGATTCGATTCCTCAGAGAGACTCCAAGCATAGCCCGAGTTACAACGTCAGTTACCTAAATTATTCTGTGAGTTATATCATCAAAATATGTTATTTCACATAAACCTACATGGGCACTTATGAAACGTCAGAAGCTAGGTGCACGGTACAATTGGTCGTTTCCTATGGAGAAGAGCCGACAAGAAACTCCACGGTTACTCTTTTAGAAATAGATGAGTTTTACAATGTTTTCAAAAATGTATAGTTTGAATGGGTATGAGAGGACAGTGTAGGCCTGTTAACGAGATACTTAATTAACAAAATAGTCTGCAAATCGACAGTCTGTTGAGCCTACAACGTTCTCACATTCACAAAATATAAAGGAATCTATATTATAAAGGATAAGGACAAATTTCCTGTGCATGCACCAAACAAAATAATTTTCCTTCTTTACTAACTTACACTTTTTCTCGTGCAAACCCTAAAAGCATGACGTCTGAAACTCCTAGTTGGTGTTTATTTAATAACTAAATATCTAGTTATGTCATCTTTATAGGTGTGGTGTTTTATTTTAGTTATCAGCTAATTTTACCTAGACAATGGTGCCGATTCCCTTGTTCACAAACGAAACTAAATATAAGTTCAGTGCATCTTTTTCTTTGTATTTCAATAAGAAGAGGACAGAAGATACATTTTAGTTTAGTCCTGTCAAATTAATCAGCGCCTGTCACTACTCCATACAAGTTTAGACGTGATTAAAAACTTGCCTACTAAAATTCCGTCAATTTACGTCAGGCGTCCTCAGGATGACGATTGACTTGTCGCGAACCCAAACACGACGCGTTAACACGCCAATCGTCATCCTGAGGATGCCTCGTTGAGAGGTGAAACACGTGTCGATTTCTTACAGGGTTTTTTAAAACTCTTTAAGAATATTTAAGCGGAATAGGTTACTCAATATACGTCTATTGTATTTTATAATGGATTTCCGCCAAGTCACGCCTGAATCAATTAATTAACAAAACGAATATACATAAAAAATACTGTTCTCAGGGCTTCCTAGACCTGGACCAGGCAATGCTTGAAGAAGACATGCTGCAAGAGAAGGTGGCCGGTAGCACGGCTGTTGCTGTGCTGGTCAAGGATAATACCCTGTACTGCGCCAACGTGGGCGACTCGCGCGCAGTCGCCAGTGTTAGAGGCGGGGTGAGTTATCGTCAGGAGTAGTGGCACTGCATGATACTTCAGCAGCATTATCAATTCAGACTTTCTTTGTCCACTGCTGGACTTAGGCCAAGCTACGTCACCTGGTTCTCTGCCTTCCGAATCCAGTCTGCAAAAAAAATTAAAAATTCGTCTGGGTGCTTTTTATGATCGTTGGTCCATTTAGGCGGGGGTCGATCCGGAACTTTCCTGTACCCGACAGGGTCCATATTGATCTTTAACTTTGCTATACCATCTATGTAATAGTTATGGAATGCAATTAAAAATGTAGTAGGTATTTATTATTGAACCTACTTCGTTCAAAATTAACCTGTACAAAAATTTCCTTAGCAAAATGTTGATTCCTTTCGACACCCACACTAAACGCTTCAGGCGTGATAAATACTTGTTCGGGTGCACATAGGATTCGGCAGTATTTGTACAACAACAAAGGCGACCCTAAGCAATCATTACATAATATTATATTAGCTTTTTCCACCCGGCTGTGCAGATTAATACCTACCCGAACAACAACACGCCGTACAGTCACGAGCAAAAGTATGTAAACACTAAGTAAAATTTTATAGCTATTTTCTCATTTAGAGTATGGATTGAAGTATTGCAATTTAATGAAAAGTGTAAAAGGTCTGTTTAAAAGTTCTGTCTGCACAAAACCCTATAATTTCAATAATTAATTTAAGAGTAATTCGTTCTTGAATTTTACTTAGGCTTTACATACTTTTGCTCGTGACTGTACTTGTCGACCGTATTGCTAAACTGTATCAATCAATCAATCTGCCTAGCATTTTCCCAACTATGTTGGGGTCGGGTTCCAGTCTAACCGAATGCAGCTACATCAGTATTTTGCATGCAGCGACTGCCTATCTGACCTCCACAACCCAGTAACTGGATAATACTATACCCCTTAGTAAGACTGGTTGTCAGACTTTCGGGTTTCTGACGACCGGTAACGACTGTCAGAGATCCACGAATGACAGCCGGGACCAACGGCTAAACAGCTAAACTGTATGTGTGTTAGAATCTCTTAAAACCTCTTTTCTGCAGGTCGAGATGCTGTCATACGACCACAAACCCAACAACGAAGAAGAACTTCGCAGGATCACGGCGGGAGGCGGCTGGGTGCAGCTGAACAGGGTCAACGGTAACCTGGCGCTGTCCAGAGCACTCGGGGATTATGTGTTCAAGAGGAACTACAGGCTGTCTCCGCAGGAACAGATTGTTACAGGTATGGGCTGACTTAGTTACAGGTTACACTGCAATCTGTAACTCTGTAACCGTTACAGGGTTGACTAAGGTAATGAGGTAACTGTCAGTGGTGAAGTCATTGGCAAATATTTCGGGCACGTATTCGGTAAGCGGTCGGTGAAATCCCATATGACATACCACACAGTTGCCTTATTGCCTTCGAAAAATTGGTCATTAAAAAAACAAAAGTCATTTATTCAAACTAGGCTGAGAATCAGCACTTTTCGAACGTCAAAATTACATAAGACAGTCAAAATCAAAAATCAAAATCAAAATATTTTATTTCACATAAACCTACATGGGCACTTATGAAACGTCAGAATCTAGGTGCACGGTTCCAATTGGTCGTTTCCTATGGAGAAGAGCCGGCAAGAAACTCCACGGTTACTCTTTTAAAAATAAATGGGTTTTACAATGCTTTAAAAAATGTACAGTTTGAATAGGTATGCGAGGACAGCGTAGGCCTGTCAACAAGATACTTAAAAAAATAGAAAATAGTCTGCAAATCGACAGTCTGTTGTGCCTACAACGTTCTCACATTCACAAAATATAAAGGAATCTATATAAAGGTCGAATAAAATAATAAAAACCAATTTAACCCAAATGGTTGTCACTACAACTTTAACCAATCCGAATGAGAACCCTACTTTAAAATGAAATTTGAATTGTAGGCATATAATGTCAAATAATGAAACTACATGTCAAGTAGTACCTAAATAAAAAAGTAAAATAAAATACATATCGTAATTTGGGAGCAGTTAATAGACATTTACATAATTATGCCGTTAATGAGGTACCAGGGAGGCCACATGTGCAGAAGGAATTATTGCCAAACTTCCTTGTCATCAACGTAGTCTTTAATCTTGTAATATGCTTTTTTGATAAGGACACGTTTTATGTGGGTTTTGAACTTTCCATCGTTAAGTTCTGTAACCGACTTTGGCAACTTGTTATAAAAGCGAATACTGTTTATAAGGAATGACTTGCTAGTTTTAGTTAATCTAAATTTAGGTATCACAATTTCATGTTTACTACGTGTATTTATATTATGGAAATCACTTCTAATTTTGAAAAGTCCTAAGTTTTTGCGAACATACAAAATACTTTCTAAGATATAAAGAGAAGGCAGAGTTAGTACATCAACTTCTTTGAATTTGTTTCTAAGGGACTCACGAGGACCCATTCTATAGATCGCGCGGATTGCTCTCTTTTGTAATATAAAAATTGAGTCTACATCAGCTGCCGATCCCCACAGCAGAACGCCATAAGACATAATACTGTGGAAATAAGCAAAGTATACTAACCTAGCTGTGGCTACATCAGTCAACTGCCTTATTTTTCTTACTGCAAATGCAGCTGAACTTAATCTACCTGAAAGAGCTCTAATGTGGGCACCCCATTGCAATTTAGAATCTAGAGTAATTCCTAGAAACACAGTTTCTGCAATTGCATCTAGTTTTTTGCCATCAAGTTTTAAGTTTAGACCTACTTGGGGTACATTTGGTAAAGAGAACTTAAGACATTTAGTTTTGTTCGCATTAAGTAAAAGATTACAGACAGTCCCCCAAAACTCCCACCTTTCACCACTTCCTAGTGCTTTAGCTGGGAAGAAGAAGTGGTGCAACAAACATTTTCAATACCTACTGCTATAATATACCTACCTACCTATATACCTTCGAGGAGCTAGACGCTGAGAACGAAAATGTACCTAACCTAATTTTTGCGCCTCGCGGCTGTCGGCAAGCCACTGAGAAATGGGTCGCGGGCGACCCGGCGGCCGGTACTTAGCGCGCAGTAGTACATGGAGTGATTTATCTGGTAATTTGTGGTAGTAGTTTGATTGTTCGAGTGATTTTTCTTTTTTTTGACATTGTGTGATGAAAAAATGAAAGAAAATATAACGTTCTCCTGCTTGAGAAGTCTGTCTCATGTCGCCTTTAGCGCTGTCTACACTGTTTTGTCTTTTTGAGCGTGAATTTATAGAAAGTGATAACTAATCCATTATCAAGTTATATAGTTAGTCAGTTAGTTGAGGAGTTAGTGGCTAAGTAATAACAGCCGCACGGATCGATTCAGGTTAAAGAACACTTGCCGGGGTTGGTCCGTGGAAGGGTGACCATCTTTACACACCGAGACTCTTCCGTGCCTCGGAAAGCACGTTAAGCCGTTGGTCCCAGCTGTCATTCGTGGACCTTCGACAGTCGTTACGAGTCGTCAGAAGCTCGAAAGTCTGACAACCAGTCTTACCAAGGGGTATTACCCGAAGCCGACCCCAAGATAGTTGGGAAAAGGTTAGGCAGATTGATAGTTAGTCAGTTAGTTGTCATAATTAGTTTATTTGCATAAGTACATTTTTGCTTTGTATATGCAAATTCAAGGCATGAAATAATTAAATAACTGTTTTTTATTTACAGCATTTCCCGACGTGCAAGTGAGGCAACTGAACGACGACTGGGAGTTTATAGTGATCGCGTGCGACGGAATATGGGAGGTGTTATCTAACGAGGTAAATTAAAACTTAGCTAAGTTTTGGCGGGATTTTTTTAGGTTATTTAGTTTGCTAAGAAAATATATTTTGTATGCCTTTTGAGGTCACTTCCGGCAATTTTGAAGACGACGCGTTTCGAGTTTGCGTTCCGTTCCACCAAAAAAACATGACATAAAATAATGAATGGTAAAATAAGAAATGCATTAAAAAATTAAAAAAAAAAAAATGAAATTATTTCTTGACTCCTTTATAATGTATATTTAAATGATGAATAAGTTTTGAATTTCGTGCATATTCCATATTAAAATTGTCTGACACTATACCTGCTACTTGCAGGAGGTGGTATCATTCTGCCGCATGCGCCTGTTGAGCGGCTGGGAGCCTGCGGCCGTGTGCGAGGCACTCATGCAGCGCTGCCTCGCGCCCAACTGTGCCACGGGCGGCCTCGGCTGCGACAACATGACCGTTTTGATCATATGCCTCGCGCCTTTCCCGTGTATTGATCCTGCTGTGAGTATTTTATGACTAAATGGGGACATTGCTAAGTATTGTGTTTTTTTTTAATTTGGTAAACAAATAAGGTATGAAAATAACAAGGTTTTGCATCAGATAAACAGTTTAAATTAGGTACTAGCACCTTGACATAGCTAACTTTGAAAACATGCGACAAAATTTAAGGGGGTGTTCTACTCATCAATATGAACAACTTTTACTATGGGACCAAATAAGAATTCGCAAAAAAAATCGACCTTTCTGTATAAAGGTATACCCGATTGGACCATTTTGTATAAGAAAAATGTTTTTTTTTGTAATATGTATTGTGTGTGTTAAAACATTACTTTTCTCCATTTGGAAATCTCAGTAGGCCATATTTTTTTACCAAATAATACAAGAAAAGGAAAATACTCTTCTATTATGATAATTACCATTATAACACTAGTTTCTAAATGCTAAGTCTCGGGGTTAAAAACGATCCTTACAGGCAGCTACAATCCTAATCCATACTAAAATGATAAATGCAAAAGTGAGTTTGTTTGTTACGCTTTGACGCTAAAACGGCTGAACGGATTTGGCTGAAATTTGGCACATGGGAGACCTGGTTCAGGACAAACGATACTTTTTATCACGATATTCCCACGGGATCGACACTAAGGCTGCCTGTCCACCGGAGCGGAGAAACGGGAAATATTAACCAATAGGACTGCACAAAATCTCCGCTCCTCATCAGTAGACAGATTCTTATTGGTTAATATTTCTCCGTTTCTTCGCTCCGCAGCCTCGCTCCGCTCCAGTGGACAGGCAGCCTTATGCGGGTGAAACCGCGGGGCTAAACTAGTATTTTTATAATTTTACTCTATATTTAGTGTATGCTGCATGCCTGCATGTTTATTTATGTTGCATGCCCATTCCAATTTTTGCTGGGATTAAAATGATACAAAAATAGGTATAAGATTGTGGAGGTTGTGTGTTTACCTTTTATAATAAATAAAGAAATCTTGGATTGGCAGAGATGTTTGATGACTAAGGAAAGACCCACAACACAATTTTATTTGACCGTAAATAGAGACAAGCGCTCATAAATTAAGAGTGAAGCTACGATCCTTTTAGGAAAAAATTACAACTGATCGTAATCCCCTTCTATTGACTACTTTCCGTTAGCTATGGTTTCACATCTTAGAACAACTACGGGCGAATGTTACCAAAAGACCTGAACGCGGTCAGAACATCTAAACCGCGTTCAAGAGCTGTCAGTGTCAACATTATTGTGGAATAATAGTGAAACTGACAGCTCTTGAACGCGGTTTAGATTATCTGACCGCGTTTAGGCGTCAAACAGACGAGCAGCTCTTTGCTGTTGACAAAGCCAACTTCCGCTGTCGTCAGAGGTAACTGCGACTGCCTACACGCCAACTGCTGCCCACCCTGTCGACAGCATGATCATCTATTTGAAGTCGACTGACAAGGCGGCACGCGCGCTGCCTTGTCAGTTTGCTGTCCACGTGTCGACGGCAAACGCCGCCCAATGCCTCTGTCGACAGCTGAAGTTGGCTCTGTCGACAGCAAAGTGCTGCTCGGCTGTACTCTGCCTTGGAGATATTCGGCCTACGTTATTTATCTGTAGTTTTTGTGTTCATAATCTCAAGGTCATAGTAACCCATATATTTGTTCCACAGTCCGCATTCAAGTGCCACGATATGCCTCGTCCAAACAAGTACTGGACGTGTACCCCGTCGCGGCGGTTCTCTTAACTTTAACCACTGCCCACCTCCCTTCGCACAAGCTTTAATACTTCTAGTGTGTCTCTATTACTGTGATCTGTGTCCCCACCTCCTATGTCTCAAACGACACTTGATTAGGACCCGGTTTCCGACTTGAGAATTTGGAATTGAGAACCTTTCCAACTTTAGTATTAATTAAGGTGATTCATTCGGCGCCCGCAAAATTCCTTAATGTTTCGCAAAAAACGTAAATCATTTTGAATTACCCGGGCCTTAAGTAATTCTAGAATTTGACGAGTTCTTACCTTCAAATTCTCCATTCAGCAACCTAGTGTTTAAGACGTCCTTCAGTCTGTCCCTAAAATACACCTAAGGTTGAGTTCTCCTAAACGCTATTGGTGATATTTGTCGCCAGCGTAAACGTAACAGTATTTTGTAACCTGCAGCGTGCGATTCATCGTTATTGTTGCATTGAAACATCACTAAGGTTGAAATTATTTAACTGTCACATAGACAAATAGACCTTGTCTTATTATGACGTGCAAGTGAAATTCAACCCTCGGGTGATAAAGTACTTACGAGGTCGACAATACGGTTCCATAGCAATCATTTTAAGACCGATGACGATTATAGGAGACTTCATCCTTATAGCTGCATAAGGATCTATTGGCGCGTGGTCAAAATCAAAACTAACGCCGCCATCTTGTTTTTTCAAAGCAATCGCACAACAGCGCCACCCTGTCGACGTCATTCGAGCGCCAAAAGATCCTATATGCACTGTTTAGTGTAACTGAAAGTTTGAGCTAAAGACAGGATGTAAGGACGACTTAAAATTGAGTACCGTTTGAGAATCTACCGTTAGTTTGTGACTTGGTTGATTTTAATAAAAAATACGTATTTTATCGTTTCTTTATCAAAGCAGATTTTGCGGGAAAATTAAATAAACATGTTCTCATTAGCATAGTAATATATGCCAACGATAATGGATAAAGATAAGAGAAATCTGTTGCAGATGTGTTTGTTGACATTTTAAGATTTTATCTCTGGGTATATTTATTAAATGATATTCTTTAATAATTTGATACGTTGTTATCATTATTTATTCGCATGAGACTAGATTTTAAGATACATAATTTAAATACCGATTACAAAAAAAAAACCTGATTATACTAATGAATGTTGAAAAAAACTTGATTATGTTTTACTTAGTGTGTTAATGCCAAAGTTATATACGTAAAACTAAATTTAATAATAATTATTTATATTCTAAAAATCAACCAAGATATAAAACTAAAAATATCCGCGTAATGTTTCTGTGATTTTATGAATTTAAATTGTTAAGTACGTTATGCAGGCGTTAATTTAAATGTCCTGTAAGACTGTTGTGTGCCATCGAAGAGAATATACAACGAAACAGTTAAATAATGTATTAAGTGGCTTTCAATTAACCTAATTTAGATGACAAGTTGATCATAAACGCGATTTATTGAAACGCCCTGCCAGTTTGTTCTAACTCTGTATATTGATCGTGTATGACGTGAGCTTATGAAACAACCTGTGTATTGATTAAATGTATTAATCAGTATACAGGGTGGTACAGGGTATTGCGTACACGCAACGGGTGTCATAGCTTGGCGAAATAAAAGCGTTACTCAACTGTTATCGACGTTCAGGCTCAGTGTGGTCTTTGTATTGATATTTAACCCCAAAGGGTTTATAAAGGGTGATTATAATTAGACGCATTTTGAAATCTCCATGAAGTGTCAATTAACTATTTTTAATGAGATTAATTCACGAAAATATAATTTACTCAGTATGTGTGTTCTGTATTCGTAACGGAATGAATGATAGAATAAAGAACAACAGTCTAGCCACAATGTGCTATATTTCCATTAAAGGTACTGGTTTTGCTTGATAAAATTACGCTAACTATTAATATCCATTTGTTTTAATTTAAAGTCATTTTTAATTATCATGTTACCACACTTTTTCTGGATTCAAATGTAAAAAATGGCAATACTTAATTTTCTACCATTGTGTTACCATTTTTGTCAACTGGTAACATGATTTCAGTGTTGCCATGTGTGTAGACATGGCTGTATTTTTTATTATTAAACGTTAACGTTTTGCTTTGACAGTTTGAGTGTTCGTCTATAATTGTTTGGTTTTGAGTGTTTAAATCATGTTTTAATGTGTTGTTTGCGCGTGTTGTTAAAATTAATTAAAAACTTTTTTATACTGCTTGTGTCTACTACTTTTGGTAACAATTTTTGCATGTCAAATTGTGCATGTTTTACTATAATAACGCATGGAACACATACAGTGCTTGGCCGTAAATATGACACATCGAATCTCGGAAAAAAAAAAACGTTTTTGTTAAGGCTGACGCAGATTTCGAAGGGGCGCACCGCATTGCAGAAATCCTCTTACATGAACACTGCAATGCGCTGCAGCCTGCGGCCTGTAATGTGCGCTTAGATTCAAGCGCGGGAACAAAGCATAGTTCGTTTGGCCTTCCTCCGCGTCTTTTCATACTTCCGTTTTCGTTTCGCTCAGTACGCGGTGAGTACCGAAGTATGAAAACGTGAGCCGTGGCCGTGGATATGAGAACCGTGGCCTCCGCTTTAGGCATCGTCTCTCTCACTTATACCTATGTGACTGTCTCTTTCTAAACCTCGATGTGTAATATTCACAACCGGGTACTGGACAGTTAACCACATGTGAGTGGTAAAACTTGCACTACGAAATCGTCCTTACTGTTATGTCATAAAGGCGCTGTCACGGTCAAGTTGTCACTACAGATGTGCGGTTTACTGTACCTGCATGATATTTTTTATCTATTATTAAATGCAGATATGTTTGTAACATTTTAGGTTCCTATTCATAATTACTTTTGAGTAAATATAGCTTAATTTTCGCATGTGTATGTATTTGTTTTTAACATTTGCTTTTATTTATGGAATCATTGATAATATTCCTGGACGCATATTTTTTTTTCTATTCAGTCATACGGAATAAACATGACTTCATTAATATAATATTATATCAACAATCTCGAATAAAATTATTAACAGTTGACGATATTTTTTATTATTTTACTTCTTTTAAATAGGAATTCCATGTTTAAATGTTCCCATCATAGTTTTAAAAGCGAAATTTTCAAGTGTCTATGCCTCATTGGAATATTGTCAATAATAATTATTATACGTTAAATATATATAAAATTCTAGTTAACACCGCCTATTGTTTGTTTACTCACTATGTGTTGCTTAATAAATTCATTGGAAATGTATGCAAGGTTTTCATTTTATTTTTCTTTATTCCTACGCAAAATGTTGAGTTCGTCACACCCTGTACCAAATTAAGGGGTTGTTTTAATCGTGATATTGAAGAGTTTTCTCTGCGAATGTGTCTGATTCGGATCTTCCTCAGGCGAAAGCGCTAGGGCAGCCCGGGAAATTAAAATTTACTTACGTGTTTTGCAATTTGCAGGTCAGTATGAGGTTGTTTAAGTTTATCAAAATATGATTCGCGACCGTAACAAGTATCTGTTTTGTAATGGCAACCTTGTTTATTCTGCCAACACAAAAATAGTTGGCCACGCTGGCACCGACAACTACGAACGATAACAACTACTAACAACTAACTAACAATTAAGAAATTAAGTATTAAACCCTGAATACCTCAAATCTCTTTTATTTACTTCATTACATATTTACATAATAAATTATTATAATCATGAAAAACATGAATACAATTCTCTTAAGTTCAAATTGAATTGAATGACTATTTCATGAAATCATGACATTTGAGCCCAATTCTAACTTAGAGAGTTGTATTTATGATTCTAATAATTATAATATTGTAAGTACATATTTGTTACGCTCGCGAATCATAAATATTTTGATCAACATACAACCTGACACTGACCTGCAATTTGCAAAAAACTTAATCAAAGCCCGCGCATCTCCCTTATTGGTTGTAAATCAACAGCTCCACTGAACTTGAAATAAACTTAACAAATTGTGGACCAATTGCAGTTATACAGGGATAAAGATACACTCAAATCAAACATATTGAGTTTACGAGACTAAAAAAATTTTGTTCATTATAATTTGGCTTGGCAAGTTTAATATTTTTTTGCTAGTGCGATTTCAAACACTTCCTGTACATCAACTTCTGTAACTATTGGTGGGAAATATTTAACAGGTAACAAAATTCTGTGGTTACTAAAATCAGTGACACGGCCTAAAGTATTTAAATTAGATATTTACACACAATTCTTTTAAAACCTTTTCAGACCCCACCACTCCCCGTAGAACAAGAATTAAACAGCAAATTCATGACGAAAATGGAAGACCTATTGTACGTTGAAGATGAAGAAGATGACCTCAAGTGAAAGTTTGAATTACTTACTACTTCTCTGTAAATGTGTGTAAATAGATAGGTTAGCGGTGTTGAACTCTATCGTTAATGTTTTAAGGTTGAGAATTGTGTGCAGTAAAATATGAATTTAAATCGTTCTGGTTCTATTGCACACTGTTTTTGTGATGTTCGAGGTGCATTTTTTTTAAAGTTATCCAAAATGGTGACGAGTAGGCTAGTCTCGAAATTGTTAAGGGAATGTTATGCGATTCAATAAATTGGTACACTTTGAATGGTGTAGAAATAAAGGGTATGGCTGATATTGAAAGATTAACTTTTTAGTTTTTTTCAATTTGGTGATGACGCATCATCCAAATAAGGCAAAATTGAACATTATCAGATTAACCTATTAGATTATACAAGAACTTTATGAACTATCTACCCAATTTTATGTAATTAATCTGCCTAGCCAATTTTATTATTATTCCTAAATGAATATGAGGTTGACGCCAATTTATTATTATTCCTGAATGTTTTCGGCATCCCTTCTATTAAAATGTTCCCTATTCACGATATTGGAAGAAAAAAAGTTATTTTATACCGTTGACACACATAGTTAACAATTATTTATATAATATTTAACAGAAAAACACTTATTTTGAAGATCAAATGCTTATTTTAATATTTTTACGATTTATCACAATTTATTATGAATTTGCCATATTATGCAAAGCAATACTGTTAGATTATACACATACTTGTTTTATTATTAGATTATTTTATTGTATGACTTGTTTTAGTGATAGGTTAATGGATTTTAAAGCATTTTATTTAGGTTGCAGTTTCAGGAAATTAATTCTTTATTTGAAATTTTTAATTGCTATGCCTACTAGTTCCTCAGGGTTGGCCCAAATTTATGTTTTGGTGCTCATCATAATTATAAGCATATAACACAAATCGATCATATTTCTCAGACGACAAATCTATTTATTAAAATTATTATATATTTTAATTTATTTATTTTTGATGTTTTTCCAAAATTATTGTATGGTTGTGTCGTCAGTATTAAGTTATGTGTTATCAAAATTATTATTATCTATTTTATATTTGTTGAAAAGATTTTTTTTTTTTATATTACTGGTCAATCCAACATCCTGTGATACAAAATACTTTTAGCTTTTATTTTTCACTTGTAATTTGCAATTTAGTCAAGGTACTCGTATTTACATTATTATTATTATTTCACTTGTTGCATTTTGTTGCACTGGACATTTATTTAAAAATAAAGTTTTGTTTTAAAACTGAAATGTTTATTGCATTTAACCTAATGTTGCTGGAAACCAATTGGAAGGATATCCAACCCGTACAAAAAAAAAGACTCATGAGAGGATTTACAAAAAAAATACTGAATTGTACAACGTGAAAAGGTTTTTGGCGCGTGGCCACAATTGGAACTAACTCCGCCATCTTGTTTTGTCAATACAAATTCTGTAACATTTTCAAAAAAAATTTGCAACAACGCCCTCCTGTCAATGTTTTTCAGGCGCCAAAAGATTCTACTCTACTGCACTCTACGGCTCGACCGTTCAGAGTATGCGTTCCTGACCCCTGGCAGTTGGATAATTCTAGTAGTAATAAGGATCAAATTCGCAAAAATATTAGTGAAACTGAGAAGTGTCAAGAGCGCATTCTCTCGTCGGCCAGACTGATTTCCAATACCTACCAAATGGTACTGGAAATTGGAAACTACAAGTTTCATTTGCACTTTAAAGTTAAAATGGTAATGGAGAACTTTGGTTGCCATCCTGAAGTGATGTAGGCGCTGAAGTATATTTCATTGAGCCTTATTAAACATTTTAATTGTAGGGTTAATAAATATTTTATATTATTTATACCTAATAATTTTACAACAGAAAAATATTTATTGATCGAAAGGAAATTAAAGTAGGTATTTTTCAGCTGAATTGAATTTTATGGGTTTTCTCGTAATTTATCAATGTTGAAATACCCACATTTTAATTGGTGAAACTTTTGATTTAAACATAATATATTACACCAATGTTATATATAAATAATATTAGGATGCAGCAGTGTTTATTAATTATAATTAACATGTTTTCTGTAGGTACGGTCAGCAACGAAAGTAAGTTAGCAATGTTATTTTTACATTTATGCTATACACTGCTTTTCAGTATCATATATTAATATATAGATTGTGTTTTTATATTCATCATCCAGTTATGATAAAAAAAACTGAAGTGTTAACCGACTTTCGTTGCTAACTGTACAATAAAATTGCTTGTATGGTTGAAAATTGCTTGTTCGCTGATGGTTAAGTGCCTAATTTGCAATCAAATGGGAAGTGTTCAGTTTTGTAGCTGTATTTTAAGTTTATATTTTAACTCGGTTGTTGATATTGTAAATATCGTTATTTAGATAAAATATATCAGCAATAATATAGTAGAATTTTAATACCCGTAGCTTTTTTATAATCAGGGAAATTATTCTTTATATTTTTTTGTGTTAGGTATTTGAACAAAGTTAATTGTACTCATTAAAATTACGGTCTCGTGATTCATTATTTCTTTTCACTTAAGTAATTTTTTTGAATTAGTAGGTAAAGTCAGTTTCAAAAACATGTATAAATCGACAAGAAGTAATTTATTTGTGTATCTTTGTTCCATATTGATTTTTGTTAGAGTCACATTATGATAAAGCACAATTTTTTTTGTAAAGACGCAGTAAAAACAATTTATGTTTCTGCAAAATACAGGGTGGCAACTTAGACACCTGTAATCGTTAAAGAGGTGATTCTATCCGAAACAAAAAGAGAAACATTACCATACTCGCATAATCGTACCACCATACTCGTATGTCTACTGTTGTAGGTAGGTATAGAAAGCTAGTATTTTTTTATTTTTGTCACGAATTGGATATGGTTTTCATAGGGAAAGTTATTCATTATGACTGCTAGAGTTGCCCCTTTACTATTGCAGGTAACTACGTAGCCACCCTGTATTTTATAGGCAGTGGCATTAAGTGCGGATTTCACCAATTACAGATGAACTCGTTCAACACTTCTAAACCGCGTTCAAGACCTGTCAGTGTCAAAATTCTGCAACAATTTTGACACTGACACCTCTTGAAAGCGGGTTATATAGCTGAACACGTTCTGTTTCATTGGTGAAATTCGCCTTTAAATAGTCGCTGTTATATTATAGCCAATAGCCACGAACTATTTCCCTGATTGTATTTTTGTACTATAGATTAATACAATGAATTGTTTAGCTGTATGTTGTGTAGGTAATATCGTGACATATCTGGAATTGCACTAGTCGATATGTTAGTAGTTCGGTGTGTACAGTACCTTATGTTGAATTATGAGATGTAATAAAGTTTTACATTTTTACGCTGTTCTTTTATTTTTATCCTCTATCTGTTTTATTTTTTATCCTCATATCTGTTTTTTTACTACGATGGCTTATGAGGACCATTTCTGAATGTCGCAAAAATTACTGCTGGCTTCTACAGAAATTTTGACCCAATTTTCCATAGAACTTAATATCATCATGTATACAAGCAAAATATTATTATTGATAATAAAGTCATGAACTTTTATTACTATGCTTTTATTAGATATCGTAAAGCGTAAAAAAACTAATTTCTTAGATATGATTATGTTTACTGAAGAAAATTTAATATTGACCTCATAGTAAGGTGACTTCGAACCCCCACAACTCCTGTACCGGCTGTACCGTTGTATGCCCGTGCCGGACCCATAAGCAAAATCTTGTGCGTGCGTTAGATTGCGCGCTGCCGCAAACAACGAATTCCACACCAAAAAAAAAATCGCATCTCAGCAATATTTTTTTCTCAGTGTTACTTAGTTTGATGTACTGAATCCTACGGCTTTGTGAGTCTTTTTAAACCCTGTTTTTTGAGAAAACGATTGATGCCTGTTTAAATTAAACCTTAGTACCTAATTACCTGACCGTGACCATGATGGAGTCTTGAAAATATAATTTACGTTAATTAACTAGGTATTGATTACACAGGTACATTATACTTACAGGCAAATCGCATAGACTCACGTTTTACGGATCATTGAATTTCAGAGTACCTACGAAAATGTCGAACATCTGGCGACACGCGTCTGCTCTCTAATAGCCATCAAAGTCATAAAAACACGAAATAAAAATATTTTCATTGTTTTATTATGTTTATGACCAGTCGTTTGTGGACTTTTTTATAATATTTTTCAATCCGGGGAATAAAAATTAAATTGGTGTTTGGAATTAAAATGGAATTAAAAGCCGGCCAAGTGCGTGTCGTACAATGTAGGGTTCCGTAGTTGGAAAACATGTTCTGTTTGTCATCATCGTGTACGTCTGAGTTAATTCTCCAACTGCAATGTAAGTTTGTGATAAAAAAAAATGCGATATAACTACAAGTTAAGGATTTCGAACTTTTTCATTTACTTGTAAATTTCATGATTCTAGGTCAACAGGAAGTAAGTACCCAAGTATAGGTTTTGATTTATTTGCGAGTATCAAAATATATCTCATAAATGGCCGTATTTTTTTACGTATTTGATATTAATTTAAACTTAATACTGCTACGCGTTTTTGTGAACTTGTTTCGTGTCTTGACAGACAGGCAAACGGACAACGATGTGATCCTGGTTCCTGGTCCGGTTTTTTCCTTTTGAGGTACGAAACCCTAAAAAGTGACTGTGTGATTAATCCCTTTTAACCTAACCTACTTAGGGCGAATTTCACCAATAAAACTGAACTCGATAAGCGAATTTTACCAATGAAACTGAACGCGATCAGCACATCTATACCGAGTTCAAGAGCTGTTAGTGTCAATATTCCAAAGAAAATCATGATACTGACAGCTCTTAAACTTGGTTTATGTTCAGTTCAGTGTCAGAAGAAACAATGACGAACGAACGTCTCAACCACCAGAAGAACGTCTCAACTTTCTTGGATCCCCAACGAAATTAATCAGAAAGGAACAGCGGCGGAGTTTAAAATTCACGATTAACACCTAATTATTTCAATACAAACTCTTAGAGGCTAGGTATTAAAGCACGCAGCCCTCCGACTTCCTTCCGAAACATTTCAAATCTTTGTTCTGAAAATCACCAAGCCGGTACCTACCTACTCAAAGCGAGATCTGAGCGCCCCCAAATACGTAGACTTTTGTTCTGTTTGCGCAGTCCAAAAATTCAGGTTAGGTGGTAGGACGAGTAGGTTACTTAACCTATACCTAGCTACACAAACTCCAGACGCCCTTGAAATCTACAAATTTGTATACAAACAACCACGTGTCGTGGTTGATCGGCATCGAACCGGTTCATTTGGCAGCTGACAACCCTAATTGGATCATTGGGGTGGTATAAGACCGCGGGGGGATGGCCGCCGCGCAGGAGTGGCGTCCCGTCAGCCACGGCGTTCGTTTGATCTCGTAAGTAGATATTCTTTTGTTTTCTTGTTTTGGAATGACTTCAGACGAAGCCAGCGAATTGTTGATCAGTCTGAATAAAGTGCATGAAAACACAAAGCACGGAGGCGCGGAGAATCCGTGCTCTGTGCCTGAGTGAAATACATAGTATTTTTTTCACTTTAGTGTTTTTGCATAATATTTTCATGAAAATTCATACAAAAAAAGTGAAACATAAACGAATGCTATTATGAAAAGAAAGTAATTAATCGTTTTAATAAAAAACTAAAAAAATAAAACAAACGATGACAAAAAAAAAACAAAACACTACAAAGTGAAAAATAACTATAATTTCGGAAATCGGTGAGTCGGTGGCAAACAACGAAAATTAAAACTCAAGACGTAAAGTTATTTTTCACTTTGTAGTCTATTTTTTGGAAGTCGGTTATTTTTTAAAGTTTTTATTATTCACTTTTTAGTTGCGCTACCTACCCCACACAAATTCGAATATCTAGGAACTTATTAGAACATCATCCACATAGGCTAAGTGGGATAAATATAAAATGCATATGGGACCACCTCGAGACCATACCCTATCAAACAATTTTTTTTTTTCAAAATCTGTATATAAGGTGCTATAAAAATATCTGCCACGGCTGCAATGGGAGATAGTATTGTGTTTATAGATTACAATAGTAAAGATAAATTATTGATCGTGTCATATTTTTTTTCATACAAAAAATTGTACGTATAAATTTGCAAGTGACGAACTAGTCAGCTGATTTCAGTTTTCATTCACAGAACAGATGGAAAGAGATAGCAGTTGTTTTCATTGACAAAGTGCACTTCGCGCGTAATTTGTGAACCACGTTATGCAAAGTAGAGTCAATGTTTATTTAACTACTTTATTTTCTCAAATTGATTTAACTGTGCCGGGGTACGAAATTTCTTCACTATTGTTATCTTTAAACACAATACTACCTCTCATTAAAGCCGTGGCAGATATTTTTATAGCACCTTATATATTTCACGGAGAAATTGGTGGTCATACAAAAAAAACACATACGCTACGAACATAAAACCTCCTCCTTTTTGGAAGTTGGTTAAAAAGAGTGCTGTATTCGACTCATGGAATGTTTGTCCGCCTTTTTTCAAAACCTCCAACACTGATGATTTTGTCACTCAGATGAAAATTTGCACATCTATCCATAAAATAAGGTACCTACCTAGTCATACTTTTTGGACTTGTTTTATTGCGTCGTTTTCGAAACTTTTTCAAAAGTTTTTATTCAAAAATGCGTGTAATAAAAGGATTGTGTGTACTTACACGCATTTCAAAGGCTTTGTCTAGATCTCATTCAAAGCGGGTGAAGGTGAAATGTATTAGCGCGGACCTAGGCCATCTACGCTAGGCAACAGGGTAGGAGCGGATTGGCGCAGCTGAGGACTTTGGACAACGCGTAGTGAGTTCGATCCTCGCAGGCAACAAGTTTAGGCAAGTATGGCTTCAATATTATCTGATGGTTATAGGCTATGTAACATCACGCTACGACCATTCGGAGATGAGTAAAAAAAAAACAGAAATAACGTTAAGCGAAAACGAAACAGAAGCGTGCGCGGGGCGATGGGATGTGATGTGACGCGGTGGGTCGGCGGCCGAAATTTCACGCAGACAAAGTCGCGGGCAGAAGCTAGTGTTTTATAAAATAATTACAATAATATAATAGTTGGTACTTATAACAACTAAGTCGTAAAATAAAAGCCCTCTTCCTCTGTACTTTCGCTGTGCCGACAGGGTCCACAATCGCCTCTGTGGTCTAGTGGTTAGACCACCTGACTCAGAACCAGAGGTCCCGGGTTCGATTCCTAGTGGGGGCAAAATTTTCTGCTCGGTTCTTTCTGTTTGGTTGGTGTAGGGCTTCTTATCTAAGTCTGTCGCCAATAAAAACAACAACAATGTTAACAGCATTGTTGTGTTCCGGCAGTTAGAGTTAAGATAGCCAGTTCCTTTGTGGTTGAGGATTCCGGGTGAAGCTCGCTTCCACCTTCGGCCTGATCATCACTTACTATCAGGTGAGATTCAGGCCAAGAATTTCCCCCTTTTTAACCTACTAATATCTATTATAAATGGGAAAGTATGTGAGGATATTTGTTACTCTTTCACGCAAAAACGAGTGAACAGATTTGAATGAAAGGCACACATACATATATACAGGGTGTCCGGTAAATAATGGATAACCTTGAAATAGCATATAAAAGACCTTATGGCTGTTCTAAAAAAAATACAAAACAATATTATATCACAAGTAGTACCTACCTAAGATTTTTAACTAACTTTTTTAACCTTATTTCACATTATTCTTCACCACGACCACAAATAAATGAATTCCATCCGTTATTTGTTGTTGTAATATTGTACGTTGACTGTACCGACAGAGAAGCAGTAAATAATGTGACTAGAAAAGGCAAAAAATAAAAACTTATCTTAGGTACTATACTTGCGATAGGTATATATTTTTTTGTATTTTACCTGAATTAACACATAGGATACTTTTTATCCCACGGGATCGAGACGTATGCGGGTGAAACCGCAGGACGGTGCTAGTCATAAATATTTCTATAATAATCGGTTTGATAGTTCAACATTTATTCTTACTACGATCTTCCTAAGGCTCCAATTGCTTCCCATGAAATCACCATCTGCATAGCCTTGTCTCAACCATATTGGGGTCGGCTTCCAGTGTAACCTAATGCAGATAAATAAGTACCAACTGCCAGTATTTTGAATGGAGCGAAATTCATGAAATACAGGTCACAAAATAAAATATTATAATAGTACGAGTATTCTATTAAAAAACTCATTTTCATATTTTCCGCTTCAAAAACTCATGTTGCGAACACAGTTTTAAAAACTTTCAGCCCACTGTTGCGAACTGTCGTTTGAATCAAAAAGTGACGTATTTTGTTCATATTCATTCACATTTGTTAATTAACGTTTTTTAGCGTATAATTATTATGGAACCTTCAATGAAAAACTAGGGTTTGTTTTGTATTCAGTTGGGTTATCATCATCTCTCTTATACTTAGGTAAGTACTAGGTACAAAGTTGAACAACAAGTTTTTAGTTAATAGAATAGAGCTAGATTATTGCAATTTTTGCAGGGATCTCTAATTTATAATAAACACACATACTCGGTGATAATGTAGCTTTCTATATATATGAAAGAAGGTTTGAAATATGTTAAGTATTTTTTGAGTTTATCCATTACAAACAAACATATAAAAAGTAAAGGATTGATGCTGTTAGAGGTAAATTAACCGTGAAAAGGTCGAAATACAAAACTGGCTTAAAACTTTAGGCTCGCCCTAAAGTTAGATCTTGTTTTCTATTGCAAATGGCACGGTTTCTTTACTGTACCGCGCCGTAGAAAAAACGTGTCTTTCAACAAGCTTTCATAGTGATCCACACGGCGAATAAACCGTGGTTTTTCTCGGCAAGAAAAATGTGTGAACAAAGGGCTTCACTTTTAATTTGGATTTTTTTTCAGTAGGTAGGTACGATACCTTCACTATAGAGTAAGTTTTTGTACGGTACAGTAATAAACGAGGAGTAAGATAAGTAATTACGGTGTCGTAGTTAACAAGCGCGTAGCTCTAGGCATAAAATCATGTTACATCGAGTTAATTAGGACTAAGGAGACGAGCTCCTCTCGTTTCAATACCTAATAGTACCTACTTCTTTCTTCTGCCGTTTCCACAGGGTGAATCGTTTGAATCTATGGAATGTCACGTGCTACGATCCTTTAGGTGGAAGCGTCAGGGTAGCCCGCGAAATTCAAATTGAAATATAAATTACTTTTGTTCATCTTAGAATAGCGCCATAGAAATCTTTCCAGTACTTAGTGTGTTATCTAACTCTTATGCTTTGGTGTGAAAGCTGATATGGATTAAAACCGCAACAGGTTGGTTTCGACCGTAGCATAACAAGCCGTTGGGCAATTTATCTAAAACGGGTAAAATAAGGGTTGAACTTCCAGTTCAGCCAGATGTAGCAGATTAGAAAGGGCACCTAGTTGTATTTTATTTCACATAAACTTACATGGACATGAAACGTCAGAAGCTAGGTGCATGGTTCCAATATTCAATAGGTCGTTTCCTATTGACAAGAAACTCCACGGTTATTCTTTTAAAAATAATTGGCTTTTTGCAATATTTTCAAAATACCCTGTTAACTGGTATGGTGTAGGCCCGTCAACAAGTACTAGACCGTACTAACTTAAAAAAATAGAATTTAGTCACTTTAGAGCTTATAGCAGTCCACTGCTCGACATACCTATGTCTGTGCAATCATGGCCCTTTTAAGGCTCGTTCACACTGGCGCGACTTGTCGCGCGACGCGACTTTAACAATACAATTTCTAATAAAACTTCACGATTGAACAATTGCCGGTGTCGCGTCGCGCGACAAGTCGCGCCGGTGTGAACGAGCCTTTAACCTGATCCTCGGCGACTCGTATCCAGCTGAAAATGTAACCCGTCTCCTTGTTAATATCATTGCTCAAACCGGCCTACAAATTTGCTGCTCAAAGGTAGCCCGCGAAATTCGATTTTTTTTACGTGTTTTGCAATTTGCAGGTCAGTAGGTATCAGGTTGTATGTTGATCTAAATATGATTTGCGGCCGTATCAGATATTGATTATAGAATTATAGTCATAAAAATCATCCATACAACTCTGTAAGTTCATATAATCCTATTGAATGACTATTTCATGAAATCATGACATTTGAGGATTATTCTAACTTAAGGAGTTGTATTGCTGATTCTAATGATTATAATTCTGTAAAGCCTTGTTACGGTCGCAAATCATATTTTAATCAACATACAACCTTACACTGGCCTGTAAATTGCAAAAAACGTAAGAAAAATTGAATTTTGCGGGCTACCTTGGAGCATCCACCTTAATACCCGCTAAGCTTCTATCTTTCGTTATCAACACTTTCTTTCAAAAGTAGGACACGAACATGCTCATCAATTGAATTACTAGACACTGTAAGGTTATGTCAGGTCGCAAAGTAGGTGACGGTCGTAATCGTCATGACAAGCAGATTATCTTCAGTTTATGTGTATGTGCTTATGTGGCTTCGTGCGTCCGAGTGGCCTTTGACGGGTAGATACGGTATTGTTGACTTGTGGAGTTGACGGGACTGCACAAAAGTTCAGTGCTGGATTCTGTACATTTTCGGTTTTAATACTGGCTTGAAGATGGTCGGAGCTTGAGCGTGGCGGCGACACCGGCGCATAGCTAATCTACCTGAACCTATCTATTAAGACTTATAATCTATAGACGGTATGTAGTGTTGTTTAGGGGGTAGGTAACCTGCCGATTTATTCACCGTGAAAACTTGGGTTAAGTAAGCTTGAAGTGTTGCGAAAGAATCGTACGTTCCCGCGACCCCCGGCGTAGGTGTGAGATGGAACACCGGGGTGGTTTTTAGTCAGTATGAGTCTGACAGACCCGTCCGCCCGCCCCAGGGCCGGGGACATCCATGAGGATTTTCCAACACGAAACAAAAAAAAACGTGAGCTTGAAGTGAGCTGTCAATAAATAGTGTCAATCCAGCATCAGGTAGAATATCAGCTCACTTCACCTAAGTTTTCACGGTGAGATTTTTACGGAATACATACTAATAACAAACCGATACTTAAGATCTCAAAACCGTTCGCCTGCATGCGAAATGGCTACAGAAAAACAAAACATTTTTTTTGAGGATTAATAAATAAAAAATGAATAACTATACTGTATACTGATAGCTTGTCAGGTGCAAATTAGGGTCTATTTAGGTGCGAATGGTTGATTGTTTGAAATGTCTGTGAAAATTGAGTGTTTTCAGTTTGTAGATAAGCAGTTTGCCTGAGGGGGCGGACGCCGCTCCAGAGGACCGTGGGGTAATCCGACAATATGTCCGAGAAGAAGGACCTGGAGTCCGTGAGTATTGTACACTAGCATAATTATTATTTATAATTAAGTAATTAACTTACACCAAAACGTAGCGCAACGCCTCTTTGAGTAAAAAATCTTCCAGTCACTAACATCCGAAGGAGAGTAATTCATATAAATAGCTAAATAACTCTCTAAGTTGACGTCGTTGTGCGAAATCACATTAAAAATAAAATCTAGCGTCATGTAATTTTTTAATTTTGATTTGTGTGCCTGCACAAAAAAAAAGAATAAAAAACTTAATAGAAAAATGTTCTAAGATTCAATTAAAGCGAGATTCTCAAAGCCTTAAAAATACATTTTGTTTTAGATTAATTTAATTCACCAATAGTTTAAAAAAGGAAAAGAACGCAATCGAGAATGTGATCTGAGTTAGAAACCTCTTTGCTCCCAATTCTAATCGAATTTATTCAACGTGATGCCATTTTATTTTGACGTTTCGTACAAAATAAGCGGGAATATCGAAAAATAAATGCATTTTCATCCCATCTATTCGAAAAGGACGACTTGGTTCGCCTTTAAGTGCACCCAAAGGTGGTGTTTTCTATAAGAAACTTTTAGCGGGCAGTAATGAGTTTTTAATCCTCTTTATAAGTGCGCCGCAATAATCTTTGCCGCGCACTTTTTCAATATGGAACATCTTAGTGTTCATCGCCAAAGAAATCGAACGCAAATATTGTTTGAATAAAGACTGGCTGGTACGACGGCCCATAGTCGCGCCCGCCACCAGCGGAATAAAAAAAAAAGAAATCAATTTAAAAACGTGCGAATAACAGCGCGCGTTTTCGTCAATTTTCACGAATTGTTAGAAATTCATGGTTTTGTTTTGAAAAATGAGTTCTTCAAGTGACAGTGAAAGTATAGAATTAACTCCTGAAAGTATTAGAACTGACGCAAGAAATGTGATGGATAATCTATTACCTGCAAAATCTCGGGAGAAATATATGAAAGCCTATGGTAATTTTATTGAATGGAGAAATGCAAGAGGCGCCAAGAGTTTTTCAGAATCTGTGTTTTTGGCCTACTTCCAGTACTTAGCCAAAACTAAACAACCTTCCACTCTTTGGAGTACCTACTCAATGCTAAAATCCACACTCAGTTCTAATAACGACTTAAAACTGGACACATATTCGAAATTAATAGCGTATCTGAAGAGGATGTCTGATGGATTTAAACCTAAAAAATCCAAAGTGTTCTCAGTCAAAAACGTGGAGACTTTCCTTAAATGAGGCACCTGACAAAATCTTTCTTGCCGTAAAAGTAAGTAACTATGTATATGCTGGATTAGCTAAGTATAACCATAGTGTTTCAAAATGAGATTCACCGTCACATTTTCCTCAAAATGAGCCAGATTCGGACATTATTTCAAACACGCAGAATATAAAATCTACAACAATCTCTAATCCTAATAAAACTGTAACAATAAATTTTCATAATTGCGAAAAAGTCTCAAATGTAAATATAAGTTTTTAGTTGTTTTATTATTAGATACTATTTAATTTCAATTTAGTTGTTACTACTCTATGTCTTATTAAATAATAATATTATTACAATAAAATATGAGGCGCCTTTTATTTTCTCATAGTGGGTGATGAAAAGTAGAGTGTATCTCTCGGGTGCAAAATATATTTTTTGCTCGGGCGACGTACTTTGAATCCCTCGCTACGTTCAGGATTCTACTAAAGAATCCCTCGCTACGCTCGGGATTCTACTCTAGAATCCCTCACTTCGCTCTGGATTCAAAAAAGCGCCCTCGCCGTAAAAATATTATTTTGCTCCCTTATGATACAATCTACTATTTTGTTCTGTTAAAAGTTTTATTTTGATTTAAATAATTGAATTTAGTATCAACGAAAGAAATAAGGTAAAAAGTGTTACAGGGGATTTGAATTCAGTTTTCGAGTTCTTGTTGGGAAATCTAATACAAAAGTAATTTCTTTTTTATACAGGGTGACCCCGAGCTAGAATGTGTCCTCAAACCGATGGACCTGCCGACCCTGCCCAAACCCCTGACCCTGGAGGAGAAGAAGTATCTCCTGGCCGTAGAGCGAGGGGATATGGGCAATGTGCGACGGTGAGTCAAACATATTGTATGTTCTGTATCCATTATGATGAATATGACCGTAATTATCTTATTTAATTGATTTGACTATGTATTTAAAAAATGACCCAAGATTTGTATTGTAATTTAATTTATTTTGTTTTGTTTTCCAGTTCCCTTACAAGTTGCATGTTTGAAACTTTTAATTTTGTTCCAACCTTTTTACAACATGTTTGCAATTTGATTAGTTACCAGTGACGTGCTTAACCACTGTATAATAATACATTTATGGCACCTGTTATTCTCAAACGTTTAGGTAGACCTACATGTCGCCAGTAGGTAAAGGCTATAGGGAGCGAACTAATTGTTATTACTTATCTAGAGACGAATGAAAAGGTTACATCGTCACCCAAGTTGCGTAACATAGACACTTTCCATCACAATCTGATTGATTTTGAAGGATATTACTGTCTATTGCTTCATACGTTCGAAAAAGTTGTCTGCTCAACAACGTAATTAACGCATTGCATAATTAGCCTATTATGTTTCCACTGCTGGGACACCACCTCCTCTCTAAGAGAGGAGGTGGTTCCTCTCTTAGAGAGAGAGTGGGCTGTAATACGCCACGCGGGCCCAGTGCATGTCTTCGAATTTTTGGTTCTAGGCCATGTCGGTTTCCTCACGATGTTTTCCATCATCGTTTTGAGAGCAGTAGTGATGAAATTATTTACACAAAGTAAAACGCTTAGTTTCGCACCCACAACCAACAACGCGTAAGTCGGGGCCGTTACCATTGGGCCACCATTGCTCCAATAACGCATGAAAGCCATTGCTACTGCAAGTGTGTTACACAATTACCCTGCTGGTAGTAGCTGAGAATTTCCAGTACGTAGTGCTTAGTCAGTCGTATTTATGGTCCATAATTAAATTTTCCTATTCTTAGTTTCGATTATGCCTTTATTTTTTTAAAGACAAAGATATTTATTCGTCGGATATGGAAGGTACAAAGTTCGTTAGTAGGTATTTACTTTTTTAATTATGGGCATAAAACCTAACACAAATATTACACTACTACTAAAATGTATCTTAATTTAAAAATTATACTAGAACATAGGTTTATTCCTGTAGATTATCTTATTACAATAAGTAGATACCTATTAGGTAAATGTGAAATTAATTTTCCAGCCCTAAACAGGCAAAATATGGATTGTACATAATACCACCAACTTTTACAACTAGTACCTGTATTCTCTGCAAATAAATTATTCTAAATACTTTAGTAAACAAAAGTGACAGTTTATTGTTTGTCATAGTTATTCCAAAAACCGCAATTTTACCGATATTTTTTTAAGTAGGGAGAGAGTTTAACTTTGGTAGGTACCTATTATTAAAAAAGTTAAGGTACTTAAACATTCTTACAAATTCTACAATGGACCTACTTACGTAATAATATTACGATACTTTACAAAAGTAAGATTTACAACATTAAGCCTACTTCTTTGGTCTTAAGATCTTTGAGAAAAACCTACTATTTCTTCTAAGCGTTTAATAAAGTCTGGAAAAAAAATAATGGAGAGCTGATAAATTATTAAGGATCTCATTATTGGAAACGTTTTCAACTCAACAAGTAGCTTATACGTAGAAAAATGTCTATTTCAATGAACTTATAAATAAAAATGATACTAAGGTTTTGTAGATATTAATGTATATGTAGGTATTTCTTGTTTGTTTGACAAAATTCACTTAACATCCAATTATGTTTAGAAGCCGAAGTCAACAAGGGAATGTCTTTTGATAAAAATAAAAGACAAGAGACAAGGTATTACTAGGAAAACCAAAAGTAAGGAAAATAGTCTTGTTTTTTTTTTTTCAAATAACTAGGGCCAAACCAAACCTCTTTACAGCCCACACAAACTCAATTATTTTTCAATGATAAAACTACAATTTACAATATAAAAATCGTGAAATACAGCATCTTCACCATAAAACATGTTTTGTGGAGAAAATAACTCGTCTTTGATTAACAAAAATGTAATGCCGAAAGTAAATCATGTAAGTACCCACATAGATTGTACTCAGTTAAAATAACTAGTACTTAGGTGTGAAGTGCGCGTGTGCGACTACAAAAGCTGCCTTATTTCATTCGGGGCCCAAGCCACATATAGATGTATATACAGTGCAAGTGCATCAGTAAAGGGACTACTATCTTAACTTTTGCAAAACCATAAACAAAATTAGACACGATTGAGACACGACGGTGCCTCCTCTCTGTAAGAAAGACTGGGCCTCGGGGGCCAGCACGCGTAGTATGACCACATAACATAACAAGAATAGTCAAAATGACAGATAAACAATCTCAATCTGTCATTTTGTCTATTCTCCCGTCGATAAAACCCGTTTCTACGGTGTCATGCTACGCTTACAGTGCGGGTTGGTGACATGGAAATGGTTCGGTTCGATTTTTGATGTTTTCCTTCAAAGATTGTTGTACAAAGTAAAAAAAAAAAAAATGCATGCGCCTTGCATCGAATTCGCGACTTATAAACTCGTAAATCAGGTAGTAATAGTTGTGCATAGATTATAAAATAAAGTGGATTTTAAAAATGGCCGCTGCTTAGGCGGTAAACTTAATTACTGTTTCCATTCTAATCGGATTACCATAGGTATTAACGATGTCGAACTGTATCCATGATCCTATGAACTATGAATACCGTCAATTGGTAGCATTGAGCATTGAATAGGATTTCATGTTCGGAATCAAATGTTAGAAAAATTGAATAGAGATTTTTCCTCGTAGTTTTTCGGTCACTTTTCTACGGTTTAGGTTATTATTTTTTACGAAAACATTCCTTTTTACTAGACTTCAAAGAAGGGTTAAGTGATATTTTTTCTACTAGATCTTTCAAGTCTCCATTTTTTGAGGGCGAGGTGATATTTTTATAGTCACACAAATACATTATTTTATTCCTTATTTGACGTAGTTTTATGCTTATGTCTAGTACGTTTTTAAACGTATGTAAATCTTGAATTCACAAAGTTATTTCATAATGGCATAACCTACATATCTCTTTTACCAATTTTTCCT
Source organism: Eupsilia transversa (assembly GCA_914767815.1). Taxonomy (NCBI): domain Eukaryota; kingdom Metazoa; phylum Arthropoda; class Insecta; order Lepidoptera; family Noctuidae; genus Eupsilia; species Eupsilia transversa. The sequence continues at coordinate 10,787,724 of OU611887.1, read as the reverse complement.
CAGAATACTCCAAAAAGCCCATCGCAAGAAGCACATAGAAATAAACTGCGTAGACTCCCTGGGTCGCGGAGCTTTAACATTGGCCATCGATGGAGAAAACTTAGAGATGGTGGAGTTGCTCGTCATCATGGATGTGGACACCAAGGACGCTCTGCTGCAGGCCATCAATGCTGAGTTTGTGGAGGCAGTGGAACTGCTGTTGGAGCATGAAGAGCTTATTCACAAGGACAATGAGCCTTACGTGAGTACATATATCCTATTATCCTATACTTTTAAATTAGCAATATTTGTATATAAAAAGTAACCATCCTAACCCAGGTCAAGGTCTATTCATGTGCCAAATTTCATGCAAATCTGTTCAGCCGTTTTAGCGTGATAGCGTAAAAAAGAAACAAACACTTTCGCATTTATATTACTATACTTAGTTAGAATTTTTTTAATAGCGTTCTGGTACTTGTAAATTTCTAAGTTTATTATCTTTTCGTCTTTGTCATGCAGAGTTGGCAGAAAGTGGACCCCAATACGGCAATGTTCACGCCGGACATAACCCCACTGATGCTGGCGGCCCACAAGAACAACTATGAGATTATAAAGATACTGCTCGACCGCGGAGCCACGCTACCCAACCCTCATGACGTTAAGTAAGACTTCATTATCATTATGTTATAATTAATTGTCAGTATGTCATCATTCTCCTGCCCTTCTTCGTCGCGTCAAAATAAAATTGGTCCAACCGTTTTGGAGATTACCTGGAAGAAACAGACATACAGACAGACGAATATTTAAAAAAATGTTTTTTTATATGCACCGTATTTACTTTCGTATGCATATAGTAAAAAGCTGTTATTTTGACATTACAAACAGACATTTCTTTTATTTTTTATTTGTATGTAGTGTATAAGAATATGTATGTAAGTACCTATAGATGATTATACTCAAGTCCATAACGAACGATAGATCCTCGTTCTAAGTAATTATTTTCATTTCGGGGTGGAATCCGTAACTGGCTCAGGGCGGATTCGACCAAACACGAATTTTTATACGCGGAGTAAGATTTACTTCTGACAGTTTTCGTATGGAGAGACTGTCAAAAATTCAAAATTTACTCGGGAGAGAAGGCTTATTCCGCGGATTCCTGTTTGGTCGAATCCACCCTCAGTGATTTAGTTTGTTCTATCCATTCGGAGACATATTTGTGGTCTTGTGACATCACAAGCAGGACTTGCTAATTTAATCTAAATACGGGTCTTATAAGGCTAAACCTAGCCTGCCATGGACAACGCCGTGACAAACTTATGGGAAAGGAAAATTGTCTATAGAAAGAAGAGGGATAATGAACTGGCTGATAGTGTTTGGTTTTCATACAATAATAGCCTTTTAAGTTTCTGGAACTGTGACTGTATTCTGGTCTATGGACTTTGAAAATACAGATAATTTGCAGGTGTGGTTGTGAGGAATGTATCCGCATGTCTACAGAAGACTCCCTCCGACACTCACTGGCCCGACTCAATGAATACCGAGCGTTAGCTTCACCTTCACTCATAGCCTTGTCTTCAACCGACCCCATACTAACAGCTTTCCAGCTTTCTTGGGAACTAAGGAACTTGGCTTTTGCTGAACAGGTAAGGATCTTGTGAAAGCATTTTTAGCTATTTTTTTGGGAATAAAATATTAAAGGTCTGTTTCAGAACGTCCGGATAGGCACTCACTACCCGAATTAGATTTTTTATAATAGAATCTATTAGATAAGTTCGATTCCCGGGTCGGGCAAACTGTTATTGGGTTTTTCCATCTGGAATTGCTCAGTAGCAGCCCGGAATCTGGATTTGTGCCCGGTTGATCGAAATAGGCTCACCCCCTATTACATGGGACTTAAACCTAACTGGCGAAATGTTGGTGTACTTTACGTACACCTCTGCCTAACCCTTCGGGGAATACAGGCGTGATGTTATGTTATGTTAGATAAGTTAACCAGAATTAAGTAAGAGCACTGCGAAATTATTCAATTCACCATCGAAATATCTCGCGGATCAACTAATTCTGTTGCATTTTAATATTTTTTTTACTATCCGGAGGTTTTAAATACGCCCGGACGCTTGTATTTTTACCCCGTTACGCATCCAAAACTCACTTATTACATGAATAATAAAAGAATAATAATTACTTCATAATAAATTCTGTCCTCCAGGAAAGTAAAGCAGAATACCTGGAACTTCGTCGTCAATCACAAATGTTCGCTGTAGACTTACTGGACCAGTCCCGAAGCTCTCAAGAGCTGGCCATAATTCTGAACCACGACCCTGATGAACCAGCCTTCGTGGTTGGAGACCACATGAAGTTGGCGAGGTTGGAACTGGCTATCGATTTTAAACAGAAGAAGGTGACTATATTGTTCTTTATCTTGTTTACGATTGAAGATAAATGACTATATTATTGACATTTTGATAAAGAACTACCGTGATATATGTTACTCATCAAGAAAAACTTTTCAAATGCAAACCTAAGTAATGATTAATTTGATTGTTTATTGTTCTGACTTTCACATATTATTAATTATTTGAACTGTACATAACTAACAACTTATACCTAATTTATTATTTACATTTTTTTTTGTTATTTTTGTATTTATTTATTCAACATTAGGTAAGTTATGCAGTAGTTTAATAAACATAATAATATTAAATTAAATAAAAAAAAAAATATAGTATGTACAAGTATTTATCGAAACTTAAAAAAAAGGGGGGAAGAGCTCATTGGGCATCAAAAAATTCATCCGCATCGCTGTCGATGGAGAAAGTGCCCAAAAGGCTGGCAGCATTGCCGCGTTGGATCGCAATGCTGATCCTTTGGGCTAAGAATAGGCCAGCCCTCTGGTCACGTGAAGAGTCGACCTAATTAATTAATTAATTAAATAAAAATATAATTAATCTTAATATGACTAAAACTATTAACAAACCAAAGTATGGCGTCGAAAATATTGTACCGAGTACCTACTTGAAGTTACCTACGACAAGTTAACATTGATGTTGCTTACCACCTACTAATTAGCTTACTCGGTAGGCTGATTGTCATACAGGGCGGTATGATCAGATAAGACGCGTTACAAGGGCAATTTTTTTCAAAAACTCGTTACGCACTCACTTAATTTCGTACTGTGTGAGAATCAGGCTGTAATTTTAAACTATAAATTGTATGTCCATTGAAGCCTAAATTGTATACTTGCTCTAAGCTAAATTGTTGTAACTTTTGAAATGTCTAAACGAAATTCATTTTGTACAGTTTCAACTGCAACGTATTCATTCTTCTGTCTTTCACTCCAGTTCGTAGCTCACCCGAACATCCAACAGCTCTTAGCATCCATCTGGTACGAAGGCGTCCCCGGCTTCCGTCGTAAGACCGCCATGGAAAAGATCATGATCATCTGCCGCGTCGCGTTACTGTTCCCTTTCTACTGCTCCCTCTACATGGTCGCCCCCAACTGTTCCACCGGCAAACTCATGAGGAAACCATTCATGAAGTTCTTGATACACGCGTCTAGTTATTTGTTCTTTTTACGTAAGTATGTCATTTGTATCATTTCTTTCTACGGCTCCCTGTATATGGTCGCCCCCAATTGTTCCAATGGCTTTTTGAGGAAACGCTTCATGAAGTTCTTGATACACGCGTCTAGTTATTTGTTATTATTATGTATGTCTCTGTTATCCTTCTACTGCTCCGTGCACGTGGTTTCATGTATGTATTTTGTTGTTAAGTTACTTTTATTTTTGCTGTCGGAAAAACGTTTTGCAACCATTTTTTAAGACTTTGGTGAAACACATTTGTTTGTGATTTTAAGGCTATTGTTTTAAAGACTTCTACTTTCATACCTAACTTTCTGATTAAATGAGCGTCCTAAAAATCATGTCACCTTTTACGTGACTACGGTAAAGCCAAAGGTGGGTTATGATTTTAACAGGCTTTATGTTCATCTGTTACATCATACCTCATAAACTAGTCGTCGTATTTTTTAATTAAAATCGTATGTGGAATTTGACTAGATACACCGTTCTCTTTCTTATTTTACTTTTTAACAAGTCAGTTGTCCACAGTGATTTTAATCTTGGTATCTCAAAGAGCGGAGGTGCAGGCGATACAACTGTTTGGTCCGGAGTGGATGGTCAAAGAGCTGGAGAAGGAACTCCTCAAGCAGAGGGGGAACGGACCTACCTACTTGGAAATATGCGTTGTGGTTTATGTTTTAGGTGAGTATGCTTGAATATCCTTACAAGGTGTTTTTTTTATATGCCATAACTCTAGGGTATGAATGAGACCATAATTATCAAAGAATCAATTGGCATAAGAATTTTCTTACTTTGTTTTTTTTTTCTTTTCAATTTTCATACGAAATAAGTCGACATAGTCTCGATTACACCCTTCCGTGAAACATGACAACGTCGCATTTTATTAGCTTTAAATATGAATGATTGGTTTGAATGAAAATGATTTACTCGTACTTATCAATCGAGAGCATAGTGTTATGTTATCTTCGAAACTATATATTTTTGGACCATATTCTAGGACTTTTTGTATTATTTTTAACCGACTTCCAAAAAGGAGGTGGTTCTGTGTTCGTAGTGTGTTTGGTTTTTTTTTTGTTATGTATATTCACCGATTTCTCCGTGAATTGTGGACCGATTTTGAAAATTATTTTTTTGTTTGAAAGGGTATACTCTGAAGGTGGTCCCATATAAAAAGCACTCTGTGCACCCGCGTAACGCACCGGACGGCCTTAAGGGGGAAGGTGTTCGATCCCTACATATTATCATTTAAAGGTCTCAACTAGAAATTACATTACATATTTTTCTTCAAGGCTTCATATGGGAAGAGACACAAGAAATCTACATTGAAGGCATTCGCTCCTACCTCCGTAACATGTGGAATTTCATCGACTTCACCAGGAACTCTCTGTACGTCGCCGTGGCTGTGTTAAGGTTCGCAGCCTACATCCAGCAGACCACCGAGATTAGTCGAGACCCTCAGACTAAGTTCATTCCGAGGGAGAACTGGGATGCTTTCGATCCTCAGTTGATTGCGGAAGGATTGTTTGCAGCGGCGAATATATTCAGGTATGTTTTTTGTGACCCATTTTTAATGAGACTAAATTGCCTCCTTTTCTTCCAAGTTAAAAATAAATATATCGAAACTACGAGAAGGATGAAACTACAATATGTCTAAATCATGTATAAAGCGCATAAAGGAACATGTTCTCAATTTAGAACAACTTCAAAAATTATGATTCTAGTTTTGCGAATAGAACACCAAAAGCCACAGTGTTGTTTTAAATCGAAATACAAATTATAGATGCCAAAAATATAGCCCAGTGACACATACATTATTTTATCATTACATTTATTTTAAAATTAGAAAACAAAGGGTTATCTATCACCCTTTCGTTATTTCGATATAAACGTATTATAAACTCCGTTATTTCATTCTATTTACCATTTACATTAAAAACATAATTCTAAAGTGCAGTCAATTCAATAACATTACACAATAACTGTCGTTATTTAGCCGTTATTTGTCTAATGCTAAAATTAAATGGAGTATAGTTCTAGCTTACATAGCATCTTGTTTCATATTTACAACTTCGTTCTTATGAGCAGCCACCACGCTTCTCAATAGCAGCTGTGCAGAGTTTGGAAGTTTGTAGTTTGTAAGCCCCGTGTCTCGTAAAGCCGTTGGTCCTGCACCCGATCTCTCCTCGGTCGTGTCGGATTGTCTTCCCTTATGACTATGAGCATAAAGGAGGAGTGAGTGCACCTGTGTTTGCCCACATCTCCTGCGTATCTGGTTAATCTCTGTTGATATTGGCCACCGTGATCAAATTTCAGTCGGGAGGATGTTATTTATTACTTACGAGGATTATCTTTTCTCCAGTGCTCTTAAGTTGGTGCATTTGTTCTCTATCAACCCTCATCTCGGGCCGCTGCAGATCTCTCTCGGTCGTATGGTCATCGATATCGTCAAGTTCTTCTTCATCTATAGTTTGGTGCTCTTCGCTTTCGCTTGCGGTAAGTTTAACTGTTTTAATATATTAATTAGGACAAATCGTATGTCTTTGAATTTGTGTGTGAACTGTCTAAACTGGGTTTCGCATGGTATTTTGATGTTTTTAACTGCACAACATTCGTTTACCAATTTACCAATTTTAGCTTTACTAGTTATTTTTCTTGCCCGTTCTTCTCCATAGAGATCTATTTTTGGAATGGGCAACTAGCTTCAACTTTCTAACTGACTCTTTGTCAATTCAAAAATGCCTGTAAATGGTTTAATTTAACTAAATGCTTTGAGTTTTTAATTAGGTACCTTTCTTGTTATTTTCTTTCTTAAACTTTCCTATGTATTTAACCATTTTTAAATTTTCTATTTTTGTAAATGACTACAGTATGACTATTCTTGTATTAATATGTATAAAATTTCAATGTTCCGCTTGGTTAATATACCTAACAATACGAGAATCATATTGACCACGGCCTATGTAAGGTCCAAATCTAAGCGACCATGACTTTAAGCCTCGTGGAGACAGGCGCAACGCGACGCCGGTAATTGTTCTACCGTGAAGTTGTCTAAGAAATTGTATTGTTAGAGCCGCGTCACGCCAGTCTGCACGAGGCGTTAATCAGAACCAAATCCATATTAGTCTCTAGTATTAATACTTTGTTCGGTACCGTATCAAACCTAGGTCTAAACCAACTGCTGTGGTACTTCGCTGATCTTGAAAAACGCAAGTGCTACGTCTTGCCTGGTGGTCTTCCTGACTGGGACAATGCTGGCGACTCCTGCATGAAATGGAGGAGCTTCGGGAAGTTAGTCCTCACCGGACCTTAGTAGTGCTAGATCGTAATCCTTGGTGTCTGTTTGTATTACATTAGATTATTCTGCTACAAATTTTTTAATATTGAAGACATCAATGAAGACTGTGTTTATTTATTAACTACGTATACTATTATCGATTAACTATTTGCGTATTGTTTTTTTAACTTTCTGTACCTCTACTGTGTCATCTTTACTTTCCATGAGCATTTTTACCCAGTAGTACTGTACTTAAAAAAATAGAAAAATCGTCAATTTGTAACAGATTTTTAGTAATCGAGAGAATGACTAAAAATCTGTTATAAAAGTACAGTAGTAAAGTTGCTCTTGGAAAGTAAAGATGCCACAGTTGACGTAGGTACTCGTATGAAAGATAAACGCGGCAAATGAAATAATATATTTGAATACAATCTTTTTGACCTAATTACTACAAATAGCATCTGCGCATGTCTTCGTCACGTTACAACCGCGACGTTACCAGGACAACCCACTAAACAGTTTTGTCAATTTTGGTTCTTCAAAGGGACTTGTAATCGAATTTTGGATAAAGTTATTTTTTTGAAATTATTTAGTTGTCCATTTGTTATCATGGGTGAGGAACAATTCGGAGTGCGCCACGTCATCGGCGCTCCTATAGCGATCACTAGGCTGTCGGAGCAAGCCATAGTATGCATGCCGCCAAGAACAGCCAAGTTCACTCTCTCAGAATGGAAGTTAAGCAACGACCAAAGATGCAGGAACACGGAAGACCAGCAGCAGCTTGCAGACAGGATCCTCGGCGAGTCCGAGCGAGCCCGAAGCGAGACTGGCGAACGCGCAGAAATCATGAAAGCTACTACTGACAGACGCATTGAGGAACGCATCGGTGACATTGAGTTCAATAAGAACGAGCTGCTAATACAACGCAAAGAAATATATAACGAATTAGAAGCTCTGTCAATGTATAAGACTCGTGTCTTGGACTGTCTCGCCTCCATTCAAACAAATGCTTTGACGATTTGCCGCAAATGTCTGATGCTCAGAGATGGACGTCTTGGCATCGACTTGGTCGTCGACGAGGTTGAGAGTGCTCTGCAGCAGGAGATCACCAGTATCCTTGGGGGACAAAGCCTACTAAGACGAGTGTTGGAACAGTTGAATGAACAGATGCGGCGTCTACGTTCGACGCGCTATCTTCTCGATCGCGACTTGCAATATAAGCAAGCAGCTATTGATTTAGACAAAGAAAATCTTTCTCTCAAACATACTGATTTAGGCCTTTCCGTCTACGAAGGTTACGCTAATCTTGACCCGGCAAACATATCTGCCGATGAGTACAACGCTTATTCAGCGAAAAACATACAAATGGCAGCGAGGGAGGTGACAAGCGCGCGTCCTATCCGAATGTTCGTCGATACAATCCTTAAGCAAGTGATCGACGACCTGTGGACCGCTTACAAGAAATGCAACCACGCGTTCGCCGACCGGATTGAAGATACGAAACGAGCTAAAGGGAAACTCGAGGATATGCACCGGGAGACCACTCAAAAGATTTGTGACATGCAGAACAATATTTTGCAACTAAAGAAAGCTTTGTCTGATAAGGAAGGTCACACAGCTTTGGCACACACGAGACTCGGCAAACGAGCTCAAAGAGTGGGAGCTGAGCTTGTCAGAGACCCTCCAGGGCAGTCTTTGTATTACGAATGTGAGCTCATACGTCAGAGTACGCTGCAACTACAACAAATGCTGGGTGAGGCCTCTGCTTCGTTACGCTACTTGCTGCAGACGCAGATCCAATTGGAAGAGGACATTAACGTAAAGATGAACACCCTGAAGATTGATGAGGTGGACTGCATGACTATGCGACAGAGTATGGACTATCATGCGTACTAGGATGTTGGTTTGGCTAATCGTGGACTACCGTAGCCTCATTACATGTAGAATTAACTATATCCTAGATCTGATTCTATGTTACGCAGATGATGAATTTAATATTTACCTCACCGCAGTTCAATATTTCGTACTTACATCGTGCGTGTGGCCGTAATAGTTCACATTATTATGAATCGCACTTTATATTATATGGTTTGTATCAATTACATGTATAAAAATAATATTGTTTAATAATGTTAGGGCAGTGAAAGAACTCCATGTTTTTAATAGTAATTATAATGTATTCAAAAATTGTGTGTCGGTTTACGTAGGATCACGATAATTTAATAAGTACCCGTCACGGTATTCATGTTAAAGGGTGCATCTAAACGTTCTTTTATCTACACTCATGCTATAAATCCTCTATAAAAGTTTCTGAATCAGTAAGCTTATTGCCAACATTAAAACGACCAGTGTCATAGTAAGTTAACCATTATATCACCCAAACGAGTGTTATAATGTTGTACTAAATTTCATAATGCAACTCGTTCGCTTCTTCGATTCCTTCCGGTCAGCGGGTGGAGACCCCCACGCCGACACATTTTCCAAAATACGATACATCACGTTTGGCGGGTACGCGCTATGGTCGGTTTAATGTTGGCAATAGCTAACTGTTTCAGAAACTTTTATAGAGGATTCATATCATGGGTGTAGATAATTAGGTATTAAAACACTCATGTGATACTATTATCACACTCGTGTTTTAATACCCCTTGTTATACAACAGTTGCATAAATAACTATTATGTCGCTAAATTTGGAGCTTATTTTTTTTGTATTTTTGTGATGTTTTAAATAGTAGTGTTTGTAGGCCAGTTTTTGATTTGTACTTATTGATATATTTTAATAAATTGATTGTGCTTGAACTGGCTATGACCTGTTTCTTTTTCTGTTATTTAAAGCAAATAGTTTAAGTACTAGTATTCCGAGTTTACTCACATAATGCCGTGATTCTTAAAATACAGCATACCTTCCCACGACACAAGATTTTAGAATAAACTGTCTTTATACAAGAAAACTCGCTTTCTAAAAGCATACCAATCCAAATCATATAAGTAGTACCAACACACCGCTAGATTTTCAAAAACGATTAAGAATTATGTTAATTTACTTTGAACTAACTTCCTTTGATCAATCTGGTAGCTTTACTTACTTGCACAAGATCAGTATGGCAGTAGATAGCTGATATGTCTTGTTAAACCTACCTCAATGTTCACCTTATCACCTTTCCGCCAGCGTCTTCGAAGCTTCCCAGTCTCTGTTCTGGGCCTCTTTCGGCATGGTTGGTCTGGAGAACTTCGAGTTGGCTGGCATTAAGAGTTACACCCGGTTCTGGGGCCTGCTGATGTTCGGGTCATACTCCGTCATCAATGTCATCGTGCTACTGAATCTCCTCATCGCTATGATGTCCAACTCCTATGCGATGATTGATGTAAGTATTTCTAATTTACGTAAGTTATATTACATGTGTCGACTTTGATCTCTTTCTTACACAGGGTGACTTGTGCAAAGGGGTCAGTTCCTGGAAAGAATAGTTGAATTACAAGTCACCCTTTATTTTTGAGACAAGAACAAGCAACATTAACGGTGCCATCTGAAAAGCTTGTAGTCTGCCATTCCCGAAAAAATTGTGGTAAGACCACAGAATAGTACAGAAGGCGCAATCCGCATTTAAGGTATAAAGCTACCAAGTACGCGGCGGGCTCGTCTTGTCGGGCTGAATTCCACTTTATTGTGTCGTAGCAAAAGTCACTTTTTATTTAAATGATTTTACGGAGTGAACCATCTGTACCTGTGGTAAGACTTTGTAAAGATGATTCAATCATATTTTATTTAGTACTTATCTACTTTTTTATTTGTCTTTAACTATTGAAATCAGAAGTTAGTCTCAAGAATACAATGTCTCGGGTTTCTTCTAATGCAAGGAAAGTCTTATAAAAGTTTTACGATTAAAGTGTAATAAATTCTCAGTGAAGACAAATGCGGTCATTGTTCCACTATTACCTTCTGGGTCGTGTTACTTCTGTTTTTGTCCTTCCTTGATAAAACATTGGTTAAAAAAATACAACAGACTTCACACCAAGCGCCGGACACAGAGTGAGCTACACGTCGTGTTCGGGTTCGCGACAAGTCAATCGTCATCCCGAGGATGAGAGGTGATACACGTGTCGAATTCTTGCAGGGTTTTTTATGACTCTTTAGAAATAGTTAAGCGGAATAGGTTGCTAAATATAATATCTACGTGTATTGTATTTTATAATGGATTTCCGCCAAGTCACGCCTGAATCAATTAATTATCTTAAAACATTGGTTCTCTAACAGTGTTCAGAAAGCTAGATTTTTGCAGCAATAACTTTGGAAACTGCCTGTATCAATGCAAATAAGATGTAAGAATGAGAGACGAGAGAGTGGTAACGGCCGTGACTCAAGTTGGTAGGTCGTAGGTTTGAACCCAGACAGGCACTTTACTTTCTGTTTTTTTTTTCATAACCACTGCCCTAAATACGATAAAGGAAAACCGGAATGTTCAAGAACAAAAAAAACGAAGACGTGTCACATCTTACCGTGCACTGAGCCCATCCATGTGGTGGATTCTGGCCCACTCACTCTCACCGAGAGGAGGCCAGTGTACTGATGTTGGTTCATAGTTGAACTAAACTAAACATTTTTAAACCGTGGCAGCAAGTTTTATAAATACCTACCTGCAAAATGTCTCTTATTTATGTCTCACGACGGAATAAAGTTGTCTATTCATTTTTGAATGAACGCCAAAGACTGAGGTTCAAACATGGAACGCAAGCTACGCTGGGTGTAGACGGCTGAATTAATTGCAGGACGAAGTGACGACTACCCGCTTTATATAAAGTCATAATGCAGGTAGTTTTTCTATTCAGACGTATTTCTATCTTTGTATTCGTTTTTGCGTTAATTATTTTTACTTGAAAAAAATCGTTATATTTTTTTTAAGTTGGTACTGACTTTGATATTTGTGTAAAATTGGTGTAGCTATAGTTAGTACGTGAAGATCGAAGACAAGATGAATTGGCGAAGGATAAAAATATGGCCCCATGTAAAACACTGGTCATCATCATTATAACTGGTCAGATAACTCTGTTGCTGGGGAGTTAGTTGCGCCACTTCTTCCCAGCTAAAGCGGAAGTGGTGAAGGGTAGGCGTTTTGGGGGACTGAATATCTCATGTAATTTTGAATTTTGGCATTCGAAAAGTGCTGATTCTCAGCCTAGTTTGAATAAATGACTTTTGATTTGGATTTTGTTCCAAGTCAGATCGGATTTGGTTGAAATTGGGCACATGGGTATGTGCCCAATTTCAACTAAATCCCATCTGCCGTTTTTGAGTGAAAGCGTAACAAAGAAACAAACAAACTCACTTTCGAATATTGTAGTTAGGATTAATAAGTTTATCGTTTTATCTAAGTGATAGTTGGGTAAGTAATACCTACGCGTTGTATCCGCCACGTGTACGCGTTATATCCGCCACGTGCAAGCAAGACGTTGTAATGTCTGACAAGCTTTATAGTTATAGAAATAAATAGCTTGCAATAACTTGTAATAAGGAAGAAGTTCTCCCGAGCTGGAAATAATATCTGTTTAGATGTTTTTGAGATATCTTTCAAAGGCAACACTCTAGGGATCTTACGGCTGCAAATATCTATGTGTGGTGTGTATCTGTATTATGATGTGTAAATCTACTAGCTTTAACATGCGAAATTTCGCATCTTTTTTTTAATTCCTATTCTTTATGGCACCTCTTTAGGTCATGAGTTATACGAATATCAAAAAATATTTGACCTAGGTCTTAGACGTGAGAATTGTTTCGCAGTTACAATGTCCCTTAATATAAACTTTATTATGAACGGCAACTTCTTCCCCCAGGTTTAAGTTAAAAATAGTATTACGCTAAGATCTTAGAAAATGTCTCGCTCATTCTCATTTGCCTGCGATTCAATTAAAACTGTTTAACTGGCTCCGTCAAAGAAAATTAGCTGCCATGAACTTGTACACAAAAGATACAGACAGAGAAGTTCTTTAAACAGAAACTCAGCAAAACCAAGTGTAGAATCCTGTTAGAGGTGTGTAGAATTCCGTCAATAACTTGAATACATCACTACACTGGCTCATCACCACAGCAAGCCTCTTGTGCAGGCACGCTCCACTTTTCCACCGTTTCCCGCCATTCGTGGTAAACTGACAGTTGACATTAGTGACAGCGACCTCATTGCTGTCGTGCATGAGATAGTGTTTACATATTTAGATACACTACAAGAAGTATACCGAATAGTTTGTATACAAATAAAAACTTTGACTTTGACTTTGACTCATCAAACAGTCCAAACCTTATACCTATTACTCAAGTGACCTACAATTTGGAAAACATCTCGACTTTGCTTGATGCCGCGGCCGTTCGGATTTTGGACTAGGTATACCATAAGGCTGTCGAAGGTTGTGGAACAAGGACAAAACATAATTCCAGTTGGTAGGTTTCCAGTAAAAAAAGTATAGTGCCCATTATTGCCTAGCCTAAGGAATAGAAGTGGATTTTCTGAATTATCTTGATCAGTGGCTTTCAGATACCTACATTGTGAAAAGTTCAAAGTTATCTACGTAGTTAGGTACCTAATACTTACCAATGCGGAAATGAGATGAAACAGCGTTCTAGCAAACAAGTACCTATAAGACTACTACTACGATAAATAAGAACTAACAATAAGAGACGACTACTACCCAGGGACCGTAAATAGACGTAATTTTTATTTCGGTAGGTAACCAGTATTATAGGTTGCATTCAATTTAAGCTAACCTTGAAAAATATCTGTAAAAAATATAATTGTTGTGACAGAAAAAATACCATGGCAAAGTAATGACATGTTATTTTTATTTTACTTTTATTATTTATAGAATTTTAGGTAAATGGTAACGTTAAACTGTCCGTTTGGTACGCCTGTCGCCTCCCCTACCTACTTTGGTAGAGGTAGCACTTCTACCAAAGTAGGTAGATTTAATCTTACTACATTATTGGCTTTAATCGGATTTCATAACAATATCTTTGTTTTTGTATTAAAAAAAAAGTAGTGTAAATTTTGCTATAAAGCAAAAAGTGATTGCCGAAACCAGGGATTGAACCAGGGACCTTTAGATCTTCAGTCTAACGCTCTCCCAACTGAGCTATTTCGGCTGTGGTAATGCCGTTGAAATTAACGTTGATTATCCAAGTACCAACTTTTAACAGTATGGTTTTATCATTATATATATTAATAATAATTTACATAAACTCGAGTCAAAAATAATAATTATTCGTTTATAACAGTTTCCTTTGATCACGAATGCAAAATACCCATAGCATTTAAGTGAACCTACTTTGATATTGAATAAATTGACTTGTTATTACTTTAAATTCCTATGAGCGAACATAACCTTGCAGTTATTTATAGGTTATAAAGAGAGTGTGCTGTAAGGGTTTTGTTGCTATGCTATTAATTGCAGGCGTAATAGTCTTTAATCTTTATTGGACCAAAAAGACATTTAACAAATTGTTTGCCTAATTAAATAGTTACATTTATTACAAAACTGTGTCGCAGTTATCCACCTCCAAGAGGGAGACGACAGCGTTCCAAAAGGATAAAAAATAATAATAATGGAATAGTTAAATTTAAAATAGTTAAAACTTAACGTACCTAAGTAAAAATTAAAATAGTAAAAATTAAAATAGTAGGTAATAATTAAAATAGTTAAAATTAATGATGTGCATTTATTTATTTATTCAATTTTCTTGCACAACATTACAGAATATTCTTCCAATGCATTGTACAGAATAATTTACAAACTATTAAGTGACAAACCATATACCTACCACAGTAGGATTAGTAAAATAATAATAAAAATAAAAATAAACTATAGATTTATAACACGAGAAAGAACAAAGGTTAACAAACAAAATAACATTTGTATGCAAACAAACTGCAACCAAGAGGAAAAAATAATAATGAAAATACGAATTATCTTTCATCCATCTTCTCACAAAAACGTAACCATTCACGGCACACATCAATCCATCTCCCAGCAAACATTGTATGCGGGAGTGGCGCAGTGCATGCGGGAGTGGCGTATGTAAGTGTAGTGCGTTTCTGTGGGGTGGAAGTGTAGAGTGTGGTTGAACCTTCCTTGTGGAATAGTACATTTACATGCCTACCGATTTACGGTGGCTGTTTTTGTTTCTGACTACTAAAGGTTAGCGTGTGCTCTGATGTGGCTAATGTAATCTTGACTGTGAAGATACCGGTATTATGGTACACACACACAAGTTACACAAGGTACAATGACCATACGTCAATAGTAGCACTTGCGCTACGAATACAGCCGTTACTGCTACGACATAAAGGCGCTGGCAATGTTAAATGTTACCACTGATGTGCGGTTGATTGTTGTACCTTGTGTTTGTTTGTGTTACTGTAACGCCTGCAATCGATAGCATAGCAACGAATCTACAGTACACTGCATTTTTTTTAACATCAAAGGCTTCATCTCACTTGATGGTAAGTGGTGATCAGGCCGAAGGTGAAAGTGAGGTTTCTAGGATCTTTTTATATTATATCCTTATCCTAATTCTTGGTTATGGAGCCGAACAAAACGAAAAAAAGTCAGAAAGAACACTAAGCGAAAACGAAGTAATAACATGGGCGGGCGATGGGATGCGACGCGGTGGGTTTGGGGCCGAAATTTCACGCCTATGATGTCGCGGGCAGAAACTAGTCCCCAATAAATTCTCGTGATAAACACAAATCTCACAAACACCTGTCTCCCGGAACAACTATACTTGCAGGCCATACCTACAACAACTTTTTTTTCATTTATTACAATAATTCCAGCTCACTCACAGGGAATCACTGTCCATTCCCAGCTTGCCTGGAATAGATCGGAGTAAGCGATAAGGCCTCCCATTGGATATTTTTTAGTGTAAAACTTTTTCTTTTTGTAATGTATAATCTGGGTGTACAATAAAATAGGTAGGTACGGGTCCATTTCGAGTGGGTCCAGTTGACCAAAGACCCCTAGAGCTGGTGGCTAAGTAATAACAGACGCATGGGTCTATCTATCAGGTCAAGCTACGCTTGGTTTGGTCTGTAGATGGGTCCGTGCCTCGGAAAGCCGCGTCTGTCATTCGTGGATTTTTGACAGTCGTTACGAGTACGAAGCCCGAAAGTCTAACAACCAGTCTTACCAAGGGGTATCGTGTTACCCAGTTACTGGGTTGTGGAGGTCAGATAGGCAGTCGCTCTATGTAAAATACTGATATTCAGCTGCATTCGGTTAGACTGGAAGCGGACCCCAAGATAGTTGGGAAAAGATTAGACAGATTCATAGTTAGTTAGTCGTCACAGTTAGTTTATTTGCATATGTACATTTTTGCTCTACCAATTCAAGGTATGAAATAATTCAAATAACTGTTTTTTATTTACAGCATTTCCCGACGTGCAAGTGAAGCAACTGAACGAATCCTAAAATGTGTTCGTTTTCTAGGAACACTCCGACGTAGAGTGGAAGTTCGCCCGCACTCGGCTTTGGATGAGTTACTTTGAAGAGAGTGCCACTCTTCCACCTCCTTTCAATATTTTTCCTACTCCCAAGCTGTTTCTCAAGATGCTCGGGTTAAGGAAAAAGGATAAAATTAGGAAGATGAAGATGAAGGTAAGTTGACAATAAGCACCTTAAAAAGACGTAAAATGCATTTGCACACATGCCTGTAACTTGCATAAAAGTATAGCAGTAGTTTGCATACCAAGCAACTTCCCATGATACTTAAAAAAAAATGTTCTGTTAATTAAATAAAACATTGGTTCACCAACAGTTTTCAGAAAGCTAGATTATTGCAGCAATAACTTTATAAATCGCCTGTATCGATGCAAATAAGATTTAAGAATGTGAGCAATGCGTAAGCCCAATGGTAACGACCGCCACTTACTAGTACCTGAACTCATGGGTTCGAAACCAAGCAAGCACTTTACTTTGAGTAAATTATTTCATCACCAATGCTCTCAAAACGCTGAAGGAAAACATCGTGAGGAAACTGGCATGTCAATCCTTGGGCAATTGCCCGCCAGTCGGAACAGCCGTTTGGTCGGAGGATCCTCCCTTTTCTATAGAGGATGAGTGAACTTAACACCCTGTTTCTCATACCCCTAAACATTATAGGTTGATTATGCATACTGCGAGAGCATTGTGAATCCGCGATCCGCATTTATGAATGTAAAATTCGAGTCACGTGTGTTACCAGCCCTAGGAATGATTTTTACTGGATTTACTACGTAGGAAGTATACTGCAATATCTTTTTAATGAGTCTTCAGACCATCATGTAGTGAATCTGCAGGTTTTCATATAATTATGAAGCAGTATTTCATATTAAAATATTACACTCAGCGTGTGTCCATAGCCTAATATCTGGTAAACTTTATAGGTTTTATTAATATTTTGCTTCACGCCCTTAATTAAAAGATCCGAAACATTTTAATTAAACTTAACTTATTAAGTAAACAATTCTTTTTTGTGAGTTTATAAAAGTTGTAATGAATTTTTGGCCTAATAGAAATACCTTAGGAAAACAGTGTAAACTAGGGGATTCTTTGGAAGATTTTATCTTGCCATGGTCGTGGGTGTAGGTAACAAGATGAATAACCCCCGACACAATTCCAGGTGATGCTGCAGTATCGGTTCAAGGTTACTATGTTCTTCTAATATCATTGAAAAAACAGAATACTAAATTTCGAATCGATCAGACCTGTGGAAGATGCGTACATCCAATCATTAACTAGAAAAGAGCTGATAATCTTCAAACGGCTAAACCGATTTTCTTGAATTGTAGCTAACAACACTCTCGATCAAGACACCTTTCAAACAAAACAAAAATAATCAAAATCGGTTCAGCCGTTTGGGAGCTACGAGGGAACATACAGATACACAGATACACACGTCAAACTTATAACACCCCTCTTTTTCCGTCGGGGGTAAAAAATAACAAAGTTCAATTGAAAACATGAATCAAGTCAGTGTTAACTTGTTTCATGATTAGATAATAGTGGACAATATTTAATACTGGCTTTCAGACTTTCGGGCTTCTGTCCCGTAACGACTGCCAAAGATCTGCTCATGACGTACGGCTTTCCGAGGCATGGGTGGGTCTCAGTACGTAATGGATGGACGGACCTCGGACGACCCACGGACCGATCTCGGCCAGCGTTGCTTAACCTTTTGAATATCGACCCGTGCGGCTGTTATTATTAATAAAAGAGCCCATAAAAAAAAACTATATAAAAAAGAATACTTTTATAAATTAAAAGTTTCTTCATTACTAAAACCATTCGCCAGTTATGTTTAAGTCCCATGGAATAGGGGGCGAGCCAATTGCCATCAACCGGGCACAAGTACAGACTCCGGGCTTCTACTGAGAAATTCTAGAAATCTAGAAAATATAATTAACCAGTTATCTACAAAATCCCAATAACACTTTGCCCGACCTGGGAATCAGTACCACATGCTCAGCACATGCGACCACTAGACCAATGAGGCAGTCTCAACCAACCAACCATTGTGGGTGTACTATAGCTACACCTCTGCCCAACCCTTCGGGGTCACAAGCTGTGATGTTATGTGAGGTAAAACCATTCGAGCTGAACTTTAATTCCAGAAAGGAAGTGGGTACCTGTCTATCGTTCTTATCACTTGCCCTTAAGTATTAATTAATTTGGTGGTTAATTAAACGAATGATTGATTCACGACACGATCTCTTATTATCTTGCTCTCGCTCCAACCTAACGAGCATTACTTGTTAATTCTAAATATAGCCATCTATTAATTATCCCCATAACTATTTAATCCATCTTAATTTTGAATTTAATAGTCTTATGGGAAGGAAAAGCTTCATATTAAAAACTTGATCACATGTATCAATGTTTTAAAAGTTCAAAATAGATACAAACACCAGTCATAGTTAAATAATACAACTAAGAAATAATTGATGATTAAACGAACTTACCTGTAAGTGAAGTTCTATTACAATTATACGAGTACGTTTCATTCGATGATAAATAATACACATGTAGTACCTACAACAACACGGGTTTGTGAAATCTTAGTACGTTCCAGCATTATATACTGGACAGGTAATCTGTACAAATGAATCAATTGCCTTAGAAAGAAGGAGCTCGTGGCTAAGTTATAACAGCCGCACGGGTCGATCCATTAGGTTAAGCTGCGCTTGCCGGGGTTGGTCCTTGGATGGGTGACCATCTTTACATACCGAGACTCCTCCGCGCTTCGGAAAGCACGTTAAGCCGTTGGTCCCGGCTGTCATTCGTGGATCTTTGACAGTCGTTACGAGTCGTCAGAAGCCCGATAGTCTGACAACCAGTCTTACCAAGGGGTATCATATTACCCAGTTACTGGTTTCTGGAGGTCAGATAGGCAGTCGCTCCATGTAAATTAACCAGTAATTCAGCTGGATCCGGTTAGACTGGAAGCCGACCCCAACATGATTGGGAAAAGGCTAGGCAGAATGTCTAAGAAAGATGCCGTGTGGTTAGCCTGCCCCACCCACAACGTAGTTCAACATACTAGTTAAGGTTGTAAAATATGTCTTTCGGTTGCTATAATGATGATAATATTAATTTCTACTTTTAATCCCAGGAAGAAAAAGAAAAAGAAACTGACGTACGCTACACCGCAGTCATGCGCGCTCTAGTCTGGCGTTACGTATCCGCCATGCACAGGAAGATGGATGACGAAGAAGTCACAGAGGATGACATCAACGAACTGAAGGGAGACGTATCAGCACTCCGATATGAACTGCTCGAAGTATTCGAGAAGAACGGCATGGACGTCAGCTTTACTGATCGGAAAGAGAAGAGTGAGTATTGTGATAGTTATTTAGGAATAACTAACCGCACACATAAAGAATAAAGTGGTTCTAATGAGCCGCCAGCAAAGTAGGTAAATAGGCTGCAAATAACAACAGATTTGGATGAAATTTGGCACACGGGTAGACCATGACCTGGGTTAGGACATGGGATACTTTTTATCCCGACATTCCTACGGGATCAAGACGTATGTGGGTAAAACCACAGGGCGCAGATAGTGAAATGATAAAAGTGATATTAAAAACTAGCTGTTTGGATGTAGCACATTCTAAAAGCAAGCAAAATAGGTATGTATGAGGACTGGGGCTGAACTTTCTGGTAATTGATAATCATATGGATGCGATACTTCGAACCCCCAAAACCTGGACGGATACTGTCTTTTGATCTTCAGCAATCTCACCAAGTTAACTCAACCTACATTATTGTTTTGGATGGTTGAACCAATGAAATGTTTAGAATCGTCAAAGTTTCCAGTAGCAGATAAGGTTAGAAGAAAAAAATGCTGATGTGTGTGACGGTGCCCCTGGCAACAACCCAATTTTAAACGTTTATTCTGAGATAAGACTCATGATGCATGATGCCTCCATTTTGGGGTTAGCCCAGAATCTCAAAAATTAAATTAAAAGTAATTTATTCAAACTAGGCTGAGAATCAGCACAGCAATCACCAAAATTACATAAGACAGTCCCCTAAAACGCCTATCCTTCACCACTCCCTAGTACTTTCGTTGGGAAGAAGAAGTGGCAAAAAAAGCTGTCTGTTTAGTTAGAAGAACTTGATTCTATACAATAGTTCTATAAATAATTAACATTACGAAACAGAAAACATTGAAATAATTTAGCTGCCATACGTCAGTTAGCACACGCCAATATACTAACAAAAACATCGAAAACTATACCCAAGCAGAAATAAATACTTAAAACATTAACAGAACTAAATATCTAAATAAAAGCCTCCAGGCATGAAGGGCGTGCTCATTTACATTACGCAATGCTGGATTATGTTCATATAGTTGTAATGTAACATCATATAAAAAATCTAAATTACCCTGGTTTCCCTCGCAGTGGTTCTCGGCAAGCGCATGAAGATATGGGAGCGTCGTCTGATGAAGGACTTCCAAGTGGCTCCGGTGGCTGTGGAAGATGAGAAACCACCGGATGAAGATGGACTGGCTCGGTTCAGAAGAATTGCCAAGTTGGCAGTTGCGAGCACCTCTAACGCTAAGTGGGATCAGACGCTTGCAATTACTGGAATTTCGTAAGTATTTATAAGTGCAGAGATATTTCTAGGGGTTATCTTGTTTTTGAAATGGAGGAAATTGGCTTTTACTGTTTTAGGTGTTTGAGTCTCCTAGCAGAGAATGACCTTTTTGATTTTTGAGGGTTATGTAAAATGTGTCAGGTATTGCACATCGAATTTAGTATGTCACATATCATTCTGCGGGTCATCAGTGATAAGCCGTGTTGCGCTATTTTGGCACATTGGGTGTAGACATGTACAGGCCTAAACTGTTTGCATGCCTTAGTTAATGTAGTTAGTATAAGGATCATTTTAAACTTAACATATGTAACTTGTACCTAGTTTCTGTGCAAATAAAGAAGTATTCTATTCTATGGCAACAGATTTAGGAATTAATAAAGTAGTTATTATTAATAATTAATTAATATAAGTAGTTTGTATTTCTAACATCTTATGGATCAAAGTCTGAAATAAAGTTTTTTTTAATGTTTAATGTAACAGTCAGTAGTCAATGTTTATAAGCTGTTGATTATGTAAATGTTTCCATCAGGTCTCAGATCGGCCGCTGTCGCAGTAGAGAGTCGTTCAAGAATCAGCAGAACTTACAGCGAGCTATGGAAGAAGCTAGGAAATTGGTGCTGCGGTCACCACTGCCAGGTGAGATGTCGTTTGGAAGTTATAGAAATTATGGCCTTTCATACAACGCTAGAAGGTTGTTTTGGCGCGTGGTCAAAATAGGAACTAACCCCGCCATCATGTTTTATACAATTTCTGTGCCAATTTTACAAATGAAGACTGCAGGGAAAAATAAGGAATGAAAGATAAAATACAAAATAAAATAGGTACAACGTACAACTAATACTGCGGTATAGCGGAATTTTTACGTATCTATTCACAGTGAAGTTGTCAGATGCAATAGTCAGCTATGTCATCGCCTATGGCCAGTTATTCGATTGTTTTTACATGGCAAGAATCGTGAGAGTCCGCGCGCTAAAAGTGTAAAACAGGCAATGTCTCATTGTCAGTTCGAGTGCAGGCGCGCCATTATTTCGTGTTTCGGTTGTTGTGGTATTTTTTGATTAAATACTCCTGTGTATTTGTGATTAATCGACGAATAAAGTTAAAAACTAACAAAAAAAGACAAGAATAATATAATAGTTTTCAATAATATTATGTTGATACTGAAAAATCAATAACAATGAATGTCAATGACTTTTAATTTAATTTATGCAAATTGGCCTTTTCTGACATTCCTTGTTTTTCACCTGCAGTCTTCAAATGTGTATCAACAAAAATGTCATTCAGGCGCCAAAAAATCCTTGTATCTTTCTACTAAAATGATTGAGAGCGAGACTTACAATCTGATTTTGTTTATGAAGATATATCATTACATTACCGACTTTAAGAATGTGAAACTAGTCTTTAGAAGCACAAATAAAATTAAATAATTCTGAATTTCGATGTAGTTACTGAACAGTACTTCACCATAAGATAGAGCAGTGTTTTTCAACATGGGGGTCGCGACCCCCTAGGGGGTCGCCAAGCCTCTTTAAGGAGGTCGCCGGTACTTTAAAATTGAAAACTCACAATTATAAAACCATAATTATAATAAATATAATTATTTTTATATACCTTTGGTTAGGCCATATAATATTTATTTTAACACAAACCAACAACCTACAAGTCACATAAAATATTAAAGTGACGTGGAACAAGGGCAAACATTCACATTCATGTGATGGTTGCGTTTCTCGTTACCCAATTTTTCCCATCGCGGATCCGTTTTTGCTACACATAGGATTAAAACGTTTTCTAAATTTCGGCGATTTCTGTTTGCCTTTTATTTGAGCCATCGACGAAAACGTTAACTCCCAAATGGAATCAAACAGTATGAACGCTTCTGTGTTTAATTTTGGCTTATTCTGTTTAACCAAAGTGACAGACTTGAATTCCAAGTAAGAAACAGCGAACGGTCTTGGGTCGCGAAATATCTTTCCATACTAAGGGGGTCGCTTCATGAAAAAGGTTGAAAAACACTGGGATCTGAACGGGCTAAAAATTATGTATTTATTTTTCCTTATGGGTCTGGTTAAGCCCTTCATTAGAACCATACAAAATTGAGATAAAAACAAAAATTTTCGTCGGCAATCATTGTAGATGTATAAAGGAAATTACACTTAAACGCTGCATAGTGAACAAGCTGTCACAAATTAAATAAATACAAACACAAAAGCTGGATTATGCTGGATATTGGTGCCACAAAGTCCAGAGCGTCTGCCAAGTATATTCCTTTGGCACTGACTAAAATTAACTAGTACTTTTTAAATTTCGTGTTTCTCTTAAGTTTTATTAAAATACTCTTTTCAAGGAAATAGTTCACTTTGTGCTTAAATGTTTCAGTTAAAATACTTAAGTGAAGTTAGTAGTGACTATAATTTTTATTCATTTGTAACTTGCACTTCCATTATTAATATTTATATCTCTTTTCTCTCTAACTATTACCGAGTGCCATAGGATGTTTTTTTAATTTTTTTTAAATAACCACAACCAATATGTCACCTGATCGTAAGTGATGATCAGGCAGAAGGTGGAAGCGAGCTTCACCCGGAATCCTCAACCACAGATGAACTGGCTATCTTACCTCTAACTGCCGGAACACAACAATGCTTTTAACATTGTTGTTATGGCGGCAGACTTACATAAGATGGTGGTAGCTAGCCAGGTGGACTTAAAACAAGCCCTAACACCGACCAAACCGAGCAAAAAATTTTGCCCCCACTGGGAATCGAACCCGGGACCTCTGGGTCCCGGTTTCGATTCCTAGTATGATATTATGTTCCTTTTACGCGGACGAAGTCGCGGGCAGAAGCTTTATCGATATAACTAATTATCGTTTGGTCAGAAGGTTCAAGAGCGGGAACTCCGATTGAGATGCCAATCAGTCCGGGACACACTCTGTTGGAGCTGATCAAGGATATATCCACGGAGGTCGCGGAGGGTGACCCGGAGCCGACCACGTCACCTCCTAAGTCACCTTGGAAACCACCGGGTAATTTTAAAACGTCATTTTTTTTTTTTATTGTTGCCTGTTTTGGGTCTGGTCTATGTTGATGATTATTACGTAAAAATATTTTTTTTTTCTATTTCTCAATGATTCTTTTGAGCACCAAACGACTAAAACGCTCGGGATTCGGACTGTACTTGTATTTCTTTGTTTTTTTAGAATCGTTCCTAATATATTCCTTATTAAATTAAACACTTGATGCAGATCAAAGTAAAAACGCATAACTGAAAAGACCCACCAATATTGTGGTCATTCATTTTTAAACCTTCCCCTCCCTTTTTTTTGGATTTGCAGTTGAAATATATAAATATAATATAGCATATGTCAGTCCTACAATTAAGATGAATCTAACGACACCTCATGTGCTAAAATCCATCGAGCCATTTAGGCTACAGAGCGTGCCAAAGAAATAGACTTACATACGTACAAACATACATACATACATACTCTCGAAAAACATTACCCTCCTTCTGGGGCACTCGGGTAAAAAGAAAGAAAAGAAAAACCCACAACTCAGTACCCATCTAAACAGCATCTATTTGACTCCAAATAGGTGAAGAAGGCGTGGCGGGCATTGCAGCGGGCGCATTACTGTCAGCAGCAGACGCTCGCAGTAGACCAGTGTCTCCTAAACCTGCTCCAACTCCTGCCACATCACCAGTTCCTGCCACTTCGCCGGCGCCGACACCAGGACCTACTAAGGTAGGCTTTGGTTCTTTTCAAGATTTCTCTCTTCTCATATCGGGAAGATCTAATGAAAGTTTAATAAGGCTATGTTCATAATGTGTCCATCAGTATGTTGTTAGTAGGGTTCACTGTCTAAAGTGCGCGGGTCTATTTATTTTGTGTTATGTTATGCGGTACATTGTGATAGATTAAAATAACTTGGTTAATCGATTGATTCAGGCGTGACTTGGCGTAAATCCATAATAAAATACAATAGTCGTTTTTTTTTTTCCCACATCTTGTTCGGTTTCGCGACATGTCGATCGTCATCCTGAGGATGCCTCGTTGTCGATTTCTTACAGGGTTTTTTATGACTCTTTATCATTTAATTTTATTTTATTTCATTTAATTTCAAAGTTACTGTGTACGGTGTTCAAACAAAGGAACGCGAGGAAAAAGTTCAGTCCTGTGGAAGATGCGCACATCCATTTATCAAATAGCAAAGAGCTGATAATCTTCAAACTGCTGAACCGATTTTCTTGAATTGTAGCTAAGAACACGCTATGACGAACAGACAAATACACAGATACACACGTGAAACTTATAACACCCCATTTTTTCCGTCGGGGGTTAAAAATAACTTTAATAATCCTTTTATAAATTCACGTGTTTGACATTTTAATGTCATATGAACAGTAGTAGATTAAGAGTCAAACATACAATAATTAGATTTCCAGTGACTTTCAGTTTCCGCTATAGTTAACAAACAGTATGCAGACGTAATTTGAAATGCAGCGCAGTAGAATCTTGTGTGGATTGAAGTTAGCACTTCGCTAATTTACTTTTTATTGAATGAGAACAAACATTGAAATGACTTTCCTAGTGGCGAGGTTGCTAGGGAGAGTTTTTTATTTATTGGATACAAAGTTACGAGGTTATTAGGATATCACCATCTATAATTTAAACCTTCGATACCACTCACATTCATACCCTTTCACCTTCCACCTTTTGTGGTAACATTTTATATAAAATTTTTTAGTATACTTAATGTAAAAAAATTGTAAAAACATAAAATACAATTAATAAACAAAATTCCTTTTTATATTTACATTTTTATTACGATGTTGTTTTGTGGTCAGTCGTTACGAGTCGTCAGAAGCCCGAAAGTCTGACAACCAGTCTTACCAAGGGGTATCGTATTACCCAGTTACTGGGTTGTGGAGGTCAGATAGGCAGTCGCTCCATGTAAAATACTGGTATTCAGCTGCATCCGGTTAGACTGGAAGCCGACCCCAACATGATTGGGAAAAGGCTAGGCAGAATGAATGATGTTGTTTTGTGGTTCATGCTGTGTATACCTATAATAGGCATGTACTTTTATTTTGTTCTTGTTCTGTTTTATTTTTTTGTATGTACTGCTGGTGGTGTACGTATAAATAAATCTAGGCCATTTTTAAAGGGAGTATGATAATGATTAGTTAGGAGGCAGCTCAATACCAGTAGATGCTGGTATTGTGCTGCGTCCGGTTAGTTTAGCAACCGACCCCTATGACGACATAGGGAAAAGCTAGGCTGATGATTATAATTAGGGTCGGTTTAAAAGAGTATCCGTGAATTTTCTTGCCCGATTTCTCCATATGTATCTACTAATATTTGGAATGGTCAAGTAGCTTCATCTTTCTGACTGACCGACCCCTTGACAATTCAAAAGTGCCTGTAATTGGTTTATTCGAAATAATTGTTTTTAGTTTGAGTTTGAGTTGAGTCGCCTTCTAGATTTGATGCTTTTGTTTTTCTGACAATAACTCTGTTTTCAAAACTACGACAACTTTTGTACTCCTCAATCTATAAGCTACGCTGCTACGAGGATCTACGAGCCCAAGCTACGCGGCTACGGCAGTCTACGTCGTAGCCTAAGCAAACTGCCGATTATAAGGGGTGTAAAAATACCCTTAACAAAGGCGAGAGTCACTTGTTCTTCCCATTATTATGATCATTTTTGTACCTTCTGTGAATACGGAGATATTGAACGTTCCACAAGTTTTCTATGTTATAGTACTCTCATAATCCCTGTACCGATGCATGCACCCATGCACAATGTTTTGCTACCGTAGGTAAACAGCGAATTTTCACACCAATGTTGATGGACAAAACGTGTAGTTAACAGATATACGGCTGCACGGTTGGCGTAGTGGTTAAGCGATTGACGGCTCCGCTGCGTGTCGCAGGTTCGATTCCCGCACGGAACAAACATTTGTATGACCTACAAGTAGTTGTTCCGGGTCTGGCTGTTTGTGTATGTCAGTTTAAATATTTCCTAGTGTGGGGCAATGTTTTAAAAAAAAAAAAGACAAACAAACAAAGCGGCTTCGTGATGGTACTTTTTTCAACTGCATTTGTATAATCATGTAATCTTGTCCGTCTGTGATGTGTCCAGACTCCACCCACGGGTCCATCACCAGTGCCCGGTGCGTCAAGGGTCGCCAGTCCTGTGCCGACAACCACCAGTCCTACTGGTGACGGAACCACTTCACCACAACCAGGTAAATAATGTCACAATGTATCTTGCTATTTTACTTTAGTTAATTTTTAGGGTTCCGTACCCCAAGGGTTCCAAACGGAAACCTATACTAAGCCTCCGCTGTCCGTCCGTCCGTGTGTCTAAGTGTCAGCGGGCTGTATCTCATGAACTGTAATAGGTATCCAGTTGAAAATTTCAAAGATTGTGTATTTCTATTGCTGATATAAAAAAAAGAAAAAAAATAAGGGTGGGGGCCCCCTTATTTTTTTCTTTTAAAAAAAAAAGTATTTTTTTCTTTTTAAAAAAAAAGTGTTTTTTAAAAAACGTGTTTTTTTTAAATAATAAAGTAAGTCCAACTCGCACTTGGCCGGTTTTTCCATAAACTGAAGCTACTAACAGAACTTATACCCCGACTGTCCATTCGTAAACAGAATAGGAACGAGAATATATCATTAGTTAATCTAATGATCCAGAAGAATATTTTGTTGCTCATTCTGCATTAAGAATCCCTAAGTGGCCTCTCACGACGCCCACAGGATATATCTTGGCATGTTTCCAAAACAAAAAACATCTTCCTTGTGAAAGGGAAACATACTTTTAGCGTGAATAAGCGTTTCATTGCCACATCTAGGACATCGTTAATCATACAAAATCCTGACTATTATTATCCTAACTAATAATAAAAATGCGAAAGTGAGTTTGTTTGTTTTGTTACGCATTCACGCTAAAACAACTGCACCCTAATTGCGTAATACACGTTCTATCACAATCTGGATCGGTTTAAAACAGATTGCTAATCTATTGCTTCAAAAGTTGGAAAAAAAAATCTGCTCAACAACGTAAATAACGCAATGAATGTTGTTGAACTGTCAATATGAAACAGATTAGTCGGAATCGTTTACGAAAACGTTTTACGCAATTAGATAGCTGAACGGATTAGCACAAGGGTAGACCATGAACTGGGTAAGGACATAGGGTAGTCCTCTCTTGACTTTTTATCCCGATATTCCCGCGGGATCGAGACTTATGCGGGTGAAACCGCGTGGCGCAACTAGTTAATATTATAAATGCACCATTGTTTGTTACGCTTTCACGTGTTAACTACTCAACCAATCCTCATGAAATTTTGCATACACGTTATACTTATTATGGTTCATGAGGTACAGCCCGCTGACAGACAGACGGACGGCGGAGGCTTAGTAATAGGGTTCGGTTTGGCACACTACGGGTACGGAACTCTAAACATACCTTTATTTCCTACTAAGAAAATATGTAGGTGTCTCTACTACGCATAAACCCGTACTTGAGACCGTTAAATGAGATATAGTACATTACTGTCGCGGCCAGAAACTCAAGCATTAATGGATGATCGTGAAAATATAGACCGAGGCGTAGCCGAGGCACACATACGTGAGTCCATCAATGCCTGGTTGCAGCCAAGCTTTGTATAGTAAGTTTTCTCAAATAATGCGCGGGAATTCAAACCAAGTAAATTAATTATATAAATTCCAGAATCAATGACGAACAACGATAATTTTTCACGCGCCATTGTGTTCATTTGTTTCGTCTTTATTTGGCTTGTTATTTGACAAAAATTTCAGGCGAAACTGACTTATTTATTCATTCTCTAATTTAGCCGTTCGAACCCAGACAGACGCTTTACTTTGTGGAAATTATTTCACACCACTACTGATCAAAACAGCGAAGGAAAACATCGTGAGGAAACCGCCATATTCTTGAACCAAAAATTCGAAGACATGACTGACATCTACCAACCCGTACTGGGCGCGCGTGGTGGACGGCCCACTCCCTCTCACCGAGAGGAGGCTTGTGTCCCCAGTGGGATCATTATAGACTGATAATGTTTATGCTTTTGTTCTATGTTATAATTCGGAGTAAACACGGGCGTTAGTCCTATTGTTTCTGTTATGGAATAGGTACTTATTCATTAAGCAAAACTCTGTAAAATATTAGTTTCAAACAGCGCAAATAAAGTTTTAAATGCCAACTTTATCTTGCTTATCTAACGCTCCAATTGATTACCCATAAGACAAACAGTTAGTAACAAAAAAGATGGTATCAAAATTTACTTCAAAATTCCGAAATATTAATCGACTATTGGTGCCAAATCGATCATATTGATAATAATTCGGCTACCTACTATACTATCGTTTGTTAATTACTATTATAACTGGTTGTTGTCTGTGGCGTCGCTTGTCTATGCAAGATTAATGGTTATTGTCTATCACCAGTCGCCACTATAAATCTGATTAGGATGTATGTATCCCCATTTACTTTAGTATTACACAAATAACGGCTAAAAAACGACAGTTGTTGTGTAATATTATTGAAATGACTGCACTTTAGAATTATATTTTTAATGTAAATGATAAATAGATTGCATTGCTTTGTACTTAGTTTCCGTTTATATCGAAATAACAAAAGGGTGATAACCGTTATTTGTCTAATGTTATATTAGATGGATTATAGGATTATAGTTACCTACGCTTTGTTCGAAGACTCGAATGATCGGGAGAAAGTTCAATGATCTATTTGTTTTATTAATAAAGTAGGTACAATAACATCATCATCACGCCTTGTTTCCCAGAAGGGTTAGGCAGAGGTATCTACTTCCTAGTACCAATATTACACCCACATTACACCAATTATGTTTAAAAGTACGATTACTTATGCGTTATTGTTCCCACATCATAAAAAGTACAAGAAATCAAAAGCATCGTAATTTTGTATAGATCCAAGTCCCTTGAAGTCGAAGCGTGTTCCAGGAGAATCCTCTCCACCAAAGGTGATCAAGAGAAAGTCGTCAGGACCACCGTCACCGGGAGAAGAATCGGTAAGAGACATCACTTTCCTTTCTGAGAATAGCTGGTAGACATTTTCAGGGTTCCCGAATTCTGTTGAAAAATATGGAATTAGGACTAGGCCTGGTTTACACCTTCCAGTTTACTGAACGGCTATAAATAATAATATAGTCTATTCCCAAAGTATCTAATGGAAATGTAAACAAACGGATCAGTTAACGTAAGTAACTGTGTAATATTTGAACTTCTAGAACACAAAAGCAATGAAATTAAAATCATAGGTACCTGTTTACTCAATGTAAAGGTTCTTTAGGGGTATGAGGAACAGGGTGTAAAGTTCTCTCATCCCCCATAGAAAAGGGAGGATCCTCCTACCAGACGGGTGTTGTGTCTGGCGGGCAATTGCCCAAGGACTGATGTCGGATAGTCTTATAGTCTTATTATATGAATCGCGCGGTAAACTTAAATAGCGCGATGCAGGATCTGTGACGTCAGGTCTTTGATGCTTAGTTCGTATGTGGCGGTGTAGATGCCGCCACAGTTCTTTGTTTTTTATTTTATAAAAACAAAACATTAGGGGTGCTACACACTTCTTGTCCGGGTCGGCAAGATTCGACACAGCCGAGCGGCACAATCGAAAATATAGACAATAGCTGTTGCCCGCGATTTCGTCTACGATCCAAGGTAAAAAGTAGCCTATGTTCAACTTCTGGTCCCAGGTTACGTATCTGGCAAACTTCAGAACAATCAGTTTAGAAGTTTAGGCGTGAAAAGGTTACAGACACACAGACAGAGTTACTTCGTTATATTATAAAATTATGGATATCATCGGGGAAAAGCCGCTCGGCTTCTCCTGAATTGTGCCGAACCGATTCAAACAGGATTTTGCGAAGGCAACAGCCGGATGAAAGCAGAATATGTGTATTAATTGCTTCGGGTCGGCTTTGTTGTACAATAAATACAGCCGAATTGAATGTGCACCCCTACGCAACCAGACTAAACAAATGAAATATAATTTTGATACAAAAGTGCTGTTTGACTGACACAGGCATCAGACAAACTTGAAGATGCCGATGCTAAGCCAGCAGAAGTAATAGCTGTGGCCAGACCAGTGGCTCCGGAAATAAAGCCAGCAGACGGAGCTATACCTCCTCCACCAGCGCCTGTGAAGGCTAAGGTAACGAACATGGAACAACATCAACATATACTCAAGGATTTGTAGCCGTTTAAATACAGTTAATTATACTTTATATACAAGGAATTTGACCTACTCTAGGATGATGTAACTTTAGCCGCGTGAGAAGAGTTATAATCCCCGCGTTCTATTTAAAGTCTCGTACAGACTGGCGCGACTCGACACTTAAAGGCTAATAGGCTAATTAAGCGATCGCCGTGCGAAAACGCGTTCGTCGCGCGTTTATGTCATCTTTTTTTCGAAAAACGCAAAATGTGACATAATATGAGGGTGAGCGTTTCGGCCCTATAGGTATATGAGAAGAATTATTATAAGAAGAATCTAAAAATATTATACGCACTTGATTCAAAGGACTTCTTTCTACTCAAGTTTGATTCTTTTAAAAAATATAGGGCTTGTACACAAAACTACGATGCGATGCGAAGCTTCGTTCAGAAAATCTTAGGATGCCGTCGCAGATTTTTGCGATGCCACGTCACAACTGAGTCACCGTGCACCCCAACTAAGGTCTCGTCCATTCAACGCGAGCGTTGCACGAACACGCGACCGGTTTTTTCCTTTTTTTTTTTTCGAAAACACCCGACAAATTTTACATAAGGTGACTGACACGACGGTATGTAAAATTTCTAAATTTATATTTGTAATTCGTATGGTGTACTGTAGATAATAGAGGAAACTATTCTATTCTAGTTCCCCCCGCAGGCCCCACCAGCGCCAATAATGGAGGTGACGCCCAGCACCCCCCCGCACGCGCCGCCTCCCCCGGAAGCGGCCGCCAAGCCTCCGACACCCCCTAAGGTGGCTCCTCCACCACCGAGGGTCGCGTCTCCACAGCCTTCCACTTCTGCTACTGATGCTGTGAGTATTGTGATGTTTTAGGTTCATTTTATACGGTAAGAGTTACTGCTGAGCTAGGGTCCTGGGTTCGATTGCCGGGTCGGGCAAGGTGTTATTGGGTTTTTCCATTAGGAATTTCTTAGTAACAG
Source organism: Eupsilia transversa (assembly GCA_914767815.1). Lineage (NCBI taxonomy): Eukaryota > Metazoa > Arthropoda > Insecta > Lepidoptera > Noctuidae > Eupsilia > Eupsilia transversa. Next base: position 10,755,535 of record OU611887.1, on the reverse strand, counting down.
CCCCGATTTTGGAAGTTGGCGGTGTGATACCCTTGTGCCTCGGTGCGCACGTTAAGCCGTTGGTCCAGCGCCTGATCTCTCTCCGGCCGTGTCGGATGCCGTCCCTGAGGTCTATGACAGTGAGGGAAGTGCACCTTTGTCTGCGCACCGAAGACAGAAAACAGTATTCGGTACAGGTATCGAATAATTTTGGTTACCGCTATCTGGGTATCCCAAGAATAAGAAACATGTTACCTCTTCTAAGTTACCGTTTTAATACCGGTTAAACATACACAGGCGATGTGCGCCCTTTGACTAATGCAGACCGCTGTGTAAGATAAAGGTAATTTTTATTTCGGTAAACGGTATTAATACTGGCTGCATTCAATTTAGGGTAACCTTTAAAAATACCTGTACTTACAAAATATAAATGTTGTAACAGAAAAAATACCGGTTTCGGTCCCTGCTTGCGAACACACTTGTGCAATAGTATAATATCACCCGCACTGAAAGCTGGTCTCCACTGGGTTTGGTCTCCATGGCCGAAATTTGGTCTGGAGGATATATCTACTATAGGTCAACTCTGCCTAACCTTTCGGGGATTACAGGAGTGATGTTATGTTACACAAATTATAATAACTTTTATCTTTAATTCACCAGCCTACCAAAACGCCATCGTCTCCACCAAAGCGGCTAACCTCGACCTCTAGCACGGAGCAGCTAATACCACCAGCTTCACCAGAACCACTGCGACCAGTCCAGAAGTTGGAGGAGATCAAAACCATCAAAAGGCAACTGAAGACTGGCTGGCTTTAGACCACTGCCTGGATTTATTTAGTCCTTGTTTGAATAGGGTATTTGACTGGACTTTTTTTATTCGATTTTTCGAAACCTAGAACAAAAATAAGCAACAGAAAAAAAATGCCGAAGTTGTATGTGTTTTAAAAGTCTATGCTAGACAGAGACAGCAATGCTGCGATCTGACGTCATGATGCAGGCACGCCATAGTAACTAATAATGATCGTTTTGCGTAGGATAGAAGAATAATTTCAAAAGCGTGTAACTTCTCCATTTTTCCACCGATTTTTTAGATTTTTTAACACATCGTTATTTTTAGTACTTACCTAACATCAAAAATTTTAAATAACTATATTTTTTATAGTAGTCAAATAATTCTATATTGTTAACATCTATTTGTTCTACCTAAAAACGGAGCCTCGACCAGTCTTCAGCATTTTATGTAAGGATCATGACCACAATAGAAACGGGTTTTGTCGACGGAAGAATAGACAAAATGACGGATAAACAATCACAATCTGTCATTTTCTCTATTCTTCCGTAGACATAACCTGTACAAAACCCGTGTCTATGGTTGTCATGCAACGGGAAGCATAGAAAAAAACAGTTGTTATCAAATTACTCCGACGACAAGATTATTCCTTCCGAATAAAAAAATATGCGGGATAGTGCGTTTCATTCAATTCATTTCTGACTAAGTTTAAATGTTACAGTCTAGTTACTTTGGTAAGGGTTACTTGGCAGTTGATGAAGTAATACAAATATCGTCCATGAAAAATACAAAATGAGTAAAAAAACATATTAAAAGATTTCGAACGAAAATTCACTTTTGTTTCATATAATATTTTTTTGTTTATTTTCTATGGAAATGAGTTTGCTGATTTGTTTATTTTTTGCCTTACGTAATCGACATAATATTAATAATCTCATAAAAAAGATATCTTTTCCCGTATCTTTTGCAGCGAGCACATCACAATCAATATGTTCTCGTATATTTCCGTAGCGAGCTCGCGTGTAGTTTCAGAGCGTCAAATTCATGACTAATGTGAATGTCTGATAGACCGCGGTAGTCGCTAGCGTTATACGAATCCTTATTGATTTGGTGTGTTATTGTATCCCTCTTGGCTTTTGTTTTTACTATACCTAATATATACACAATTAACATCACACCTGTATTTCCCAAAAGGTTAGGCAGAAGACCAGGAGGTGCACCTATAGTACACCCACATTTCGTTAGTTATGTTTTTAAGTCCCGTAGAACAGGAAACACACACTAATAATATTGTAATATCAATACACACTAATAATAAAATATTAATAACTATGGAAATACCTACTGATTTGTTTAGAGGCTACGGGAAAAGTATAAAAGATGTTACTTAAGAAATATTTTGTTTTTATCTTTATTTATAAACACGTAATGCATGTATTTTATTTTTATCTTTTTTATTTTGGTTGGTTGTATTATTTACGTATTTGTTTCAACTTTACTTTTTACTGAAGATCTGGATTTTGTTGATTCTTTATTGTTTTGACGTGAAACGTCTGTCAGTTTTGTTTTGTTATTATTTTGCTTATTTTGTATGGATTTAAGTATTAAAATAAAGTTCTGATATTAATAAAGTTATGTTAATAAAAAATACTATTCTTTGTATGGCTTATTTATTTTCTCATAAATCATTGAAAGAATGAAAATATTTGAGTATGATTAGTTTTTGTGCACATTTCTTGACTTACTTGATATAATTGAAAAACACTTTCCGACGTTTATAATATTTAAAACGAATTAAAAGAATCGACCTAACATTTGAAACTTTAACTTTTTATTATCTGTCCTAGTTTTAAGTTCCATGAAATTGTTGTAAAGCAAATTACTCATCCTATTGTAAGGAAATGTTCTTAGCTTTTAAGAAAAAAATACTAAAAATTAATAAAGTAAAATAATGAACCTTTTCTTATGTTTGACGTTCTTGAATAATATATAATAATAATATATATTAAAAAAAAAAAAAAGTTTTTAAAACGAATGAAAAATTGTCAAACATTTTGTACGAAATTGTAATACCAGAATAAATATAAATAATCACTGTATTATTTTTGTTTTACTTTAAATTACGTATAGTCGACCTCGTAATTGCATTACCATCCTAATGGCTCATTTTGGTTAGTCGATAACTCGGTCGATATAATAATACTGCGGAGAGCAGGCGTGTAATGAAAGCGGGATGAAATTCTAGAAATTCTTCGGTCGGTAAAAAGCGTGCGGAGACACCCCTTCAAAGCAACTGCCAAACTTGCGAAGCAGGTTCTCCGTATACCGCAATAGTTTCCTATAGACTAATGAAAACGGTTCCCTATATGCGGGCCCTATGGCATGCGTTACATAAATCTCCTGCACCCCGCGCCCTATCAAAATGAGCCAAAGACTTCTCTCTGTGAAATGGTTAAGGATTTTCTATATCAAAAAAGATGCAATTATATGCAGTAACGCGCCGGACTTTTTGCGCGTCGTGTGCGTTACTGCATATAATTGCATAGGTTCTCTTTTCACAGACTAAAAAGTGCGTCACGGATAGTCTGTCGTCTGCGCAGGGCCTAAAGCGTAGTAGGTTCCTATGGAGAAGAACAGGCAAGAAACTCCACGGACACTCTTTTAGATCAAAATATGCTTACAAAATATTAGTTTCATCATTCATGTTGAAATTGCATAGGCGTTAAAAGCTTCCATATTAAAAAAGAAAAGAAAATCAAAAATTAGTTTAAATTAAAATAAGGTTTGGCAGATAGATGACCTGTCCCTAATGACATTGACGTTGTTGGTGAACATTTATGTTTTTTTGGTGAAATTATATTGAAAAATCAACATGGCGGTGTTAGTTCAGTGGTTAAAGGTAAACCCGCAGGCAAAATCTTGTAAGTTAATTAGTACCTATCGTCTAAAGCCAAATAAGGTTCTAAAGCTAGCTATTTCGTAATTTTACTTAGTCTGTTCAACGTAATATTGTACATGGTATCTTTATTGTTTACCTACTAGATGTTGCCCGCGACTTGTCTGCGTATGTTGTGTTTTTTCATACAAATGCTGACTGGAAAGTAGCCTATCTGTCAAATTTCATAACGATCGGTTCAGTTGTTTAAGAATCCCGCACACAAGCGCGACGCGACTTCGCGACTCGGGTGGAACAATTTCTATAAAAACTTCACGGAAATTGTTCTACTTTTTGCGTAAACTTCTTACAAAAAGATCAATGATCTAACGAATGATTCACCAGTTCAGTTAAAGGAACATAAAGAATTTGGTTTGAACCTACCAGAAAAAAAAACAGAAATTTTCGGAAGCCATCGTCGTTTTAGCTGTTTTTGCTTGAAGGGTGGGTGTTCAAGAGCTTTCAGTGACAAATTATTCCACAACAATGATGACACGCAACAGCCTGCACGAGGCTTTAGGCTTGAAAAGGTAACAAACAGACAGACCGACACACAGACAGTTAAAGAGCTATTTTCGCATTTATAATATTAATATGGAACTATAGATTAGTTATACTATGGAAAATACAATCTCATTGCGTAAATTCAGACAAGAAACGAAAATAGAATGAAGAGAGTTTCATTTGATCTCTCATTGCCTACGTTGTCCTGAGCTATAAAGAAAGGTTGTGTGTTTAATAAAATAGTTGCAAACGTAAACAAAAGGTTTTATTTTCTATATTTCTTTATTAAACATAGGTACGCTTAAGACTATGTCAACAAACTACAGTACAATCTGGTCTTATAAAGGCATTTTGTAATTGGATTTGTGTGCTATTTAATACATGGCTGAGTTTTTTTTTTTACAAAATCTTGTAATAAATACGTATTTAAGGCATTTTGTAATAAAAATGTTACAAATTGGAATTACAAAGCTTTCTTTTTGTAACGTTCTATTTTCTAAATTATTTTATCCATAATTGAAAATGGTTTTCAGTGTAACTTAAATTGGTTCCATTGCAACAATTTATTGATCGTATCTACGTATTTTAAGTTATTATAATATCAAATTACATTATCATGAATGGCCCAATTAATTCGGCACCCGATTAATGGTCAGTTGATATCAGTTTAAGTTTTACACTATAATTACTATAAATCTAATTTTACTGAATTATCGACTCCTGGCTGCGCCCATGCGTGTATAGATTTTACGGAATTTCAATATTATGTTTCCTAAAATAATCTAAGATACCTACACCTACAATAAGCTACCTCTATAGAAAAATTAAATTGTTTAAAGTAAAAAAACGGCTCATTCAATAGCTTAATCAGCAAAGAACATTCCCACTTTTGGGACCCGCTCTGTGGGAGGGAGTGGGCCATAATCCACCACGTGGTTCCAGTGCCGGTTGGAGGATACCACAAATCTTAACTTTTTTTATTCTAGGACATGCTGGTTTTCTCACGATGTTTTTCTTTGCCGTTTTTAGAGCAGTGGTGATGGAAAAAACTGCAAAAACTGAAGTGCCTGCCAAGGGTAGACCCCAGTCCTACCACACTCTGGGCTACTACTTCTCATTGAATACCATTTTAACGACAAAGATGATACTTTTAAAAGTTGTTTCTGAATGTAATTAAGGACACTGCAGTGGCTTTAAGGCACAATTTTTTAAGAGATCATTCTGAATTCTTTTTAAATTCTTTCTTTTATATTATCGTGTAATATACGATGTATGTAATTTGTCACACCCTGTACACAAATAAATATGTTTTATTTGATCATGAAAAAAAAAGAGATTATTATCGAGTCATTTGAGAATGTACCTATTTCGCAATTTGTTTGGTTAGGTGCTTCTTTACCGTTACATAATGACCACAATAATAATTATTAATAATAAGGTATGAATATTTCTAGGCCACGAACTCTAATATTACGACAAGATACGGAACGAAGGCATTTTCTTCACTTGCTTATAGGGATTTAACAATATAATATTAAAAGCTGTTCATCATAACGATATGTATACTGTGATATGTGGCAGTGAAGTTCTTTCAACAATTTCAATACAATGAATATAGTTGTTGCGTTTTATCATGCCAATAGCGGTCATTAACCCAACTAAATTTTCTACCATTTTTATTTCAAATAAAGTCCGTTAACGTCCTGAATTATTATCTATCGTGATGTTCAACATATTCCAATAACGAAAAACCATACATAGTTTATTGTTTGGGTTCCTACGGAGAGAAATTAGGAAAGGGGCAATGCCCGCTATTGCCACGCCAAAACGCGATAACTATAGTAGAGTCGTGAACTCGTGACCTAGATCGTCCTAAATCGATGGCAACATATCGATTAAAACTAGTTATTGCTATTACAACAGCATATCTCACTAATACGTCGATTCGGAAATAAGAACACAAACACTAGAAGACTAGAATTATTTTCTCAAATCCCAAAAAAAACTGCATGCATTTCAAAAATGGGTCTACATTCAGCTTATAGCCATCCAGAAACGACCTTCCCAGTCACTGTCGACTTGCCTTTATCTCTGCCATAACTTGGAGAAGCTGAAGGACTCACTTTAGCTGATCTAGGAGTACTCATCGAAGGCCTGGCAGGAGACGATTCAGGCCCACTTACATCTGGAGTAATGATAACAGTAGGAGGCTCTGAAGTCATCTTTTTATACTGTGATTCTAAGCTAGAAGCTGAAAGAATCTGTTCTGACTGAGAATGGATGCTAGGAGTCGGAGTTATTGGCTTCTGAAGGTTTGAGTCCTCTTCTTGAGTAATATATAAGGTTTTTGTTGGTGTATCCGGTTCTATGGTGATGACATGGTCTGTGGTCTGGAATTCTGCTGGCGGGGGCAGTCGGCTGCCGTCGGCTGGATCAAAAGCTGGTGTGCTTGGCTCCGAAGGCTCTTGGGACGAGGATTTCAGTGGAACGGTCTGTTCTGATCCACCTTCTGAATCTGGTGGAGAGAAGTAATATTTTGTAGTAAACATTGGGAGACGTAGATAATAGAAATGTGATTGTTTTCGCGTCTACATCTAATTTCCGACACTGAATTTGCCGGAAATTGTAGGTAAACTAATAACTGGCTGTTTATAAAAATAGACTGTTTCTTTTTTGTCTGCTTCGTAAAAGAGGGTTTATTTATAAACGTTGCTAAAAGTTGAGTAATGATTAACTTCTGCGTAACGTTTATAAATTAACCCTAGAATGTGTAACTTTCTTGTTTCGATAAGATTTTAAATTCGCTAGGTAATTTGAATATCTTTGAAATATTGACTTCTAAGACTTTTTATTTACAGAAGAAGAAAATAACAGTTAGTGTTTAGTAAACCAAAATAATACTGGTTAGTTTAAAGCAATCCGTTAATAGGACCAATTTATCTTTAATTTATTCATCCGTCGACTGGGCGAAATTAATTATTTATATCTTAATGCATAATGGCAGGAAATTCATCTTATTTATTAACTCTCTCAGGTCAAGCCCTTGAGTAAAGTCAGTAATAACAAAATTAATTCAAAATTGATGGATTCATTTAATTTTTTTATTTGTATATTTTTGGAGAACTTTTGAAAGCAAAAGCTTTTTTAAGATTTTGTAATGGTTTGATGGAACTTATAACTTTTGAAAGTTGATACAATAATATAATATAATAGTTAATTTATTAAATAAATGAATGAATGAATAAAACTACCTACTTGTCTAAACTTTGAATATGAGAACGTTGATTGAATAGGAACTGGTTTGCGAAGCGGACAGTCACATTCGATTAGTTTAGAATCTAAAACCTGAAAAGGCGAAAAGGCTAAGACGATCAAACTTACACAAAGAAATACCTATTTTGATTAGTCAAAGTGTATTAATAGATTCAAACAAAATTAGGTGTTTGTAAAAGTAAGTTAGTTAATGTTGTTAGTTGTTTTAGTTAGTCGAACTAGAACATTGGAGATTTACCTAAATCTCTGATTTAACTGCGACACATTCAATTCTTGAAGTCGAGGTTTCATTTCGTTCAGGCTGTAATTAAGTTCAAAGATATGTATTGTCAATTATAAGGAATAATTTATAACCTCGTTACCGAAAATATATGTGTAGAAAGATTGGACATATTGTCAGTACCTATGTTGGTAGGTTCTTTGTAACGGTTTTATTTCGGAATCCTGTTTTAAATAACCAGATATCCACATAATTATATCGGTTAACTTTTAACTAGTCTACTAATTTATAAACGTTACAATGGTCTCTCAATGGTGAGTTTTTGACAGTTTTTGTATGGCAAATCTGTCAAAAACTCACCATTGCGAGACCATTGTAACGTTTATACATTAGTAGAATTAGGCGCCTGGACACGGCTGATTTTTTGATTATATTCATGTGCGCTGTCAACACGAAATAGGTATCCAAAGCCGGAGTGCCATTTTACAATTCCGAGTTTTCGCTCATCGCCACTAGAACGGATTGTATGTGTGGGTGGATTCTAGAGAGCAATGGAGCAAGTGACAGAACGCGAGCATCTTCCTACGTCGATTTAACTTGCAGAGTACTTGCGTTGCAAGGAATCGTCTATGATTCTGACAATTCAACAACATTCATTGCGTTTTTTACGTTTTTGAGCAGACAAATGTTTACAAACATTAGGAGCAATGGATTACGGATGATTCAAAATTCTTCGGATTGTGTTTTGAGAGTGTGTTCGTTGGCTTGACATCTTTCAAGCTTGCTGGCAACCTAATCTTTCAGCACAGTTTAAGCTATCCTGTACACTTAGCGTGACCACAGTAGGAACGGGTTTTGTCGACGAAAGAATAGACAAAATAACAGATAAACAATCACAATCTGTCATTTTGTTTATTCTTCCGTCGACAAAACCCGTTTCTACGGTTGTCACGCTCCGCATGCCAGAAAGCTAGCCAAGAAAGAGGGAGATTTATATGTTTACCTATCTTTTTAAACGTCACGCTACCTTTGTCCTCAACATCGGCTTCGACTTGTATTTCGTTTTCATTCAGTCCATCGTCATCGGTTTCAGTTTCAAGGATTGGCGTCCTGCTACGGAATGTTCGACCTGTTGAGGAAAAACAATAGGTAAATAGAGGCTTAATTATGTAACAAATCGCGTATGATAATATAGATATGATATACGATTATTTATCATAATCGTACGTAAAGAAAGATCGAGGTAGAGAAATTCGCGCAAACGGCGAATTTCACAAATTAATCTGAACAAATTTAAACCTCGTTCAAGAGCTGTCAGTGTCATCATTGTTGTGGAATAATGACATTGACAGCTCTTGAACAAGCTTCCGGTTAAGTTTTGTGTTTTTTTTTCTAGAAGCCAAGTTCAGATCATCGATCTTTTTGTAATAGGTTCACGCAAAAACACCCTGAAGACTAAAGGCTCCCGCAGACAGGCGCAACGCAACACCGGTAGAACAATTTCCGTGAAGTTTTCATGAGTTTTTTTCACCAGAGTCTCGTCGCGCCTGTCTGTGGGAGCCTTGATGCAGTCTTGGGCGGGCCGCATCGCATTGCATCTACATCACTTTCGTACGCTTTGTATGAACCATCACACACTACAGGCGGACCGCAGCGCATCGCATTTCGATACAAAAAGGACGATGCGGCCCGCCGTATTGTGTCCGCTAAACTTAACGGTTTCATTTTCCAATTAAGACATTCTACGCTCCAAGTTAGTATCACATCTCTGTAATTAAATTGCTACAAAGCTAGTTAAAATAATAGTCTCTATCAAAATAATGTAGTTTAAATTTAACTTATCAACCTTTAACTGACACCTGACACGGAAGACCATAAAGTTAGCAAACAGAACTAACCTGACCCAATGTAACTTTGAACTTAAAATAGCGGGTTGAGCTAAGTTGTAATGTAATCACAGAGGCTGTTTCATTACTGGAAGTGACTGGCGTAATGACGTCACGGGTTGCTTGTGAGATTTGCGTCTCAAAACGTGTGGACGAAACAAATGAATGGTTTTCGAGATCACAGATGCTTTTTGTAAAAGGTTTAAACGTAAGTAGGATTTTTTTTAAATTAACATAATTGAAGTGTTTTTTAGTAATTACATACCTAATTATGATAAAATAATCATAAAATTACATAATTAAAAATACTTTTTAATAATATAAGGTAATTAAAAAGAATTCGGCAAAAATGTGTATCTGTTTTAAGAAAGTTATTCAAATCAATGTAATGAACTCAGCCTATGAACAAAGAAAAGATCTATTAAGGATATAATGAAATGAATGAATAACCTATTGAAATAATTGAATTTGCTAGATCAATTATGTAAATAATTCATGCTACCAATCATTCATAATTGAATTGGTAGTTTGTGTAAACCTATGCATTTCATATTAGATTCTAATTAATAACCGCCATTAGGAAAATACACTAGCAAAATTTTGATTGGTTGTAAATGATTGGAGTGATGAATGATTGGATTGTAATGGATTTTAGACTAATTTCATACTCTTGACATTTGGGGCCAATTCTTACTTAGCGAGTAATTATAAAATAACAGTGTCACGCCTGTATTCCCCGAAGGGTTAGGCAGAGGTGTACCAATTTGTTCCCACACTTCGTCAGTTATGTTTAAGTCCCACGTAATAGGGGGCGAGCCTATTGTCATGAACCGGGCCAAACAAATCCAGACTAAAGGCTGCTACTGAGAAATTCCAGATGGAAAAATCTAATAACACTTTGCCCGATCGATCGAACACAGGACTTCATGCTCAGCAGCAGTGCTTGCGACCACTAGACCAAAAAAAAAACACAGAATTTTTTGTTCAATATTTTAAATCTAGACGGCGCTGGCATTTCCTGGCTGACTGAGCAGGACATTTTGAATTATATTTCCGTGCTTCCGTCCCTCGATGATTTTCGATTGAAATCGCCTTTTTTACGAGTATCAATTAAAGTTCCGTGCATACACCGCTGTTTTGCAAACCCTTAAGATACAGTCTACTCAAACAAAATCCTAGTCCTAACTTTAATACTTATCATTAATGCGAAAGTGAGTTTGTTTGCTTGTTAAGCTTTCATGATAAAACGGCTGAATGGATTAGAATGAAATTAGGCACATGGGTAGACCATAACCTGGGTTAGAACATAGGATATTTTTTATCCCGTGATTGAGACGTATGCGGGTAAAACTGCGGGGCGCAGCTAGTATTTTAATAATTTAGTTCTTTATTTGCTACATGCCTGCATGTTAATATATGTTGCATGCCTGTTCAAATGTTTTGCTGGGATTAAAATAATACCAAAATAATTATGTATAGTGATAGGGCGCAGCTAGTATTACATAAGATAACTCTCTCTCACCACTGCATCTCCTACAACTGTCTCTCTCTTTTTTCTTCGGCGCATCAAACACCTCATCTTCAAGGCTGATCTCCGACAGTCTTCTGCCCTTCTTCTCTCTCTCGTTGAAGTCTGACTTGATCTTGCTTCTCATGAACTTGGCATATGCTACCCTGGTGCATGGAGACACTGTCGATAATTGAGGGTTGTATTCTGAAAAGGAAGTTATGTTTTAGATCATAGCTCATTATTATGATTCTTCATCTTGTTTGAGGGGATTTCATGTCATGTCCAGTCATTATGGTTTCGAGATTCATATTTTTACAAAATAATCAATTCTACCTTATTATGAATTAGCGAGAATGAGCACGAAATTGAGAAATATGGAAGGAATGGTGAAGGCCGTTGCCACAGCGAAGGCTAATAATAATATAATATCAAATGAGGAATTTTATTTTAATAACTGAACTTTAGGATTGTTTTTTTTATTTTTATCGTTTTATTATGGAAGCTTGTATCATGCTCGTCTTTCTACATTGTTCTCACATGCATAATTTCAACATGTTTATTGTAACCAATATTTTGTAACAATGTTTTGATTCAAAAGAGTATCCGTGGAGTTTCTTGCTTGTTCTTCTCCATAGGTACCTACTACGCTTTGGAATGGGACTCCTTGACAATTCAAAAGTGCATAATATACCATACCTAATAGTTGCTGCGGGTCAATGGTCCTGGAAGCCATGTTCTCCAGGATGTGAGCCCTGAGGGACTGCCTGCTTCTCCTGGTTTCGGCTTCAGCAGTGGTGCCTATAGGATCCTTACGAACTGTGTTAGTTCGGACCAGGGCGTTCCAATCACGCTTTTTACTGTAACATAGTTGAATCATTGTAGTCTTTAGTTATAGGAGTATAAAGCTCTATTTACATGATGAAATCGAAGAATCTTCATGCTGCTGATGCTTGTGGTATGCCATATGCAATTAAATCGAACCATACATGGTGGAGGCTTTATATATACATGTTCAGGAGTATGCACTTTCGATCTTATGGCTTAATCTGTTTAAATTCACTAAAAGAACTATTTTTGTAATTATTTCGCCCTTTTTTGTGCATATTTCGGCTTTTTTATAGTATTAGGAGCAAAGTTTTGATGTTATTTCATTAATTTTAAGAAAGCATCGTAAGCCTTCAATGCCAATTATTTACATGCATTGTGTAGGTAAATAAAACATGGTAGGCGTGTTATTTTCAAGGCCGATAATATTAAAAAATAAAGCTAAAACATTGACAGCCTCGACAATTCATCCACCAAAAATATTGTAGGTACCTACTATTCACATCTGCTACATTTGCTATGGGTCGACGAACAGCTAAAACAATTGTTTTATCACTGATATTATTTTTTAAATTTTTCGTAGGCTCCTGTCCCATCGCCGGCTAGTAACTAGAAGCAAGTTGAGCTCGCAACTAAGGCCGCCCGCTGCGTTAAGCGGGTACACGGAGCGGGCGCCCGCGCGGCGTGCTGTTTTCTATTATCATCCTTAGAGCAGCACTGCGTGAGGCGGGTCTCCCGTCGGTCGCACGCGGCCCATACACAACCAAAACGCCACGCGGGCGCTGGCTCCGTGCACCCACTTAACGCAGCGGACGGCCTTAAACGAGTTGGCGAGCAACGAGCAGAGCGCGACGGCGACGAGCGATTACTCGCTGGTATGTGTCTGTACCAAGCGTAAGTCTCTCACTGAGGGGTTTCTTGCCAAGCGAGCGTCGCTGAGCAACTAATCGATTTGATAGTTCTTGTCGCTGGCGGAGTTAACAGACAGCGATTAATTAGTAATATAATTTATATCTCTTTTACTATTACGAGACCTACAATGTTTTGTACGGTTCTTGAGCGGGAAAACCGTTAATATTCGCTTCCTCATCGGCGGTGGGACAGGAGCCTCAAAGGAGAGGTTGACTTTTAAAAAAAAACGCGAGCAAAAGCTGCTTATTTCATTATAGCTTACCCGTCAGTGCTTCCTCTCCTGACAATAGCTTTAGCGATCTGACTGAACACATCCTTAGGTTTGTTTTCCTTGGATATTACGTCTTTTATGATGCCCTCCACAATGCCAATGTGGAAGTCCTTCAGAATTCTTCTTTCCATCACTTTGCCCTTTTTACCGGCGACTGTAACAACGAAATATTAAGTAAAATTATTGGTATTTTAAACTAGTTTACAATATTCATTTTGCCAATAAGATGAAAAACCTGCGTACTCTGATAACAAAACGTAACGTTGCTTTTAACGTTACTAATCTCCTTTCCAGGTTCTAAACTTTTCAAGGACAATTCCACAAGAATTCATAAAATATTTTGAGAATGAAACAACTCAACAGAATCTTACCCGTAGCATCTTGCATGCTAACCCTGGGCGTCTTCATTCCATTGTTATGCAGTATATCGATCAGCTCGTATCGCAGCGTGGAGATGTCCTGTCTTATCTCCATGACGTCATCCTCCGTTACTCCTGTCTCATCTCTGGCCCTCTGTTCTGCTGTGACGTACCTTCGGACTAGGACCCTCATTACAGCTTCGTGCTCCTGTCTGGCTTTCTCGCGGGATTTGTTCTGTGAAAGAGTGTTTTTGAAGGTGGGAAAGATTTACCTAACTGTGTCGATAGGATATTGACGGATGCTGTTATGGACAGAGACATGGTTCTATCATGTCCTTTTTGGACGTAAAAGTGACGAGGGAATCTTACGAAACACTATACAATGTGGAGACGACAATACAACAATAAATGAAAACACTGGCAATATTAATGCGAGTATTTAGGAACTATCAAATAAATTCTACATTGAAATTATAAAGTGATTTTTCTAAGAAACTAAATAGTAGTGATGGGCCCACTATGGGTTTCGCCAATCTTTGACTAGCTATGGTGACTAAAGTATTGGAGATCTTTGATTGAATTTTCGTGTGCAAACTGGGAACGTCATTGGATAAACGAAGTTTAATTTATTGTTGTATTGTCTTCTCCACCTAGCTTATGTCGCAAAGATAGCACATAGGTAGATACATAGATCGTTTATTTGGTGCCCACAAAAGACTTAGCACAACACGAAGCACGATTAAATAATAACTAATTACATGAATATTAGAAAATAGCTACAAGGTCAGCAAGTCATACCAGATCCTAAACATTGAAGGAACTCTATGCACCTTTTAGATTTTTCAAAGGCATACGATCCTACTGCATACAATTAATACCTAAGTCAACGCATCTAAATAATCAGATACTGAAATCAATTAAGTAATCTATATTTTTTTTAGTTTTTGTTTGTCTAATTTATCCGCCGACTTTTCATAATCATACCGATCTAAAAATACCACAACAAACGCAAAAGGACACATTTACAAACCAAATTAACTTATATCTTACAATAATCGACCCCCGATCCCTATTATAGCAACATCGTCTAATCCAGCACATGAAATGCTTGGGGGTGGGGATGATGTTGAAGGGGGGTGGCACCGTGTCCCCATCCTCGAAGTAAGACATCCACAAGTTGCTGCGGGCGAATTTCCACTCCGTATCGGCTCGTTCCTGGGAAATAAATGTAATAAAGGTCCATGTTTCGTAAAATATTTCTTTGTATATGATCAGACGATTACTGAAAATATCTCTCATAATTAGAAACAAAAGAACAAAGTAATAAAAAATATACAATAACTTCGCTAGTTGTGGTTTGGAAATTACTAAAATTATATATACCTACGTATTTTTATTATTATTTTATTGTGTATGACATTGTAATTGAATTGAATTGGTTTGAATTGAATTGAATTAGTAGTGTTGTGTATGTAATGTGACTGTGTGAGTATAAAATAAAATGATTTTATTTATTTGTTTATTTAAGACATTTCGAACACCATTGTTTACCGTCTACGATTGCCATTGTTTCAAACTCAAACTCAAAGGATATATTTCAATTAAAACATTTAAAGGCACTTTTGAATTGTCAAGCACTCGTTCAATTAGTCAGAAAGTTGTAGCTAGTTGCCCATTCCAAAACGTCAATCTCTAAGGTAATAAACGGGCACAAACTCCGTTCCATAATCGTTATCTTCAACCTTTTTACCATTATATTTATTTGGGGTCGGTACAACAGGTCTTTTTATTTTATACAACTCTCGTCTCAGTTTTAATCCATATCTTATTTATTCATCCATATTCAAAACTTAGCTTACAACACGGAAAAGATACGATTTAATAATTTTATGAAACGGAGATAACATATTAAAACATTTGAAAACTTACCGAAATAATCTGATAAGAGTTGGACATCATAGCAATCAGCATGTTCAGGAGTACGATGATATTGATAACCGAGTAGGACCCGAAGGTCAGGAGAGCCCAGAATCTGGTGAAGCTCTTGATGCCAGTCAGCTCGAAGGTGGTCAGGTCTACCAGGCCGAAAGAAGCCCAGAAAAGGGATTGGGATGTTTCGAATAAGCTGGAAAGAAATATAGATGTTAGGAGCCTATAAATAAAAATGAATCTTTTAATGTTTCACTTATAAATCATCAAAAAAAAATTCAAATTGAAGCTAGACAGGTTTTCAGGAATAAGTCCACGAAATAAAGCGATACTTACTTGGCATATCGTCTCCAAATCGTACAAGCTCGTTCTTGACCATCAAAATCCGGTATACCATTCGGAAGATGGTAACATTTATTCTTCTCCAGCTCAGCGTAGTACCACATCAGTTGGTTTAAACCTGCACCAAGAAAGGAGTTAAATCTTACTTTACTTAGTCCATGAAGTCATGAATATGAAAAAATCTACTTTTAGAAAAAGATTGTCTTTATCTCATCTCGTCACTCACAAATAATATGACAGTTTGTTTTAAGCTTGGTCGTCATTCTCTTGCACTTACTCCAATTACTTTGGGTTCGGCCCATCATGTCTTCTTTTTCTATACTTCTCTTTTAAGGCTCAAGCATACTGGCGCGACTTGTCGTGTCGTGAAGTTTTCTTAGAAATTGTATTATTATAGTCGCGTCGCGCCTGTTTGTAGGAGCCTTTAGTCGTACTTTCGGTAGTCACCCCTTTTTCTCATAAGCTTTTAATTACATCAACGCAACGTATTGTATATTATTATCTATCCATCACAACTTTAATAGTTTTATACTCACCACAGCCAAAAGCGAAAAGCACCAGCATGTAGACAAAGAAAAATTTTAAGATATCCAGAATCATTCTTCCCAAAGACACCTGCAGAGGTCCAAGGTATGGGTTGATAGAGAAGATATGAACCAGCTTGAGGAACGAGAAGATCATGCCGGCTGCGAAGGCGCCTTCTGATAGCAGCATGGGGTCATAGGAGTCCCATCGCTCCCGAGGGTACCAGGGGTCGGTACCAGTGCCATAGTCTCGCTAAAAGGTGAAAAAATATTTAATGAAGCTGCTCGAATAAGATCTAAAGCTACCATATTATACAGTGTATAAGAGAACCAACGCGTAAACTGTAAAAAAAATCTGCTGTTTTATACAATACCTGTACGGTCAAAATGCATACATTTCGGTGTAGGATTTGCGTTAAAAAAAAGAAGAACGAAAAAAAAAATCTGCTGTTTTATGGAACAGATTTTTTTTTATTTACCGTCACTGCGCTACGCTGAGTAGCTTGAATCATGTGCTGAATTAGTTTTAACAGTTTTCGCGTCGATTATCTTACTACCGTGTTTAAATGAGAATGCGTTTGATCTGGTGGTGGTGATGACCGCGCTTTAGGTAAGTGCGCGGCGAGACGGGGGGCAGTGCCAGCAGCTCATTCGTCAACGCTGCCTCACCGCGTATTCTTAAAGCGCGGTAAAGGCTACAGCGGTCTCGGTCAACCATAGAGTGCAATAGGGATCAAAGAACGATAGAGATCAATCAGACCTCAAAGAGGTTAATGTTGTATTGGATACTAGATCCTGAAGACCATGGATCAGAAAGACCATGAAAAACGAATTACGCAATCGTTTTGACAATTAAAAACACGAGTAGGTCATCGTTTAATTAGGAAGACTATACACGACACCCAAGAGAAGGAACAGGCTTCTTATTGTTTTCATAAATGGGAATAATATTATGATCATTCCAATTAATTATCACAAGAAATGTTACAATTTGTAACGCTCCCATTTCGGCAGTTTTGTTTTAATTATGGGCCAATTTAACCGGCAGACACGGTTTAAATTGAGATGAGTTTATTTATCTTTACAGTAATGGAGAGTTTCTAGCCTTTTTAGTATTCCTCCCTTCTCTAATATCTTTATAGATATTATGTTGGCAAACAAAATAACAGCAAAGTAAGTATCCATGGCAAACAAATTGTATTCTAATATATCTAGCCTTTTTCAACTATATATATGTCGAGGTCGGCTATCAGTCTTACCGGATGCAGATAGATAACTGTATTTTACAAGGAGCGACTATCTAACCACCACAACTCAGTTTCTGGGTAACACGATACTCCTTGGCGAGATTTGTTTTAGAGTTTCGGGCTTCTGAATGCTGCTTTGTGACTTGTTTTAACACAAAAGATTTAAATCGTTAGATTCGCTCAATCAGTACCTGCGATACTGATTGATTGTCATGGAAACGCCTGTCAGAGGAGTGATCTAGAACGAAACTGAAACACAGCGCTCACAGAGTACTTTTTTATATGACAGCGCTACCATATTTTGACGAGGTAGGCCACTCTACTGCGTCAAACTATGATAGCATTTCGTTATCTACAATTCAAATTTTTGCACAACACAAATCATTACAGCAGTCTATTTATGACTCTTAAAAACTAGGAACAAAACTACATACCTGAACGATATACCAAGAAGAGAATCGCAAGCTAATCCAGGCGATGTAAAAGGCGTTCGTGATGAAATCAACGATGTTCCACAGATCACTTATGTATTCAGTAATGCCACCTGTCCATAGTGATCTTATTTCTGCCCAAATAAGACCTGAAAGGAGGTTATAGTTAGTTTTTGGTTCATCATTATCATCATATTCCTCTCAATTTATTTGGGATCGGCCCAGTGCGACTTTTTCTTCCTTATAAATCATATAATATATCAATATATTCTATTATGTGGAGACAACAATACTACAATAAATGAAAACCCTGGCAATACTCATATATAGCAGTATCTTTTATACAATGTAACAGCGAATCAATTTTCAACGCTCCCCCGTAAAACCTACGCCAAATATTTTAGGAACAATCATACAAATTCTAACATTAATAAATTATAAAAGTTTTTTTTCTAACAAACTAAAGTAGATTATGTTTTGCCAATCTTTGACTAGCTATACTACTGTGACTAATCTATTGGAGATCTTTAATTTAATTTTCGTATGCAGACTGGGAACGTCATTACATATATACGCAGTTTAATTTATTGTTGTATTGTCGTCCCCACCTTGTATAAATCAGCCGTAATCCCAGTTGAAAAAGAATTGGTTGAGAGTAAAAAAAATGTGTGCTTTAAATTGAAAAGCAAGCAGTATTGAAATAAATGTGATAATTTGGAATATTTTGCAGTTTACCGGTAAAGCCCGTGCGAAGGCTAAAGTGGTTTTTAGTTACTAAATGCACTTTAAGCTCTGCATAGATATAAAGGTAAGCTAAATTTGCTAT
This sequence comes from Eupsilia transversa, assembly GCA_914767815.1. Taxonomy (NCBI): domain Eukaryota; kingdom Metazoa; phylum Arthropoda; class Insecta; order Lepidoptera; family Noctuidae; genus Eupsilia; species Eupsilia transversa. The sequence goes on along the minus strand of OU611887.1, from coordinate 10,736,772 downwards.
CATTAAAGTGGACAGTTTCAGCGTTTTGTGTTATAAAAAAAGTAAAAATCAAAATCGAAGAACAAAATTAGAATAAAATTGTGAAGAAAAAAATTAATGATCAGAAAAAAGTTAAACAAAATCCAAACTACATCCATACTATTCTTTGTTGTAAATATTATAATTATTTGATTATTTATAGTTGATGTTTATATATGTTTTTCAAAGTAATTATTAAGGTAAGCAATGAAGATGTTCAATTGTAGTATAAAGGATGGCTAAGCCATCTATTTGATTATTAAAACCATCACAGAAAATATAGAAAAGCATGCTAACAAACGCAAATTTACTTGCTATGTAGATGATGACGCTGAATTCGATGATGCTGGGCAATGAGCCCCGTTCTCGCTCCTTCCAGTGGTCTACCAGCTCTTGGAGCCAGGTGATACCAGACCATTCCAGGATTAGATAGTCTGCTCGTTGAGATGCAAGAGATAGCAGAGCTGAAAGTGAAATAAGATTATGAACTATGTATATGACGTATGTACTATCGCAGTCACGCATATCTAACCACTTTGAATACAAAATCCCGTGCACATGATGCCACATCTGTATATAGCGCCCCTTTTTTTAACCGACTTCGCAAAATAGAGGAGGTTATCAATTCGGTTGTATTTTTTTGGAAAAAAGTTTTTATTTATGTCTTTTTAGTGGGTCGGTTTGTAATTTATCTAAGTTACAATAGCCTTATGGCAACTGCTCATCACCATTTACAAAAAATTGCTTTTCTCGATGCAGGGACGTTAATTTTTGAGGATTTTTCCTGGTACTTGACCATCAGCTCTACTTCACCATAATACTATGCATTGTGACTAGCATAAATTGCTTGGTAATCATATTAAAGTAATCGAATCGTAACCCGTGAAATACTTATTAGTATTGAGTAGTTCCGGTGGCCATCTGTGGTCTTCATCATCAGTTCCACTTCACCAAATGGTGCTTTTCGAGAGCAAATGCACGAGTTACTATAAAAAATACCAAAATCGCTATAGGTGTGCCTATAATATTTGAAGAGTTCCCTCGATTTCTCCAGGATCCCATGATCAGATCCTGACTTGTTGACAATGGGACCACCTGTGAAGTATACCCTTTCAAACAAAAAAAATATTTTCCAATCGGTTCATAAATGACGGAGTAATGAACTCCTTTTTGGGAAGTCGGTTAAAAATAAATCATATTCCAATTATGGGATTTAAAAAAAATCACTTTTTATGTAGGCTTGCCGCCTATTACATGGGACTCAAACATAATTGGCAAAATGTGGGTGTACTATACGTATACCTCCGCCGAACCCTTGGGGGAATACAAGCGTGATGTTATATTATATTTATGTATGTAAATCTAACTTGTATAATATTATTTTCACCGGATTTAAAATCATTATCTCTGATTAAAATCTTTAGCCTGCCAAGGCTGTTAAATAGGTGAAGGTTATATTGTGCACATAGTATAACTGTGACTGCGTGTATCCCACGTGTGTCCTTTCCTTAAGATAAGCAAAGCCTGGTGTCAACATTAATCTCGGAAACGTGTCCCGTGTTGTGTAACTTTTTACGACTGAAAAACGAAACGATTGTTGAATGATAATGGGGGATTAACAAGTTTTTATTTTTTATTTTTTTAAGCCAACGGGGAAGCTCTTGGTCTGAATCTCATCTCATGGTAAGTGATGATCAGGCCGATTCACCCGGAATACTCAACCACAGAGGAACTGGCTATCTTATCTCTAACAGCCGAAACACAACAATAAGGGACTACTCACACTTATTCAGTTCTATTCAGCGTTTTCCCATAGAAAATTACGATTTTGAATGAGACGCGTAGGTAGGCTTTCTTTCAGCTGCGGGTAGCTGAAAGGACGCATACGCGTTTCGCGCGTTTTCTATGGGCAAACGCTGAATAGAGCTGAATAATTGTGAGTAGTCCCTTAAGGTGAAAGCGTCAAGGTAGCCCGCGAAATTCAAAGTTTCTTAAGTTTTTTGCAATTTGCAGGTCAGTATCAGGTTTTATGTTGATCTATATATGACTCGCGGCCGTATCATTATAATAATTATAAAATTATCAATTCAACTCTCTAAGTTTATATTACCCAATGGAATGACCATTTCATGAAATCATGACGTTTGAGGTCAGTTCTAACTTAAGGACTTGTATTTCTGGTTCTAATTCTGTAAAGCCATATTTGTTACGGTCGCGAATCGTATTTTCATCAACTTACAACCTGACACTGACCTGGAAATTGCAAAAAACGCTTACGAACATTTGCATTTCGCGCGCTACCTTAGCGCATCCCCGTAAAACCTATATCAGCCATCTCAGTTTTTTCTTACGAAAGGCAAGGCATCAGCGATGCCTCTGTGTTGTAGATGTCCATAGGAGTCAGTGGTCACTTATTGTCAGATAATCCGTGCGTTTGTTTGCCATCCAATAACATAATAAACTTAAGAACTTACTTAGAAACAGCATGTAAGAGGAGCTGTGACAGATAAACTTGACGAACGGTTTCTTCATAAATCTCCCGTACTCTGTATTTGGAGCCAGCATGTAAATAGTACAGTATACTGGGAACATTACTCCTAGTTTCGCTACCTGTCGAGAAACATAATTATTAAAACATAAGTACCATCATCTTAACTACAAAAACTCATGTGAGACCGTTCTATGTTAGGGATTTGGGTTTCCGCACTTAGTCCTTGAGTGGACCATTGTGCGTGGGCCATGGCGGCCGACGGTGGTTATTCCAACCAGCCCACCTTCCTCCAGAAGTTAATTAAAGCTCCTGGTCTGTCTATAACGTCTGTGAAAGATAAGGGTGACCCGAGGGTGTCTGTTCTAATCTGGGTGACGGCCGTGCATTCGAAGAGCACGTGCGTTTCCTCAGTCTCCATGCACGCCCTGCACAGATGACTGGCCGTTATGCCCATTGTGTGGAAGTGTTTATTTAGCGAGCAGTGTCCTGTGATGGTCCCCGTCACCAGGCGCAGGCCGTCCCTGTCCATGTGAGGCCGTATTCATGTAGAACGCTGGTAACTGGCGCCAATACGCCAGTGCGGCAACTTGAAATCGCGATTAAAATTCAGCCGTTTTTCTACATTTATGTTCGCATAGCTCTTCAAAATGTAGGGAACAGCTGACTTTTAGCGATTTCAGGATTGGTCCCATAATGAAAATTGATCAAAATGATGACTACAATGACCCCTTAAGAGCATGCTCATGAATTCAATTCCACCCTGTATACGAGAAGGCATGGATCAACACGGTTGCTCATTATATGTTAGCGATAAAAATTGTTTGAGGAAGTATCAGAAAATATTTATTATACCTGTATACATTGTCCAACGATGTTTTTTCTCTTGAATCCTGGCAGACCTTCATACCATATAGCTCCTAATAATTGTTGTACGTTTGGGTGGGCTACGAACTGAAAATAAATAAATTTACGTAAAATTAAAATAAAACAACACTTTAAAACATTACGGCTGTTCCCCGAAGAGTTAGGAGTACTTATAGTACACTCCCATTTCGCCAGGTAATTTGAGACAAGCCTATTGCCATCAACCGGGCACAAATCCAGTGTTCAAGCTGTTACTGAGAAATTAGTAATAGAAAAACCCATTAACACATTGCCCGACCTGGGCTCGAACGTCGAAAAACAAAACCAAACATTAAATCCGCCAAGTCCTATGATATATAAAAAGCTTATTGTCGATTGGCAATAAGCTTTTTTATGGGCAATAAGTTTAACGTCGATTGGCAAAAAGCTTCTTTATCATAGGACTGTCAAGTTTAAAAAAAAAAAACAACAATCGGACCAGACAGCCAAGCTTTCTACTCGACCAACGAGGAGATTCAAAAATGTTTACGACGAACTTTAACAAATGAACAATATTTATGTTCATCATTAAAGGTATAGGTATTGTGTATTTTTCGTCAAAATGAAAGAGATCAAACAAAAAGTTTTCTTACGGTGGATAGTCCAGGGTAGCCCGCGAAATTCATAATAGTTATTTACAAGATTATTATTTTGTATTCGGGGAAATATTTATGTAGCCAGTTTTGGAAATATGATGTTAATTGGGACATGCTTATTGTAAGAATTTATATGATTTCACTAGTATATACAATGTTAAAACTGTATTTAAAGCGTATTGAATAATAACTAGACTGTAATGAACATGATATTTAATACTTGATTAATGTATCTATTTCATTGTTAAGTCCAATCTTAAAAGTATGTAATGGCAGCACCTTTATAACTTTCAACATTTTTACGCTTGATCGAATAGAAAAGAAAGCGCCGTGCGAGGTCTCGCGGCGGCTCGTGTAGTCTCGCGACGGCGCGAGCGTACTCGCACAAGCGAATGTATATTTTTTGAAATTGTACATAAAGTTTATAATGCCTTGCCACTTCAGTGTGCCACTGCCATTTCAGTGTGAATTGTTTAGTTTACTCCCCAGGTGGCAGATGAAAGCAAAGAGGTGTAAACTTTGTAGATAAACCATTAAATACACTTGTTTGCTTCTTAGCTCCATGTTGATTGTTTTAGAGCAGTGTTTTAGCTTTAAAACAGTGTTGAGTAGGTTTGATGATTGAATTACAGTATTAGCACAGTTTTTAATGTGGTTTACTGAAACAAAATGGTGTTGTAACTCTTGTGATGTATACATAAAACCTGGAGTGTAAATGTGGTGCTGTTCCACAAATGATGGGACGCTTAATAATTGCGTCATGCGTGTCCTGTCGTCTGCACGTTACAGAACTGATGGACGCTACTGATGGCGTCAAAGAGCGCCAAACGGGGGTTGCCAATGCGTTGCGAAATGTAATTGGGTGTGCTGACGTATTAATAAAGACGAAATAATTTTTTTATCCAAAATCACTTTCACTAACTGAAATGAACACAATGAAGTCATCCGATGATAGCCTGTGAGTTATATTTAAAACAGTAATGTGTTTAATAATATTAATATTTTTATTTCTACTTTTATTTTTATTTTTTAAACGGGACTGAGGTAAGTGATCACAGCATGATTGAGGTAAAAATATTTTGTTAAAAGTATGTTAAAATAACAAGTACAGGAAGTCACCGGGCAGTAATTAGTTTTGAATTATTATTGCTTTTTTTGTTATGCATTGCGAGTGAAAGAGTACTGAGAGTAAAAATAATAAAAATGGTATTTGAAGTTTAAATAAAATAAAATAAATATTAAAGAGTTGGTCACGTCACGACATGTAATAACAATGATATGGTTGGATAGGGGGTGACTACCGAGACGTAGACGACGAATGGAAGAAGACATGTTGCGCCCAAATTAATTGGAATAACGGCAAGAGAGTGACAATGATGGTCACAACATGGTAACAATCTTCTTTTTAACCGACTTCCAAAAAGGAGGCGGTTCTATGTTCGAATGTTTTTTTTAACGTATTTTTCCCGCATAGCCTATTTGAATGATGTTCTAATAAGTTAATGTCACTGTTATTTACAAAGCAGGTCGTGATATTCGAACTAGTGTGGGGTAGAATGTACCACGATAAAAAGAGAAAAATAAAAAAAAGTTTTTACAAAAAAAAACACTTCAAAGTAAAAAAATTCTTTAATTTCGGAAGTCGGTGGCAAAAAACGAAAATTCAAAACCAAAGACTCCGACTTCCGAAATTAAAGTTATTTTTCGCTTTTAATGTTTTTTGTTAAGACTAAATCACTAATCGCAAAAGCCAGCAGCAGAAGAGTTTTCCACACAAAATCTGGCAATTTTTTTGTCTTTGGGATGCCAGAAATTTGATAATTCCAAATTATTTGTAACAAATGATCTCGGAAAATAATGTCAATTTAACTAATTTTTTCATAACTTCATAAGTTTAGTTTTACAGCCTAACAAGAAAAGCAGCCACACATTGGGTTTTTGAATCGTGTTTCGATCCGCCACTGCTTTTGAATGCTCAACCATTAAAAGTCTCATAGTTAAGATTGATAAGTTAAAGTATTTTGTCAGTCAGAAATATTGAACTACTGAATAGACGTTTTCACGTCAAAAAAGTTTATACTACACAACCCTACCGGACTCGCTAGTGCGTCACCATACCACAGACAAACCTAAAAATGTCTCATACAAAATAATATTTTTCCAAGTGCATTTCATAAATGCGAGGTATTTTTATCCATTAAGGCGGCCATCAGTTATTCTCGCATTTTCTTGCGAAAATATTTATTTTTGTTTTACTTTTATTTTTATGCGGTGAGAGCCAACGTGCAGACTTTATTTTTTTCTTTCGCACCAAATAGGTACAAATGATCAGATGGGGGGGATCCGGGATATTGTAATGGTAAGGACACATTATAAGTATTTTTCTCTTATTTTTTTTGTATAGCATCTGTAGCTGTACATACACTATGTATTAATTCATTTCCATAAACAGTTAATATTAATTAACCTGCTAATTAATTTTATTTTAAATAAAATAAAATATAATTTAAGTAGGTAGGTAAAAATACTTTACTATTAGCATATACGTTTGTTAGTATTGCTCAGAGCCACGTAGCATTACCAAGTTTTATCGGAAAGCTATTTAATGTAATATAATAAGCAAAATATTAACCTAACCTAACCTAACTACCTACTACGCTACGCTACGCTTGTGTTTTCTTAAAAATAGTAAAAAGTACACGAACAATGTATCTTTGGAAAGCTTATTGGTGAAATTATAAATACTTAGTTTTTGCCCGCCGCTTCGCCCGCGTTGATGTCGGAAAATACCCCCGGGAACGTACTACTGGCATTAAAAGCATCCTATGTTATAATCCCAGATTATACCTACCATCTGTGTGCCAAATTTTGTCCAAATCCGTTCGGCGGTTTTTACGTGATTGAGTAACAAACATCCAAACAAACTATCACATTTATAATATTATATGTAGTAGGATTTAAAAGTGCTCAATATTAATGAATTTTAAATCCAGTAGGTAGGTACACTAATTAAATGAGAGAGTCCTAAAAGAATAATAAGGTGTCACTTACGCTTCACCCAATGTTAAATCTTAGACTCGGTACTTCGATAGTCGCATACACTACAATTGTAACCACAATATATTCTGCTTAACTATCCGAGCGCCGACAATGTGGCCCCATCCTTACACGTCTCAGGTAGTTAACAAAACGAGGAGAGACGCGACTAGTACTGGACCAGGTACTAAGATGGATATGTACTGTCAACCAAGTCAGTAGTAACAGTTGCACTACGAAATCCGACCTTAAGACTACGGCGTAACAGCACTGGGGAAGTAAAATTTGTTACTATGGACGTTGTGTGAGTGTACGTAGGTTAAGTTGAAACATGTTAAGATGTGGGCGTAAAAAGTGTATTTATGTGCCTTTTTATGCCTGGATTATAAAAGTGTGTTTCGAGTTAGAGAAAGTTAGTCTGGGATATTTACTGTTAATTTGATATCTTGAAGAAAGTAAAGTGTCATTTTAAGATTCACTTTACTAGATTAACAGGTTGAACTGAAAATTACTATCCACAAAAAATCTTAAATTCAATCCTTCGCTGAAATGCAACCTAAACTAGGTCTAGAAATATGTAATTTTGCACTGAGTTCCTTAAACAACGAAGTTGAGCATTAAAGGCTCCCGCAGACTGGCGCGACACGACGACGCGACGCGTCTCTGGTGGAACAATTTCTATGAAAACTTCACGGAAATTGTTCTACCGCATCGCGCCTCTTTGCGGGGGAGCCCCCGTTAGTTAAGGCTCGTCCCCGAGCAAATCGATGCACTAGCCGTTTTTTGTGCAGCTCTTTGGAGCTATCTACTTGTTATTTAAATTTAAAAAAGAGAACTTTGATGTAGGTACTTTTTATTAATTAATATTAACTAATAAAAAGTACATTAAAGTTAAGATTAGGTAAATCTTGATTCCTTAATGGTTGATTCCATTTTCTTGTTTAAGGCGTTTATTGTGTTAATCTCCTTACAACAATACCACAGAAATGAGAAATAATGATTGATAGCATGCATCTTCTCGTGAAGTAAGCACTATTTTAATTAAGCGACTGACACTAATTGTAAGTATTTATTAATGAACATTTTCATTTTTTTAGAAGACCAAAATTTTATTATATAATAAAAAATATCCTAAAATCTATGCGAGTTCACTACAGTAACTCTTCCGCGTGGTGTGGTGCGGCATAGAGGGAACGTATAATCAAGGTTATGTGCTCAGCGAAAGCGCCTTAAGGACGGACTTTTAAAATTCAGAATGGAATGTTTCTGATATCAAAAACTAATTAACTCGCTACCAATTATTGTGGGTTGGGTTTTACTGTGTATTATTAAATTCTCAGTATCAGCCCTGAGTGTGATTTGAACCCCCTTACTAGAGGGGACTTATACGGGGAGGAGCTCGTGGCTAAGTAATAACAGCCGCACGGGTCGATCCATCAAGTTAAGCTACGCTTGCCGGGTTTGGGTCGTGGATGGGTGACCATCTATAGACTTCTCCGTGCTTCGGAAAGCACGTTAAGCTGTTGGTCCCGGCTGTCATTCGTGGATCTTTACAACCAGTCTTACCAAGGGTTATCGTATTAACCAGTTACTTTGTTGTGGAGGTCAGATAGGAAGTCGCTCCATGTAACATACTGGTATTCAGCTGGATCCCGTTGGACTGGAAGCCGACCCCAACATAGTTTGAAAAAGTCTAGGCAGATTTCGACTAGAGGAGACTTATAATTATCACAATTTTACATTACGATTTAGAACAGACTTACCATCTTCTGCTTATACTTGATAGCTAGCTTCAACCTGCCGAGGGTCTGTCGTTCCCCTGGCTCCCAGCAGTCAATGTCCCAGGGGTTGTAGTTCAGCATGATCTCCAGTTCCTTGGAGGTCCTCGTGTGGTCTAGCAAGGAGGTCGCGAACTCTTGAGTTTGTGTGCGTAAAGCCTAGGGTTGGAATAAAAATGATGTCTTTTGAAAAGGCGAACACCCAGTTTCTGAATAGGGAACATGCATGGGATTCAAATCAATTTTTTTTTGTATAAACTTTATTGCTTTAGAATTATGCCTCCATCAATATTTTTGAGTATAGTGTCTTTTGGAGCAGGTTTTTTTTTAAGTGCAAAAAAACTGCGGGAAATTCAAATATTTGAAAAGCGACGCCATTTGTCAGATCGAATGTGACGTAAAGGTCTATGACAACAATAAAAAAGTCAATGTGTTTTGTAGGAGTGTTTGCGATTTGTTGTCATCGTTGTCATAGACTATGACGTTTACTATTTATATGTCGATGTAAACTATCGATAAAAAAAATAAAAAAAATAATGCTTATTGACTTTTGAAGTTGACAACTTGTCTCTCCCCCTTAGCACTATGGCTGATTCTCGATTTGAACAGGTAGGTATCGGTATAATTATTATCAATTTTAGTGGTAATTGAGTATCTTCGGTAACAACAATTTATGGGGCGCTTAGAAAAGTTATCAACATTTTATTTGAGCCACATCTGCCCTTAAGTATTCAGACAGATTAACGTTGCTATTAACGTTAGTAAATAAATCTGGTTGTGGTTCATTTTTTGTAGATTTAAATAATTTCGCCAAAATAAAGCCATAAGCCAAAGCCAGTGGATAATCATTTTAAGAGCCAAGTACTACTACATCAGCTCAAATTCACTTTTTATTTCGCTCGCACCATGCCGCTCGTGGACTGAGAGAGAGCGAGACGGAGTGGGTTGCTGGCGGCTCCAAGGCGCCAATAGTTTAGATAATTGCTTTTTATGGCGAAAATAATGGTAATTAAAAAAAAATATTCGCTGCTTTATAGTTAGTTCAGTTATTATGCAAAGTTTCATGATCTAATTTGAAGTATTTCTGGAATAGCTGCGGTTTATTGTTCAGTTTGGAGGTAACTTATTTCAAAATTAATGCTGCAGTAGTTTCGAAATAACGGAGGATCATGCTAAGCAATTTGAGGTATTATAGGCCCTTAATAGAAAACTATATCTTGTTCAACAACTCACCTTATACTCAACCCTGAACTCCGTCTCCATCCTGCTTAACCTTCCCAGTTCCCAGGACAGCTGGAAGGCAGTAAGTAGAGGGTCTGCAGAAGAGAGGGCGATGAGTGATGGGGACGAGAGGGCTCGGTACGCGTTGATGCGAGCTTGAGAGTGACGGAGGGAATCCTCTTGAGAAGATTTGACGCACTCGTCGCAACCGCATCTAGGTGGAAAAAAAATTATAGGAGTCAGATAATTCAAGTTTTTTTGTTGACTTTGTGTTAAAAATGGAATCAGAAAATCTATCTATCATCGTTTTTTCGAGACCTGGATCCAAAAAATCGAAGAGTAACATCCACTAACCCGCACTGGGCCCTCGTGATGGATTATGGTCCACACCTTTTTACAGACAGGCCTGTGCCCCAGCAATGCAGGGAAGATTAGGTATACTAGCAATCTGATGATCTTATGGCAATGCAGGATACTGAAAATAAACTCTTTGGAAACAAAACCCAGTATACTTGTGTTTTTGGGTACGATTAAATAAATGCCTTTAAATACTTAGTAAATCATAACCAAGTACTCTACCTACTTGACGTCGTGAGGCACAGGCAACGTGGCCCCTCTGTCTAGCAATATCTTGAGGATCTCGTAGTGGTTCCTGTGGGCAGCCAGGATGAGGGGCGTGATGTCGGGGGTGAAGGTCGCTGATGATGGGTCTACGGACTCCCAGCTCTGGTGGAAGAAAATATTGATTCAACGAAGTAAAAAATATTGGTAGTAATGGTACACATACAGATGAAGGCAGATAGTTCACTCCGCAAAATCATTTAAATAAAAAGCGACTCTTGCTACGACACAATAAAGTGCAATTCAGGTCGCACAGCGCTAATTACCTACAGTTATATGAGTTATATTCACCAAGAAATTATTTCTCTTTCTATCGCATAACTCATATATTTTCTGACTCCGTTACGCTCACTGAATTGGCCCAACAAGACGAGGCCGCCGCGTACTTTTAACTTCCTACCTAAAATGGGGGGTGAACATATGTAAGCGATACAATTCTTTTATCGCCCCCTATTACACACATACAAACCACAGAAACAAAAGAACGCCACGTAGTACAAAATCAAAAAAATCAAAAGTCATTTATTCAACAGACTAGGCTGAGAATCAGCGCTTTTCGAACGTAAAAATTACACAAGACAGTCCCTCAAAACGTCTACAATTCTTACATACTCTTTTTGCATCTTTCCGTGTTACTTGGAATATAAACATAACTGACGAAATGTGGGTTGAATTCTGTCTATCCCATCGGAAAAAATAAGCGTGATGTTAAAACATAACATAACATCACGCCTTGTTTCACCGAAGGGTTGGACAGAGGTGTTATCCTAACTTAATTTTATAAATGCGAAAGGTACCTAGTTTGGTTCTTAAGACGGCTGAACGGATTTGGATGAAAGGACATCATTCAGGCTTCGAACATTTTGTACCCAAAAATCAAAGTGCCGGCCAGAAAAAAAAAAAGCTGTTTTCATATGGGAAATAACATTTTGAACATTTTTTAATACTACAACGAAAGTCTACACTTAACCCCCTTGCTGCTATTTGAGTTTGAAAGTACCAAAAATCATAAAATTATTTTAAATGTTTTATATACAACGTTTAAAAAAATACCGAGTTTTAATTGAAAATAACATCGTTTTTTGTAATAACAAAAAGCATTTCGGCTAGGCGAACCTAACCTAACCTAACCTTGCCTATCTAAACCAAACCTAACCTAACATAATCTAACCTAACACTGATAAACTGATCTTAGATTTTGAAGGTCACATGGAACTTCTCAATGATGAAAAGCATTTGCATAATCTTGTGATTACTTAATTGTACAAAAGATTAACAGAAAACAGCTGGTTAGGTTAGGCTAACCTAACTAAACCTAACAGTGTTCAACTGATCTTAGATTTTGAAGGACACATGGACCTCCTCAATGATGAACAGCATTTGCGTATTCTTGTGATTGGGTAATTGTACAAAAGATTAAAAGAAAACAGCTAGTTAGGTTAGGCTAACCTAACCTGACAGTGTTCAATTGATCTTCGAAAAAGTATCTAACTTATCAGACATTTCAAATGACACTGGTTTCAAACTTGTTGGAGGGTGGGGACGTCCTCCAACAGTCTAAAGATACATGTCATTAATTATGTTAAAAAAAAGAAAAAACAGAAAAGATTTGCTGTCTTTTTCAATTGCAAAGTCGATAGGATTTTTTTGTGATAAAAAAAGGTTTTCGGCAAATATGTGTTTATTTTTTAACAAAAACCATTGTTCTTATACGTAACCATATCTTAATCATAAAAAAATAATGATACGATAAAAAAACTAGACTCTCGAACTGAAACATAACCACAACATTAATGAGAACGTCTCACCAAGAACGTCTCGAGAAATATCACTGACAATAGTAATGTTCAACTTAATAGTGAACGTAAATGTACAACTTATTTTTATTAACAACTACCTAACCTAGCTACCTTTACGTATGTCTTTTTTTCCTTGTGAATCCTTTGCGTGCTACAACCTCTGATGCGACAATTTTATTATGCAATCATTGATGAATGAAGAAAATCCATTGCATTGGTTATTGAACAGTGGGGATGTTTTCATAGTAGCTATGGGCTTTACCGATAGCATGAATGATATCGAATCGTGTGGCTATGAAGTCCACATTCCACCTACTTACCGGAACGCTAGTCAGCTTACAACAGACCAGGCAAATAAGTCTTGATTGATCACGATATTTAGGTGGATTGTAGAGGCGGTGAAGGTTTAGGCTGTTGTGACAAACACATTTTAACCGTGCACTACATCACATGTTTTATCATTCTAAAATCGCAGCGGCCATAATAAACGCCGTTTATCGTGTCGCTGTTGACAGCAGACTCGCTCCTGAGATTGTTACCATAATTCATTCTAGAAAGAATACCTCCAAGCTTTTGCACGATAACGTACATACGAAAAACGTTAACAGGCAGAGAGTGCCTTTTGTAGCCATGGAAGGAAATCTTCCTTAATTCATAGGGTTTCCAAATTTTTCAGAGGAGGACGTATTTCTGTTTGTGCTAGGGAGCTATCATACTATAAGCTCGCCAGCAACCCAACACCTAGTCGTAACCGATGTCCCACAGGAGCGGGCCTAGGAACGGGCCCTGTGGAACACCGCACGACATTTCGCGCCGGTCCCCGCCGTCGCGTCCCCTGTAAGTGACACCTTTCCGAGAAAACCTAACCTAACCTAACCTGAGCGAACCTAACCTTTCCTAAAAGTGCCCCATACGGGCGCGAGATGCGCCGCGGGCGGCGCGGAGACTTATTTGCACACACAAAATAAATGGTTACAATACATCATTTCAGCCGAAAAACGTCCACTGCTGGACATAGGCCTCCTCGAAGCATCGCTACTTCAACCAGTTCTGTACTTCTCCCATCCAGCGGATTCCTCCGGCCTTCTCCAGGTCAACGATCCACGACCACCTTAATAGGCCTTTTCCAACGCTACGTCTTCCGGTACGCGGCCACCACTCCAGAACCTCACTATTACCCTTTGTGTAACATTGAGTCTTCAAATGAGGCCCATTGTGGGCGACCACGTTTTAGTGCCATAGGTCATTACTGGCAAGGCACACTGGTCACGATACATTAAAATGTAATGCTCTAAAATAATTTAGTCGAAGTATGTTTTTTAGTATTTTTAAACTTAAATAGCGGCGGATGGGTTAATTGTATTCTCTCGTTGTAATAGTAAAAAATGTTGAGGGTGTTATTTCCCATAAGAAAACCGTGTTTTTTTTCTTCTGGCCGGCACTTTAATTTTTGGGTACAAAATGCTCTAAACCTGAATGATGATTAGGTATATCATACCTGAGTAGACCTAACGCATATTGTCCATTTCTACTTTGAACAAAAGCTGTTTGCGTCTACGAATGTTCAAAACATTGTTGGCAAAATTATGATTTTTTTGGTACTTTCAAACTGAAATAGCAGCCAGGGGGTTAATTGTAGACTTTCATTGTAGTATAAAAAAATGTTCAGGATGTTATTTCCAATAAGAAAACAGCATTTTATTTTTCTGGCCGGCACTTTTATTTTTGGGTACGATTTGAATGATGTCCCTTCAAAATCCGTTTAGCCGTTTTTGCGCCAACCCGGAACATACATCGACACCGAGAAATCGACCGTCGTACGTTTCATATAATTCGTCTTCACACATATAGTTTATACCCTGGATGAACACAAAGGATACTTTTAACCCCGGTAGTACGTTCCCATATCCCACGCGAACGTACTACCGGGATTTTCCGAAATCCACGCCGGCAAGGCGCGTGCAAAATATAGCTGTTTATTAATTAAAATTATAGCATAACTTACATAGTGTTATTATAGAATTCTACTGATGTAAGAATTAAAGTAGTTTTTGAATTTATTCATTACAAACAAAAATATTTACAAATCTTTTCTCTTTATAATTTTAGTGGAGACAATGTTGGAAGAGAATCGGATAGGGTACCATAAATTTTGCGCGTTTGTATCATCAATATCGTGTGCGGCTATGAATCATTGTCGCCAGCGCTTAGTTTTTGTTTTTCCTATTCCAGTAACAATAAACATAGTATCCTGGTGTCTTCAGCAAAAAATCTACTACATGCTATACTTACATAAGGGGGTTTTAAGGGTTTTTTTACTCTTATACAGGCTCATTACAGCTGCGTCGTATTGGATTTTCAAAACAATGAACACGGTGCGGCGCGGCTGTAGTGTGCGATGGGTCATACAAAATGTACTATTGAAATGTTTTTATTTTTATATTAAAAACTAATCTTAGACTTTAAGCTGTGCCCTACAGGGTCTTTAATTATACCTTAGCTTTAAGCCATTGTAATATCTATCGAGATTATGGAATGCAAATGCGGAGAAGCTCGTGGCTAAGTTATAACAGCCGCACGGGTCGATCCACCAGGTTAAGCTACGCTTGCCAGGGATGGTCCGTGGGTGCGTGACCATCTTTATACATCGAGACTCCTCTGTGCCTCGGCTAGCACGTTAAGCCGTTGGTCCCAGCTGTGATTCGTGGATCGTTGACAGTCGTTACGGGTCGTCAGAAGCCCGAAAGTCTATTTATAAGAGGACAGGTCCACTCAATCTGTGTGGTTCTTTCTTCAAAAGACCATTTCAGACACGAATCTACATATTCTTCACATGATCTGACCAAGATTATGTCTGGACTTTAAAAGAGACTGTGACCTCCGAGTTTGTTTCGGCCTTTCTTCTCAGAGTAGTCAGATAGGAAACGCCGACCTCATCTAGTTTTTAAACATGTGATTGACGTGTAAAAGTGTTTGTATAAACCTACTTACAGAAAATAAATCATTTATTATTTAAGTACGAGAATTGGCCTTATGGCATGCATGACATTGACATAGTGAAAATTAGAGACAAAGGAGAGCAATACAAAGTGTTTCTAGTAGACCTAAATCTAGACCAATAAAAAAATAAAATTGAGCTAGATAGACGTGCACTCTTCGCACTGTTTAAATAGCATCTGTATGAACCGAAACTTATGCAGAAAATATGAATAGGGCTATCCGTCAATTTGGACCTTTCATTGTATTCCCTTACCCATACGTATAAGGGGGCTAAAAGTGGTTTTCAAGATTAATACGATATTTGTTTTGGGGTATTCAACCAAGGATGTGGATAATGAAAGATTACTTACGTAAGGTTCTCCTGGCACATGGTTATCTTCTTCCCATTGCAGAAGTAGTTCTACAGCTTCCACGTACTCTTCTTTGATGGCGTGCAGAAGAGCGTCCTGAGAACAAAATAATATGGTTACGTTAAAGATAGATGTATATTCCGCCACAAAAGTATAAGTGAACATAATATCTCTTAGGTGCATTCTTTCCATCATAGTGAGGTCTACTATTTGGTCTTCGATTTCCACCAGGCGAGATCAAGGTCAAGAGCGGACTTATTAATAAAAATAATGAACAAATACAAGTCATAGACACGGTTCAGTCGGCGAATATTTTTTCAGTATAAGTAAACAAAGTCAAGTACACTTATTGCTATCAAACACCTGTTCCTTTTAACATAAATTGATCTGAGTAATGTTTCAGTAAAGTATTCTTCGATAGACAGGCACTTATAAAACGTCAGAAGCTAGGTGCACGATTCTAATTGGTCGTTTCCTATGGAGAAGAGCCGGCAAGAAACTCCACAGGAACTATTTTAAAAATAATTGGCTTTTACTATATTTCCAAATTACAGTGTTAATAGATAAGGGAGGATAGAATAGGCCTGTCAAAAAGTACCTTGTCATCAAATCAAATCACCTGCGAGTCTATACGGCCTACAACGTTCTCACATTCACAAAGAAAAGAATCTGTATAAAACATTGATGAAATAATAAAAATAAAAACCTATTTAAACCAAATGACATGATTGCCAGTACAACTAACAAATCTGAATGAATATATATCCACAAATGCCACTAATAGAGAGTTGAAGTTCGAATTGTAGGTATTTCAATGGGAAGATTATGACATAGAAGTATGTAAATAATAAAATTAAAAAGAAAATCGTAATTTGGGAGAAGTCGATAGACATTACATAATTATGTCGTTAATAAGGTACCAAGTCACATTTGCAGGAGGAATTTACAAATTAAAGTTCAAAACCGCTCTTATTACGAATTTAAGGGATAAAATGTATTGTCGAATGTATGTACTGTTTGGTCGAATCAACTCTAAATAAAATTAAAAGCCATCTCACAGAGCAGTTTTTATCCCCTGCTCGTTTAAAGTAATTTAATTAATTGAAGCTTTGTTGCTAACACAGTAAATTAGAGGTGCCTCGCGGCCACGGTCGGGACTGCCTCATTGGTTAGTTAGTGGTATCATGTGCAAGTATTGAGCGTGGCTTCGATTCCCAGGTCAGACAAAATGTTATTGGGTTATTCCATTAGGAAGTTCTCCGTGACAGCCCGTATAGGAGTATAGCCGTATACAGAATATTTGTACGTTTCTTTGTTACACAATCGCGCATAAACAGGTGATGGAATTTGGCACACCGATAGTTTATAACCTGGATTAAAACATAGGATAATCCCGGTGGTACGTTCCCGTGGAATATATTACGACATCCAAGCGGGTGAAGCCGTCAAACCTGGTACCTACATAAAGATCTGTCTTATTTAAACCAATAATTTTCTAATTACTCCATAAGTATTATTTTGAACCAAGTTCCGATTATGTTACATCATAATGAGAGAAGCTAATTTAATAAGATTAACTTGACTACAAGCGCTAATTGTGTAAATGTTTTCTAACATAAAATTACTCTTGTTTTACGAATAATACCTAGAGATGTATTGGTAGGTACACCCACACTTAGTCAGATATGTAATAAGTTTCATGGTTTAGGGGTGACCTTGTGGCATAATCAGCCTATAATGTGCCCACAGCTGGGTCACACGCCTCCTCTCTGTGAGAGGGAGCGGGCTATAATCCACCACGCGGGCCCAGTGCGGGTTGGTAGAATTCACATGTCTTCGATTTTTTGGTTCTAGGACATACCGGTATCCTCGCGATGTTTTCCTTCACCGTTTTGAGAGCAGTGGTGATGAAATTATTCTACAGAAAGTAAAGCAGGCCTGGGTTCGAACTTCGAACCCAGAACCACCTTACCACTGGGCCACCACTGCTCTTAAAACTACGAGAAATACTTAAATATTGTTATCAATAAACTGTCAGTCTGCAAGGTCACGGTCGCTTCTCATTTAGAGAAGGAGTGAGCAGTAAGACTGATCTGATGAATCACTCACGCTTGCTCGCTGCATATTGGGGTTATTTTAGGCAGACTTCTCTACATCAAACGTGTTTCCTTCATTTGCAAGTCAATTCTAAGATGAAACAATGTGTTATTCAAAATGGATCTCTGGAATTTTCTTCCGCGGATTCGTAGTTATCCCTATACCTACATACCAAAAGTGATTCATAATTTATTTATGTGTACCTTTAGCCCCCTTATTTATCACCTTGATATTATCACCTTGTAAATCCTTCACCATTCTATCCACAGATCCATTAGACCAAATACTAGAAACCAATAAATCTGAATCTTACTCCATATTTCAGAATCTTTCAAACTTCGTAATGTTTACCTATATTTCTCCGTCTGTTTCGGGATGACCCAAATGATTTAGGTATAGCAATAACCTGTGTTTTTTTAGATCGTAAACCTGTCTTCTGAAATCTGCCGGATTGATATTACTTCGGAGTTATGTGTGGTTTCTATGATTAGTTGTAAATGTTTTACTTGCTAAATTACGAACGAAGGAGATATTTATTTTGGAACAAATTCTGGGTGATAGTAATATTAATTTGGTAGATAGATTATCATTTTTAAAGCTGTTGCCCACACAAGTGGGTTTGTCGAGTATGGTGAGGTTACAGTTTACAGACACATATCTCATATGCACAGGCACACAACTTAGCCCATGTTCAGCAGCATTTGTTCAAAGAAAAAGGTTTCACTAATGAAATAAAGGGAGTATAGAGAGAGAGTGAGAGAGAAAAAACGAGAGCGAGAGAACGAAATACAGGGAAAGAGAGAGAGAGAGAGAAGAGAATATTCTTTTCTATTAAGTACCTAAGTATATGCATTCAGGGGCCTAAGTCTACTAATTTATAAACGTAAGGTCTCTCAATGGTGAGTTTTTGACAGATTTGCCATACAAAAACTGTCGAAAACTCACCATTGAGAGACCATTGTAACGTTTATAAATTAGCAAACTTAGGCCCCAGTGCTCATGCTTACATTACATTACCTACTTACAAAGTGTTAATCTAACGTCAGACTAAAAAGTAGTAAAGGTGAATACTAAAAATAACGTAATTATTTATTTACAAAAATTAGAACAAAATGTTTTATGCATATTTTGTAAGTTACCTACGTGTGTAAGTAAGAAATTAAATTAAACTCGTATGCGGTCGAATCGAGCACGTAACTTAGTTGTCCCGGCTATATCGCCAAACGGGTGAAACTTATCTTGTGCTTCATAGATAATGTTTTTTGTTTTTCTTTACTTAGTCACTTTTTGTGGACGTAAAGATAATTAAGGTATTTTATAAGAAGTATTGAATAGAAGTCGCATTTAGCCGTTGAAAAAACGATTTGCAAATATTTCATTTTGTTTAAAGTTAGTTAATTGATTCAGGCGTGACTTGGCTAAAATACAATAGACGTAGATATATCTGCGTCTATTGTATTTTTTTTTGTTTAAAGTTGTTTTGTTAAATGCAACATTGTGTTGTATAATGCTCTCAACTGATCTGAGAAGGGGCCCTGGCCGTGGGTCAATTATTACAACAGGGTATTATTGCCGTAAAAATATGATGTGGTCGTTCCAACGAGATCATCATATCTTTTTAATAAATTTGAAAGAAATATGGGAACCATTGCTTTGAAACTATGTACGATTAAAATCGTTGGGGTTAATTTCGGGCATAATTTGTGGGTATTTTACCCTACTACGGCGAAGCAAAAAGGAGGGTTATGATTTTGACCGGTATGTCTGTATGTAGGTATGTTCATCAAAATCCGGAGTCACACGTAATCTGTTCGATTTATACCACGTGTGACTCCACTGTGCTGTCTTGTTTATACCTTTTTAGTTGACTTTTTCGTCGTAGTTGGGTTTTAGTTTTTATTACTTTTATTTTAAAATATTCTTGAAGGCCTGAAGGCCTGAAATTCGTGACGGCAGGATCCATAGACAAGTCGCAACCCACGTCACAATTTTATATCTATAAACATTATAAATTAAAGTCGCTTTTCGTGTCTGTTTGTGTGACAGCGTTGTTCCTCTAAACTACTCAACAGATTTTGATGCGGTTTTCACCATAATTTAGAGAATTTATTCCGGAAGGTTTATGTGTTTATTACATTAATAATAATGTATTAACTTACATAATTATACTAAAGAAATCTCAATATTTTTTCAAGACGTAAAGACCGTGTGAAGCAGGGGCGGGTCGCTAGTTCATAATAACGCTCATTGTTTTCAAGAGTAGTTACTTCCATCCTATAAAATATCACTAAAATAATGTATACGTTTTAAGCCATCAATGGATTTTATTTTTTATAACCCATAATCGTAAAAATGGTGCTTTGATCCTTGACCCATTACTTCATCCTCACTCTGCTTACTTTGGGTGTGTATTTAATACCTATAATAGGCATCCGTCCCAACGCTGACGGAAGCGAGTAGCTATCAGCGATTTTCTCCCTCAAGAAACGTAAAAAAGATTGTAGGTACCATGTCAGTAAAGGAGATTGTTCACAACGCCCCGGCGAATACTCGCTTGTCGCAGCGACACGTGCTATCAAAGAGAGTAGTCGCTCAGCGACGCTCGCTTGGCGGGCAGGGCAGAACACTCCCTATACTAGGCGCCTGTCCCATCGCCGACGAGGAAGAGGAGAGGAGGATTTTCTCGCTCAAGAAACGTAAAAAGGATTAATTGGTCCCGTGTCAGAAAAAAAAACATATCTACAGTCAACGATCAATTAACATATAATTGATCGTTGACTGTTCTTATTGCCAGCGAGTACTCGTTTGTCGCAGCGATAACAGCTATCAATGAGAGTATTCGCTCAGCTACACTCGCTTGGGGGGCAGAAGTCGGTTATAGTATCACGCTTGGTATACATGCACTAGCGAATAATTGCTGCTCGTTCGCAGTTCTATTCGCTTCCCGTCAATCGCCGGCGGTGGGACAGGTGACTTATACAGGGTGTACTGTAGTCCTTTCCAGGACGTGGTAGTGTGACTCCTTTGCAACATTTAAGCACCCCATATAGCCTAGGCTATCCATGGGATTCGAGAAAATCCAATATTTTTGTTTCTGATTTCCGAAAAATTGTCATTAAGTATTGTTTTCTCTAATCAATCCGCCGACGTTATCAAGTGTGATAAAACAACATGGACGTCCAATGGAGGTCGTGGATGGATGAAGAAGAATCATCAAGAATCAAACAGAATTTGGATGACACAAATCCCTGTAGATTTTGTATTAGTGGTACAAAACAGCTACTTGGACATCGGTAGACCCTTCTAAAAGTCGCTTTGGGCACCACAATACAATTGTATAGTTCTCGGTCTGCCAAAGTGGTCAGTCTAGTTTGTCGCGTCCACTTGGTCAATCGTAGCTATGACTATAATATGTATCATATGTCCCTTACTTTTTGTGTTATTTTTACTCTATAGCGACCTGTATTTGCTCCACAACAGAGCAAAAACTCATTCATACATATTTACGTAAAACTACAGATGAAATCAATATTATTTTTGCTTATTTAATGTACTTATTTAAGTATATTTCACTGTAAATGTGTAAATCAAGTATATGTAAGTTATTTTAACCTCTCGGCCATCTCGACAACCAAATAATTTCTAGGAATTGGTAAACCCGAGTTCAAAACCTTGACACCACCTCCATTACCCTACGACCTTCACTCGAAACTTAGCCATTATTTCCATTTCGTACGTCTTACTGAAACTACCCTCTTTATGAAAATATACGATCAATGTCATCATGCAAACTATTGGGACTATGATTTCCCAAGGGGAGATACAGGTATTCTTTTTCATAGATTTTTTTCGAAACAATGCGATTTCTTTCTTGAAGTTTTTTATGTGGTGAAGTTTCTTGTCTTCTGAGAAAAAGGGTTTGATGATGTGGGTGTTACTTTTCGCGAAAACCTTTTTATTTAAGCTGGTGAATTTTCAAACATCATGTTTCCAATGTAGGTAACTGGAAAATTAAGGAAACTATGGAATGTTACGCAACTCGAACGGAGTTTTTTTTTTTTTAGTTTCTTTATGTCATGAGACACCTGGTTGAAACGAAGTTTCTTTTATTGTACGAATATATTATTTATTAATACAAAGCCATCTGGTATGCTACCAAGTTTCAAGTGTCAAAAGTATTTGTTTTAATTTTTTTATACGGCGCCATCTAGTATTAAATTTTTAGCAACTTAAAAACGTATACTAGATGGCTCTGTATTACAAAAACAAAAACTTTTGACACTTGAAACTGACTTTTTCGGGCATAACATTTTTTCGTTACGTGACGATTTCTGCCAGTTTACTCTTATAGCAAGCTGCGTAGAACTACGTTCCATAAAATCGTTGGTTTCGTTGCATCCCTTTGAAATTCGCGGACGACCTTACCGGTGCGAAATTCAAAATAGTCACATTTTCATGAAATAGTCTTTTGTGCAGCAAATATAATAAAACTACGAGAGCTATTGTGCTTTAAATAATTATAATTTAGTAATAATTTAATTATTATAGCCGTTGCCGCGTTATATTGCTCAACAGACAACAGCAAAACCACCGCTACGATTTGGAAAAAAAAGTAAGAAATGCGGGCTACATTGAAGGATCCGCCATAAGGCTAAAGTTGATTGGGACGAGCCGTGCCTTGACGTAACGCATTGCAAAAGTTCACTATCATCACTTTGGTACATTTCTTGTGAACCAACGCACACTACAGGCGGGCAGCACCGCAATTTTTTGGTAGAAAATGCCTTGTGCTGCGGCCCGTAATGTGCGTTTGATTTTAAAATGATCTTTGAACTTAAACTGACCTTGACTTTGATCCCAGAGAGAAGCAGTAGCTTGATGAGCTCAATGTTCTCGTTCTCAATGGCGGCTATTAGGGCTGATCGGTTGAGAGGGTCCACGCAGTTGATGTCGAGGATATCCGGCTGAGGTGTGAATTGTTCTATTAATCTGTGAACAAAAGCAAATATATACAAAATTAAAATCAAAAACCTTTAATTCAAATTAGGCTGAGAATCAATACTTTTTGCCCGTCAAAATTACAGTCCCCCAAAACGCTCGCCCTTCACCAATTCCTAGGGCTTTAGCTAGGAAGAATTAGTGGCGCAACAAAGTCCCCAGAAACACATCCAACTGTTAAGTTGAATTTGATTGTATACAATCGTCATCATCATGAATTAAAAGATTATTTCCTACTTCAAACACAAAAGCTGTGAAGAGGAGCTCGTGGCTTATCAATAACAGCTGCACGGGTCGATCCATCAGGTTAAGCTAAGCTTGCCGGTTGGTCCGTGGATGTGTGACCATCTTTACATATCTACACTCCTCCGTGCCTCGGAAAGCACGTTAAACCGTTAGTCCCGGCTGTCATTCGTGGATCTTGGACAGTCGTTACGGGTCGTCAGAAGCCTGAAAGTCTGACAACCAGTCTTACCAAGGGATATCGTATTATCCAGTAACTGGGTTGTGAAGGTCAGATAGGCAGTCGCTCCATGTAAAATACTGGTATTCAGCCGCATTCGGTTAGACTGGAAGCCGACCACAACATAGTTGGGAAAAGGCTAGGCAGATTGATTCAAACACAAAAGCTGTAATCATCAAACAGCATTGTAATTGCCTTAAAACCTTCAAAATTGCAGAAATAGTCCCAAAGCCTCTAGGTCTATCCTCTAAGTAGTCGATTATAGTGAAACAGTAGAAGTGCCGGCTTTGACTTCAGTAATCCTATTTATTAGAACGGCGGCGGCGGCGGGCGTCCTAAATATATTGCAGATTGATTCTTTTCGTTTTTGAGGTCACTTCGGCGGATATGTTGTTGTGCACGATTTTTATATGCCTATACTGTTTTAGTTACATATTTATACTTACCTACATAATTACGTCGTTGGATTTTCTGTAAAACGTTAACTAATAACGATGAAATATAATTATTCATCTTAGATATATGAATATTTTTCACCGGAGTTACATGTCGTGTCATAAAACGAGCAGATTACGTGTACCTACCAAACATTTTGTATGGGAGAACATGTTTCAACTACAATGTTAAGTTTGTTCTTGGGATAAGTTCATCCCAGCTACGGAACCCTTCATTGTGCGTGGTCCGACACGCACTTGGCCGGTTTTCGTTTTTATTTTAGTGTTTAAATGATAAATGATAAATGATAAATGATTTATTTTCTGTAAGTAGGTTCATACAAACACTTTTACACGTCAATCATAATTATGTTTTAAAACTAGATGAGGTCGGCGTTTCCTATCTGACTACTCTGAGAAGAAAGGCCGAAACAGTCCAGACATAATCTTGGTCAGATCATGTGAAGAATATGTAGATTCGTGTCTGAAATGGTCTTTTGAGGAAAGAACCACACAGATTGAGTGGACCTGTCCAGTCAGTGCACGCATTTGTCGGTAATCGTGCAGCTCAACTCAGAAGTCAAGGAGCTCAACGATTCGACGAACAATACCAAAGAAAGGACATTTGGGTAGGCCGCATATAGTACTCAAACTGCCAGACCATGGTTAAAACTAACTAAGAAAAGAAAAAGAAAAAATCAATGACCCACATAGTCTTCACATTCACAATAATAAACAAAATAAAAAAAATAAAAAAATACTTTACATAGTAAATATTCATGTCATGTTTATCAGTGGAAACTGCTAAATGGCCTTTAATTTCATACTTTTTTAAGAACAATAACATTATGTTAGCTGTAAGTTTCCCGAACAGAATATAAATAAAATAAAAATCGATGGTATCGTGTCATAATATGCTTGCCCCACTCCCCATGGGGGTCGTTAAAGGGGCTGCATTATTACATCCAGTCGAAGGACGGTATCAACATTTGTACTAATTAAATCACATTTAGATACCTATTAACTAAACATAAAGTTGAGGTAGGTATAGGTTTGTGTTGTCCCGGTTTAAGGCTCGTTCACACCGGCGCGACACCGGCAATTGTTCAATCGTGAAGTTATAATAGAAATTGTATTGTTAAAGTCGCGTCGCGCGACAAGTCGCGCCGGTGTGAACGAGCCTTTATGCCGGAGACGTTCATGTATAAACTATTTCTTATTTGGTCATTTTTCTAACATGATTTCAAAATGCTATCGAATTTTTCGTAATTTCAGTAAATACAACTTTGTTTCTGACAAGATTTCTTAAAAAACTGGTGCAATTTAGTTACGTTATATTCCAAACTTATATCAATCGAACTGGGGCCTAAGTCTACTAATTTATAAACGTTACAATGGTCTCTCAATGGTGAGTTTTTGACAGATTTGCCATACAATAACTGTCAAAAACTCACCATTGAGAGGCCATTGTAACGTTTATAAATTACTAGAATTAGGTCCCTGACACCCTGCATGCGGCCGGCTGGGTTGATGACGGCTCGCTCCCTCTCACTGAGAGGAGGCATGAGTTCCAGCTGTAGGAACATTACCATCTTGTGCATCAGAGGCGAGGACTACACATTATGTAGGCTTCGCCTCACGTGCACGAGGTTGTCAGTTCAAAACCGGGCATTCACCAATGTGATTTTTTCAATTCATATATCCTTCACTGATGTCCAGTAATGAGAAAGTGAAGTGAAGTGTGAGTGTGTGTGTTCTGAGAAAGTACTTTCTGAGTATTGCGGACATTACTGACATCGGTCGAAAAGATTGTGAAAAAACCTAGACTAATATCATAAAGAGGTATTTCTTTGTTTGTATGTAGGGGGGGTAATCTCCGGAACTACCAGTCGGATTTGAATTGGAAATCTTTTTGCACTGGATAGCCCAAATCTTGAAGAAGGTTATGTGAAATCACGCTTTTTGGAACGGGCAAAAAGAAAAAAAAGAAAAAGAATGCTAAGCGAGAATGTAATAGCGCGGGCGGCCATTGAAAGCGACGCG
Organism: Eupsilia transversa; assembly: GCA_914767815.1. Taxonomy (NCBI): domain Eukaryota; kingdom Metazoa; phylum Arthropoda; class Insecta; order Lepidoptera; family Noctuidae; genus Eupsilia; species Eupsilia transversa. The sequence continues at coordinate 10,710,924 of OU611887.1, read as the reverse complement.
GTGGATCGGGGGCCGTTTCGAGCGGGCGAAAGCGCGGGCAGAAGCTAGTAGTTAATATAAGTCTGAAATCGGCAACCCGTCTTGCACAAGAGTGGTGATTAATGTTCAAGCCTTCTCTATATGAGAAGAGGCGTTTGTCCTGCGGTGGGACAATAATAGGCTGGAATTCTTGGTGTAAGCCAATTAGGAATAGTCTCTTGAACTTACCTCTTAACAGTAACATAGTCTCCTCTATCGGCATGAAGAAGGAAGGTCTTCTCCTCCTTAGTGAGTGGTCTCTCGTAGACCTGCCGCAGGTCATTGTGGCTGTTCCGCAGCGCCTCCTGGGAACTGCCCAGCAGCTCCTCTCTGGAGCCTCGGTTCATGCCGGTCTGGAAGAACAGTGAGGATTAATGGAGGTGGCTTTTGGTAGGCAGGTGGAAGAGGGTAAAGGCTCGTGCAAACTGGCGCGAAACGACGGAGTGTTAGGGCAGGATACTTTTTATCCCGATATTCCCACGGGATCGAAACCTATGTGGGTGAAGCTGCGGGGCGCAGCTAGTTATAATGTAATGCATAATCAGCCTATAATGTTCCCACTGCTGGGACACAGGCCTCCTCTCTGAGAGAGGAGAGGGCCGTAATCCACCACGCGGGTTGGTAGATGTCACATATCTTCGAAGATTTTGCCGGTTTTCTCACGATGTTTTCCTTCACCGGTTTGAGAGCACTGATGATGAAATAATATACACAAAGTAATGCGCCTGTCACGGATTGAACCAACGACCTACAACTCGTAAGCCGCGGCCATTACCACTGGGCCACTACTGCTCTCACCTTGAGCCAAATGGCCCCGCTATCAACCTTACTGATCAGGTAATGGTATCACCACAGTATCAGCTAGGCTATTTCCGTACAAATTGTAACTGACGCAAGAAACATACCTAGTTCTAGCGACATTGGATCTTTGACAGTCGTTACGAGTCGTCAGAAGCCCGAAAGTCTGACAACCAGTCTTACCAAGGGGTATCGTATTACCCAGTTACTGGGTTGTGGAGGTCAGATAGGCAGTCGCTCCATGTAAAATACTGGTATTCAGCTGCATCCGGTTAGACTGGAAGCCGACCCCAACATGATTGGGAAAAGGCTAGGCAGAATGAATGTAACTGACGCAAGAAACATACCTAGTTCTAGCGACACATTTTTACTCAGAAATTGTTTGTTGTCAGTAATCGATAAACATAATGTAGACGAAAGAGGGCAACTTCTACAGTTTTTAGGAATTCAGGAATGTTTAGTTATGTAAGTTTTAAGTTTAGATTAAAATCTATACTTATAATAAATCTGTAGAAGTGAAAATTCTGTACATTGAAAATATCAAAAAAATAAATGGCAGGGGGTGTTACTAGACCGACACCGAACCCAAAAATGTGATTAATTTTTTTTTTGTCTGTCTTTCTGTCTGTCTGTCTGTCTGTCTGTCTGTCTGTTTGTTCAGGTATCACGCAAAAACTACCGGTTCGATTGCGATGAAACTTGGTATAATTATTCTTTAGTATCCTGGGCACCACACTGGGTACTTTTTATCCCGGAAAAGTATCCTATCCTACGGTTGGGGGGTGTCAAAGTTTGTATGGAAGAATTTTAACGCGCTGTCCGATTAACTCGAAACTCAATATTAATACTTAAACCCAAAAATTAAGAATAACGTGTATCAGGATTTTTCGAAATTCAACCCCTAAGGGGGTAAAATAAGGGATGAAAGTTTGTATGAAACATCTTATTCCTTGAGGTAATAAATATGAAACTTCGCACGAATAGTTATCTAAATAAATTATAAAGTTTGTAGTTTTTGTTTTTCTAAATTACCCCCTAAAGGGGGATTGGGGGGTGTCAGTGTTTGTATGGAAGAATTTTAACGCGCTGTCCGATTAACTCGAAACTCAATATTTATACTGTAAACCCATGGGGATGTATGGGGTATTTTCCGACACTCACGCGGGCGAAGCCGCGGGCAGCAGCTATGCGTAAATAAAATTATTACACCACTAACTATTTACACTAGATACCAAATTAAATGACAAACTATACAAATACAAAACGTTACTTAGGCGTCGAAGTACTCGTCCGCATCGCTGTCATCCGGAAATGTGCCCCGAAAACTGGCAGCATTGCCACGATGAATGGTAATTCTAAGGAATTGAATGGACTAGTGTGGCCGAGGATTTCGCTCTGTGGTCAATGTTAGTAGTGGACTGTGACGTAGATACAGTTATATATAATTTGCTTGGTTGTAAAATGCAATAGACGTAGATAATATTCATTAACCAAATATATCTACGTGTATTGTATTTTATAATGGATTTCCGCCAAGTCACGCCTGAATCAATTAACTATCTTGCTTCGTTGTGCATGTCGATAATGACGATAATATCACGACTGAACCTAATAAAGTCTCTTACACACTGGCGCGATATCGCGGGCGCGACTAGGGTAGCGCTGCCTGTCGCGCCCGCGATATCGCGCCAGTGTGTACGAGCCGTAAAACCTATATCTGATTCTCGTCATTCAAGGTTAAGGAAATTTTACTTTTGTTTCATTCCATGAATGAATGAATGATACATTTATTTGCAAGATAATTTCTTAGGGCTTCAGTATATTCAGCACTCAGCCGTGAAAATATGCATGAATGAACGTTCATCTCTCCTTTTATTTTTCGATCATTCAATTTGCGACTGAACGTTGCCAATTGCTGAATGAAATCCAACATCTTGGTATCGGTAATGAATTCATCTTTTACTTTTGATTCATTCAGTGAGTGTCAGGACGTCTCACTTCGACTGAAAGATGCCAAATGAAAGGCAAAAATGAACAAAAAGTGAAGCCTCAGCTACCGGCTCTGTTTGATAAGTCGTGATTCACGGAAGACTAAATTAGTCTTCCGTCGCAGTCGCGTAAAATTAACCTCTTTGAACATTAAATGTTCAAAGAGGTGAATTTTACGCGACTGCACTTAGAATTTGTATATAAAAAATGGGAGGGGAAAGAATCATAGGGCATCGAAGAATTCGTCCGCGTTGCTGTCAACAGGAAAGCTGCCCATGTACATAGTTTGTTAGTTAAATTAGTATAAGAAGTTTAAACAGTGTATAACTTAGAATTTTAAATACATAATAAAAGGTACTATACTAAGGTTAATGAATAGTTAGTCAATTTGAAAACTTGTACAACAATACTCTATTGCTAACTGTGGAGGCTTGTAAATGGCTTATTGTCAATTACCTCCATGTTATTTCTGTATCGATAGCTGTAAGCCTGGGTGGCTTACAGCTAACACAATAAAATAAAATAAAAGAGATTTAAAACTTTAATAAATTACTAACTAAATACCCCCGTTGGTCCTACGCTTGATCTCTCTGGTCGTGTCGAATTGCGTGCTGTCCCATCGGACTATGAAAGTGAGAGTACGCAGAGTGCACTATAATATCTCCCACGCCAAAGGTAAATTTCGTTGATATTAGCCAACATGGCCGGAATACGGTCGAGGACTATTTTAACTAAATAAATATGTATAGCGAGCCCATTTAACAGTCAACAGATCATCATTCTGCTAGCAGCAGCTGTTTTATTAGTACCAAATAGTGGTTTGGGAACGTTTACATAAACTATTTTATGTCTTCCGTTATTTCGTTTAATATAACTAATTAAATGGTCTAGTGGTCGCAAGCGCGACTGTTGAGCATGAGGTCCTGGTTTCGATTCCCGGGTTGGGCAAAATGTTGTTGGGTTTTTCTATCTGAAATTTCTCAGTAGCAGCCTCGAGTATGGATTTGTGCCAGGTTGATGGCCATAGGCTCGCCCCCTATTACATGGGACTTAAACATAACAGGCGAAATGTGGGTGTACTAGGCACATCTGCCTAGCCATTCGGGGAATACAGGCATGAAGTTATGTTATTTTATATAATCAATAGTTAGGTTTTAACATAATCATCAGATAATCTCGTTCTTATGGATTAGCTATAAAGTTGTCAATGGCTTCTTAGCGTGTAGGGTACATGCGACTCCTGATTGGAGCAAACTGCATAATCTGACCTCCACAACCCAGTTACTGGGTAGTACGATACTCCTTGCCCCTTCCTGAGATATCCATACTAAAAAATGCGTAGTAAAGATTTTGTTTCTAGGAAACTATTTATATTATTTTGTGTTGCAGACATAAAAACGCATTGCTACGCGTATTTGCTACACTGGAGTATGTAGCCGTTGAGCCGTGAAAGTGGATTAGTCGCTTGAATGTTTGACATTGGCGCACATAGGAACACAGTGTCAAGTTCTTGATAAACGCTATTCTATTTCGTGCTGGTGGATAGGTAGTAGTAGTGGTGGAGCGTATAGGGGAACGTTAAAATGCAGCCCTCACTCGTAGCTTTACCTAGGCATACAACGTGTTTTTTTGTTTATATATCGTAACTCTAGGGTTATATTCTTTATGTAAAAATAATACAAAAAGTCCTAGAATATGTAACCCAAAAATGCATAGTTTCGAAGATAAGTTAAGTTTCATTCTAAGTTTCATTCAAACCAATCATTCATATTAAAGCTAAGAAAATGCGTCGTTGATATATTTCACGTAAGCGTGTTTTACATTCATAATCGTGACTTTGTCGAATTATTTTGTATAAAAAATGAAAACAAAAAAAAAAACATTTATGCCAGTTGGTTTTTTCATTTGGTCTCATTCAAGAGTTATGGGATATAAAAAAACCTTGAATATGTTATATTCATATTATCTTTATTTGCTTTCCATAATGTGGAAGGGATTTGCTAAAAAATACATACTCTACAGCGCGTACAAGTCCACTCCTGAACACGTACTTCCATTATCAATCACTTTAAGTAAACAACAAATGAAAACATCACTAAGCTCAGCTCAAACAACGATGTTACAGAAAGTTTGTCAATAAAAACTGATGCAATAAAAACTCGTCACTTTTTTAAACAAAATTGATTATCCAATGAAGACATCACTAAAGTCAGCTTAAACTGATGATAATCAAAACGGATTGTTAATAAAAACTGATGGCAAAATAAGCTCAGCTTATAGTAACAGCACAGTTAACTAGACTAACTTGTTCAGAAGTTCAAAGCTCACTAAAAGCTGTAGGTAACTTGAACTTACAAGCCAATGTCAACAAGTAGATGGACAGAACACAATGATATACAAATATTGTATAAACAAGCGTATTTTGGGAGTGTTTCTAGCTGGTTTGTTTCGTTTAGTGACTGTATTTACCCGATTGTGGATCCTAAAGCTAAAGGAGGGTAAAGGTTTTGAGATATTTTTTTGTTTGATATTGTACTCGGACTGAAATATAGGTTGTGAGTTTTCAATAGAAAGTACCTAAGTGTGGAGGGACTTAGTTTTTGGGATTTGGCTGTAGTCATTTTGTTCTTGATGTACCTGTTGCAGTGAATTTTGAGTTTCAGTTGCTTAATTAATAGGTTTCATACAGAAATAATTATGATGGATGCCTGAAGTTAGGATATTCCTAGTTTTATTTTATTTGTTAGGGACAAAAAAACAGTTCCTTACGTGTTAAGGCGATTCAATAAGATTCTTAAGATAAGTAGTTAAACATATAACCCACACTATTGTCCACGGATTAATCAAATATGTGAAAAAAAGAAGCTGATAAAAAAAAACTTGTTAAGTTATTTGGATTAAGTGCCAATTTAAAATTTTGAGACTATAGTGAAGTCATAGCGAGAGTTTAAAATGTTTTATTAGAAAAAAAATGTCCATGAAGTGTGCGTTATAAGTTTCCACCAGGCGTCGAAGAGGTACTCGTGGCTCGGCATTGGTCTTACATGAATTCTCGTGGAATATGCGGGGCACGGGGCCCCTGACTGATAACAAATAATTTAAGAACATTTTGATATAAAATTTATAACGTGTTTAGAGGTATGAGGAACAGGGTGTAAAGTTCACTCATCCTCTATTGAAAAGGGAGGATCTTCCGACCAGACGGGTGATGTGTCTGGCGGGCAATTACCCAAGGATTGATATCGGATAGTCTTATATAATTATGTTAATCGCGGTAAACTCTAATAGCGCGATGCAGGATTTTGTGACGTCAGGTCTTTGATGCGTAGTTCGGATGTGGCATTGTAGATGCCGCCACATCCGCAAGATCAAATTCACCGTGAATTTGATGTAGATATCTTGCAGGTTTTAAATATTTCCAACCATATCTATATATCATTGGATAGACAAAGAAAATGATTAATATCAACGCAATTTCAAACACGATATACAATGTAAACAAATCATAAATAACCAAATGTTTCGTAGAACTGATGCTTTTAGTTTTTATTATGAATTGGCAAAACGTGCCAAAGTGCCAAGGAATATGAGAAATCAATGAAATGGGGAAAAAACCCAAACCCGTCGAAAATATAGATAGGAGTTTCGGTAATGTGACTGTCAGATAACATAAGTTATTTATTTTTATGCGATTCGAAATGGCTGTTTTTGAATTTAAAAAGTATTAACAAAAAGAAAACTTCGGTTTTTACACACAGATAGTTACCATTGTTATAAATAGTCGATAGTTTTTACTACCAGCAGTCTTTTGTAAAAATGTCTTTAAAGACTGTTTATGCCACATACCTGTTTCTTTGATAGGGCGGATCTCAAAAATTACTGAACGAATTTTATTATAATTTTCAGTAATATTTAATTAGAATTTTTAAAGCTCACAGACAGGAGCGAAGTGAAAGTGCGTCGTGATTTTGGTAGAACAATTTCCATAGAGTTTACATAGAAATTGTTCTTAAACAGTCGCGTCGCGCATGTCTGCGGGAGCCATTTAGTGTATTAAATTGTCATCATACTTACGATTGCAGGGTGGGTCTAGCAGCTAGTCTTAGCAGGTACCTATACAGTGTGAGTCTTCATAATGTGCACATATCGAAATGAGGGATGCTATGCTTAATTTGACAAACGGAAAAAATATTTAAAAAAATCTATTTTTATTTATTTTGTATTTTTTACCCCAATGTAAAAAAACGGTGTAACTTTTAAATGATCTATCGCGATGAAACAAACTCAACTCCATAATGATTGGTAGTAATTAAGTGTTTTTATAAAATGAAAATTGTGGGAAAAACCCCTCCCAATTAAACCCAAAAAACCCTCAATTGAAAATAAACAGGTATTTCGTCCAAAAATCTGTTTTTTTAATCAATTTTTACAATAATCGTAAAAAAAAATCAATAAGACGAATTTTTTTAAATAAAAAAAAATGGAAAAAAAAATGTATTTAGATTTTATTTTTTATTTTTTCCGTCGATAAAATTAAGCATAGATTCCCCCATTTCGAAATGTGCACATTATGAAGACTCACACTGTATTATTTCTACTAAGATTATTGTTTAATTTTGCTTCGTATAGTAGATACCTTAACCTAGCTGAGCTCCTTACGTTCTGAGTTGAGCTCCGCAATTACTGACAATTGCTTGCACTGACTGGACAGGTCCACTCAAATCTGTGTGGTTCTTTCCTCAAAAGACCATTTCAGACACTAATCTACATGGTCCTCATATGGCCTGACCAAGATTATGTCTGGACTTTAAAAGAGTTTCTTCCCAGAGTAGTCAGATAGGAAACGCCGACCTCATCTAGCTTAGCTCTAATTTTTGTTTTTTTTAAATAATTGACGTGTAAAAGTGAATCCGATATCCTATTTACAGAATAAAAAATTTCATTTCATTTCAGAAAATCGTTAGTAACACTCAATCATAGGTTATTGTGATGGTTTTACTAAACAAACTACTCATCCTCAAATAATTACCTACCTACAGTGCGTTCATAATAACTTGTCCCGTGACGCGATTCGTAGCACTGTTCTGTCAGTTGCCATTTTGAACATTTTGAACTCTAACGGTATTGAAACTAAGCTTGACAAGCAACGGTGCCAACAAGGGACAAGTTACAAGTATAGTGAACGGTCTGTACACGTAGATATTAACATAACTGTCTGTGCATAAAGTGCTTTGATGAAAATTAAAAAGGAAATGCATAAACTACCGCTGTCAGGTCTAAGACTGATGGGTGTGGTCTTAATGGAGTCACTAGTTGCCTTGCGAGTTATTAATTAATATTTTGTCACTATGATAAATGATATTATTTCTGTAAATTGGTTTAAACAAACACTTTTATACGCCATTTCTTGTTTTTTTTAAACGTGGTTAATACGGTGTTTCCTAACCAACTACTCTGAGAAGAAAAACTGAAACAAACTCAGAGGTCGCAGTCTCTTTTAAAGTCCAGACATAATCTTGGTCAGGCCATATGATGACCATGCAGATTAGTGTCTGAGATGGGCTTTTGAAGGAAGAACCATACGTATACAGTTTTTTGTATTCGTAACTTTGTTTAATATACGAGGATTGCCTCGTTGGCTTAAGGTTGTATGCTGGACTGGGATAGGTGACCATCTATAACACTACCCAGTAATGAATGGTCACCCATCCATGAACCGACCGCGGAAAGCGTAGCTTAACCTCCGATCGCCCCTTAGGCTGTATTATATAGCCACGAGCTCCTAAACAATAATTCGATTATGTTGTAATCTAGATAATGAGCAGTAAACGGTCTAAGCAGGTCAATATACTTACACAAAAGTACGTACTATCGCGGACACGCATATCTGAACACCTTAAGGGCTATTCCTGCTTGCAGCGCTCGGGCGCTATAGTAACACTTACCACCAAAGTATAAGAGGCGGTAAACAGATGTTGGTCATCGTGTGCACGGGATTTTGTTTTCAAAGTGGTTAGATATGCGTAACCGCGATGGTACCTTCCACGCAATGCGTAATAATTACAATTTATGCACATAAATCTGTATTCACAAGTAGTCTCATGGAGATTGCACTATTGTATCAAAATAAATGTAACGCCATAAAAGTAATAATAAATTGTCACAAAATAAATCTATTTCCCCACGATTTCATCGCTTAACGATGTCGATAGGCGAGCCCCATAAATTCACGCCATTGCCTTGTCCCATGGGGGTTGACAGAAGCCTATTGTCACGAAATGGTATAAAAACGACCTACGTAGTTTCGGATAATTAGTACTAATTACTATGGACTGTCTTGTTTGTCTAGAACTCATGACGACATCGTCATGGGTTCGATCTCTAGATCAACCAGTGGTTTTCATGCAATTTGGAACATTTTTTACTACTTTATTAAATGCAGTACTCTCTCAGTACCTAATCCGTAATGGAGCTAGGGCACATAATGGATAAACAAACTCCAGTTTCTAAAATAAAGAAGGTTTCGTTCACAAAGTTCAACAATCCGCCGCTCGTATATCCGACAACTACCATAATCCGCCGTTTTTGTGAGTCGGGACTGGTTTGATCCGCCGTCATTCTAAATCTTCAGCTCGATAATCCACCGTCTACCGTCTCTTTCACGCATATGACTGTACACAGTTCTATACTTCGCCGCACGCTCGTAAGCAGCAACTACTTTAATCCGTAAGTTGTTGTTCCTACACAGTATAATCTTCCGTTTTCAGAACCTTATCCGCCGAGGGTTGGGTTTGTGGTGGCGGATTAGCGAGAGAGTACGATTACGTACTGCCTTTTCCATCTGGAATTTCTTAGTAGCAGTCCAGAATCTGGATCTGTGGCCAGTTGATGGCAATAGGCTCGCCCCCTATTACGTGGGGACTTGAGAGGCCGACAACAGCTAAGCGCGGTTACTGTCGAACTGCATAAAAAAGAAAGAGAAGCGAAATGACCCAACGCTGGTAATTTATTACAAGAAACAATTGTCTATTTACATAACACAAATCTATTGATTGGACTTAAAAATTAAAACGTGGAGGAGGACGCACGGAGTGATCTCGATATATAATAAATGGTCACATCCAAGAACCAACCTCGGCAAGCGTAGCTTAACCTTCGAAAGACCCGTGCGGCTGTTATTAAAAACAGGCAAAACTATACCTAACATAAAAAGCCTACCCATAGAAAGCAATATTAGGAGATCCGAAGCTTTGCCGGGCTTAGATACTACTACTACCTACGAAAAAGTCTTAATGTGGCTTCAATTTTACCCACAAACTTTTCATACCAGGATACAAAATTGTCCCATATTATTGCCATACGTAATAAGTTTGCACAGTAGAACTTTCTATACGTTTTTACTTCACTTTCATTGGTAATAGCTTACTACTGCAATAAAAACTCGTATAAACTGATAAAAAGTTATCATTGGCATGATAACGATTCGTTATCTGTGTACATAGGAATTGGCTACTGTTTCGCCAATTTATATAATCTGTGTGTACGTAAAAGTATAGTTAGTTATTGTAAGCACTCAAATCTGGATATTATTGGGGCTGCCCCAAGAATCATGCGCAAACGGTGTTGGATGTTGCGGCGATTCAGGGATAGCCCTAATAGTACTTTAGCTACACTGGCAAGAAGGTTGATAGTCCGTTTCTCAGGCTCGGGGCTGGCACTTGGCAGACATGTGCGTGCGCATTTTTAAGTTATTGTGTTTACTAATATAGAATATGTTCCATAATAACACTATTTATTATATGGATCCCTTGATCTGCAATGAAATTTTGAATTGAATTGAATTGAAAATCTATAATAGCCAGGCGCATGGATGACCTACAAAAAATCGCGGTGAAGAATCGAACAGACCAGGGAAGCATGACACAAAAGGGGGGAGGCCTATAGCGAGCAGTGGGTGGAAGAAGGCAGCTGGTTATGATGACTGAGACCTATATCAAATCAAAAGTCATTTATTTAAACTAGGCAGATAATCATCACTTTTCGAACGTCAAAATTACATAAGACAGTTCCCCAAAACGCTCATCCTTTACCACTCCCTAGTGCTTTAGCTGGTTTAAGTGGCGCAACAAACTCCCCAGCAACACAACTGTCTGTTCAGTTAGAATAACTTGATTCTATAAACCCTTTAGTTTATTCTTCCTGGAATTAACAAAGCAATAGTAAATATGGTTCAAGGCTTTTCAAAAATAGAACGACATCTTTATTGCTCTTGTTTTTAAAGATAAGCTTTCAATAAAACTTGAATCTAGTATGATTCATTGGGGATATTATTTGTACTAGCAATCTGTGCCTATGAAGCTGCTGTTTGTTATTCGAGAATATAAAAATGACGCATCATAATCATAAAGTATCGTTTTAATAACTGGAAAAGTAGACACCATCTATAAATATTCAATCTGCCTAGCCTTTTCCCAACTATTTTGGGGTCGGCAACCGTCTGATGCAGCTACATACCAGTCTGTTACATGGAGGGACTGCTTATTTGACCTGCATGACTCAATTACTGGGTAACAAGATATTTATTGTGTTACGGGGCAGCTCTTGACCTCGACCTCGCCTGATGGAAAGCGATGGATGAGGTCTATGATGGAACGAGCGTGCCCAGAAGATGCCTGTTCACTCTTGCTTTAAAGGCCGACGGGTTATATGTTGAAGGGAACACAGACGCTGGCAGTGAGTACCACACTTTGGCCGTGCGCATAATAAACGTGGATGAGAAGCGCTTAGTACGGCTTGTCGGTGTATCGACCGCAGTACGTCTGGTGGTCCGATAGTGAAAGGGAGATGGTGGGATCAGGTCGTGGAGCTCCTGCGCATACTCACTGAAGTACAGTCTGTAGACTGGTTAAGACTGGTTGCCAGAAACCAGTTATAAACATAAAGCAGAATTACTGACAAACAAAGTTAACCACGAAAAAACAGGATTTGGAAAATTCAAAACTCAACGTGTGAGAGTGGTTCAAACGGAACCGCTGGACCAGCGTCTTAAAGACGAAACGACTATGAAATTAAAAAGAAAGAAAAATTAATATAAGATTTTTTTTGCTGATGAAGAAGCTAATGCGTGAGATACATAAAACGACACGCCCTAGACAAAGTGACATTCTGTCAGCGAGAACGATGATGGAAAACTCAAAAATATACGGGACTGACATATTATGCTATCGGAAAACGTAGAACAAGCATGGTTGAAAGTTGCTTTAGAAATACGACACGCTTTGAAAGCGATTGTCAGTTGTTTGCATGACTAATAATCTCACAGAAGATGAAACAGCAGCTAATTCTGTTATAAATTAACCACACCAACACTCTCACACAGCACGGAGACGTCTCGGCGGCCGCTGCCAGAGGCGGCAGTGTCAACAATAAATTTCCATAGACATAGAGAATTGGACTGAGCGTTAGCCTCACCAAAGTGACCACTCTCTAGAAAGAGACAAAGCGACTGTACGGCCAATAGCTGTAGTACTAAATGATAAATTATTTTTTTGATGAGACGCCACATTCTATTCATTTTTTTAATAAATGACAAGCAAAGCCGATGTCAACCATTCTGCCAATGTCAGAAGTGAGTTAGAAAAACAAGTGTGCATGCTATAAAAAATAAAATTAAGTAATTAAAAGTTAAAAACAAATAAAATTCTTCCATTGATACAAGTTGAACACAACGTTGATCTTGTTGGGTTAGTACGGGATTATACGCCAAATTGGATTAGCACTACCTATTGACATCTCACTTCACCTAAGTTTTCATGGTGTGATTTCGGCAGAATAGATCGGCTGATTCTGCACTCTCTGCACACTTCACATTACTTTTATTGTCGCGTACTAAAACAATTCAGGTAAGGATTTCCAAAGGATCTGTCCCTTATTTCACTTCTGTAACCCGATTTTTTACAAAAACGAATATTCCAAGTACCCACTACCGTTGCAAAATCACGACTGCACTGCTAACCACATTTTAACACTACACTAATAAAGTTAATAGGAATCAACAGTCTACCGTTGAATACAATTTATTGCACACTGGTAACACTGTTTGTTTTCTTAGGTTTTATTTAATTTAACCCACGAGATTCGGAACCTATAGAGTAAGAAATAACTCGAATTGTTGAGGAAGATTGAGAGAAATATAGTGGGAAGAATGAATGGTTATAGATGATAGTACTCAAACCGATTCCTCGAAGTGTGAAACTGTCGCGTAAAGAACAAAATATTTGATTTTGTATGAGCTTTTTTTATAATTTATCTTAGAATACCTTTAATTTATTAAAACGGTCACACACACTTCCCTGTGTTTATTATTCTAGCTTGTGGCACTCGTGGGTTGCCGCTGAAAATCAGCGTCAGGTGGTACTTTGTGTTGTCATCTGATATTATGCTGAGCTGAGGCCCTTTTGGCATTATAATCATTTTTTTCTAGGTGTATTTTTCTGCTGTGATGCCAATAAACGCATTTTTTTTTCTTTCAAGACATAATTCTCAGTAATGTTTGAAAAAGTAAGTATATAAAAGTTAAGTTCCATTGATCCCAGGATATGCTCCGTAGTCGACTATTATCTTCTATAAAATAAAAATTAATTTCTGTTCGTTAGTCTCGCTAGAACTCGAGAACGGCTGGACCGATTTGGCTAATTTTGGTTTTGAAATATTTGTGGAAGTCCAGGGAAGGTTTGAACGAAAATTTGTAAAAATGGCTGTAGGTAGGGTAGGTAGGGAGGTATGTAGGTATGTATGTAGGTAGGTAGGAAGGTGTAGGTAGGTAGGTAGGAAGGAAGGTACTAAGGTAGGTAGGTAGGTTGATAGGTAGGTATGTAGCTAGGTAGGCATGTAGCTAGGTAGGTAGGTAAATAGGTAGGTAGGTTAGGGTAGATAGGTAGGTAGGGTAGAGTAGGCAGGTAGGTAGGTACTCGTAGACTATAAGTACTTAGTGCTACACGTACGAAGCCGGGGCGGGCAGCTAGTTTTGTTAGTTGTTTGAAGGTGTGGTTGGTTTGGGCCAAACATATTTTAACTGTTTGCCATCGATACGCTTAGAAGGAGATTAAATCATTTAAATAATTTTAAAACTTACCACATTGGTAATGTTGAACCTGACACGAACCTTGCTGTCTTTTTTACGTCTTTTAATTTTGCTCATTGTTCGTTCACTTTGATCACTTTCACTTAACCCATTACTTTACTCATTCATTCGTTATTTCATAAGTTATCACTTTATAAAGTCATTGCGAAAATATTTTGAGCCATTTAGGTATCATTTTTCTAAAATCTATTTGTATTTCTCGTAACTAATTTATCAGTTCTATAAATTTTTAAATAAAATATTGGTAAGTTTCGTTAAAAACCTATCAACATTTTCTTTGTTAAAACCAAACCTTATTATATTAGGTAAGTGCCTTTTGTCTATGATTTAAAAACACAAATAAACCTTTATTTAGTAGATCATTATCTAATATCCTGGCAACAAAAAAACAGCCATCAAATGAAAACCAATTTTCAAAAAACGAATTCGACTTTTTTAAATATTTTCTTTTCAGCACAAGAACGCGGAATGCCAAACCGATTTCGAATTTCGAACTTCACATAAATCGATTAAATCACCAATGAATCGTTCACTCAATCACATCCCTAATTATTGACATTTTGTTTATACTGAAATAGTGTTGTGTTCTGCGCTTTCGAGCGCTGCAAAGCGCTTCACGGATGGTACCAAACTAAATGGCGGGTAAAGTTTCGATGCGATCAGTCGCTATTTTTAGATAAAACTGGATTTGTGAATGAATGTTTGTTGGCTTTGATTATAACTTCTGTAATGCAATGGATCTTGATATGTTTCACATGTGGGGTATTTTAGAAAAAGTTACGAAAACGTAAGTTCGTTGAAAAGTTTTAAGAGATTCTCTTTACATTTTTTCCACAATTTATTCTTAAGTAATTCAAGAAAGTTATTACAAATTCATTATCAGTTTAACCATGGCATAATATCGTGTGAAAGGAGATGGAAAACGGTGGGCCCAAATGTAATCAGTTGAGATATGATCTAAAAAATTAGTCATATTTTTTTTATCTCAGAATATGAAAAATCACCCCAATTCTCAATCTGGATTCGGAGAAATATGAGAAAGATAGTTTTCGTGAGATTATCGATTGAGTAATTGTTGTATATTCATACTTATTAGTACAAAAAGTTATGGTTTGTACTCTTTACTCTATTGTTGTCACTTTACAATGTTATTTTCTTCTTTAAAAACTGTACTGTCCTATTAAATATAACATTCATACTTCTCATCTGTGCTTCTCATAAGACTATTCTTTCAACACGTTCAGCACGAAGCTGTTTATTTTAAAAGTAGATAATGTCAGGTAATAGTTTGAATTTTCAAGGAATCAAGATGTTAATAAACCGAGACGGATACCCAACCTGGAAGTTCAACATGAGGATGCTCCTCATTCATGAGGAGCTGTGGACGTCCATCACTGGGTATGATGATTCTGATAAAACAGCGAAGGATGTGCGCTCTCGTAAAGACCAGAAGGCGTTGTCAAAAATATGCCTTACGGTAGACGGAGGTGCAATTTCACACGTGAGAAATGCGAAAAACCCTAAGGAGGCTTGGAGTGCTTTACAAAAAGGTTACAAGGATAAAGGTATGGGTGGAAGTCTCTCTCTAGAGCGTAGATTATACAAATATACCTACCTTAACCGATTACCAAGACATAGAATCATATATCAACGCCGTTTTGAGTACTGCTCAAGATCTTGAAGATATCGGTAAGAAGATCGACGATGGATCTTTGGCTGCGATTATTCTTGGAGGATTGACACCACGGTACGAACCGCTGATCATGGCTTTAGAGAATTCGAATGTTGATGTAACCAGTGAGTTGGTTAAGGCAAAGCTATTAAACGAGCTTTCTAAGGACCCTCTCCAGAATGAGGTGGCTGCGCAGATTCTACAAGCAAAAAGTTGAAGCCTATAATTTGCTTTAAGTGTAGACAACCAGGACACAAGAGTCCCGAATGTCCCAATAAGAAGGATAAGAAGGCTATGAGCGCGTCAGAAAAGGTTTTTAAAAGTACAGATTGCCGTCATAATGAAAAGGTGGATTATACTTATTAGTCGATTATACATACTTGTTAGTACAAAAGTTATGGTTTGGACTCTTTACTCTATTGTTGTCACTTTACTATATTATTTTCTTATTTATTAAACTGTACTGTCCTATTAAATATAAAATTCATACTTCTCATAAGACTATTCTTTCAACAGTAATCGATTACACAGTTACAAAAATAAAACCTTTGCACTATATAATTAACTCGAAAGTAATTGAATGCACTATTTATACTTATAAGCATTATAGTGCATTTAAAATTACAGTCATATTAATAAATAAAATATCAATTAATTGCTGAAAAACCAATATTAATGATTATCGATTTCATATCGATAAAAATCAGTCTTCTATTTTTAGTCTATATAATATGCCACTGGCATGACAGCTGACTGACATTGACACTAGACAGCGACTGCTCATGTTTGCTCACTCGCACATAAAATAGTCTTTGCCTCGTTTCGTGTTTCCGATGCGACTTGAAGTCATTCAAATTCAAAATCATTTATTTTTATTTATTTCATTGACGTTCATTCATTAATTAATTGAAAAATCTTTCAATAATTTTCTACTAAATTAATAACTATTAGTGCAAAAGAACATATTTTGCACTTCAGGAATCAGCTGTTAGTTAAAAATTGTAATATAACCTCACTTTTACTTAAATAATCGCTTATATCTCTGTTCTCAGATTGACAAAATCCGTATAATTTTCAGTGAAAGGTTGATAATATATAAGCTATTAATTGAGACCACTTTCATCTTTTTACATCCAGGCCCAAGATTGTATGAAATCGTTTCAGTCTCCTTTTGCATGTTATGTCAAAATTAATCACAATATTTTACTCATTACACAAACATATCAAAATCCCTTAGAGCATTAAATCCGTAATCACCAACATCACATTAATTTATCAACTCAACGAGAACCATTAATTTAACACCTATTTGTATACGGTTTATATCACCATGCAAAGTGGATATCTAAATCTATAAACTATCCATCCGGAGCCAAGATCGGGGCCATCCGTTTTTAAAGTATAAACAAATGCCCATCGCCAAATGTCTGGATCAAAGACGACGCAAATTGTTGGACGCGAGCGCCATCAAGGGTACATAGCAACTAGAAGTGTTATAGAAGTATTAGACAGCTCTATTTGTCTTTCTGGTCCTCACGTCATGATCTGACCAAGATTATGTCTGGCATTTAAAAGATACTTTGACCCCTGAGTTCGTTACGTCATTTCTTCTCAGGGGTAGTCAGATATGAAACGTCGATTCCAACCAATTTTTTTTTTGTTTTTGTTTATAATTCTTGTAAATTTGATTCCGATATGCTATTTACAGAATAAACAATTTAATTTCAGTAGCAAACTCACAATCTGAGAGTTTTGAAGGATAGCTAATCCATTGCTTCAAAGGTTTGAAATTCGTTTGCACAAAATGACTGTTATAAGAGTACTCGAATTTGTATTGGGTTCATTTACGTGAATTATCTTTATATTAGCAAATTAGTCATCCATACTTCTGGATTATTGCCAGGTCTTTTAGTGATTGGTCGTGCATCGTGCTTTGTTATAACTTCGCAGTTTGCCAGTACGCTACGCTTCACGCTTGTGACGGCTAATCATGTGATCAGTGGAGAGAAATAGATATATGTATATGTGCTTGTTAAATATGGTGACTAAAATTACTTTTTGAGTTAAAATCCAGTGAACTAGGCAACACCCAAAACTGTTTAGTATTGCATGATGTTTGAATCTTCTTTTGTTTACATAATTATGGATGTACCAAGAAGATTTTAAATGACTGCCGCGCCACTCAAGATAGAAATACTGTAACTGAAAATTGCGGGAAATCTAAACAAAATGATAATCAAAATGTGACATTTCAAGACTTTAATCCCGAGGCAAGCTGCCACTTTCCACCGTCTTTTTACATCAGCTGGTGTAGAGGCCTTTCCAGTGCCAATTCTTTATATCTTTGGCTTCAATTTTAGGTAAAACAGCTGGACGTTGGCATAGTCTTTGTAGTTCTTTTGTTCTAACAACACAGTTAGGATTACGTTATAAACCTAAATTGTATGTATCTTTACGTATAAATTCAGAGAATCATCCAAAACGAGGCGAATGTGCTATGACGTAAAAATGTTGCCGTTTTAGTTTGTAAATTGGGATTGTTTGCAATCGCCCAATTTAAAGAAATTGACAGGTATTTAGGAAATTAACTTTTGCGTATAAACCTAAATAAATATAATTTGTAATTAAAAATCTTTACAAACGATTCTTAAGGGCCAATTTTTCAATCTTCAGAAAACTGATAACTGATGATTCTTAACAATTGCGATATGACAGCTTCTATAAATGCTCGCAGGATAAGTCTGCGCGCGGCTGAAATCGGAACTAATAAGCATGCCGCCCGTCTTGTCGTTAATGAAAGGTCAAATTAAGTATAGAAATATTTAATTAATTAATATTATATAAATAATATATTTTAAATATTACTACTGTTCTAGAATGCGCGAAAGATTATGTCAAACTGTCATAATTATTCTTCAGATAAAAATTATCTGACGATTGGAAAATCTGCCCTAAAGCTGGGTACTGATCGGCGTTACGGGGCGTAATGTAACGTGTTACACAGCGAGCGTTCGTGCAGTCAGTACGGGGAAACGAGTACGAACACGCGAGCAATTATACGGATTTTACGACACGACGTAATTGAGGCTCACTGCGGATGTTACATTACGCCCCGTAACGCCGGTCAGTACCCAGCTTTAGAGATGTGTGTGTTATGCGTCCTTCATTACCAATTATAAATAGTTACGAACTGGCCATTACACTATTTAGCGTTAGTTTTACCATACTGAATGCTCAAAAAACTATGCGACAAACTGTCTACAAATTACTTCGCAGTCTGTTGCCCTAACAGTCACACAACTATCGTGCAATCACAACTCCAACCAAACACACGATGAGCCAACTGCATGACGTATCAAAATCTAAATAATATCTATATTTAGACTCTATTTCGTAGTTTACGCGGTTCGTTATAGTAACATCTCGTGTGGGCAACCAAAGTAATAAATATTCAATGATTTATCATTCAAACTAGCTTCTGCCCGCGACTTCCTTCGCGTGGAAGTCGTAAGATACACAATATGCTAAAATAACAGCCACATTTTTATAAAACTCGTATCGCATCGCATCACCTGCCTGCGCTATTTCGTTTTCGCTTAGTGTTCTGTTTGACTTTTTTTCTTTTTGCTCGGCTCCTAAGTCAAAGTCAAGATTTATTTGCAAACTAAGTGTACATTTTGGTGTTCTTTTACATTATAGGTACTTACAACTTAACTTAGGGGCGTAGAGTTCTGTTAAATGGCTTTTAACCGTTAGGTTGACAGTTAGGTTAGGTTAGCTAGTTCCAGAGATTACCTAGTGCTGAAATAGTAGATTGTTATACAAGGGTCGAAATGAATCAATTCCTATACGAGATATTTAGACGCCCGAGCGCAGTGAGGGGCTATAGTCTGAGTAGGAATTAATGACTTTCACCAGCGTTAAACACTCTACTTTTCATTTCGAATACACGGAAAGTATAAGTTAGTTATAGTCTATAAAACCGAGATTTTGACTTTCGGTACAGCTTACAGAGTCAGTATTCCGCCAAATTATTATAGTCTTTTTTAAATTTTAAATACATACCGCGTCACCGCCGCGGGCCGTCCCTCTTAATAGGTTTTTTTTTGTCGCACTGACTGTTTATACACTCTCAAGACTGAAACATATTTTATTTATTTTAATCGACATTTTTCTTATGTAAAATTCATTCCCGCCCTAGTGAGGGAATTACTATTAGAGTCTTTCCCACCCAAAGATGGGTAGCAGCGTCTTCCATCCGCATCAAACATACACTAATTTCCGAGTATGAGAAATGAAAAGAATTAAACAAACCCGACAGTTAGGTTAAGTTAGCGCGATCAAACAAACAAACTCTTTTTAGCTTTATTATATTATAGTATAGGTTTTATTGTATATATGCTGGGCGGTATTCTAAATGTAGGTTATTTGTTGTTTGCAGACAGTGTTCTCAAGTGGTCGGGTTTTGGATTACAAATCGCATGTTTGGTCCGTTTTGTCAATGCCCTTGGTATATTGACGTGTGCCCGCTGTTATATGGCAAAATGTTAATTACTTTGCATACTATTGTATAGAATCAAGTTCTTCTTTAACTGTACAGACAGCTGTGCTGCTGGGGATTTTGTTGCGCTACTTCTTCCCATTTAAAAGCACTAGGAAGTGGTGACAAGCAGGCGTCTGTCTTACGTACCTAATTGTGACGTTCAAAAAGTGTTGAGCCTATAGTTTGAATAAATTACTTTTGTTTTTGATTTTGCGTAATACCCGATAGCAGCAAAGCCCAGAACATTGTTTGACCCATTTCTGGGGTATTTATTTATTTGTTTTGTTTACTTTTCACTACAAACTGCTATCCGGGTATTTTTTTAAAATAATTAATTCTTTTTTTTAAATGAAGCTTTACTAAAGGTCAGTTCCACCTTGTTATGGTTTACCTTGGCTTGACTACTGGCCCAAAGGGACGTTTCTAACGGGGTTAACTGAGTTTCCTTATTACCTGGCACTATGCATGGAATAATAGCATTACAACACTACTATATGATATTAAATAATGAAAACAGTACTCTGTATGATGAAATTAATGACGCAAAACGAAAAACTCTGGAATGCTATCCATATTTATAACAAAATAAATAAGCTCTTGGTAATAAAAAGATGATGACGTTACGTAAACATGCAGTTTTATGAATTTTATGTTATGATTAATTTATCTTCCGTACTTATTATTAAATGCTACGTTTCTTTATCCGTCTAAGGGCGAATTTTACCAATAAAAACTGAACACGATCAGCACGTTTAAGAGCTGTCAGTGTCATTATTTTCTCTGGAATATTGACACTGACAGCTCTTGAACTCAGTTTAGGTGTGCTGATCGTGTTCAGTTTAATTGGTGAAATTCGCACTCAGTGTCTGTTAGGGTGCTCGAGGATACATAAAAGGTACAATTCTGAAGGCGACCGCAGACCGCAACCCGCCTAGACAAAGCTGCTCAATTGCAACGACAGACCGCAGCGACACACCAGAGCGGCAATTCCCGTATATTTAAGAACGTTCGCATTTTGAACCTTAGAGCGAGAGATATCTCCTTGGTTGCCATGTGTTGAAGTAAAAAGTTCGTTCCATTTTTTAATAACAGATTGTCATACAACATTCCCGGCCGGGCGCTCGCATGTATTTGATCAGTACAGCAATTTCGATTTATCTCGAAGAAGGTTGTCAAAATAATGTTCGAATTTACAAGCATGTTTGAGAAAACATCATCAAACAAATGGTACAACCCCTGAGGTTGCTTCATAAACAGTCTATGAAAATAATGCATATTAATACAAGGTTTACATAAATTAAGCCTGTAGGGACTATGTTAGTCAAATACAATTACCTACATAAGTGAAATAAGTTGATGTAATGTAGATAGTTTTGCATGATATGGCCATATACCTTTGAAAGAGGGGCTCATGGCTAAATAACGGATCGGATTGATCTATCTGAGGTTAAGCTACGCTTCCTACGGTAATTTCTTGGATGGGTGACCAATAACTATTCTTTACATTCGTACCGTCCGCGTCGTCATACATATAATAGTTTGAAAGCTTGGGCAACCTCAAGCTTTCAAACTTTTGAGCATTAGAATCAGCAATACCGATACAACTATTGGTTTTGCTGATTCTAATGATTAGAATTCTGTAAAGTCATATAAAATGATCAATACATTTCTGTAAGTTCATAATTCCCTATTGAATTACCATTTCATTAAATCGTGACGTTTGAGGTCAATTCTATCTTAAGGACTTGTATTTCTGGTTCTAATTCTGTAAAACGGTTTGTTGCGGTCGCGAATTATATTTTAATCAACATACAACCTGACAATAACAATTAAACAATTAATTAAACAAAAACAATTTTTATTTAAACAAAATGCTTCTTAAACAATGATTTGTGTTTGGAGCCTCCTTTTAGGCAAACAATGCCTGTGTTAGGAGACTCCGCTCCTCCATATCTTAGTTATACAATGACCTGCAAATTGCAAAAAACGTAAGAAAATTTGAATTTCGCGGGCTAACTTAGCGCAGCGCCTTTAAAACTCCAGCAATCTTCTTCTAATTCATTTAGATTATAATACTTATGTGGGTATAAGTTATTGTTAATAGTCTTTTTTGCTGACTAGACCTGCCATATCTTTAAATTGTACAATAATCTTCATGACATTGTCTAATATAACTAAACTGCTAACAAAAAATACGATTTTTTAACGTTAGATGAAATATGTAAGTAGGTGAGATAAAAAAAGAAAGTAATCTAATCAGAGCCAACGTTGTCCCACACCGGCGTCGCACAAAATTCCCCGATTGTCGTTGAATATTTCGCAATTTTCTCGTATTATCAAATTATCATATATTCGTAAGAAATAAAACGTTATGGAATCAAAAATATTTGAGAGGCTTACAAAAAAAGGACTTACAGAAAAATAATGATCACGTTTCTAACTTTCGCAAGATACTCAAGTGGCTCCCTATTCGACTTCGCAGGAACTCTCGGATATTGTGTCTGCTATTTAACATCCTTCACAACCCTAAACTCCATCCTATCTGCGGGAACGCTTTTCCTACGCCCGTCCTTTTGATGCACCTTGCAGGTCGCATCTTAGAAACCTACTTAAATCCCCTCCGCACTCAAACGACTTCTATTCCTACTCCTTCATTGTGCTCGCGGTTCGGTTGTGGAATTCACTTCCGCCTGACATTAGGGACTGCCAAACAAAATTTAGCAAAATGAACCAACTATGCGTTTGATTTAGGTGAAACTGCAATTTCAACCTTTTTTGTTTTACATAGGTGTCAAGCATATTTCTGCAATGCCTGGCTATTTTAGAAATCCCAAATTATCTGGAGCTTAATAAAACCGATACACATCGAGTGACAGCTGATAATCCGACGATTTTACAAGTTTCTTCCAAACTTGAACTCAAAGCATTTATTTCAATTAAACCATTTACAGGCACTTTTGAAATGTCAAGGAGTCGGTCAGTCAGAAAATATGAAGCGAGTTGCCCGCTAGCATTCTTACATAGACTCGCCTCCTATTACATGGGACTTAAACATAACTGGCGAAATGTGGGTGTACTAAAGGTATACCTCTGCATAACCCTTCGGGGAATACAGGCGTGATATTATGTGTCTTTCTTACATTTTTGGCTTTGCCAAACAGCACCTGCACCCTAATTGTGTAACACACTTTGAATCACCATCTACGAGTTTTGAAGGATATTGCTAATCCATTGCTTCATATGTTTGAAAAATTCGTCTGCTCAACAACGTAAATAACGCAATGGACGTGGGTGAACTGTCAAAATGAAACCCATTGCGATGAATTGTCATTCTATGTTTGTTACGCAATTATCCTTCTAAAGTGACAATGTGCCAATTTTGATATTTCTGACAAATATTGTCGTTGTTAAATTAATTTTATTATGGCCCATGGTATTCACACCACTTACCAATATGGTTACAAGTTAAAGTTATTTAGTTTTTTTGTAAAAATACGTGATAGAAAATATTACTCAGACCACAAGTGTACCTAGGTAATTTTCAAGGCCACACTTCAAAGTAACTGAACTACGCAACAAATGCTATTAAATTATCTTTCCATCGAAGCGTCTAAGGGATTAATTGCATTAGGAATATGCGTTGCGTAGTTGATATCTGAACTCTGCCTGTTAACATCACATAACTTAACAGGTGATATCCATTTGCATAAAATTTTAAGACCTAATATAGCTTAGCATAATTTTGTTTGGCATAATTATATTTCCGCATGATATAAATACGCATAACAGCTTACGCATAATTTTTTTAAGCATAATTTCTCTAAACATAATAATGATTAAGCATAATATTCAAAAGCATAAATATATTTTCATTTATATTTTTAGTTTCTGGCACTTCGCCGGCCGCTGCCGCGGCACCGCTCGCTTCGCTCGCTCGGCTCGTGCGTAGGAGGTCACAGTTCTAACCTAACCTAACCTAAACCAACTAACATTACGCCTAGTAACATTATGCGAATTAAAATTATGGCAAAACAAATTATGCAAAAAGATAATTATGACAAAAAATATTTAGGCCAAAAAAAAATTATGGCAAACAATTATTAGACCAAAAATACTTATGCCAAAATCGTTATGCCAAAGAATATTAGGAAAAAAAACATTATGCGAAGAAAAGGGATCCCAACTTAACATCATGCCTGTATTCTCTGAAGGGTTATGCACAGGTGTGCCTACTGCACACCCACATTCTTCAGTTACGTTTTAGTCCCATGTAATAGGGGGAGCCTGAGAAATTACTGATTGAAAAACTAAATAATAGGTACTTTGCCCGACCTGAGAATCGAACCCAGGACCATATGCTTGTTGCACTTGCGATCACTAGACCAACGGGGCAGTTGCAACATCACTTCATGAAAAAAGGCTCTCTAGCCGACTTCGTAAATTTTCACGACTGCATCTGGTTTTCAAACTCAAACTCAAAGCGGCGGGGGCGGCACTAGGCCAAATGTCGAGAAGTACTTTTTAATAAAGTAAAATAATTATGTTAAGTATGTAAAAGGCAGTTTCCAGTTGTCGTAAATCTCTACGTAAATCTCAAACTTTTTTGCATACTGGGGCAGAGCAGGCTCTATTACTTTTACCGCTGCGGGCCTCAGATAGGCTTAGTCCGCTATTGAAGCATTTACTTCAATTAAACCATTTTCAGGCACTTTTGAATTGTCAAATGAGTCGGTCAGTCAGAAAGGTGAAACTAGTTGCCCATTCCAAAGCGTAGTAGGTTCCTATGGGGAAGATACTCCATGGACACTTTTTAACAAATTCTATAGCTATACATGATAAAAGAAGTGTCTTCACGGGGTAATTAATGAAGAATATAGCTTATGTTCAAAATTTTAGATATTCATCAAGGTTAACAGCGAGGCTGGTTAGCTGCTTTCCAAGGTGCAACATTAACTACCTCAGCAACATTAGTCTTCGAAAAAACTTGAAGTTATGTGGGCTAGAATATGATCGTTAATTGCCTTATTAATGCTTTTCAATTCGTGAAAAGTCTTATTATAAACTTTATGCCCTGAGTGGAGGGCTTAATTTACAGCCCCCTAGTCTGACATGCAAGAGACATTTAAAAATTCTTGTTCTGTTTCTTGTTATGTATCTTCTTCCCTTCTTTTTCTTTTAGTGTTTCATTATGTAACCATGTACAAAAACTTGTTATTGAACTAAGTCACTTACATAATCGCAGTTATTTCAATTAATTCCAGATTTTACAGTAATGTGAAGCCTGCCAATTCGGCAGTACAGTCAAGGTCATGACGAATCCCTATTTTTCCGGT
The DNA here is from genome assembly GCA_914767815.1 of Eupsilia transversa. Taxonomy (NCBI): domain Eukaryota; kingdom Metazoa; phylum Arthropoda; class Insecta; order Lepidoptera; family Noctuidae; genus Eupsilia; species Eupsilia transversa. Next base: position 10,685,428 of record OU611887.1, on the reverse strand, counting down.
CACATAATTTATTTTCATGGTTTTATAAAAGAACTATTACAAGCTTTAGAGTCCATCAATGATCAGTCCGTACTTATTAAATGACAGGATAGCTAGAATTCTGCATACCTACCAGATTTTGGCAAAATGGCTTATAAATTAGCACAATAATTCAGATAAATAAAGCTGTCATTATGTCCTAAAAAATATCGATAAAAAACTTACCATCTAATTTTGAATTTCGATTTACAAATTCATGATGAATATGCACTCACAGACCAAGTTTATACGGCTGTCCACGTGTCGCTTAGTTCAACGGGACACTGGACGACAATAATGTAAGTGTACACCACGTTAATCGAATTTTCAAAGAGGGCTCGCCGGTAGTGATGGGACAAACTGTCGATGAATTGTCGATGTATTTTTTTTTGGACTTTTATGGAGGTGTTTCTTTCTTTTCAATGGATTAAGAACTTGTAAAGTTATGTAGAATCCTGCAAATGATCTTAAATTAAGCTGTGTAGTTTTTACATTAATTTGCAACCGACCACGATAGTGTAAAAATAAATATACGATCTTACATTATTGTTACTTCAGAGACAAAAAGAAGTAAACGCTTTCGAAAAAAAATTGGCAAAAACACCTCTACAATCGTTCTCAATTGAATCTCAATCCTCAAATCGATCATTTACAAGAAAAACTATATCGAAAATCTTTATTTTACCATCGATTCTATCTAAACAAATGGAAAGTCAGAAACGTTCAATAGATAAAACGATGCTAATGTTTAAAATAACACTTTTACATTGAATCGCAAACATTTTAAAATCATCAAAATCATCGACGGATGTCGAAAGCATTTATTTTTAGTTTTGCATTTTGTAAATCAAACAAACAGTTATCACTATTTGCCGAGAACAGAATGTATCAAACATGATATTGCATACAATTTGGATTTTAAAATATTGAAGCATCATTTAACAAAAAAAAGTTTTACATTTTCATTTTGTTTGCTTGTTTTTTTTCTTTTGTTTATCTCAAAGAATATTTCTAAGTGGCACTGTGGATCCTAGACCTACTAATTAAGTAGTATTTTTGGCAGGTACAATCAATGGCTTGATTCCTTTAGTCCTAATTAATTGATTCAGGCGTGACTTACCGGAAATCCATTATAAAATATAATATACGTAGATATATTTAGTAGCATATTCCGCGTAACTATTCCTACAGATTCATAAAAAACCCTGTAAGAAATCAACCCGAACACGACGTGTTGCCACGCGGAGCGTGTTGCGTGTTGTCTCTGCGTCCGAGGTTCCGCGTGGCAACACGTCGTGTTCGTCATCCTGAGGATGCCTCGTTGAGAGGTGAAACACGTGTCGATTTCTTACAGGGTTTTTTATGACTCTTTAGGAATAGTTAAGCGGAATAGGTTACTAAATATATTTACGTCTATTGTATTTCCTTTAGTTCTTTTAGGTTTTTCAGTAGGTATATTGGTACTAAAATATAATTCAAGAAATTGTCCAACACCGTACTACGCACCTGACTTTCTGAAGACCATCACCAATAAGGTCACTATATGTCCTTCCAGGGGGTCCCCTTTCACGCATCCTCTCAACATGACCAAACCATCTAAGCATTCTTTTTTCAATTTTTGTCACTAATTCTGTAAAACCGCGGTGTTGCCTAATCACATCATTCCTTTAAAAAAAAACATCGATAAATCAAACATTGCAGCCCATCCCTAGAGAAAGTTAATGTCATTAATGTAAGTCCGTATGTCCGCCACATCGCTTGTGTACGAATCGCTATCAACCACACCATCGCTTATTAATTGATATATTAACTAAGATTACCTTGTTTGTTCTCCGACAACAATACTTTAATTTGGGTCCTATCCCTTTTTACGGCAAAGGGAATATCATATTTACCACCACTCTCTTTACAGCTCAATAATCAAAATTTGCGGTTCCAGTAGGTATTCTATTGTTTTACAAAGGCTATTTGCAGACTTATCAGTTACTCATGAAATAATAATAAAATTAAAATATAATCGTTTGCTATTTATTTTTGGCGGAATGGGTCTGTTTGAATGATTTACAAAGTGAAGCATACCTAATCATAACTGCTAACATAACTGGCGATACGCGGATGTGCTATTAAAAACACACATAATATACACACACACACACACACACTGAAAATCACCGCTGTAGTGCGGGTCCCACAAAGTACAGCAATTTGAGTATTTTATGCGGCATACTCAAATGTCCTTTCTTTGGTATTGTTCGTCGAGTCGCTGAGCTCCTTAAGTTCTGAGTTGAGCTCCACGATAACTGACAAATGTTTGCACTGACTGATCAGGTCCACTCAAATCTGTGTGGTTCTTTCCACAAAAGACCATTTCAGACACTAATCTACATGGTCCTCTTAGGGCCTGACTAAGATTATGTCTGGACTTTAAAAGTGACTGCGAGCTCTGTGTTTGTATCGGCCTTTCGTCTCAGAGTAGTCAGATAGGAAACGCCGACCACATCTAACTTAGTTTTAATATTTGTTTAATATAGTGTGTGTAATAGTGATTCCGATATCCTATTTACAGAATAAACAATTTCATTTCATTTCATTTCATTACAGTATCACGCTGAGTGGAACCCTTTTTGTCACAGTCATGAGGTAACGACGTACAGCTGCCAACTGTTTCTGTTCTGTGCTCGTAATTATAGATCTGTTTAAGTTTTTTGTTATTTGAGTTAACTTAGGTATCTTTTTTGTAATATTATTCTTTCTTTTATTTTTCATTTCTATTCACACACCTCTACCTACCCTCTTCGAGAAACACAGGGCAATAAACTTTCTCCTGAAAAATATTGGCCTCCCAATAAACACGCAAAGAGAAATTGAAATTAGTTATGTAGATGACACTTGTTAATCTTTTTGGTGATCGCTGTTTGGTAATTGAATGGGTCCATATTGAGCGTGGGCAGTGGGTCGGTGCTGCCTAATGGTTCTAAACGGTTTGTTGAGTTGAACGTTGATTACAGAGACAGGCACCAATAAACAACACAGACTAATGTACAATAAATAATTGTCTTTTATTTTATAAATTTTCACTCGCATAGTCAAAAATTAGATCGCATTTGAGTAAACAATGGTAGCAGACTCTAGTATGGCGCGCGCAAAATTCCTCATAGATGGTGCTCTCGTTGCGTTGTCGCAACGATGTGCGGCACGGGTGAATACGTCACAGCCAATAACGTGCTGCTTAGCGAACGTACAGAATATTCACTATTAAATTCGTCCAATCATGGGCATTATGCAAAACACTTTCGGATTACCCCTGCTCCTACATTAGGCAAACCATTATGCCAAAGTATCGAAGTCATGTGCAGGCTGTAACATTAATAATACTTTTCCTGGACGACCTTCCAAATCGCAAAAATATTCTCAAGGTTTATCTATCAAAACATTGACACGGGCCTGTTGAGACGACACGCTTCCGCTAAGCGCACGCCACGCGCCCGCCTCACACACGCCTCGAGGACTTCGATAAATGCAATTTCAGATCTATTGATGTGTCATAAGACTCAAATTATATACAACAAATTTCAAAGCGAGTTAGACGCGGGTGCTGACCAGCGTGGCGTACGCTTGGCGGGTGCGTATCGTTTGAACAGGCCCTTAGGACATTATTCAAAAGAGTGACGTTAAAAATTGTTATGACAAGAAGTGTGTTTGAATAGGACTCGAGCACTTCTAAGACAAAAAAATATCTTCGAAAGGGTTTAGAAAGTCAAGTGGTCATTTTAAGGGACAGTTTTTAGGGTTCCGTATTCAAAGGGTGCCAACGGGACCCCATTACTAAGGTTCCACTGTCGGTCCGTCTGTCACAGGGCTGTATCTTATGAACCGTAATAGGTCGACACTTGAAATTTTCAGTGTGTACTATTACCGCTATAACAACAAATAATACAAACAAAATAAAGTTAGATAGTTTCAATTTCGGCGTTTTTACAAAAATTACCTTTCGTCGATTTTTTGTGGATCGCGGATCCACAGGAGACATAATGGACTTTTAATTTTGTCTGTTAATTACAGACAGAAACAATTAAAAATCCATTCCACCCACTCCACCACGTTCAATCCACCAATCTGTCATTTTGTCTATTCTTCCGTCGACAGAACCCGTCTCTGCGGTCACCATGCTACTGGTGCAGTAGGTATCCTCGGATCTCTATTCGAGGTTATATTATCGAGACTGACATTGACACATCTACGTCTCGCCGGCAGGTTAGTAGTTAGGTACAGGTAGAGTGACTGGTGGCACTGGCGTGCTTAATTCTGTACTGTAATATTTAAAATCTAAATAATTAATCTTTAACAATGTATTAATATGAATGTGTTCGGTGTTCATGACGCGTGCTGGTGTAAGGTTTAAATTGTTGCTAAGATTTTAATGAAAATTTACATTCCGCCACTACTTTATTTTAACAAAAGAACAGTTAAATGAACATTAACATAACCAAACTTACATTAAAAATCAATTTACAATCTTTATATTGATTTGAAAAATTAGTTAGTTAGTCATTTAATTTAGTGTGTATATTATACGTATATAAGCTTTGACAAATGTATGTAAATACATTTGTCTTCTGATAAACAGAATCAAATATATAAGATTACAAGACTTGCAATGCGTATGTTCCTCACCCGTTCATCCAATTTGATTGTGCAAGCTGTTAACGCAAATAGTGTGTACGTGGTTTGTACTTCCGATATGTGACTCGCGAGTCTAAAGTCTTTTCTATACTCGTTGAGATTTTGAATTAACTCAGCCCATACGTTTCCTAGACTGAAACCTTCTTAGGGCGGATTCGACCAAACACGAATTTTTATCCGCGGAATAAGATTTACTCTGACAGTTTTCGTATGGAGAAACTGTCAAAATACCAGACCAGCATCCTGAGTGTGATGGTGGACAGATATGACTGTCTGTTCTTCATGCATTATATGCGTTTATGTGTGAACCTACATAGTTTCACGCACTATTTTTACTTATAAAATGCATCAATGTTGTCTGAACAAATAAATTACAGATGTTTTTTTTATTAATTTTATAAAATTATTCAAAAATGTATTTAATAAGGATGAAAATAAATAAACGAAACATCATAATGTAATGACTTTTCAAATGGCAAATACAAAGCTTTCCTGAATTTCCATTATACCTAGACGTTATAAGAAAGAGGGTAACCGAATGTCGAAGCTTTTTAAAATATTAATTTGAGATAAACCAACAATATCTTTAACAAAATACAATGCCTTCGTCGCTAAAACTCACAAAAAGAAATTCTTAAAGTTTTGGGATCGCAAGCCGTGTACGTTATTAATAAACAGGCGGGTATTTTGTTTTATTCCTGGAAATTGAGGGTTATTAATAAAAAAAAGCAAATGATTTTATTTTATGTAAAACGGAAATTGAACATTGTTTTCTCATAATTTTAAGAAAGTTCACATTCTAATTTCAGTCTAAATCTGTCAAAAATTCTTCAAACTTTTTGATATTGATTTCCACTGAGATGAGATTGTGACTAGATTTGAAAGTTTTTTAAATACGGGAATAGGCCTTCCGGACTCTTTCACCCATGTTTTTCCTAATTAACTATTTCGTTTATGCCTTAAAGAAGCAAATGCTACCCAAAATTGAAAATACTGATCTTAAGGTGCTCCCTTATCGGGAGCATTCCCCTGTAATGTACCTAACGTTCAGAGTCTGAACATCAGTGAGGGAGGAGAACCGAGCATTACAGTGCGTAATCTGTAATGATACAATTCGAGCATTACATCAGTGAGGTATGAGAACCGAGTAGGTATTACAGTGCGCAACCTGTAATGGTATAATTCGAGCATTACATCAGTGAGGAAGGAGAACCGAGCATTACAGAGCGCAATATCTGTAATATTTAATCTGAAATATTACATTATAGGCTAATACTTGTCAGTCAGGGAGGCAGTTTTGTAACGTAATGCTCAAATCCTAATCTGTAACGTTACATTACAGGCGAATGCTCCCGGTGAGGAAACACTTTAAGATCAGTATTTTAAATTTTGGGTAGCATTTGCTTATTTAAGGCATTTAAAACGAAATATTTAGAATTATTAGATTAGATCAGATTTTAGTTTTTCTCACAAAGAATGATCTAATTTTCTCGGGTTAGTAAAACTTTTTGATGCAATTTGCGCCATTCTTGATAAGGGTAGAACTTTCAGAAAGTTTTTGATCCTAAGATAAAATCAGCTATATTGTGTTAGTTTAATGTTTAAAGTTAAATCTTAATATAAGTTAGTGTGAGCATTCATTAAAAGTCCTAAGTTGATTGAAAAAGTCCATCTTCTATTAATTTGAGTGTTAAATAATTTCGCTTCATTTGTCTGAAGAGGTTTAAAGGTTGAGGATCAGATTATACTATTTTTAATGATCACTCAAGGAATAATAAGTATCACATTACAATTAAAAATTACCAAGCGGTCCACAGAACAGAAGACCGCATAGCTTGGAGACGCGTTGTATGTGGTCGCGATCCTCAGCATTGAGGGAACAACAGAGAAGAGACAATTAAAATACGTGTTGGTTTACCTCATTAGAGAATTGGTTCCGTTTATCCGCGTAGTATACTTGTATGTTTGGCGGGTGTTAGCTGACATATGGCTAATAATTAAATGTATACGTTTTGTGTTGCGTAATGTAACTGATTTTGCGTACTATTGTATAGAATAACACCTTTTCTAACTGAACTGACAGCTGTGTTGCTGGGGAGTTTGTTGCGCCTCTTCTACCTCCCAGCTAAAGCACTAGGAAGTGGTGAAGGGTGGGCGTTTTGGGGGACTGTCTTATCGTCGTAATTTTGACGTTCGAAAAGTCCTGATTCTCAGCCTAGTTTGAATAAATGACTTTTGATTTTGGCTGTAGTCAGTCACGCTGTTTTCTATGTAACAAAAATCTTAAATTCACTGACAGACAATACACAGCATCAAACCGCTGGTTCTAGAAGCAAGAAATTTAGCACAAAAGGACCTTGTATAAGAAAATGAGCACTAGGGAAGGATTTTTTAAATTCATTCCCTGAACGGGATGCAAGGTGTATGGAATCTCGTAATTTTTACCGATGAGAAATCCCATCGGACTTACGGCTTGTTGTAATATAAACAAATCTGTTTTCAAAACTACCACAACATTGCTAAACGGGTAAACGTTGTGCAATAGCCAGCAATGTTGTGGTAGTTTTGAAAACGTTACGACGCCAAGCTAGGCCGCTACGACGCCGAGCTCCGCTGCTACGACGCCAAGCTACGCCGCTACGCCGCCAAGATACACCGCTTCGCCTCCAAGCTACGTCGATTTGACACCGAGCTACGCCGCTATGACACCAAGCTACGCTGCGACGACGGCAAACTACGCCACTACATCTCTACAACACCAAGCTACGCCGCTACGACGCCAAGCTACGTAGCTACGACGGAAAACTACGCCCCTACGCGTCAAAGTTACGTCTCTACAACACCAAAGTACGCCATTAAAACACCAAGCTACGCCGCTACGACGCCAAGCTACGCCGCTACTAGCCTAAAACTACGGTTTCCTACGACAGCGGGACTACTCTGAGAAGAAAAACCGAAGCGAACTCAGAGGTCGCAGTCTCTTTTAAAGTTCACACATAATCTTGGTGAGGTTATAATATCATAGGTACGTTATTCGTTCAGAAGTAGCACGGAGTATGGATTTCTGTCCGGTTGATGGTAATAGGCTCGCCGCCTATCACATGGGACTTAAACATCACTTTTGGGGGAAATACAGGAGTGATTATGTGTTTATTGGGATGAACTAGTCTGACACGTCTTCGGCATCTCTTCGGCAAGACATACTTTTTCACCACTACTGCTCTCAAAACGGTGAAGGAAAACATCTTGAGAAAACGTTCGGCATGTCCTACAACCAAAAAAATCGGAAAATGTGACATTTAACCACCCGCATTGGGCCGCGTGGTGGGTTATGGGTCACTCCCTCTCACAGAAGGAGAAAGTCTGTGTCCTAGCAGTGGGCAGTGGCAACGTTATTGGCTGCTTATGCTATGCTATATATTGTGTATTGTGTTCATTTTGTGTATTGTTGTATTCTGTTGCAGTATTGTGTGTATTTTATGTAATACTAGCAGCGCCCCGCGGTTTCACCCGCATAAGTCTCGATCCCTTGGGAATAACGGGATAAACAGTATCCTATGTGTTAATCCAGGTTATAAACTATATGTGTGCCAAATTTCATTCAAATCCGTTCAGTAGTTTTTGCGTGAAAGAGTAACAAACATCCATCCATCCTCACAAACTTTCGCATTTATAATATTAATAAGTAGGAAGGGCTTTGCCTGAATTAAATGAATTTTATTTATATTATTTTCTAAATAGATTGAAACCTATAATAGAGGTATTATTTAAGGTCAGCTGTTCTTGTGACCGCTAATTTACCCTCATAAGGCGATTACCGTTCTTCAGTTTCCAGTTTACAATACAGTGAACTTAATGCAATGCAAATTGGTTAACTTTTTAAGTACGTGATCAAAGTACAGAAGGAACAGAGAATGGTTTATTTTTTATCTCACTGAATTTGTGTTTTTAAACTGAAATTGGAAAAGTAGGTACATACACCTTGTTTGATGTATGCACATTGCACCCCGCTTGCCTTTAAGAGCCCACCCAACCTCAGGTTTTATCTCGCTCGCACCATACTACTCGCGGACTGAGTGCGAGCGAGACGGAGGCGGCAACAAATCGGAAAAAGTTTAGGTAATTGCTTTTTATGGCGAAAATAATGGTAATTTCAACAAAAAAAAAACACATAGTCGCTGCTTTATAGTAAGGTCAGTTAGTGCTAAGTTTCATGATCTAATTTGAAGTATTTTTTTAATAGCAGCGGTTTGGAGGTAACTTTGGTTTTTTTTTCTATCGAGATATGAAATCGTGTTTTCGGCTTACATAGTCGCTAAAATTAATCCTCAACTTTAACATATATTTATTTCAAAATTAATGCTGCAGTAGTTTCGACATAACGGCGGACCTTGCTAAGCAATTTGACGACTTATAGGGCCTTAAGCGCTACAGAAAACTGAAACGCAGTTATACTACTCAGTTACTTGCTGCTTTTTAATTTCATCAATTATACAGGGTGTTAGGGTAAACACCGTTTTCCTCTTAAGGGGTCATTCTACTCATCATTATGAACAACTTTTACTATGGGACCAAACCTGAAATCGGGAAAAAAAAATCAGCTGTTCCCTACATTTATGTTCGCATAACTCGTCAAAATGTAGGGAACAGCTGATTTTTTTTTCCCGATTTCAGGTTTGGTCCCATAGTAAAAGTTGTTCATAATGATGAGTAGAATGACCCCTTAAGAGGAAAACGGTGTTTACCCTAACACCCTGTATAAATTACTAGCTTTTGCAAAGGGTCAGATCCAGATTATCTCACGGGAACGTACTATCAGGATAAAAGCATCCTATGTCCTAATCATGGTCTTCCCGTGTGCCAAATAACACTCAAATACGTTCAGCAGTTTTTTTTTTGACAAAAAATCCTCGTTACTATTTTATTATATGTATAGATAATATATAAAGTATAGATATTATGGCAGTAGGATTTTTTAAACTCTACTTTCACATGGCCGCATCAAATAACTGGCAGTTTGCAGTCAATTATCTGTGTTTAATCACGCGCACCTACAAGATGTCACTGCACAATTTTCCAAACCACTAGATCAAAACTTCCACCTCATCTCAATTCCCTCTCAAATGAAACCTACAGCTGCAACAATAATAGCAGGCAAATAACCAATAGGTACAAACTAACTAGATTGTGAACAGACCACACACCGTTTACATAAGACGAGGTTCCTCCAGGTATGCCTTAAGCTAATTATAACAGAAGCCGGTGCTCAAAGTTGTCAATGTTACTGTCAATGGAGATTGTGTGGAGTTATCATGTGAATAGTGTGTGAGTTATGTATCTGTCGGAAATACGTCAGTGATTTGATTAATCGGGGCGTCAGCGCCGCCTAGTGGCGCTCGATAGAGTCTACAACATAACGCTGAACCGGAGATAAGCAGAGTTGGTCGGTGGCGGTCAAGCAATGAATACGTTTAGAAACTGTCGTGTTCCGTATAGTTCCGTACAGGGTGTGAATTGCTAGTGTGTTTAATTTGATCGTAAATTATTATTTAATTTGGTTTTTTTTACGGTTTTTCTATTGCGCAATAACCAACACTACCCATAGTACGCCCACAATAGTTAAAATAAGGCTGATAATAACGAAGACACCATCTATGCGCAATTTTTTCTTTCACAAACGCACTGCAATTGGTTCCGTGGTTCCGTAAGAAATGTTGTTCAGATGTCTCTTATAAATTGAATCAATCATAATTATCATATTAAATAAATCCTGTTATAGTCCGGCCGTCGATAAATTGCGTTCCTGACACCTGTTAGTTGAACAATTTCAAGTTGTAATAAAGATCAAATTCGCAAAACACATATTCTTTACAATGAAACTGACAGGTGTCAAGTACCTACCTCTTCTTTTAAAAAGGCATTACTGGAAACCTTGTCTATAACATTTTCTTTTATAAAACTTTGAGCACCACATTCTCGGTGTCCAAGGGAGCGATACACACGCTCGGTCAGTCGATGTTTCCTCACATTGTCTGTATATTGCCTCGCCAGACTTATTATTAGATTATTGTCACTTTACCAATGTGGAAACTCTGCTAAAATTGTAGTTTAATTTTCGGTTTGAGGGTTGCGTAACAGAGAATATTATGTATAGTTTATTATTAACATTTTAAGTATCCCTACTTATCTAGATATTTATTTTATTTTATTTATTTCGGCCAAAAAACAGTTACACATTTATAGTGTAGCCTCTGCCCAACCTTTCGGGGAAACAAAGCGTGATGTTATGTTATGAATACATTTAATTTCAAACGTCACAGTGTGGCATAGCTGCCATTCACCACATTCTGTGTTTATGTTCATCAGTTAGATCTCAGTACAGTACAAATATTTTTAAATGTACACCTTGTTGAAGGGACCGTTTCAACAAATTAGGGGTTGCTCTATTTATAGCCTACTTTTCAAGGTAACATGTCCAAATGCCCTTACATTTAGTTACTGTAGTATCACTATAGATATTTTATACCTAGTGTAGTTTGCCCGTGGATATCTCTAACAAATAGTTGCTTATCATCGTGTTGATTGATGGCTCCAAATTGCTTCTTAAATACTGGGATTTCGGATCGGAAAGGAGGATTTCTTCTGTAGATAGCCTAGCCGTGAAATTGTCTGATTGCTGGGAGAAAAACTAAAAGTTTTTTTTTTAGGGTTCCCTATCCGTACTAAGCCTCCGCTTTTCGTTCGTCTGTAGGTCAGCGGGCTGTATCTCTTGAACCGTAATAAGTAGACGGTTGACATTTTCACAGATTGTGTATTTCTATTGCCGCTATAACAAAACCTCATAAAAACAAAATAAAATTAAAAATTAAAGGGGGTCCTCATCCCCATAAAAAAAACAATCTGCCGCAGATTGATTTTTTTTACTTCTACTTTTTACTTCCAGTATTACCGGTTGCTGCTGAATACCAGTATTTTACATGGTGCGGCTGCGTATCTGACCTCCAAAACCCAGTAACTGGGTAATATGATACCCCTTGGTAAGACTGGTTGTCTTTCGGGCTTCTAACGACCCGCAATGACGGTCAAATATCCACGAATGACAGCGGGGACCAACAGCTTAACGTGCTTTCCGAGGCACGGAGGAGTCCTCGATATGTAATGATGGATACACCCCTGCGGCTGTTATTACTTAGTCACGAGCTCCTCCATCCCCATACAAGAAACCTTTTTTTTTAACTAAAGGTATTGAAAAAATATAGGAAGTGTTATGATTGTATGGTGGAACGGAACCCATCGTGTGCGACTTTTACTCACACTTGGCCGGTTTTTTAGTTCCAATTCTTCTTCCTAGCTTTACTTTCGGGAAATGAGAAAAGGTGCTTAGTTTTGTTCAATAGGTATCTAAATGTTGTCTGAAAGTTCAAAAGGCATTTTATTTTGTTTTGCAAAATTTATATATAGTGTTACCACCACCCTGTTCCGAAGATATTATTTATGCATTATCTTCGAAGACACTTGCATGCCTCAGCCTTAGGTAGAGTTGTGCACAGAAATATCAAATTCCATTACCAGTACGATAAGGTTTAAAATTATTAAGAAAAATCGAAGTATTGAGACTTTTTTTTTTACTGTAATCATTTTACGCGGGTTTTTTTCACCTCTGCCCCACCCTTCGTGGAAACAAGGCGTTTTGTTATGTTATGTAAAAATCATTTTCGTCATCAGTAGTTCTAATTGCGCACCCTATTGCGCACCCTATTGCTTAATAATATGATCGTTTTCTTTTTGCTTTGACTGTTCAATCTGGGGCTTATTTAATAAAACCAACAGGCGACCGGTAACAAGTGACAATCCGTATTTTCTGCTTTAGAAACATGATGTCTTGAAAATGTGACAATATTATGTCATTTTCAGGCAAAAATGTCACATTGTCAGTTATTTAAATAAGGAGCTGGGGCCTAAGTCTATTAATTTTTAAATATTACAATGGTCTCACAATGGTCAGTTTTTGACAGATTTGCCATACAAAAACTGTCAAAAACTCCCCATTGAGAGACCATTGTAACGTTTATAAATTAGTAGACTGAGGCCCCTGGTCTGGTCCCATAGTCAAACCCATCTCTCAATTTACCTGAAAAAATAAAACATCCTTAATAATCGATATAATATTCATCTGCATTCAGGGTGCATCTTTCCCATCCGTAACTGTTACAGGATACCTGATATAAATCTCAGCTCGGTGCGTCCAGGTAAGGCGTTGGTTATACAATATATTGTTAATAGCAGACTAGAAGAGGCAAAGTTCACTTCTTTATTTTATTATAAAACACGGTGTAAAACACGACTGGGAAAAATCTTCAGATTTGTAATGAAAAGCATTAAGAGTCAGTTTAGTGCCCAGAATTTTCGTACTATAACTGCTTAAGGCTGTATAAGGTAAATCGCTTTATTGATATCTATTGTACCTATAGCTGGAAATAAGTTAGATTATGTATGCTTAGGTACCTAAAAAACCGGCCAAGTGCGAATCGAAATCGCACACGAAGGGTTCCGTACCAATGTACAATATTTGACACCATTTAAAAAAAAACTTTAGTTTCAAAAATAAGTACTCGTTTCTTGTATGGTACCATCAGCGCTTCCTACGAGCGTTGACAGTACTATCCCACATGCACAAACAAAGATTTGCTTTACAATCTTTTGGGTCCATAAAAACTCTTGGCCAAAAATTAATGGTTTAACTAACAACTCAAACTAGTTTTACTTACATACGAAAACAGTACCAATGCCCATACATTGATTGCGCGCATGATTCACCTACATAATGCGTCATTAGATGATCAAACGCTGTAGAAATCAACTCTGTTCATTAATCAACGTGGTCTCGATGTTTCACAATGGGGACTCATAGTCATAGAGGAACTTTGTAAAGGTATGTGAAGCAATACGTTGTAGTGCAGGTACCTACTGACCACGAGCATGGAATGTACTTACAAAAGGTACTTAGTTATTGTCAGTCAATGGTGCCGATTCCCTTGTGCACAAACTAAACCAAAGGATATGACCGATAACAGCCTTCGAAAACGGGGACATGTGCGGGGTTACCGTTTTTAAACTAAGATTCAAAAATAAAGATCTAATTTATCATGGTTATGTTATCCCGACTAAAACCCAGTTTAAAATATTTAAAAAAAACAGTATGTTAATTGCTTCCGCTTTTCTCTCAGATGCACTTCCACATTTTGACGTTCCATTGTATCCACAATCTTTCGATAATAATCTACACATAGTATGGGAACAATAAATTAAAGACTAGCTATTTTCGATCAAATGAATTTTAATGACAAGGAATATATACCTAGGTTTTGTTTATAACTAATTTTACTTAGTGTTAGTTTACTAAGTTCAGTGCATCTTTTTCTTTCTATTTCATTAGGAAAAGGACAGAAGATACATTTACATTTTAGTTTAGTCCTATCAAATTACTCAGCGACTGTCACTACTCCTTACAAGTTTAGATGTGATTAAAAACTTGCCGACTAAAATTACGTCAATTTACGTCAGGCGCTGATTAATTTGACAGGACTAAACTAAAATTTATCTTCTGTCCTTTTCTTAATGAAATAGAAAGAAAAAGATGCACTGAACTTAAATTTGGTTTAGTTTGTGCACAAGGGAATCGGCACCAATATCCTGTAGCTAATATTATAAATGCGAAATTAAGTTTGTTTGTTTGTTTGTTACGCTCTCACGCTAAAACGGTTGAACGAATTTGGATGAAATTTAGCACATGGGTAGACGTTGACGTGGGTTAGGTCATACAATACTTTTTATCCCTATATTCCCACGGGTTCGAGACTTATGCGGGTGAAACGCGGTAGGCACTAGTCAAGAATATTTCGATAAAGTCTCTTACCATACCTAATTACTTGTAAGGTTTTCAAAATACAACAAAAGACCATGGGTTGCTGCTTCAAGTAATATTTTTTTAAACAAAAACATAAATAGAACCAATCAATTAATTTTAAAAACATCGACTATTCAACGGTAAAAACAAATAACTTTTCCCAACAAATTGAAACTTATACATCGAAATTATAATCATGCTCCTATGTTCCTCATATTTCCATAATAATGGATTTGTGTATGAATTTAATATATTCAAGTTCCGAGTGTTGTTTCGTCCCTTTTAAGTACCTTTAGTACCTAAGATGTGCTTAAAATAATCCTGGCTGCGGTGACTTTATATAACCTACTTATATTCGGTCAACCAGATAATATGTTTTATTCGAAATAAGTATAAAATTAGGCATTACTTCTGCTTTTGATAAACAAATACCAATATAATAATAATAATATCACCATAGTCGACATGTGGGACGTGGAGTCTTCAATCATTGTACCGATAATCGTAACGGTTAATGGCCTAATAGCGGAGAGCCTCGACCAACACCCCAACAGGCAGCATTCATAAAGCAGTACCTACTCCTGGAGACGGCAAGCATAGTGAGGAGGTTCCTCTCTGTAGAGCCCTGACCACCGGTACCTCGAACTCTGTTCCTGATGCCGATAGGCTACTATTTTTTATATTTTAAAATGTTTTTTATAAAAATATTTAAAAATATAAATAATAAGTATTAAAAATAAAATAAAGGAATATAATATTACCAGTCTATTAATAACCCACTGCAGGGCAAAGACCTCTTCTCATACAGAGAAGGCTCGAGCAGTGATCACCACGCTTGCTCAAGACAGGCTGCCGACTTCAGACTTATAAAATCCAGGTTTCCTCTCATGTTTTTCCATCACCTATGCCAGTAAGGTCCAAGATAAACTCAGAAAGTACATCAATCAATCAATCTGCCTAGCCTTTTCCCAACTACGTTGAGGTCAGCCTCCAGTCTTACCGGATGCAGCTGAATTCCGGTATTTTACATGGAGCAACTGCTGTCTGACCTCCACAACCCAGTAACTGGGTAATACGATACCCCTTGGTAAGACTGGTTGTCAGACTTTCGGGCTTTTGACGAACCGTAACGACTGTCAAAGATCCACGAATGACAGCCGGGACCAACAGCTTAACGAGCTTTCCGAGGCACGGAGGAATCTCGATATGTAAAGATGGTCACCCATCCACGGACCAACAACGGCAAGCGTAGCTTAACCTGATAGATCGACCCGTACGGCTTTTATTACTTAGCCACGAGCTCCTCTCGGAAAGTACATAATATGAATTGAAAAAGTCACATTGATACTTGCCCGGATTTGAACCCACAACCTCGTGGTAAATACCAATAGTAGCTCTATTTAAACCTGCTTGTTGTATTAAGCTCAGTTATTTTTTTTTAAAGTCAGGGAAAGTAATTGTTTATCTAATAATAATATTGACTTCATACTAAAATTCTCCGTGTATTCAAATTACAAACTGTCATTTTTTTAAAGAGAGCTGAGTGGTAATGGCCGCGAATTGTAGGTCGTTGGTTCAAACCCTGACAGGGCCTTTACTTTGTGTAAATTATTTCATCACCACTGCTCTCAAAACGGTGAAGGAAAACATCGTGAGGAAACCGGCATGTACTAGAATCAAAAATTCGAAGACATTTACCAACCTGCACAGGGCCCGCGTGGTGGATTACGGCCCACTCCCTCTCAGGGTAAGGAGGCCTGTGTGTCCAAGCACTGGGAACATTATAGGCTAATTATGCTATTCTTTGAATTAGGCTAATGTTTATTTGTATAGAATAGATGCGAAAATGAATGTGTTTGTTACGCTTTCACGCCAAAACGGCTAAGCGGATTTCGATGAAATTTGGCACATGGGTAGACCATGACCTGAAAAAGGACATAGGCTACCTTTCATCCTAAATTGCAGAAGAAGTCGCGGGCAACAGCTAGTAGATGAATAAATTCTTCTAAGTAAATATTATGAGCGGAACGAGTATTTTCAATTTTAAAATCGTTCGAATTTATATTATGTTTACGTCGCGCGTATTGGTTAGGTAATTAATTATTGCAGCTGTCTGTTTGTGCAGTAAATACTGCCTACCTACTCAAGTATGTCAAGGTCGACATCTTTTCCCACGAGAAAATATAAACAATAAACACTTTGGCAATTGAATCAATTGTTAATTAAAAACAATCTCCAGTAGGAATGTAATTAAAGAATTGAGTTCTTTTCAAAACAAACGGGACATAATTGATTTTGTTATGTCCAAACACTTTTAAAATGTCAATACGAAATAAACTGTCAGAAGTAAATCTTATTCCGCGGATAAAATTTATTCCTGTTTGGTCGAATCCGCCGTAAAGCTCCTAATAATCTCTAAACCTAGCAACAATTTTAGTGTAACGATCAACAAGAGCGGTATAAACGCCTAACTGCATGTCATGCGATATTTATACAACAAACGCTCCAATTAAATCTTTAAGTGACACATAATACTGGGTATTTTATTTTACTGCTGTCATACGATGCTTATTTATTACTTTTACGAGTTCTTGCTGCTCTCTGCTTTGTAAGACGATGGGATTAAAAGGGTTGACTTTGTGTTATGGCTACCAGCAAGGATCTTACACCCTGTTCCTCATGCCTCAAGTAGCCTACAATCTGTAACATGCTCTATAGAAAAGAGAGGATCCTCCCACCAGACGGGTGTCGTGTGTGGTGGGCAACTGCCCAACGATTGATGTCGGAATGTAATATATATGTTTTCGATAAACCCTGCTTGCGCGATGTAGGATTTCGCGTGACGTTAGTTTCACGCGTAGCTCGCATGTGGTGGTGTAGATCGCCAAAAGATCATGAAGCTGTTACAATACTGGCCCATCAAAGAGACTGTACTGAATAATTGCCACCCTAATTATAAAACAAGAAAAATTACGAAACCATGTCCGTCCGTCCATCAATGCCCGAGTTGCAGGTCGCGACAGTAATGTACTATTTAGTGGCTATTCACAGTCAGTTTTTTTTTTCATTTTCATTTTGTTACGAAGTTTTTTTACGCGGCTTGCGGTAGGAAGAAACTGGTAGAAATCGTCACGTAACGAAAAAGTCAGTTTCTCTGCTCGGCTCTGTACAAAAAAAAAACTTTGGATACTTGAAACTTGAAACCATACTAGATGGCTCTGTGTTAATACAAAATATACAGCAAAAGGGACGTCATTCCAACCAGGTTTATTTGACTGCTATGATATATACTGCCACCCAGTATGTACGGAATCATTACCAAAACTTCACATCAATCGGTATATCCGTCACTACAAAACCTAATTACATACAACCTTTTTCATACCCATTCATGTCGAATAATCCTGTGCAAGTATCTAGCGAGGGATAGCCCCGTTCATCCACTCTGTAATACAAAAAGAAGGGTATATTTCCCACGAGTTCCTTTAGTGGTAAATCATTAGGCCCATATTCATCAGAAGAATGTTGAAGTATCCCTTGATATGGGCGCAACATACCTATGTAAGTAAAACAGGTTTCCTAGCATAGATTAAGATTCTAAGAAGCGACACTCCCGCTCTGAACCATTTTAAATGCCTACAGTTCTCAGGCGGAATCAATAGTCTACAGCACATGGAGACGCCTCGATCTCGTTGCTAGAGGGTGCATTGTCAACACTATATACTTATAAAGGACGTCCCACGGATATGCCACATGGAGGGAAAGTACCTTGAATACCTATTGTAGATGGAACATTTTACTGAAAGAAGACATTATTTGAAATTTAATAAAAAAACAATTTAAACTGCATTCATAGATATTTAAATAATTAGATGGTTGAACCGGGAATCGAACCCGTTAAATGAGAAAAATAATTACCCTGTAGCTTTATCATACCAATCGAAAGGCTTCATCATAATGATTATTTTTTGCTAAATAACGTAGTGTCACAAATAAAAAGAAGACCAGAGACTTTTCCTCCATGTGGCATATCCGTGGGACTCCCTGTATATAAATGTATAAGAAACTGACTGCGTGCGCTCAACGCACTTTCGGTGTCACGAATTTTATTATTACTGCCTGCTATTATACTTAACTGTACTCACTCAAATTGCTACGATATTATCGTTCCCGTATGTGGCGGGAGGAATCTGTATTTACGAAACCATGACTTTTTCGATGTCATCATTTCATTCAAGTAATCGTTCCAGGCGTGCGTATATCTTGAGTACTGTCACGCAAAGTTCAATTTTGGTTGATCTGGAGGTAGACCTAACAGTTGGGAATCGAACCCAACACCTTGCGCGAGGTCGAATCTGTTGAGCAGGCTGTGTGACCAAAACGTCATCGGCAAGACGAGGCGCGGGGGCACGGCTCGGCCGGACGACCTCTCGCTTCCGCGGACTCCACCGCGGCGGAAGATCCTCCTCTATAATTTAACCATTAAGAGCCCACACCACCTCAGGTTTTTATCTAGCTCGCACCATACTACTTAGCGGACTGAGTGCGAGCGAGACGGAGTCTGCTCAAAACCGGCAATAGTTTAGGTAATTGCTTTTTACGGCGAAAATAATGGTAATTTAAAAAAAAAAACATAGTCGCTGCTTTATCAACGTTTCATGATCTAATTTATTGTTCGGTTTGGAGGTAACTTTTGTTTTTTTTTCTATCGAGTTTTTATGATATCGTGTTTTCGGCTTACATAGTCCTTATCATTAATCCTCAACTTTAACATATATTATTATATTTATTTCAAAATTAATGCTGCAGTAGTTTCGATATAACGGTGGATCTTGCTGAGCAATTTGAGGTAGCATAGGCTCTTAATTGTTTGTCGGGGAAATTATACATTTTTGTAAAGATGAGACGGCATTAAAAACCATTGTATTTATACAGTCCACTCTTTTATTGCTCTCCGCGCTAACACTAACTACTTATGTATGTGTCTACTATGTATGTTATGTATCTGTGTGTGTGTACTTATGTATTGTAGTCTTAAGAGCGGTAGGTTATTTTTTTTATTTTTTTATTATTATTTATAATTATAATAAAAATAAAAAATAAATTAAAAAAATAGACATTATAACGACAGCTTAGAGAAATAACATGAGTTTCTCTGCTAAAGGTTTTCTTATTCTACGGTCCTTTGCAGAAGTGATTGAATCAAAGTTAAAGATTTTTGTAGTTTTGCAGATCCCTCATTATAGATCTTTTGTGGTAAAGCTGGACGCTTCGGTCTTGTATGTAAAGGAGATGGACGTGAGATGAATTCATATTCCATACTGAGTTTGAGACATTATAGTGTAATTTTCAGTAGAATTTTTGCTCCTTGAATTTCATTCAAGTGACCACAAATGAAAATGGAACTGGATTATATTTTTTACAAGCTGTCCGCCCTGGCTTCGCACGGGTAGCACTAAGTGCTACGGCGTATCTACCTACCTACCTAACTGCCTACCTACATACCGACCTACATACTTACCTACTTATCCTACCTACATACCTACCTACATACATACCTAAACACCTACCTACCTGAACTGTAGTACGTTCTCGTGGGATAGTTTCAGATCTACGCGGGGTAGACCTCGTTATTTTATTTATTATTAATGGCTTCTCGCAGGTCGACCTAGGAGCTTGTCGGCTGCTTTACCGGACTTTCCTGTGGGTCTTTCTGTAAATTAAGGCCTCCAGCCAGGCCATAAAACTTTTTAACCATTTTTAACCACCCCTATGGTCTATTGGTTAGACCGCCTGTCTCCGACCCAGAGATCCCGGGTTCGATTCCCAGTGGGGGCAAAATTTTCTGTTCGGTTTGGTTGGTGGTAGGGCTTGTTCTAAGTCCGACAAGCTAGCTACCACCATCTTAACAACAATGATAACAGCATTGTTGTGTTTCGGCAGGTAGAGGTCAGATAGCCAGTTCCTCTGTGGTTGACGATTCCGAATGAAGCTCGCTTCCACCTCCTTCCTCCTCCTTCCTTCTCCTGATCATCACTTACCATCAGGTGAGATTCGGGTCAAGAGCTTCCCCGTTGCGGTTAATTAAAAAAAACTAAGTTACTTCACGCTAAGGGCATCCCCTGTGGGGGACGGACCTCGGCTTGTCTCAGCAAGGGACAGGCTGGATCGGATTAATTTGGAACGAATGTAAAGCTACAGGCTCAGTGGCGCGGGCTGGCTCGAGCAAGGGACGGAGCGGGGCTAGGCCTCGGGTAAAAGCTAGTATACTTAGTCATATAATATTATGTCTTGTTTTCTAGTTTTTTTAATAAATAGCACCTTGTAGGTAGCTATTTCTTAATTATTATGTAATTAGTTATTATTTTACCATATTTTTGTATGTTGTGCTGTGTCTTTTATTCTATCTATCTATATACTTTCCAGACCGTAACTTCCGGCTATTCAGAAACTGATTAATATATCTAACATCTTCACAAATTGATGCAGGATGATGCTTGAATCTTCATCTGTTTTCTAGATAGTATTTTTCTGACTTCTGAATGATCGAAAGTTAATCTGCCTAGCATTTTCCCAACTATGTTGGGGTCGGCTTCCACTTTAATCGGATGCAGCTGAATACCAGTATTTTACATAGAGCGACTGACCTCCACAACCCAGTAACTGGGTAATACGATACCCCTTGGTAAGACTGATTGTCAGATTTCCAGACTTCTGATCACCAGTATAGACTGTCAAAGATCTACGAATGACAGCCGGCACGGAGGGGATGTAAAGATGGTTACCCATCATTAAAGATCGACCTGTCCGGCTGTTATTACTTAACTATGATCAAAAGTCAATAACGACCTATTTTGGGGTTTATTTATAAACGTTGCTTAAAGTTAAGTGACGTTCAAACGTCAAAAATGTATGGTTAAACAGTCGCTTATCATTACTTAACTTTAAGCAACGTTTATAAATAAACCCCTTTAAGTCCAGTCTTAGCCTCGAGTTAAATAATGTTATTATTCCCACTCGTTTACTTTACATTGAATAACTTATTTTGTAATAACAAGCATTAATATGTACCTTTTAGAAAATAACTCAGTAATTCCCTTTAGGTTATAATATTTCCTGAATATCAAATTCTTTCCAAAGGCTTATTACAAAATCAAAGGAAAAGTTTTATTTACCATTATGTTTTAAGTCATTTCCTCATAAATAATTACGTAATGTACCTACCCCTTAAACTGAAAGGTATTCACATGTAAAATTCGGGAAAAAGGTTAATATGAAGTGATCAAAACTTTATCGATAAACACCATTTTATTATTTAAATAAAATATTAAATGAATGCTCAATCATTACACAATAATGCTTTATTTAGTATTGCAACAATTCAATACATACTATTTTATTAACATCGATTTTAACATTTAAAATACATAGTTTGAGTAATTAAATGTAACTTTATATAAGTGTGCGCATCCGAAATTGAAATAACACCCAGCCTACACTTCAGATGCTAACACTTCAAATGTAGCAAAAAAAATATTAGTTCCAGGAAATAAATGTAACTATTTATAAATATATTTATTTGTTAATATATTTTTTTTACATTTGAGACCCACTTTACAGCTATAATAGTTTTACATATTAATATCAAGAAAGAAATATTAAAATATTTTTATTTGAGATCAAAATATTAAGCGTATTTATGCTTTAAGATAAATAATTATGATTAAAATATTGTTAAAATGTGTAACTGTATTTTTCTACATTTTTTAAACCTATAAATACTTATACCATTTTTTATATATTTTTTTAAAACATCAATGCACCACATAGTTTAGCCTCATTAGAAAACTTTAGCCCGTTCAAAATATTTGGGAAGAAGTGTACATACAATGAAAAACCGCAGCATGAGATACCGCCCAAGTATTCCTCATTTACAGTATTAAAATTGACAGAATAAAATACAGGCATTTCCAATATCAGTTTGAATTTAAAATACTGAAACTACTAATGAAAATTCATACAAACAATCTGGTATGCAAATCCTTAACAACAACCAAGCATTTAAAAAAACTGATATCCAATGCCTGTTCAGTTCCCAATAAAAATATATCATACAGTGGTCAGCACAGTAATGTAAAGATAACAAAGAGATTACGACTGGCAGTCGTGACACGCTTCGGCGGACCTCTTCCTTCTGCTTTCTTCGGGTTCCTCAAACTCATTCTCATTGAGTTCTTCGCTGTCCCTGCCAAGCCTGATGAAGTGATCCCTCGCTCGGCTTTTCCTCTGAGGGTAGCCACTGACCATCAGCTCAGAATTCTGCTCGAAAGCGCTTTTTTCATCCTCCGCAGAACGTCCAAGGCGGATAAAGTTGGGGTCCCGTCCGAAGCGGACGAAGCTGGCGGATTTCTTGGTCATAGGGGTGTCGTAGTCTTCTTCGTATGCTCGCAGGAGGGAGACCAGGTCGTCGGTTGACAGGGTGAGGGGCTGGGAGCGGCCGAATCGAAGGAAACTATTGCCGCGCCGTGTGGGCCGCTGGAATGCTTCTCTGATGTCCGCTGCCGAAGGTTCTGGGGGGTATGACCGGCCAAATCTGTTGGG
Organism: Eupsilia transversa; assembly: GCA_914767815.1. Lineage (NCBI taxonomy): Eukaryota > Metazoa > Arthropoda > Insecta > Lepidoptera > Noctuidae > Eupsilia > Eupsilia transversa. The sequence goes on along the minus strand of OU611887.1, from coordinate 10,662,219 downwards.
GTAAGAGAAAAATTGTTATAAAATTGCACACGAAAAGGATTTTAGGGAGTTAGAGATAAGCAGGTCCTCTAAATTTTTTGTCTTACTATCTATGTAGGTACATAGTTTGCTCGTAAAGTGTATTCCTGAAACCGTCTTGTACTTGTAGGAACAATGTGTTGATAGACCCAAGCTTTTAGAGTACCATAAAAATTTTCCTTAGCAAAAAAGGTGTGTGGAGCGAGCACTTGCCAACTTCATTCTAACGTACATTTAGTCTTTTGTATTCAAATTCTCACTAACCTGATCATACTCCTGTCGATAGCACTTCTACGCCGAGCCTCAAGGTCTCCAGACCTTCTGACAGGGGAGGAGGCAGCTCCAACCACTAGACACAACGCAGCCAGCAACGCAACAGTCCGGGAATAACTCATGGTTGGATGTGGAAAACTGTAAAGAAGAAGAAGAATTTGAGTTTATAGAACAGCTGAAGAGAACTTCTTTTTATGGGAGCTATATGGGGATAAATCATGTCGTGGTGGAAAATTTTGTTCTGCAGTAAGGTTCATAGCGGAGCTGACTATCCAAGGCATTTTACCTGGGATGCATTAAAATAGCCTCCATAATTGGCGTTACTTAAGGTGGATGCTCCAAGGTAGCCCGCGAAATTCAAATTTTCTTACGTTTTTTGCCATTTGCAGGTCAGTATCAGGTTGTATGTTCATCTAAATATGATTTGCGGCTGTATCAGATATTTATTTATAGAATTACAGTCGTAAAAACTATCAATACAACTCTCTAAGTTCATATAATCCAATTGAATGACTACTCCATGAAATCATGACATTTGAGGATTATTCTAACTTAAAGGAGTTGTATTGCTGATTCTAATGATTATAATTCTATACAGCCATATTTGTTACGGTTGCAAATCATATTTTAATCAACATACAACCTGACACTGACCTGCAAATTGCAAAAAACGCAGCTCGGAGCATACCTTAAATGAATTTTCACTGCAGCTTGGACAGTCAGCCGCGCTTACATCTTGCTGACTGGTTAATTATAATTTAACCATGGCGTTAGCTATATGCTCAATGGCACATCATTCGATCCCGTTCACACTGTGATGATCAGTACAATAATATATACTGTAATGAAAACGGATTTTGTTTTCAAAAGTATCGTAATGACCAGCGCCGTGTTAACTGGGCCTAATATTTCATGTCTTATTGGTGATGTCCTTCAGAAAGGTCAGGTGTATAGTACTCGCAACCGGCGTGCATGTATGACCAGATGTATGAACGTAAACGAGGCAAAAGAAGTATGTAAAGATCGTAGCAGGTGACGTTCTGTAGTTTCTGCCTACCCCCATGGGAAGAAGGCGTGATTTTATGTATGTAAGTCTATTATGAGATAAAAGTTTAAAATATTCATTTCGATCTACGATGTAAAGTTCTTGTACGGTGTGTGATGTTCTTTTACTTCAACGTTTGCGTTCAAAATGATCTTTATATGTATCTTTGCTTGTCTTTCTTGAACTTAGATCGCTACTGCATTAAGTGCGTTGCTTGTTTGTTTGTTTCTGTTAAGCTCAGAACAAACTGATTCTGAATTTTCTATCTCATAGAATCACATTATGTTTATCTTTGTGGTTGAGTTGTGACGCATGTATTCTTTTTTCTTTCAGTCTTTTTCTATCAGTCTTTCCTTGTTGAAAATGGTAACACGCAAATAAGGTATTATGTTTTTCTGGGTTTTTTATTAGATGATTATATTAATTACGTTATTTCCGTTTAGGCAGATTAACCTTCACCGTGAATCAGTGGTATTAATAACAAATGGGCGATGATTCAAGCAGTTACATTAACGTTTACACTTCCACATTGCTTCACGTATTACGGAAGCCCGGAATTTCGCTTTGATCAAAATCTGGAATGCAGAGGAATGAAAGGCTGAAATTTTTGGACTAAAATTCCAGGCAGACAAATTTCCAGAAAATTTCCAAATTTCCGGCTTTATAGCCCGGTTACTATCCGATTACTTATCGAGAGTTTGTAAATACGAAACGTAGGCTTTGTGATTTCGTGGAAAATAATTCTTCTTTAGCTTGATGTTGGAGGATCATCAGCAGTAAAAAACAAGCATTCTTTGCTGAGTTTATGCAGCTACTGCAGTATTATTTCCGCACGGAATGCTTTATGGCCAAAAGAAGAGAGTTACTTTGTGTCTATGGCATTTATTAACCTGATTTACATGGTACGATTTAATAGCTTTTGGCATGCCATGTTGAAGCACTGTGCAATAAAAGTTACACCATGTAAACAGTGTTAAGGCGATGCAAGTCATTTGTTGCTTCAATTTTATGTTAAGCCTCAGGCAAGAAACTTGCATCGTGTAAATGCTTTAGTGCTAATTTCACCAACGGTAACTGAACTGATCAGCACATAAACCAAGTTTAAGAGCTGTCAGTGTTGTTATTTTCTATGGAATATTGACACTGACAGCTCTTGAACTCGTTTTAGATGTGCTGATCGCGTGCAGTTGCATTGGTGAAATTCGCCCTTAGTCTCGATTTGAAACCACATTTTTGTGCAGATTGTAAGACCTTTCAGTTTTGAATCGCGTTTCTTGCTGCATCGTTCTAGAATGCGAGCATTTGTGCATATTTTGTGAAATGAAGCACAACGTCATTAATAAACACTACTATTTTCTAAGTTTTCTAATTAATTGACATACCTACTGTCTACATAGTTATCGGTGGACAATTATACGGTTTCACTATAGATCCTTTGTTGCTACCATTAAACAGTGTACATTTATGATGTGGCTGTATTGGGCAGGCGCGGATGTACCTACTACATACTCAATCTACACTAATATTATAAAGAGGAAAACTTTGTTTGTTTGGTTGTAATGAATAGGCTCAAAAACTACTGGACCGATTTAAAAAATTCTTTCATCATTCGAAAGCTACATTATCCACGAGTAACATAGGCTATATTTTATTTTGGATAAAAATAGGGTTCCGTAAGATATTTGGATTTTTCGGACACAAGGTGTAAAAAATCAACCAGAAAAGTTACTTATTTTGCGTACGCTGCCTAAAGTATAAAAGACAGAACCATAAAATATTCTAATTAATTGTAGATCTTATAAATATCTTCAAAAAAGTCCGCGACACACTATACCTATCTATGTCGAGTGAGGCACAACAACCGTTTTTTTATTTAAAAATCTTGATTTTTTTTTGGACTACATTTAAACGCGTTTATTTTACTCATGCTATTAATCCTTATCAAAATAAATTATTTCATCACTAAGTACAGTTTATGTAGATAATATTTGGTCTTTAAATGATTAAAATTGGACGTTTGGTTTTGAAGTTATGGCGAAATTAAAATATTACGATTTCTGCTGCACGGCCCGTTGCGAAGTGGGCGTCACCAAGGCGTTAGGCGGTTTAGGGTAGTTAGGGTAGGTAGGGTAGGTAGGGTAGGTAGGGTAGGTAGGGTAGGTAGGGTAGGTAGGGTAGGTAGGGTAGGTAGGGTAGTTAGTGCTACCCGTGCGAAGCTGGGGCTGGCAGCTAGTACTAAATATTTTTATTGCTTCATAGATAACGACTTCTTTGCACATGACTTTCTGCAAAATTGAGAGTCAGACGAGAAAAATAAAAAAAACGTTTATCCAGCCATTGAAGTCAACGAATTCATGTAGGTAGTAAAAGGTTTTCATAAATACTTATAGGCTTTTAGTACCGAATTTGACAAAAATATCTTCTAAGTATAAAATACAATAGATTTTGATATTTTTAGTAACCCTGCTTAACTATTTCTATAGAAACATAACAACCCCTGTAAGAAATCGACACGTGTTTGACCTCTCAACGAGGCATCCTCAGGATGATGATTGACTTGTCGTGAACCCGAACACGACATGTTGCCACGCCGAGCGCTGGACGCTGAGTGAGTAAGGTGAAACACGTGTCGCCAAGAATAAAATCAAAGATCATGGTAGTTTAATATGCTCAGTTCATCTTTAAAGCATAACATTTACTTTGTATGTTCACTGCTGAACATAAGAAAATATGTACACTTTCTTAGTTTTCTACTAGTAGGTAAGACTGTGTTGCTTATTAAGACAAATAGTGCTAACTTTTGAAATATAGTCCAGTAAATTCACGTTAAGCTGCACGCAAGACAACAAATAAACGAATACCTACATTAAAGTTAAACATACAACAAACTTGATTCTGAAACGAGAAACAAAGCATAATACAGGGTTACTTGTAATTCGACGTATATCCGTTAGGAGCTGATAGGGGGGCCAGAATGCAACAAATTGAACACCCCCTATGTATGGCCGAAATTCAATAGTTCTCGAGATATTTGAATGTTACGGGTTTTTCGATATTTACCCAAAATTTGACATTTAATTCCAAATAAAAAAAGAACTACATATTGAATGCGGACCATTAAAGAATGATATCGTAGCTGGCACTTCAATCAAGCTATGAACTTAATTAAAAGTACTTAATTCAACGAAATAATTAAAATTATGAGCGATTTAAGAATAATATCTTACCAATATTTTCATTTTACGCTTCAAAAATGTTGTCTCGTCAAAAAAATTACTATGACGTTAATCGTACAAATAACTAAAACAACTTGCCTATTCTGTAAGCTTTACAAAAAGGTATTAAAGTTAAATTTAAGATACGTAATTCGTGGCATGGCATGTGTTTGAATCAGCGCGGGGACAGAAATCATCTGTGTTTTCAGTTTAGGATCATCCCTAAAACTACCGATTTTACTGGCGAATTTCTTCGTGATGGGCTGGGGTATGCGGGCTGTTTTATAACCGTTGAAGAACTTATATCGGCCACATGGGAACGCAATGGGAAACGTGAGTATTCATCGATCACAGTTATTATGTACTTATTTCTTGTATTGGAAGGTACATAATAACTGTGATTGATGAATACTCAAATGTCTGGACCTTTAAAATCAATACTTTATCTCTCCATAGGTGAAGTAGCTTTTATCAAGAACAGCTATTCAGTTCAGAACGTAATCCCAGTAGCGGCTTGGAAGCCTACGATCTCTCGTCGTTCTTCGCTGAGTAGTTGAATTTTCAGTGGCCTGGCGCTCTGCTTCGACTATTTGATGTTCTCCAGCTGGAGAACATTGTTCTGAAATACCACTAAAATTCTACAGATCTGCCTTGCCAGATCCAATCTTGATAAAAGCTACTTCACCTATGGATAAAGTATTGATTTTAAAGGTCCAGACATTTGAGTATTCATCGATCACAGTTATTATGTACCTTCCGATACAAGAAATAAATACATAATAACTGTGATCGATGAATACTCACGTTTCCCATTGCGTTCCCATGTGGCCGATATAAGTTCTTCAACGGTTATAAAACAGCCTGCACACCCCGACCCATCACGAAGAAATTCGCCAGTAAAATCGGTAGTTTTAGGGATGATCCTAAACTGAAAACACAGATGATTTCTGTCCCCGCGCTGATTCAAACACATGCCATGCCACGAATTACGTATCTTAAATTTAACTTTTATACCTTTTTGGAAAGCTTACAGAATAGGCAAGTTGTTTTAGTTATTTGTACGCTTAACGTCATAGTAATTTTTTTGACGAGACAACATTTTTGAAGCGTAAAATGAAAATATTGGTAAGATATTATTCTTAAATCGCTCATAATTTTAATTATTTCGTTGAATTAAGTACTTTCAATTAGTTTCATAGCTTGATTGAAGTGCCAGCTACGATATCATTCTTTAATGGTACGCATTCAATATGTAGTTCTTTTTTTATTTGGAATCAAATGTCAAATTTTGGGTAAATATCGAAAATCCCGTAAAATTCAAATATCTCGAGAACTATTGAATTTCGGCCATACATAGGGGGTGTTCAATTTGTTGCATTTTGGCCCCCCTATCAGCTCCTAACGGATATACGTCGAATTACAAGTAACCCTGTATATCGCGCCTGTATTTTCCCTAAGGGTTATTCAAAGGTGTACCCAAAGTACACCAATATTTCTTTTTAGTCCCATGTAATAGGGGGAGACGAGCTCCCCTCCGGCTACGTGATAATAGCCGCACGGGTCGATCCATCAGGCTAAACGCTTGCCGGGGTTGGTCCGTGGATGGGTCACCATCTTTACATATCAAGACTCCTTCGTGCCTCGGACAGCACGTTAAGCCGTTGGTCCCGGCTGTCATTCGTGGATCTTTGACAGTCGTTACGGGTCGTCAGAAACCCGAAAGTCTGCCAACCAGTCTTACTAAGGGGTATCGTACCTAGTTACTGAGTTGTGAAGGTCAGATAGGTAGTTGCTCCATGTAAAAAACGGGTATTCAGCTGCATCCCGTTAGACTGGAAGCCGACCCCAACATAGTTGCGAAAAGGCTAGGCAGGTTGCTAGGGAGCGAGCCTATTGCCAATTAAAAATATTGAAAGGAAATACAAATGCTTTAGTATGATACTTATAAGAGCCATGTTGAAGAAAAGAAAAGAGGAATTCACCGATTCATGTATTGATATTTACGTGATTCATATAAAGTTTTGGGAATCTGGATATCAGTGAAAAGTTTAACTAGTTATTTGTTATTGAGATTTAGCGGTGCGACAGACAGACCGTCAAACAACGCAGATTTAGAGAGAGGATTACCTTTAAAATTATTAAAATATAACTGACAGTTCGAGTACTTAGGAAGAGCATTCGGTCAGTCTGTATTTACTTTTTATTATTTACCGGATATCTCAAAAAAATATGTTTATTACCACAACTTACTATTAGGAATGTCCTTTTGCAAAACAGATGCTTGTGTTAGGACATTCCACCCTCCCAATGGATACAGTATCAATTGTATTTAGGTTAATAAATGATTGAACTTAATTTAATTTAGTTTAATTAAAAGAAAAAGAAGAAAAATCCTCAATTTCAAAGGAGTCTAAACTCAACAAAACAAAAAGCAAAATGAAAGATAAAACCTTGTGTCAAATTCATTAAGAGTACAGTAAGTAGATTAGTAGTTTCTGCTAATCCTGGCTGGCGTACTTTTATCCGTTATTTAATTAATGATTACGACACCTAGTTGTTACATCAGCAATGGGACTGTAAGGGACTACTCACACTTATTCAGCTCTATTCAGCGTTTGCCCATAGAAAACTACGATTTTGTATGAGACGCGTACGCGTCCTTTCAGCTGCGGATAGCTGAAAGGGCGCGTACGCGTTTCGTGTGTTTTTCTATGGGCAAACGCTGAATAGAGCTGAATAAGTGTGAGTAGTCCCTATAGTATCATGACCTCGGTTATAATGGATGACTGAAGACCAAAAATGTTTAAACTCTTAGCATATACTTATTGGACTATTAACCTGAGCCCACCAAAAATCCCAGTTTTGTTAGCCACAGTCACTGAAAGCAAGCTTATCCTTTTCCCAAATATGTAGGGATCGGCTTCCAGTCTAACAAGATGCAGCTGAATACAAATATTTTACATGGAGTGACTGCCTATCTGACCACCACAACCCAGTTACTGGGTAACAGTAAACCCCTTAGTAAGACACAGTCACTGAAAGCGTAGGGGATTTAAATAAAATTATTGGCAAATCTCGTGTCTTTTTGATTAGTTAATTAGATTGATCAATCTAATCAACCAATCATATATATGTCGGCAGTCTTCGATCCGGTTTTCGAGAAACTACAAATCTGTTTTCCTACACCAAAAATATATACATTTCCTATTATACACTAATCACCAAATTCACTCAATAAAGCCAGTATCAGTTTCCGTGATAAGCAGATGACCACTTACACTTATATAATGATAGCAGTCACAAGGTCGAGACAGTAGACATCAAGGCGCCACAGTGGTCGGACGTCTGACTCACCACGCAAGGACATTACAGAAAGTTATGTCAGAAAAATAGTTGTAAATACTGAAGGACTAGCTTTCTACCCGCGAAATCGTTCGCGCGAAATTCCGGCCCCCGACCCACCGCCTTGCATTCGATCGCTCGCTGAAGCTATTACTTCGTTTTCGAGTAGCGTTTTATGTTACAATTTTTCGTGCTGTTCGAATCGTAAGGCTCGTAGCTTGACGTGCTTCCTACGTTACGCTACGACCCTTAAGAGACGATGATAGAATTGGGCTATAAAATGCAAATATAATTTTTCAAATCCGAGTGGCAGTTCTAGAGATTTGCGCGTTTAAACAAACAAATAAATTCATCACTTTTATTATATTAAGCACAGATTTTTCGTAGGAGAGAGGTAGGTAGAACTGTGTGGGCGGGAAAGCTATTTGGCACGTCAAGCGTGTAGTTTCTACTTTAGGGTGATTTATAAAAAGTGTTTTTTTGAGAGGTTTTGTGGATGTATTTAGTTTAATAAAAGTTACTTAACTGCCGAAATGTGGGTTTACGCCTGTGCCGCTTTCTAGAATTACGGTCGCGATGTTATATTATGTGAAAGTAACTTTTTACAGCGATGTCTGCTTTAGGAAAAGACACAAAAATGAAACCCCAATAGGGAATTATTGGGGTTCGAATTTCGAACCGTAATGAACACAACGCTGTGCGCTAAAACCAAGATCATGGAGGTAACCCAATAAACTACTAAGCTTAGGGACTGGGCCGAACATGTCTGCCGCATATCAAATGACAGGTGGGCTAAGAGGATCCCAGTAAATGCACCACGACGTCGTGGCAGGCCGAGACGAAGATACCGGGACGAGCTTGACTCTTACCGAAAGTACTGGTCACTAACAAAAGACAGAGTTATGTGGAAAGGGGAGACGGATGCCTTTGCCCTGCAATGGGACAATACAAGCTAGTTAGATTACAATAGGAAGTTGGATGACATTGACCTACTGCACACCAAACGTCACAGTGGCTCACATCCTTACTAAAAAGGAATTGTTTTATTCGTAAAGTGTCTGCGTCATGCACGTTTCATTGACCTACAGTTGTTTTGGCAAAACAATCCGGCTTTAAGATGTTTTGGACTACGTAATAAAGCCGATAAGGTTACCAACAGAAAAGGCTGGACGATATTACAATCAGATTAATCTGGACCAATACAACCTGTGTTATGTGTTCTGGTACATGGCCAAATAGGTATCAATAAATTGTTGGATAATAACTGAAGCTGTTACCTATTCTGTAAAAATCACTCCGTGAAAACTCAGTGAGTTGTTATTCCACCTGATGCTAGGAATTAACACTATTGACAGCTCACTCCACCTATGTTTTCACGGTGAATTTTTTACAGAACTGGCCGACTGGTATGAAGTTATAACGCGTAGTGATTTCTATTAGGCATCACAATCTGTAATTTATTTCCAACTTTTACATCACAATTATCAAAGATTGAAATAGACTTTTAAGATAACAATTAACCAAATTCACCACTAAATTAAATAGAGTTGCCAAATCCTTTGTCAAGATGTGACTTAGAATACTATTCCTGTTAATAAGCTTAATTTATGTGTGAATGATGACTTGAAACGACACATACTTTTACTAGACCATGGGAACATGAATGAGGCTCAGTATACGTTAAGTGACAGATGAGCACATCATAATTTGAACCAATTTACTGCTGGCTATAAGTGGCATAAATGATTAAATACTTCTTTCTCAGCCCTCAAGAGATCAAAGGCGTAAAGGTTAGTTTCTTTACAACACTACAAGGCGACGCTAAATGGTATAAAAGTCATACAAATGAAGACGTACAGCACTTCGGCTCAGCGGTCATTCTTTGGGCTAATTTTATACGATTTTTATGGATGCCTACTGAAATAAATCTAATGGGATGTTTATGTTTCTGTGATGGTTTTAGGACAAAGTATACAGAGTGGTCATCTTTGCCTCGATTATTCCACGGGTGGAGAGGATGGTAGATAATGGAAGAATTACATCATTCCTGTCAGTCTTGTGGGCACATATTCGGATGAGAGCGATGCGGAGGATTATTTCGACGTCTAAACTTTTGTTTTTGAATATATTTGTGTGGTCACTTATGTAATTTAGTGCGAAATGAAAATAGAAAAGAAATATAAAATCAATTGATAGACTGTGTGAAAGATATGTTATGACTAGAAAAGGGGTGACTACTGAGATGACGACTGTTAGGGAAGTATGGAAAAAAAATAAAGACTTGCTACTCTGATCTCAAATAAATTGGAATAATGGCAAGAGAATGATTCTGACCTAGTGTAAATATGTATTTATTTAACCATTTATCTACACACATATAGCTACTAACAGGCAAGGAGAAAAAAATAAAAAAAATGATACGATATAAAATAGATTTAGCTAGACAAAAATAAAAGAAAAATCCATGGGTACTACAGCTTATAAAATTAATAACAGTAGGTATACGTCGCGTCGTGAATACAACAAAAAATCCGGATGAATTTCCTTTAAGTGACAATCTAACACCCAGAGGATCAAATGCCTTTCAACATAATTATATAGTTATCTTAAAGTTTTATATACCAACATGACTTAGCGGCAACTGAAAATTGAGTTGGGTGGTCGGGTATTTCTACGGCTGTAAGTGTGTTCCTAAAGAATTTCCCTAAAATAAGGCCCATGGAAAAGTCAAACTAAAGAATGGGGCGTGTTTTCCTAATGTGATTGTTTGTGTGCAAAGTGCTTGAGATGCTATTTAGTTGTCACGCGAGGACATAATCAGTGTAATGGTGAGCTTTACAAGAAATGAAGAGAAAATAACCTTTGAAAACATATTTTAGATGACCTTTAATTTTCGGGTATTGACCTTGATTTTGTTAAGAAGTTAACAGGTGAGAAACTAAACTTAACTAAATATCATCATAAATTTTATTTTCAAAAGTGCCTGTTATTGGAGGTTGCAGTCAGAAAGATGAAGCTAGTTGCTCACGACCTATGGAGAAGAACGGGAAAGAAACTCCACGGACAATCTTTTAAATTAAAATATGGTTACAAAAATTGGTTACATCATTCATGTTGAAATTATACATATGAGAATGATGTAGAATGTTTAAAGCATCCGTATTAAAAAGATAAAAAAGCTCAACCATTTTGAGCTAAATCTTTTCAAAAGGGCTCATATGTGATCAGATCATCTACCCAGATGAAGTGGTGGGCAAAGGTTATAATAATAATAATAAATATTTCTTTTTTTTTATATAATGTTTAAAGAAATATTTAAAAATGTATTAAATAAGTATGGAAAATAAATAAACGAAATAATAAATAAATAAATAAATTTCTTTATTAGCATAAATAATTTTAGGTTAAGTAAGTAAAAGGTTAGCTTATAGGTATACCACCTACAAATCATGTTGGTACCTTTTCTAGTTCCAGACTCATTCTCACACACAAATTCAGATATGGATATAATAATATTGAGTTTCCATTGAGCGAGACGTCGTAAACGATTTCTTTATGAAACATGTGATTTTTTACGTACAGTTTGACTTTATGACAAAGGTAAAAAAAGGTGAATTTTGTAGGTAACAAGGTGAACTATGGAGGTAACAAGGTGAATTATGGAGGTAACTGCAGTTTGATATTGGCAAAATTGTGATAAATCTTCCACAAAAATTAATGATTCAGTAATTAATTAATTCTGGTAAAATGACGCCATATTCGTAAGTGTACTTCATTATGAAATCTCCTTGAAAGTTATCGACGATGGTTTAATAATAGCTGTGGCCAAATAATGTAACTTTATCTCCTATAAAATCAACTTCTAAATTGTCTGTTACGTACATACACATACCTTTATTATCTTTTTAAAGTGATTGTTACCTTTAATGTTCTCATAAAAGATATTGCTTACATAAGAATATTATTCGCGTGCTCATTCAGAATTAAAATAAGTATCTATCTGCATCTAAGTCACCCACAATATAAAAATGTTGTCTGACTCTGATGCTTATAACAATGTATCATGTAATATTGTGGTGAGAAAAATAAATAAATCTTATCTATCTTAAATCTTATCTATCTTAAATCTTATCTATCTTAAGTGCGAATCGCAATCGCACACAGAGTGTTCCGTACCACTGTACAACAATTATTAAGATTGAGCAAAAATGACGAAAAAAACACGTTTCTTGTAGGTCCTTTTAACTTTATTTCATTTTTATTATTTGTTGTTATATAATCCTGTGACAGACGGACGAATGGACAGCAGAACCTTAGTAACAAGGTCTTATTGGCACCCTTTGGGGACCCAACCAAAGAGGCACATTTGATATTTCCTCGCGCTCGATTTTAAAATGACTTTCATGTATTTTATCAAATGAAAACCCACCACGTTTTTCCTTTGAGCCTTACTGTTTGAGCCAGGTATTAGGCATGGCTAGAGGCGAAACATGATCAAATACAATGTTTTAATATACACCATGAGATTCCACGTTTGTTTTTGGTTTGTGGAATGTAGGTTTGTTCCAACAGCGAGTTGCTTCAAAATGTATAAAGGGCAGCTGTTTTTTGAACAAATAAAGGTTTCGCAAATGTCACAGTATAAAGAAATGCTGGTTGAGATTATTTTGGGTAACATTTTCTATTTTGTCATTTTAGTGACAAGGGATAATGGGAAGACGGTGGACGATTTTTTTTTATAGCGGCAATAGAAATACACAATCCGTGAAAATTTCAATTGTCTACCTATTATTTATTTATTTATTTATTTATTAAAACTTTATGCACAAGTAAAAAAAAAAAATACTGTACAAAGGCGGACTTAATGCCTGAGGCATTTTCTACCAGTCAACCTTAGGGTGATGCAGAGACAAAACATGGCAGGCTATTACAGTTCATGAGATACAGCCCGCTGACAGACAGACGGACTGACGAACGGACGCACGCACAGCGGAGGCTTAGTATAATTAGGGTTCCATTTGGCAGCCTTCGGGTACGGAACCCGACCGGGCGACCAAGCGAATGTGAAGTTGGATTAACTATTCTATTTTAGGAAGCTAGACAGACTATGCCATCCAATTTGGCAGATCTTTTTGATGGCTTGTCGATCATTAGATTATAGCTTGGAATAGCCTATCTGTCGACATCAAATATCAAAAATGTCAGAACAGCTGAAATCAACATCAAGCTGGAAATAGTGACAGGAATATGTAAGTGTATTATATTGACATCAAGTAAGTGTATTAAATTGAATGTGCGTTCATCGTGTTGAGTCATTACTCCTCCAGCGAATTCAAAAGGACTTAATTGTGTGTGAATCTTGAAATTACACAGACGATTACCATTATACCAGTTCGGAATTTCGATTTAAGTATTGTTTCAGCAATTTCTACAATTTTCCTCGCGAGCTCGTTCGTAAACATTCTGCCCCGTTACAAAATCCCTTTTTCTACCTTCAGTAATGCCTACACTAATCTATACTTATAATAAATCTGTAGAAGTGAAAATTCTGTACATTGAAAATATCAAAAAAATAAATGGCAGGGGGTGTTACTAGACCGACACCGAACCCAAAAATTTTTTTTTTTTTTTTTGTCTGTCTGTCTGTCTGTCTGTCTGTCTGTCTGTCTGTTTGTTCAGGCATCACGCAAAAACTACCGGTTCGATTACGATGAAACTTGGTATAATTATTCTTTAATATCCTGGGCACCACACTGGGTACTTTTTATCCCGGAAAAGTATCCTATCCTACGGTTGGGGGGTGTCAAAGTTTGTATGGAAGAATTTTAACGCGCTGTCCGATTAACTCGAAACTCAATATCTATACTTAAACCCAAAAATTAAGAATAACGTGTACCAGGATTTTTCGAAATTCAACCCCTAAGGGGGTAAAATAAGGGATGAAAGTTTGTATGAAAAATCTTATTCCTTGAGGTAATAAACATGAAACTTCGCACGAATAGTTATCTAAATAAATTATAAAGTTTGTAGTTTTTTGTTTTTCTAAATTACCCCCCAAAGGGGGGTTGGGGGGTGTCAGTTTTTGTATGGAAGAATTTTAACGCGCTGTCCGATTAACTCGATATTTATACTTAAAACCCATGGGGATGTATGAGGTAATTTCCGACACTCACGCGGGCGAAGCCGCGGGCAGCAGCTAGTACAAAATAAAATTATAAGTAGATGCAAACTAGGCTACCAAACAAATTGCGCTAAGTCTAAACACTTGATTCATTTAGCTCACAAGTCTATTAAAAACAAAACAACATCACTATTCAAATGCAAAAACAATCGGTAACAAAGCGGTTCGGATACGGTTATTGTAATGCCGTGAACCGGAGACGGGCCGCATCGTAATATACAATGTGAATGCAACGTCTTCGCCTGTCGGATGACGTCAGAATGGCGGAACTAGCTCCCTAGATTGTGAAGACTTAGTACAAAAGCTGAATAATAAAGTGCAGGTTAGTTAAGTCTTGTAAAAACAGTGCTACAAAGTTCTTTTGGCGGGTGGCCAAAATCGGAACTAATGCCGCCATCTTGTTTTTTAATACATTTCACAATACATAATTGCACAAATAGCGCCCTCTTGTCAACTTCAGAGGGTGCATCCTAAAAGTTGGCAACGTCGTAAATAGCTGTCAAATATTTACCTGTTTCGATTAATTTGGAAATAATACTGTATGGAAATAAGAAATGTGGCTAACCAATTGACTAGAATATTAATAATGAATTGCAATTATAACATTGAATTTGATGTTGTACCCGTTTTAGGTGAAAAAAAGGCATTTGGAAAGTTACCAAATACTTTTTTTACATCTAAAACTAACTATTCGGTGTTACGATATTAATTATTGCATTTCATAATCAATATTCTAGTTCGCTAGTTAGCCACATTTTTTATTTCCATACAGAAATATTATCAAATTAATCAAAACAGCGAAATATTTGACATCTATTAGCGACGTTGCCAACTTTCAGAATAAACCCTCTTCATTCGAGCGCCAAAAGAGCATTGTGGCGTCTCTTCTTCTTCTCTTCAGGTACCTACTTCCATATAGGTATTTATGTCATCGTAAGTATATGAGAACCGCTAGTTTATAATGTATCGGTATTATTTCCTATAAATTATTTAATAAACTGTAGAAAAATTGTGAACTGCAAAAAACCATCTCCATCATCCATTAAATAATCTAACGGAAATAATCCCGATTATACCTAAACTAACGAAACTCATAATTATACGGTGAGATATGTACCTATACAGTGAAAATGTGTCTGTCTATCCCCCTTTTTGTAAAATTTCACGACAATATTGTTTAACCAATTTTAAAGAAATGACTTAAAGCTTGATTTATGAGGAAGAACTTCAGCACACGTTTCGGCTCTCATTCATAGATCTTTAACAGTCGTTACTAGTAGTCAGAAGCCCAAAAGTCTGACAACCAGTCTTACCAAGGGGTATCGTGTTACCCACTGACTGGGTTGTGGAAGTCAGATAGGCAGTCGTTCCATGTAAAATATTTTTATTTTGCTATTATACTATAAAATGGTTAGACTGGTAACCGACTACAACATAGTTGGGAAAAGGCTAGTCAGATTGAACCTACAAAATATGCAACTATGTGTAAAACGTCGATTTTATGACAAATCTTCAGGAAACGATAAAGAACAACTTGATAATATTTCATGGCTACCATAATAAAACTTATAGAGATCGCATAAATATTTTGAGAAGTCTCATAAATCGTGAGTTATTGCTGTCCAGAGATTCTAGATTTTACGACTAGTAGATTTGCCAGCGGCTTCTCCCGCGTGCTTTTCGGAAATTATCCCACGGGGTAATAAAAGGATAAAAACGTAGGCAAAAGTGAAATTGTTACGCTTTCTCGTTAAAACGGCTGAACGGTTTTGGCTGAAATTTGGCAGATAGGTAGACCATGACCTGAGTTAGGTTATATGACATTTTTATCCCGGTACGTTCCCTTGGGATAATATATGACCTGCATGCGGGTTAGACCGCAGGTAAATGCTAGTAATATTGTTTAAAAGCTTTTTAATGTAATAAAATAATTATTTGTAAGTAACACTTACCACCTCAAACACTATTGTACATGAGAAAGTCACTTAATTATATTCTTATACGGACGATACTTCGATACTTTTTATGAAACTGAAGTACGTATGGAGTTGTAAAACTGCTCTTATTACAAGTTCTTTAATAACTACATCAGTTTTATTAAGTCATTAATTCTGCCTAGCCTTTTCCCAATCATGTTGGGGTCGGCTTCCAGTCTCCAGCAATGCAGCTGAATACCAGTATTTTACATGGAGCGACTGCCTATCTGACCTCCACAACCCAGTAACTGGGTAATACGATACCCCTTGGTAAGACTGGTTGTCAGACTTTCGGGCTTCTGACAACCCGTAACGACTGTCAAAGATCCACGAATGACAGCCGGGAGTAACGGCTTAACGTGCTTTCCGAAGCACGGAGGAGTCCCGGTATCTAAAGATGGTCACCCATCCACGGACCAAGCCCGGCAAGCGCAGCTTAACCTGATGGATCGACCCGTGCGGCTGTTATTACTGAGCCACGAGCTCCTCATCAGTTTTATTAAGTAACATAACTTAAGTGTACCAGATGATAATATTATTTGATATAAAAAAACGTATATGAATTTAAACGAAGCAAAATGATACACTCCTTTAGCTTAGTTTACGTTCAAAAAGTTTTTTTTATCGGAGGATTGTTGCAGGCAGCGTTCTGAAGTTTCCGCCTAGCCCCATGGGAAGAAGGTGTGAGTTTGCGTATGTGTATGGGTCTATTGTTATACAGATACATAACAAGACGTGTACGTATATATATACAAGGTCCCATTAAAATAGATGGACAGCGTTCAGTAAGTCTTACCAAAGATCTCCAAACAAAAAAAAGTGATTTTATAATGACCTAAAATAATAAATGGCATTGGGTGACCAACTTCTCAGTGTATTTTCGGTAGCAGGTTTTTTTTCTTGTAAGTATCTAATGCTTTTTTCTTATTATTATTTTTTACCATTGTCCTTATTTTGGTGGTCTGCATGATTTCTAAAACAACAATAAACATACCACGATAAGTACTGAGAGCAATGCAATGAAAAGTTTGCATGACGTGATTCCGCAAATAAAATATATAGAGCGGAAAGATACCTATGACTTCTGTCGAACGTCATATCCGCAATGTTAAAGAATGAAAAGGTTAAGCAGAGGGGTCTTATTATATTTTATATATTAGAGAAATAACGGTTATCACCTTTTCGTTATTTTGGTTTAAACGTATTAAAAACTCCGTTATTTCACTATAAGTACAAATCAATGTAATCTATTTACCATTTAAATTAAAAATATAATTCTAAAGTGCAGTCATTTCAATAATATTACACAATAACTGTCGTTATTTGCCGTTATTTGTCTAATGCAGTAGCAGTAAATGGAGTATAGGTGGGGTTTGAAGGGAATTTAACAGAATTATAGCCTTCAATCAAATGTGATAGAATATAACGACTGTTATTTAATATGTGTAACCCAGTTTCTATTGGTTATGAACCGATGATAACAAGTTTATAGGACTTATAATATAATATAAGACATATAATAATAAGCTGTAAGGCTAACTGGTCATTACCATGGACTGTATCTAGTACCTACACTACATTCATTACACAGTGCTGTGGGATCCCGTGGGATTAACAATGAAAGGTGTATTTAGTATTAATATAATCATTATTATTTCTATTAACGATGCTACTTGTTTTACATCTCAAACTCAAACTCAAAGCAATTATTTCAATTACGCCATTTACTGGCACTTTGCGATCAACAATACAGGTTGAAAAATATGCCATAGCAGCACAAAAAATAATCTTACAAACCTTATAAAATACAGTATATAAGGACGATCGAAATGTGCTCACACGTAGAGGCGTAATAACCTTATTTGAATACATCGATAACTGTTAGAGAATAATAACCGTTTTCATCGATAGTTACCATGCGATCGAATTGTTCTAAAATGTCCTTTTCTAAGGACACTTTTCTCTTCAATATAGGCTGAATAGGTTACTAATTTCCATATACTGTACCTTATAACTTAGAAAGAAGGTATAATGTCCCATTCAACTATTATAATAAATTTTAGTATCTTAGTCCAAATGTTCAGCAGTGTAACACAAATTTGAAAAAATAGCAACGTTTAGAAATTAAATAGAATGTTCCAAATTAAAGATGATAGTATTTTAATTTTCAAGATTTACTCAACTAAACAAACAGGGCTAGTTACTAAAATTATCACATAATATCACATCTGTAGTCCTCGATGGGTTAGACAGAGGTGTGGCTATAGTACACCCACATTTCGCTAGTTATGTTTATGTCCCATGTAATAGCGGGCGAGCCTATTGCTATCAACGGGATACAAATCCAGGCCTCAGGCTGCTACTGAGAATTTCCAGATACTAAAACCCAATAACACTTTGCCCAACCCGGGAATCGAACACAGGACCTCATGCTCAGCACTAGCGCTTGTGACCACTAGACCAACGAGACAAGCAAAACTAAAATTAGTACCAAAAAAAAAACTCCAATAAATTAGTATTTTCATCACAAAAATATGGACTTCAAGCTTATTTCTTGTCATACTACAAATACCCTTAAAAACATAAGCCTTTTTCAAGATTAATCACAAAATGTTTTCAATGAAAATGTCTATGTAAAGGAAAATATAAGACGGTCCTCATATGAGGACATTTCGGATTAAAACGATTAAGACCTATTTGGGAAGCTGATGGACTGCGGATTTATCTCAAAAAAGGTACTCATTATGTACAGTATCTTCGGGATTTGCTGCTGTACACTGTTTTGTGAATATTTATGATGAAGAGTTCTCTTGGTTTTATTTAATAAATGTCCGCCTAAATCTGGCAAAAGTTTTTCAATCTTCGGCCTCCGCCAAGTTTATTAACAGTTTGCGGTTTATTAGGACTACCTGACTGGACCCAGTGATTCAAAATTTCAGACCAAGTCAGTGGATTCATGTAGACGTTTCTTTCTTTCAAGTAAGTCAGGCGAGGGGAGGGTACTGGGCCCGAAAATAGTAGGTTAGTCAACTGGTGCGAAGTCAGCACTGGACTCGGTTGAAACTAGTGTCTATACGAGCCCAGTTGCAAGTCAGCGCTGTACTGACTTACTATACTGTCACATTACTAGGCTCGTATGAACTTGTCTTATAGCTGCCGATCGTCAAGCTCTTGATTGCGTAGTGAAATGTTGTAAAAAGCTGGATAAGCTTTTGACGTAGCCAATATTTCCCAAATACTCCAATATAGTTCCTAACCCTGAATTCTTCTCACTGATCAATCTTCTTTACATGTGAAAAAGCTTTGTTACCTATATATACTAATATAATAAAGCTGAAAAGATTTTTGCTTGTTTGTTTGAATGCGCTAATCTCTAGAACCACCAGTCGAATTGTTTTTTTTTGCTTTTATTTATTTATTTAAAATAGTTAATTGATTCAGGAGTGACTTGGCGGAAATCCAAGCATCTCTCAGAATCCAGCGCTCGTGTACGGGTTCGCGACAAGTCAATCGTCATCCTGAGGATGCCTCGTTGAGAGGTGAAACACGTGTCGATTTCTTACAGGGTTTTCTAAGACTCTTTAAGAATAGTAAAGCGGAATACTTTACTAAATATATCTACGTCTATTGTATTTTATTTATTTAAACTTTTCGCTCAAAAAAGGTACACGGCGGACTTAATGCCTTAAGCATTCTCTACCAGTCAAGCAAGGGTGGTGAAGACATCGTAATTCTGTTATTATTTAACATCACGCTACGCACATTAACAAATCATTTTACGAAAATCCACCCTTTCAACGAGATTTAATTCGCGACCGAAGCCACAGGCATCAACTAGTCCTAGTATTATACTTTTAAAATAACATAGTAAGAACAAAACATAGTTTACACCTAATAACATGATGTAGTGACTTCGAAACTTACTCCCGACCTTTAGGAATATGCTTAGAGCGCCATCTATCAAAAGTTTTCGGCAGCTCCCCAACGAATGGGATTATTCGAGGTTTATTTATAAATATATTTTGATGTTGACGCATGTGTTTAACGGCTGTGCTTACATGATACGTTAAATATCATCATGCTCTAACGGAATGGTTAAAATCACAAACGTATGATGAAATTGAACTTATGAACCAGAATATGATAATGAAGAATCTGTATCCAATCACAAAATACACACACCCACGCTCATCATCTCTGCCTACCCCATCGGGAATTACGGTCCCGATGGGGTAGGCAGAGATGATGAGTGCACTCACATTTTACCAATTAAACTTGTGTATGGAGGAGACAAGAAAAGGTGGAGACGATAATCAATCTGCTAATCAATCTGCCTAGCCTTATCCCAACTAGGTCGGCTTCCAGTCTAACCGGATGCAACTGAATACCTGTATACATGGAGCGACTGCCTATCTGACCTCCACAACTCAGTTCCTGGGTAACACGATATCCCTGGGTAAGACTGGTTGTCAGACTTTCGGGCTTCTTACGATCCGTAAAGACTGTCAAAGATCCAATACGACTATAAATTTATTAAACTTCGTATAACTAATGACGTACCCAGTCCGCATACGAAAATTCAATCAAAGATCTCCAATACTTTAGTCACTATATATAGCTAGTCAAAGATTTTCAAAACCCATAGTCGGCGCATCACTACTATTTAGTTTGTTAGAAAACATTACTATTTTAATTTCAATGTTAAGATTTATTTGATAGTTCCGAAATAGCCAGTGTTTTCATTTATTGTCGTCTCCACATTGTATTTATATTCCTAAAGGTTTAAGTAAGGCAGACATTTCAGACCAGATGATTTAGGAATTTTCAGTATAATTTAGATTTTGAACTGATTTTAGAGAACACAGCTTTCTTCCCCTAATTAAATGGTGTTACAAGATAAAACCGTAAATACCTATTATTCAAAACCCTGTTTTTATTAATTCCATTGTTCATTCTTTTTCATAGAATTTTGGGTAGCAAAGGCAAATTATTTTTTTCCGCCTTATGACGGAGAAGTGAGCAAAATAATGGAATGGATAAAAATACCTGTGCGTATAGCTTACCGTTATTTATATTGTGACATTGCACTGCTTTACAAGAACCGTTTATTTTAGGGAACTTATTAAAATCAACTTAAGTGAGGGCTAATATGAATAAAAAGGGACTGAATAATGGGGTATGGGCCCATTACTCGCAGAACAGATGGCCGATGGGTTCGGAAGGTTCTGGAGTGGCGATCGCGTACTGGAAGACGTAGCGTGGGACACACAAGGTGGACTGATAAATTGTGGTGGATGTGCAGGGTGCGTGGGGGTGAGTAGGTGTGTGTATTATTGATTGATTACCTATTGTATGTTCTTCATTAGCATAATTCTGGTTAATATAAGTTCAATTTCATCATACATTTGTGATTTTAACCATTCCGTTAGAGCATTTTTACATAATACCTACTTAACACGAGAGAAGATAATGACTATGTTAAAGGTCTGTTTGGTATGATGTATGAAAATCTGATACAGTGTTTGATTATTCAAACATGCATAATCTCTTGTTTGATGTTGTGATTTGTTAATTATACGAACAAGTTGAAATGAGATGGAAAAATATTGAATACGCTTTTAAAACCCGTGTTTATTTATTTTCTTTATGTTTTTGCTATTCAAATGATCTATTGTTTAATAAATAAAATAAAAAAACTTTACTGCTCTATGATATAAAAAACTAGTCTTATCCACAAACTAACAAGAAAACGACGTTGAAACACAATGCTCAACAATCATTCTTGTTATTTGAATATAGATTTATAACCTATCATATGTTCTCCAGGTAACTTGATTCTTTTTACTTCGAGATCCTTCACTTTGTTTAGATTATCTTTACTTTCATCGTAGAGTGGAAGCTATTATGTACACAAGATACCTTTGTAACGTGAAAAAATGACTTATGACAGGATTTGCGGAGGATTGAAGTTTGAAGACGAAAATGTCACGGCTGTATTTCCTAAAGGTAGGTAGACGAGGTGTGGCCGTGTAGGTTGTTAAAATCAAAATCAAAAGTCCTTTATTCAAACTAGGCTGAGAATCAGCAATTCGGACGTTAAAATTACATAAGACAGTCCCCCAAAACGCCCGCCCTTCATCACTTCCTAGTGTTTTAGCTGGGAAGAAGAAGTGGCGCAACAAACTCCCCAGCAGCACAGCTGTCTGATCAGTTAGAAAAATTTGAGTCTATACAATAGTACCTATGCAAAATAATAGGAATAAAAAGAATGGACAATCAGAGACCGACATTATTTTAAGAATGAGATGTATGAAATAAGTTTATTTTAGCATAACATATAAAAGAGTGTTTCCAACATTAGATAATTGCAAACATGGTTGCTGTGGATGTGTTAACTCAAACTCAAACTCAAACTCAAAGCATTTATTTCAAATAAACCAATTACAGGCACTTTTGAATTGTCAAGGGGTCGGTCAGTCAGAAAGATGAAGCTAGTTGCCCATTCCAAAGCGTAGTAGGTACCTATGGAGAAGAACGGGCAAGAAACTAACATGAGGCAAAACAAAACATTAAATTAAATTATTTGCCATATGTCAGCTAGCACACGCCAATATATCAACAGTTTTTAGTTTTGTAAGTTATGTTATAGGTGCGTAAGTATTATGGAATTAACAAAGAGAGCTTATACCGAGCAGTGGTTGAAGCCGGTCTATGTATGTATGATGATGATGGCCCTAAGCAGGCAAGCGTTTTCTCAACTCAGGCACAAATCCCTCTCACGGCCGGCCCTGGTCCAGACCATGGTACGGAGCGAGAGGACACGGGAAGCCCTCACCTCCTTTTGCGAATCAGTAATGCTCGCGAAGGAGGAGGCGGGACGCGGAGCGAGAGGCCAATTTCACGCCCTCACGCCAATAGTCACCGCAGGAGACGTTCGGGCGTCGGGAATCCAAGGCCGATTTCCGGCCATCGTAGGCGCGGGCTTGCGGACGGTGAGCAATGGGTAGCTCGCCCGGGTCGACGGCGCGTTGTGTTTCACGCGCTCCACAAAGAGATGTCAGCACAACTAACGGGGCCTGCTAGGGCCGATACCTGCCATGGTCGCCGAAAGTCCGAAAGGGTTACCGTGGCCCCTGGCAACACACAGGTAACTGAAGGAACACGGCTGGTTTTTAGCCAGTAAGAGTCTGACTCGCCCTCCTGCTCCGCTCAGAGCAGGAGAAGTTATTTGATAATTTCCCACCCAAAAAACAAAAAGAGGAACAAATCCAAACTCGGAGCTGCTACTATAAATTTTCTTATAGAATTAATAAAATAATTACCGGCCAGACAAAGCTAGCCAATCAAAGGTATTTAAAAGGTTGTCTAAGATCTTAAGACAGACCTTTGATTGGCCAATAATTTGATAAATTAAAGGCCAATTTTTTAAGTGATTGTAGTGGTGAAGGACGGTCACTTTACGACCAAAAATCAAAATAGAAATGACCTTTCGCCATGTTGTTATAGTTGCTAAACTAATTTTAGTTGTAAATAGTTATAACGGCCATTTACTGACCCTGTGCAGGGCAAAGGTCTCTGCTAATACAGATTAGGAACCCGTCCCACCACCGGCGATTAGCGAAAAGCGAGTGGAGCTAGCAACTACAAACGACTTGGCGAGCAACGAGCAGCGAGTGCGCGACGGCGACGAACGACTACTCGCTGGTCTACGTATGTACCAAGAGAGCGTCGCTGAGCGAGTACTTTCTTTGAAAGCTCTAGTCGCAGCGACAAACGAGTACTCGCCAGCGGTGTGAACAGTCAGCGTTTAACAATTAATATAATGATGTCAGTATCTCTTCTACTAACACGATACCCACAGTCTTTTGTACGTTTCTTATGCAAGAAAATCGTTTATAGCTAGATTGGTATCTTAGGAAACCATGAAATGAACACCTCTCTTGTCCAGACCAGTTAGTACTGTCGGGGTTGTGGGAAAGTCCGAAAGGGATACCGTGGCCCCTGGCAATACAGGCAACTGAAGGAACACGGGTGGGTTTTAGTCAGTACGAGTGACACGCCTTCACGATTTCCCACACAAAAAAGACCAGTTAGTATGTCCACATTTCTTCACGACCTTTTCCTTTACCATAAGTTAATGTTTTCTTAGAAAGTATATGACATTAAAATAAGGAGATTAGGAAAAGTCACATTGACACTTTCATGGTTTAATTGAGTCACGTAGCTAAATGTAAGTAATCGTTAAATGGTAACTGCCTAAGGAGCTAAAGTCGTGTCTATTAGAGGCCTCTTTGATGCCTTAAATACAAATAACACATTTTCCTCATATTCTACGTAGTACCAACAATGTGTAGTGTTAATCTGTAAAGTTCGCTTTGAACCTCACGCAAGTGACACGTGACAGAAATCGAACTCATTTGTTTTTAAAGTAAGAATATAAATCAACATGGATTCACACCTCGATACCGTTCGAATTTTAAAGTTATGTTCAGAGAATAAAGCCTCATTTACACGGTGCGATTTAATTGCCTGCAGCATACCAGAAGTTGAAGCAACAATAAGAGTTGCACCGTCTAAACAGTGTTGCAATTCATTCAACCTCTAATAAATCTCATTATGCATTCCTCAAAATATTCTTGAACTTTTTATTATAATTATTACGCCCCTTTTTGTGAACCACAAATAATTCCATTTTCGGTAATAATACTAAAAATAATACTTGGATGTAGCGCGCTATAGTACTTGCGTCGTGCGCTTTTGGTCACAGCTCTAACCTACCCTAATCCATCATCTGGCAATTATTTTAAATAGTGTGCATCATTCATCAGAAGCACAAAAAACTTTAGAGGATCAGTTACATATTTCCCAAAATTGTATGTCAGTATGCCACAGGCAAAAACTTGTATCGTGTAAATGGAGCTTAACTATTGATAGATGAATCGGAATTCCGGCACAGCATTTTTATTTTCGATGTCAAGCACTATCTAAACTGACAAAGTGAAAAGTGTTCTAGTTTTATGTGTTTATACTCCAAAATTGAATGGCGTGCTTGACGACACCACTATCGTAATACAAGTGGAATAGGATCAAGTACCAAAACTGGACACACAGGTATGCACACAGCAACCTCTGCCTACATACTTTTGAAAGGCCTACACACCATAACTATTAACAGACTGAGATTGTTATTTAGAAAATATTGTAAAACCCATTTATTTATTTATTTAAATAACATGGAAGACTTACAGTCACAACAAATAAATCAAGAACAGTATATTAGTTTGAAAGCCAATTACAGGTCTCCACTTATAAAAACAGAGAAAAAAAGTAAATTCTAAGGACATTCACTCCATGAAGATTGGTTGTCAGAGTTTTGGGTGTCTGACGACCTGGTACGACAGTCAAAGATCCAACAGCTTGACGTGCTTTCCGTGTCACGGGTAAAGATGGGCACCCATCGATGGACCAACCCCGGCGAGCGTAGCTTAACCTGATGGATCAACCCGTGCGACTGTTATTACTTAGCCACAATGAAGAAGCTTATTTAACAACTCTAAATTGCTTCTTTCTCTTTCTTATATGATCCAAAATAAGGGACAGCAAGATTAATATTTACCTAAGTCACTAATGTACCACAGAATCAGCACTATTTTACTTTCTTTCGTCCAATTAAGTCCGTTTGCTGTCTCACACGACACCCACAGGTATCAGAGAGATAATAAGACCACGTTTTTATGTAAACCGTTGTATTTTCCTTGTGTTTATTATTCCTTATGTATTTACTACAATAATATCGACAATGTATTCTATTGCTTAACCTTTGGTTAATTAAAATTGCTTGAGGGTATTAGAACCTTTGAGAGACCTTTCCGTGACGTTAAGTATGTATTTTTATTTGGCAGAGGTGCGATAGAAGAATATTTGGTTTAGCTTGTCGTAGTGGTATATTAGTTTAGTGGTCAGTAGTGTGTTAGGTCCTAGGTTTGACTTCTTTTAACACGTAGTATGACCACTGCAGACACCATAAATAGAGCATGGTATCCAGATAAATATAAATGGTATCATTGATTCGTCGAAGAAATGGATTATCTGTCAGTGTAAGCTATGCTATAGCGATAGTTTTTGACAAACTCAAGACATTTATTAGTTTTGAATTGTCAAGGAGTTGGTCAGTCAGAAATATGAAGCTTACCCATTTCAAAGCGTAGTAGGTTCCGATGGAGAAGAACGGGCAAGAAACTTAATGGATTCTCTTTTAAATTATATTGTTACATCATTAACGTATCAGTTCACAGTCACTTGTAAATTGGTAGTATCCAATGTAGTCGGGTAAAACTTAACTAAATAAATCTTACCGTGACAGCCGCTTGATTGTCAGGTTGTTGGCTAAACTGGGGGCAGATAAAAAGTACGCGTATACGCGAAAAAGATAGAGAAAATACGTTTTGTCGTTTACTCTTACTAGAGGATCTAATAACTGTGTCCTGCTCTCATTATTATTATTATTATTTAATTGTCTTTGACATTTCTCGGGACCCTTGGGTCCCGGACCTTTGGAAGGCGTACGAGGGGCCGAAGCCAACTCGCAGAGGCCCCTTAGATAATTCTAGGTGTTGAGGCACCAACCTACGATTATCCCTGTATCCACTATGCAAATTCCCCCAAGGACATTCGGTTTTTTTATTAGTATTATGTGGTGACTATTGTCTATTGTTCATTGTTCATACTAGACACGGAAGATAAAGTGACAGATTACAAGTAGAATAAATTACGGTGCGATGTCAAAAATCGTCAAAAATTAAGAAAATTAATGTCAATTTATAAAGGAATAGATTATAATGCTCTTTTGAGGGGAGAGATAAATGTGATTATGCTAAGCGTATACAAAAATAATCAACATCGTTTTTATTAGTCTTGTTTCATTGCTTGACAACTGTTCAGGGTTTTACACTCCTTTATTGTGGATCCAGAATATTTTTCAGATATTACCGTAATATCCTTCCTCTCTCCTACCCTTTTGCTGTGCTCTACAGGGTCTATAATAATCTAAATTATATAGTTACCACCTAAGTACACATTATGCTAAAGCAATAAAGATATTGAGTATTGAGTATAATAAAATTTCACTCGACAAGATACCTAATTCATAATGAAAACGACAAAGCAAATAATTTTATAGCGAAGGAACATACATAACATCACGCCTTGTTTCCCCGAAGGGTTGAGCAGAGATGTGCGCATAGTACACCCACATTTCGCCAGTTATGGTTAAAGTCCCATGTAACAGGGGTGAGCCTATTGGTGCCATCGGGCCCCAATTCCGGACTCCAGGCCGCTGCTGAGAAATTCCAGATTGTAAAACCCAATAACAATCAACCCAGGACCTCAAGCTTTGCAGTATCGTTTGCGACCACTAAACCAACGAGGCAGTCGATAGCGAAGGAAGTCAAGTTAAATAACAATATTCGTCATTTTTATCGAGGATGATTAAAAAAAACTCAAAGACTTTAATTGTAATTCAACAATGTGTTCCGAGTAAAATATTTCAGGCTGGACGAAACTACTTAATGGGGTACATTCCATTGCTTCAGAACTATTCTAGAAACACTTCGTACTGTCTGAAAAACTTTAATTATTACACGAAACAATATATTTTTCGCGAAGCTCAACTTGATTTAATCATTAAATTAGTGTAGTAAATTGATGAAATATTAAAAGTAATGGATGATACTGTATACGACTGTTAATAATGATAAATATAATCTCGTTTGTCGAGGGCACTACCGCTTTTGTATTACATATGTATTTATCTACCAAGCGAGATATCTTCAATGACATCT
This sequence comes from Eupsilia transversa, assembly GCA_914767815.1. Lineage (NCBI taxonomy): Eukaryota > Metazoa > Arthropoda > Insecta > Lepidoptera > Noctuidae > Eupsilia > Eupsilia transversa. Next base: position 10,634,329 of record OU611887.1, on the reverse strand, counting down.
CATCAGCATAGGTAGACACTTTAGATGAGGCTACACATAGGATGAAAAATTAAATGAAATTAATAGAAAACCAATATCTACACGGTCTTATTGTATGGGCCAGCAGACTTTTTTACTGTTACCACGTATTGAGTGCATCATTCTGAGCCCCCCTGTATAGAAATTTTTCATCGGTTATTTTAAAAAAACCGGTGTTCCATACATTTTGTCCGTGTAGGTATTGCACTATTGTAGGAAACTGCAGATTTTTGTTTTAATAACCGATAAAAAAATTCTATGTAGGGGGGCTCAGAATGATGTACTGAGTATGTGGTAACCGTATTCGCGTCGATGCCATCCTGTATTATACAATTATGAATTCCAATAATTCTTTGTTAAAACCCAGTTAATTCTACAGATATGTATCTCCTTGATAATATCACGGAGAGATGTATTAAAACACTGAATTTTGGCTTTGGCTGTGTGCCAATCATAGTGTCCTTGTTACAAATATACAGGGTGATGGTTATGCGGATAACTTGTGTTTTTATTCGAATTTTATGACAATTGACAAATGGAAAATTTTATCGTTATGTGGCAGTAGATCAAGTGTCAAAGCTGGACGCATTTTTTTTGTGGTAATTATTTAAAGATGTGATAAAAAAGATTTCTAAATGCATTTCCCCCAAAATGTAAAGTTTCAAAATTGTATTAAGTAAGTAGCTATATCCTTCGCTAAACAACAAGTTTGAATTAAAACTACGATTATCATTTTGTTACCGCTCTCTGTAATAATTGATATGCGTTTTTTTAACGTCTTCAAAAAGGAGGAGGTGACAAAAGTCGCTTCTCTTTGTATATTAATATTATTTTTTGTATTTTTTTAAATTCTTATGATACTTAGTCATATGCGTATCTTAGTAATTGCATGCTTCCAAGAAAGGTTTGCTAAAGATTAAAATTGAAGAATGAATAAGATATTTTTTATGTATAAATTATGACGATGAAAATAGCCTACCAAAGCTTAATGATATCCTAGCTTCCTGAATGTCAGAATTAATTTTATATATTTATGAGTTATTATAGAATTTTATACGTCGGTATAAATAATTAAACAGCAGATTATAAAATCGTGTCAAGATATTGGCTCTTATTAAACCGTAATTAGCATAAGCTTAGGCGATGTATTAATTAATGAGCTGTTTTCGATGAAAACATGTTATTGTAGATTGAAAATTATATTTAGGTTTACTGTGCTGTAATTTTGTAGGTACCTATGTGTTGTTTGTTGATTTGGATGTATTTCAATTTCATGCTAAGTTTTAGTTTATCTAAAAAAAAGTCAGTGTAATTAAAATAGTTTATACAAATCGCATTGTCCTATTACTATTTAAACGCAACATTCATTTAAAAAAAAACTCTTAAGATTTTGAATTTTAAAATCATACTGATTCGATGATTAGATACCTACAAATTGTGACTTCAAATTGCATTAAACCTCAAATTACTTTTTTTTAAATCTTTATTTATTTACAGGGTTTTTTCTAAAACCTCTAATTACTTGACGAATATAACTTCCAAGTTGTGTAATTCATTTGCAAAAACTTTAAGTTAAACCACTGTTATACACTATATACAAATAAACACAATAAAATACAAATCACATACCCGAAAAATACACTTGAGATCGAACGAAGTTTACGCGGATGGTGCGTAGCGCGTCTACGCCGTAGCGGTGGCTCTACGGTTTTGGTGCTCGTAGCGTCCGCGCGTAGCATTTTATGTGGTAGCTGTGATCACCCGTGACGTCATTTTTGCTACAGAGCATGGGACGTGGGATGGGAGTACAGTTGCACACATAACTTATTATTTGTGATGTCTTGGTACTATCGAGAGAGAAAGTCATTTGGAGAACATAATATATATAGCCAACCTTTTGTTACCCACCTATTTCTAACAAAAAAAAAACAGCTCAAATGGTCTAAAAGGTCTTGTTTTAAGGATAATAGAATGTTTATTAATCCTTTGTTTCTTTTAGCATTTTCACTCAATTATATTTCACCTTGCAAAAGACTTCAACGAAAACAACGTTCAAACCTAAGCCTCAAAGGTTCTAAAAATATGTTTTTACATAAATTTTGCCCGTGTAGATTATTAAACTTTTATAAAGCAGCCGATTTATTTTTCAACCCTGGGGGGTTTTAAAATCATCTTCTGAATCCATGGTGAGTTTTCGTTGTGTTCACCCTTGTTGTATATACTTGGTTTATCTCTTTATGATCCCATTCTATTGCTGCAATATCCTGCAATATCCTTAAAATGGAACACAGATATGTTGTTCGACTTTAGAAATAGGTAGGTATGGTAACTATAATAATATGTACTGGCTAGTACTGAATATTTATTTATTTATTAAAACTTTATGCACAAGTAAAAAAATACTGTACAAAGGCGGACTTAATGCCTGAGGCATTTTCTACCAGTCAACCTTAGGGTGATGCAGAGACAAAACATGGCAGGTCATAAGGGATAGCTAACTTGAAAATATGTATTAAACTTGAACTTCACTCACTCTCTGCCTAGCCTTTTCCCAATCATGTTGGGGTCGGCTTCCAGTCTATCCGGATGCAGCTGAATACCAGTATTTTACATGGAGCGACTGCCTATCTGACCTCCACAACCCAGTAACTGGGTAATACGATACCCCTTGGTAAGACTGGTTGTCAGACTTTCGGGCTTCTGACGACTCGTAACGACTGTCAAAGATCCACGAATGACAGCCGGGACCAACGGCTTAACGTGCTTTCCGAAGCACGGAGGAGTCTCGGTATCTAAAGATGGTCACCCATCGACGGACCTACCCCGGCAAGCGCAGCTTAAACTGATGGATCGACCCGTGCGGCTGTTATTACTTAGCCACGAGCTCCTCCGTATTAAACTTGAACTTATGGTAGGTTTTTACTTATTTACTTGAAACATAAGTGAGTTTACAGGCATATAAGCAGCTAAATGAAAGCTTACTAGCATTGGATAGGCCATTTTTGAACAAGCTGCTCAGGGCAGGGACCGAAACTGGATGATCACTACGGGTATTTTTCGGCTACAACATTTATATTTTTACAGGTATTTTTAAATTGAATACAACCAGTATTAATACCGGTGACCGAAATAAAAATTACCTCTATCTTACACGTGCCAACGGTATTAATCAACGGGCGCGCATCGCCTCTGTGTGTGTAGCCGGTATTAAAACGGTAGGTAACCTAAAAGAGGTAACATGTTTCTTCTTTTTGGGTTACCCAGATAGCGGTAATCTTAGCCGTAGAAGTAACCAAAATTCTTCATTACCTGAACCGTAATTTATAAAGGTATCCGTCCCTGGCTCAGCGTATACCTACCCTATACTAGATGTAACATAAATAACGCATAACCTCGTAAGGGGTCATTGTACTTATGAAAACATTGTAAAACCCATTATTTTTAAAAGAGTAACCGTGGAGTTTCTTGCCGGCTCTTCTCCATAGGAAACGAACAATTGGAACCGTGCTTCTGACGTTTCATAAGTGCCCATGAAGGTTTATGTGAAATAAAATATTTTGATTTTTTGATGTTGAACATTATGTTTTTTTTTACTATGTAACCAAACCTGAAATCGTGAAAAAAAATCTGCCGTTCCCTACATTTTAACGAGTTATGTAGGGAACATCAGATTTTTTTTCCACAGATTCTTTTAATTACACCTTCTATGTTTAATCGTTGTTAAACGTTTTTTTCCTTGTTTGTTTTTATGTTTATTGTGGGTATCGAATTACCCAGTATCTGGGTTGTGGAGGTCAGATAGGCAGTCGCTCCATGTAAAATACTGGTATTCAGCTGCATTCGGTTAGACTAGAAGCCGACCCCAACATAGTTGGGAAAAGGCTAGGCAGGTTGATTGTATGTATTTAGGGCCGATTTTCCAACCGTCAGATAACTTTTATTTGGGGAATATGTTTGACGTTTTGACAGCTTTTGTATAGAAAATATTCGAGCCTGTTATAGAAGAACATCGTAACCGACAGAATGTAGGTATTTCACTTTTTTATTGTAACGTGCAGCTAAAAGGTCTTAAGTGCCCTTGTAATAAGATCAAAATTATTTATTATAATTATTTATTTTATTTTATTTTGACGTTTATGCATAAACGTCAAAATTATAACTGCCATTAGATAGTATCGCAAACGACAAAAGTAAAAGTTTGACATTTATGAACAATCAGAATTATCGTTACGAACATATCGTAAGTAATGTTTGTCACTTACGATAAAGCATAGTGGTGTGAACTACCGTATGAAACGCGTGATATTAGGAGAAAAAAGCACAGTGTATACAATAGTTAGCCTTAATTATAGAGAAAAACAATAGCGTAAATAACGATTTTTTTTAAACTAGAAGAAATCATGACATTTATTTTTATCTTAAGCGACAACATTTCTCATTATTTAACTCTTTCTGCAATAATTTAATTGGTTTTTCGTAAAGCCCAATGTGTTTTGCAATATAAACAAAAACCGGAGATCTATAAATAACAAATAAAAAAATATCAATAAAATACCTCTCCTGTAAAATTTTATAAATGTCGCTTACGTACTTACTGTTCTTCCATAACAGGCTCGAATGTCAAACCGCCATATTTATTCCTCAGATAAAACTTGTCTGACGATTGAAAAATCGGCCCTTAATCTATCAATTGAAATGGTGACTCTATAATGGTGCCCCGTGACTCACTTGCTTTTAGGTAACTAATATTTGCAACGCCCACTGCTAGAAAAAGCTATGACTTTCAAATAAGACATGAGTTCACAGTAGGTACAGTTACACATATAACTCCATTATTCACCGTATGTAAAAAATAAGAAACGTTCCGATAAAAACACGTTTCTTGTATGTTCGTAATTGTCTCTCATTCTAATAAAATAATTAAGTAAGATCATTTATAATAAAATAAATTATAAAAAAAAACTGAATAAATAAAAATAAAAAAACAAATTGATTACTTTATATTATTTTATTTTTATTATTTGTTGTTTTATAGCGACAATATAAATACACAATCTGTGAAAATTTTAACTGTCTACCTATTACGATTCATGAGATGTTACAGCCCGCTGACATCGGAGGCTTCGTCTGACAACTATTCTTACCAAGGGGTATTGAATTATCCTGTAACTGGGTTGTGGAGGTCAGATAGGCAGTCGCCCCATGTAAAATACTGGTATTCAGGTGCGCCCGGTTAGACTGGAAGCCGACCCCAATATACTTGGCAAAGGCTAGGCTGGTGATGAAGTATAGGTACCACAAGTAAAAAGTGAAAATTAAAAAACGGAATTCGGAAGACGGTGTATTTGTTTTATTCCGACTTCCAAAATTAAAGTTAAGAATAACTTTAATTTTGGAAGTCGGAAGTCATTTGTTTTATAAAAACGTTTTACGTCATTAAATTTTTGTTATTAACCTATATATTAATTAGATAGTTCTTGATCTTGAAATACATTTTAGTAATAACTGTTTATTGAAATTCTAAGAAATCTTCTAGTTTTAAGCCCCATTTACTCAATTAATAACTAACACAACAATATTTCAAAACTTTACGTAACAATGCTACAATAAAGGTTAAAGTGGTGATAAATCAAATGTATTTGTCACAAAATCTCCTTTTTTACGTAAGCAGACGTAGCGTAGACGAATCTGACAGATCGGAACGTGGGTAGTCCATTCACGACCAGACTTGGAGTCGTGCCAAAAGACTGGATGATTCTTACTATGAGAGTTGTTCAGTTGTTGTTGAGTTGTCAGTTATTATTGCTAAATGTCAGTTCAATTTACATTAATTAAAGTGGGTCGTAAAAAGGAGGTTATTCTCAATAAGAGTATATTTTTAGGGATATGTAAAACAAAATGTAAAAAAAAATCCCTACCACGCTGGTCAATTAATTTTGGCAAAATTAAAGTTCTAATTACAAAAAATCATGTTATATCAGATTCTAAGTTGACAATTTTGTTTTTAGAACTTTACGTTTGTTGGAATAAAGTCCTAAATACAATAACTCGCTCGAAGGTTTGCGCTTGGACTAAAATTGGATCTCGTCTTGCAATAAGAATGTGATGTCCTTCTCAAAAGCTGTAGTATTTGAATTGAGAGATGAACGATGAGTATGATACCAAATGTTGAGAACGTACAATTCACTATTAAATCATAAAACTATTATTTATGTTAAATTCATGTACATAAACTAAACAGTGAATCAATATTGTACTTTGCAGTGCCCTGACAGAGTTCATGTACAAAAACCGACGCTAATAATTATATTGTAAAATGTGTGATGTCCATGAGAGCAAATAAATAAATCAATAAATAAATAAAACCCTAGCAGACACAGCCAGACCTAAGTAAAACTTGTTCAGCAAAAGTTAAGTTGTCTCATTCGTCAACAGACTATCGTCCAGCGTCCAATGACAATAGTGTCCTAAATTATTACAATTGAAGGGACATATTCGTAATAAGTTACCGTTAGTGTCGGATTCACGGCGCCTGTCGGTCGGTAACCGACACTGTGTCGGTTTACAAGACATAAACTAACCGAAGACTGTGGTTACAAGCGGTTAAACCTGAAAGATGTTAGTTAGTTGACGCCTACGCTTGTGTTTAAGAGAACTGAATAAATTAATCGCTAAAATTATATTAAGCTAGCTGTTGCTCGTGACTTTACTCACGTCCTAGGGAAACTGCTATGTAAATCTGGGCATAAAGTGACCTGCATCCTAATTGAGTTACACTCGATCAATCATTTTGAAGGATATTGCTAATGCAAATATCCAGTTAAAATAGTCTTAATTTTCTACCAGATCAGATGAATTAACTGACACATATCAGGTGGCGAAACAGGTCATAGGTAAAAGTAGCCATTAATACGTACCTACCTACTTATAGTCATCTGTTTTGTTGACCAACCATCCTACGTGGTAAGTTCGAGAAAAACTGATCAAAACTACTCACATAAACAAATGAAACATCAAACGTTCCACTTAACGTATAAACTAAGATATCGCGATATTAATCAATCAACTTTCAACGCTAAGTGGTATCTCACAAAAAACAGATCAGTGAGATGGCTCCGTGATTCCGTAAAGCCAAACGCAATGCGGGTGAAAACGATTTGGGCCCCTACCAGGGGAACGCACATCCGTACATACATAAAATTCAAGCATTCATCCCATGGGGGTAGGCAGAAACTACAGAACGCCACCTGCTACGATCTTTAAATATTGCTTCGTTTATGTTCATAAATCAGGGTCATATAGGTACGCACGCCGGTTGCGAGTACTACGCACCTGACCTTTCTGAAGAACATCACCAATAAGGTCAGTAATGTCCTCCACGCATCCGTTTCATTCGTTCCTCCGGACTGTGAGGAAAGCTCGGAAATGCTGCTCTAGATGCACAGATACATGTACAGACAGTTGACAGAATATACGCAAGAAGAAGTACAAACAAGTTGTAACTTACTGTCCATCCCCAACAAGGTCTATATACCTTCTAGGGTGTCCAATAACAACCTTTTGATATTCGCATTTCATTCATCCTCTCAACATAACCAAACCATCTAAGCATACTCTTTTCAATTTTTATCACTACATCTACAGTTGTGCTAAGACAACTGCTGTGCACTATTCACAGCGAGTTTGAACACCTGGTTACCACAAGTAAAGCGCGCGTCGCTTCAGTTTTGTAGGCATGGGATCGAAGATCGTGCTTTCTTTTTACTAACCCATTACATAATTATGGATGTTGCTTATCATTTTTTTTTAAATTTTATTAACGTAACATAACATCACGCTTGTATTCCCCGAAGGGTTGGGCAGAGGTGTAAATATGGTACACCTACATTTCGCCAGTTATGTTGGAGTCCCATGTAATAGGGGGCGAGCCTATTGCAATCAATCGGGCACAAATCCAGACTCCGGCTTGCTACATTTTTATTATCGATATAATTTATCATTTAATTTTACAATTCAACTAGAGTTTGAAAAAGACACCCTTATTATTTATATTATAAGCGTGTGTTGTCCCACTGCAGGGCAAAAGCCTCCCATCACTCTTTCCACTGCGATTACGGGCCAATCCTTCCTCCAGGAGTTCCATCTCATCCCGCCATGTCTTTCTGGGCACGCCGCATAGTCGACACCGGCAAATGGCTCCCATAATAATGTTAATTTGAGTAATATTACGTAGGTACCTATTCATAATTCAAGCCTATATATCTATTTATAGTAAAAACGTTGCCCGAAATAGTTTTATTGTAATATGTAGGTATCATGAACTTTTTGAATAATTTATTTCATATAGCGAAGGTCGGCTTAAAATAGGTACCTATAAGTAAGTGGTAGGAATCCAACACCATAGTACGGCCTTACTTTCTTTACTAAGAGAAAAACAAACACTATGATTATAACTGTTGAGGTCAGACAATATGCTATGGAACTACAATATGGATAAATGGACTCGTCAGAAAATTTAATGGGCATGTCATAAAAATTTAATACCTACTTACAACGTAATTTAGTCAAGTACCTACTTACAATATTTCTACTGCTAGGATTGAGACCTCCGTCCCTATGAAAGGGCGCCCGTCTTCTTGAACATTCTGGTTTCATTCTCCGTTTTGTTGATACCTAGGCCTCAAGTGCTGAACATAGGTCTATTTCCAGGAGTTTGATCTTACTCCACAGTAAAATTTAATTAGTTGGAGCAAGAGAAAGTCTCGTCATGTTTTGTGCATTTTCCTCTAGAGATTGGTGTGACCTTAACTTACCTTCGTAGGTACCCTGGCTAACTTATTTTAATTTATCATCTTTAAAAGTTATGAAATAATGTTATTGTGTATTCGTTTCGTGTTTCATCTCGTGCCAGCTTACTGTTCATTACTCAGGATCTACCACACAATGGTGACTGTGACAACAAGCAACTTCTCACGTACAACGCGTCAAATGAAAAGAAAGTCTTGTTATGCTCATCCTAACTGATGTCCCTACCTACTTTCGTACATACCTTTGCAAAATAGCTCAAAAACAAGTCTTCAGTACACAGGGTTTTTTGCCATGGACTTTCTTACCCTTTCTTCTCCGTACCTACTACGCTTTGGAATAGGCAGATTCAAATTTCATATCGACCAGCTCCTTGACAATTCGAAAGTGCCTGTAAATGGTTTTATTGAAACAAATGCTATGACGAAGAGTGCAGACCACGATTCGGCAAACAAGGTACCACGCCTGCAGCCTACGCCGCTTTGCAGGATAGCTGGTAGCAGCTGAAATGAGAGAAGCTGATTCAAGGGTTGAGTGCACGTGCGATTAGAGAGACCTATTATGTCCAGCAGTGTACTTCGGTAGGCTGTTGGTGGTTACGGTGGATTGGCTCGTAAAAGCGGAGTTTAATGGAATGGCATCCCGTCTCTTAAGTTGTTAGCGGGCCACTTTATGTTTAGAGCTAAGTAGCCTACTTTTTTATTTTGGCCATCTATTATTCTCTCACCGACATTCATAGGTACCTTAGTGATTGAAACTCCATTGGTTGGTGGAGTTTCTAAAAGACAAAATTTTGTAGGTCGCACTCTTTTGTCAAGTTAGTGTATTTGTATCCATTAATGATTATGTACAGTTAGCTAAGGGACACTACCCACATGTCACACAGTCAAAAACCTAAATTATATTCAGTGAGCATGACGTGTTGCGCCATCTACATCGCTGTGTATGAACGTTAGGTACTGTGGTAAGTAGCGACATCTGCTGCCTCAGTAGTACAACGATACCTGAGCTTCGCTACAAACAAGCACGTCTACTTGTTTTAAATTGCACGTAAAAATTCACTTTTATTTATCCATTTGCTTTCAATTCATTTATCTGCCCGTAAATCATAGTCAGGAAAAATGGACAAAAGCCTCAGAGTCAGGCTCTCGGAATATCAGAAACAAACTAGCTGACAGAAAAAGAAACGTAAGTTTGACTTTGACATTTCCAATTTCATAGTCATCGTCGGCTTCGTTTGCTGAAAATAAAACATAACTATTTTGTGAAATTTACATTGAAAAGTTAATTTCAACATGGTAAGCAGTTTCTAATGTATTACTAGTGCCTTCAACAGTGAGAGTTAAGTTAAAATTGATGAATTTAAACTCGAAATCTGTCGATTTATGCTCAGTCATTGCCGCTACTAAAAGCGTTATAATGTCATTATTACGATGTTTCTGTCTAATTTAAAAGAAAATGCTTCTTGTGAAGTTCCTTGGGAGTCTATTTATTGACGAAGACGCGAAATAAAGACTGTTACAATAAACAATAGTTCTGTTTTATTGTAAAATCATAACCTAAATTCTTGAAAAAGTAGTTTTATTGGTTTATTCGAACATCTTCTTTAAAAAAATATACAGTTTTAAAAATGTATTTATTTTGGTCATGTAATTTTCAAGTTTTAATCCATAATTGTCCAAGCATAGTATCATCAAACAGGCAGCGATAATACTCAACCATAAAATAACTTTTTACAGTTCCGAAACCAGTATGACAGTGACGTCACAGTATGGAGTCCCCAGGGTCGTCTTCATCAGGTGGAATATGCCATGGAAGCCGTAAAGCTTGGGTCAGCTACTGTAGGCTTGAAGAACAAACAGTTTGCCGTTCTTATTGCCTTGAAGAGGGCCGTGAGTGAATTATCTGCTTACCAGAAGAAGGTTATTCCAATTGATGAGCATATTGGCATTTCTATATCTGGGTTGACTGCTGATGCTAGAATGTTGAGGTAATTATGATATGATGCTCTAAATAAATTAGTTTTGCTTACTTCATCATTGGAAAGGGTAATTAGTCAGTCTTTAGATTGATGTTACAATCTATCTAACCCATAATTTTCCACTTCTAGGCCTCCGTCTCCGTTCCATCCTATAACTCATAAGTTGCGGTTGTGACCACTGGGCCACCACTGCTATATTTGTTTTAACTATTATTATTCTAATGTTTGCTTGTATTATACTTACAGCCGTTTCATGCGCACTGAATGCCTGAACTACCAATACGCTCACGATGCACCGATGCCCGTTGGCAGACTGATTGGTCTGGTTGGCAACAAGATGCAGATCTGTACGCAGAGATACGACAAGAGACCGCTTGGAGTTGGTCTGCTGGTTGCAGGTTATGATGTTAGTATCAAAATGTTTTTTATGTAACTGTTATGGCAATATTGCTAGAATGTTAAAAAGAAAGAAAAAATATATTTGACTACAATAAACAAACACCAAAGAAAAAAACTTAGATACAACAATATTGTGTGCCTCACATGCTGTGAGGCACATTGTTGTATCTTAGTTAGTGTTGCAGCTGTGAATAATATGCCAGTTCAGCATAAACTGCTACTAGTTGAAACTGCAATCAAATATGATTGTGACATAACTATATTGAATGTTATGATTGTGATATAATAAAACTGGTTTTTCCATGTAGGATGAAAATTGGGGTGTTTTGTTCTCCAAATTATTAACAAACAGCTCTCTATTCTCAATTGTATTGAGTAGTAACAATAAACTCCATAGCAACATGTTTCTGTAATGTAATTACAGTAAGTATTGACAAAGAAGTTATGAAATGTTTCGGTAATTGAAGTAAATATTGCTTTGTACATAAAAAAAATTTAAGCATACAACTTCAGGACAGTCCCTGAAATTCCAGGAAAAAAACTCAGCTCAAACTTACGGCTCCTGCCCATTTAGAATAGCAATGCGACACCGAAACATACACTTCACATTTATGCAGGCGTAAACAGTTATTATTATTCAATGCCTCTATTTTCTTCTTTCCAGGACCAAGGCCCCCATATCTACCAGACATGCCCCTCAGCCAACTTCTTCGACTGCCGTGCCATGGCCATTGGTGCCCGTTCCCAGTCAGCCCGTACTTACTTAGAGAAGCATCTGACTACATTCATGGACTGTGATCTTCAAGACTTGGTGGCCCATGGTCTACGTGCCCTTAGGGATACCCTGCCGAATGAAGTGGATCTTAACACTAAGGTATGGTTTAACATCATTATTATAGTTATAGTTAAAGCATGTAACTTTATACTACTGCTGTGAATTTTTCACCTATCCAGAACTTACCATTTAGCCTGCTGGCAGGGGGACACTTGACTCTAACATAAATTTGCACTTTAAAGCTGAATATTTCTCAAATGGATGCTTCAATCCAAAAATGGCTTCAACAAACTCACAATATTTTTGAACGGTACCTTTCTAAAGATACCCCACACCATGGGATAAACGAAAAAAATAAAAATACCCCACTTTCCGTGTAGGGGAATACTATTAAAAAAAAAAAAACATGATTTTATTTTACCACTTTGTCGGCGTAGTTAATATGTATACTCATGCCAAATTACAGCTTTCTGGTACTAACAGTCTCTGCGCTAATCAGGGGACAGACAGACAGACGGACATGGCGAAACTATAAGGGTTCCTTAAATTGTTGGTTACGGAACCCTAAAAATCACCAATACCAAAAAAAGTATTGAAAAAATTGCCGAATGTATAACCTCCTTTTTTAAGTTGGTTAAGATGTACAAAGCGCTGAATATATCGAACCTTTGCCCACTATTACTTTTTTTGTTACAGAACGTGTCCATAGCGATTGTGGGTCCGAAGACTCCTCTTCGCATAGCTAATGAGGAAGAACTGGTGCGGTACCTAGCTCTCGTGGAGGGTGAGGAGAGGAGGGGTGGCAGTGCTAGTGCCACAGGAGACGCGGGCGCACCCTCCGACCGCGACAGGGATGCTGGACCGGGGGACGACCCACAGGTTGCGGTAAGTCTTGACAGATTTATTTTTATTTGAATATGGAAAAGTTTTTATGGTCACCATGTTTTCCTTCACCCATGTCAGTGATGCCCTCACTGACATGGGTGAAGGAAAACATGGTGACCGTAACCCATAATTATACTTAACCTATTGACCTGACTTGGTTTTATATCAATTGCCGTGCCCCAAGCGCCCAGCTCATAAATCAAACAAAAAACGAGCATAGTTTCTCAATCCTATAAATACGACTGAGGCGGCACGGGCACGAAAAGATTTGTCGTATTAATCCTACTGGGGCGGTCAATAGGATAATAGAATTCTGAATTCGCCAATCTACCTTAGGCAACCGTAATGATCAATGCTCATGCCTTCTCTGTTTGGAAGAGGCCTGTGCTTTGCCTCGTAGTGGGACAATAATAGGCTGGTGTTATTTGAAGAACGGACAAGTTTTATTGGGACATACTAAAGCGAAAATGAACAACGCATAAAAAAGAAAAAAGAAGACCTGTACGAGGCCAAAAAGGCTCCTATGCGTCAGCAACTCAGCATAATATAATGGAGCATTGGCCCTAGCACAAACACTCGAAGTAACGTAACGATGTAACAAATAAATAAATAAGTAACATAATTAATATTTATAATATGAACAATTAATAAAGTATTTATCACGTTACTTGCTTGTCAGTTACGGGTACCTGACAGACTCACTATCTGCTCAGGCCATGTCAGCCACCGGTGACTGACACCGAATCGTCAAATTCAAATGACTGCAGTGTATTAGAAATGACTGAAATGCCCCAAGCAAGACATGGTCTCTTACTTTTATATCTGGTACAGAAGTTATCACGCATTTTTTATGAAAAACTAAACTTTTAAACAATTTTTGGCGAATCATTATCTACATTGTTATATTAATATATTATATATTAATATATTATATACATTGTAACAGCGAATCAATTTTCACGCCTCCCCCTTAAGACCTAGGCCAAATTTTTTTGATATTCGGATAGCTCGTGACCTAAAGAGGTGCAATGAAGTATATGAATAAAAAATATCGACTAATAAAAAAATTGTGAAATATTTCGTGCATATTCTGATGTTTAACAAACACTAAAGATATTCTAAATGATTATTTATGTTCATTTGTGCATGGAGGACAGTAAGTTGAAACTTGTTTGGTCTTTTTTCTTGCGTAAATTCTGTCAACTGTCTGTACATGTATCATACAGCATCTAGAGCAGCATTTCCGAGCTTCCACAGTCCGGAGGAACGAATGCATGGAGGACATAATACTGACCTTATTGGTGATGTTCTTCAGAAAGGTCAGGTGCGTGTATGACCAGATGTATGAACGTAAACGAGGCAAAATGTGTATGTAAAACTCGTAGCAGGCGGCGTTCTGTAGATTCTACCTACCCCTATGGGAAGAAGGCGTGAGTTTATGTATGTATGTTAAAAGTTTGTTTCTGTCTTTAAGCGGTACTTCCCCTGATCTTGTCACTGGTATCAAGGCCGAACTAATCGGAGCAGAAGGTGAGTGCACTTCGTTAACTGATGTGAACTCTGAACTATGATCGTATACACAATGTATACTTTATCATTTGAATGGCGTATTTGCTTGAACTATAAAGTATTTCAATAAATAAAAGATTGAATGGATCGTTCAGTAATATCAATCACGTTGAAAAATACCTGTAGATCGATGTAAATGATTGAAATGTAAAAACTTTGACGAATGGTAGAATGTTATGATAATTATGATACACGAAAAAGAGATTTAGAAACAGTAATTATGATACAAATCCAGAAGGTACTATTTGGTAATTTATTGCGTTAATTAAGTACCTACCTCAAATATAATAATAAACTGATCTAACCATTCTCGCTGAGTTATAATAACAAATAGAATCACAATGGAATTTACGCTAAACATTATTGTTTTAATATTTCATGTGAAAGATGTACGATAATAATTCAATTGAACTAGAACTTTATTGTACAATGTTTTAATACAAATAAAAAACTATAAAAGTAAAAAAAAAATATCGATCAATTTTGTAATTGGTGTTCCACGCCACGAGTGACAAGGCTAACATACTATCAAACAAAAATGTGAACAAAGCCAAACATAGGCGTATCAGGCGCATAAGCTTGTAAATAAGTAAGCGATAAGAGACACTTGGAACAAATTACTTGACCGTATGTTATCGAGTGACTTGAGGCGAGGGTCAATTTAAACACAAGTACATAAATGCTGCAGTCAAACAAAAGAAACTGTATGTTTCATAGAGTGTCTGGATTTGAATATAATGTTCGGTAAACCAATGCTAAGTACCATATACTTTGTCAGAACAATGAATACAATTTACAGATGTAATAATAGAAATTCTATACTAATATCTGCGGACCATAAAGCACCTATTTAAAAATTATTTCACAATTTTAAAGGTACAGTCAACAAAGCTATTCGGTATACAGGCAAAATTATTCAACCCTCCACTACACTACTGCCAATGTTAATTTTTATTGTGTACGTAATCATTTTTTAAGCTTAAGGCTTAGGTACACAGAGCGAGTAAAAAAATTGACTACCCAGCATACGCACAACATTTTTTAAAGTAGTTTAAAGTTAGCTGCCTGTATACCAAATAGCTTTGTTGACTGTACATTATTACAGATGGATACAAGCTATAGACAAAGTCTTTTTTTTGGATATCCCATAACTCAAACAACACGTTGTATTATATAAATATATAAAAAAGAAGTACTTAATAATACTCGTACTAATTTAACTCTATCTTGAATTTATGCAAGCAGCTACTTTTAACACAGTAACGTGTAAATTGCACCCTTGCGAAACCGGGGCGAGTCGCTAGTTAAATATATTTAAAACTTTTAAACGCAAAAACCGAGAACATTCACAATGACAAACGTTCTGAGTGACATTACTTTATTGGCATCCATAATTTAATTCCAGAAATTCAAGAATACATTTTCAGGCCTATTTCGGTACTAATAATATTGGATTTTGACAAATAACAGCCGTTCAATTTATAATCAAATAAGGAACAATATGGGAAAGTATTTCAATGTCAGGAGCTGATGAATTATATTTATCAGTCCGGACACTTTGTGATCTTACCAATTGTATATTCAAAATGTGACATATACAATAAGAGTGAATAACACAGTTAAACTTCTGTTGCCGGTCGCCAGTGAGACTTCGCCATCGTCATGTGGCGGTCCATCGTATCAACGCTCCTTTTAGGAGCTCTCGCGTCGGCAATAAACTTAGAATACTTAGATCCCACTAAACTACAAACCGTGGTACCAACCGAAGTTCAAAAACGTTCTGCATTAGAAATCATTGCGCAATATTCTCAAAAAGTTTTGGTCGAAATAGATCCTCTCTTATTCAAAAATAATAAAGATTCCTTCTGCTTAAAAACACATGAAGGTGTGCTGAATATCAAAGCCAGCACAGGCGTGGCGGCAGTGTGGGGTTTCAACTATTATCTTAAGAAATATTGCAAGAGTCAAATTGAGTGGCAGACCAAGCACGTAAAAATACCTGATCCGTTACCAGAAGTAGATGAAATAGTGGTCGCTAACGATAGATTCCGATACTACCAAAACGTATGTACCGCGTCGTATAGTTTCGTCTGGTGGAACATTTATGACTGGAGACAACATGTAGAATGGATGGCGCTCAATGGAATCAACTTAGCACTGGCACCTATAGCTCAGGAAGCTGCATGGGCACAAGTTTACCACCAGGTGGGCATGACGCAAGAAGAAATAGACGAACACTTCACCGGACCAGCGTTTTTGTCTTGGCTACGAATGGGTAACGTCCACGGTTGGGGGGGTCCCTTGCCGAAGTCCTGGCATAATTTACAAACCGACATTCAAAACGATATTATCAATAGAATGCGTAATCTCGGCATGGTTCATGTATTACCAGCATTCAATGGTCACGTTCCAGTGACATTCGCGAAGCTATTCCCCAATACTACGTTTCATAAAGTGGATCCGTGGAATAAATTCGAAAACGAGTACTGCTGCGACCTTTTCTTGGATCCATTTGACCCTTTGTTTTCCGTTATTGGGAAAATGTTTCTGAATGAAGTCAGTATACAAGCGCCTGTTAGCCACATTTACACTGCCGATCCCTTCAATGAAGTCCATATAACGCTACTTTCCACACCATTAGTTCAGGAGACCGCAAAAAAAATATTTTACACACTTGCGGATTTTGATAAAGATGCAGTATGGCTTATTCAGAATTGGATGTTTGTGAATGCTCCGCTGTCATGGCCAGTCAGTAGGGTGAAAGGTTTTATAAATTCCGTACCTAATGGCAGGATGCTCATACTCGACCTGCAAGCAGAGCAGTGGCCCCAGTACGACCTTTATCAAATGTATTTTGGCCAACCTTTCATCTGGTGCATGCTGCACAACTTCGGCGGAACACTGGGCATGTATGGTAACATGGTGACCATAAACAAAGATGTGTATGAAGTGAGGTCCCGAGCTAACAGCACTATGATCGGCATAGGCCTTACTCCTGAAGGTATCAACCAGAACTATGTGGTGTACGATTTGATGTTGGAGTCTGCCTGGCGCAAATCTCCAGTGCGGGATCTCGAAGTATGGGTCGCTGACTACGCCGAGAGAAGATATGGATGCAACGCCACAGCAGAAGCTTGGAAGTATTTGCTCAAAAGTGTTTATAGTTTTAACGGCCTAAATAGAGTCAGAGGAAAATACGTCACAACTCGAAGACCTAGTTTGAAAATAAAACCTTGGGCTTGGTATAAAAGCTATGATTTATTCCAGGCGTTAAGAAAGCTTGTGTTCCTCAACGTGGACGGATGTACTGACACTGAAGGCTATCAATACGACGTAGTGGATGTGACGCGCCAAGCGTTACAATACAGAGCAGAACAGCTTTATGTGAACGTTGTCAACGACAGATCTACAAACACTTTCGTTTATGACGAGTCTATTAAACGTTTTCTCGATGCGCTGAACGATATTACTGCTATATTGTATGAAAGCGAACATTTCACTGCATCTAAATGGTTCAAAAAAGCAAGGGGTTTGGGGGCTGATCCTGACGAAGCTGACTTATACGAGTTAAACGCACGAAACCAGATCACTCTTTGGGGACCGAATGGAGAGATTACCGATTATGCTTGTAAGCAATGGGCAGAGTTGTTCAGATATTATTACTATCCACGATGGTTAACGTTTTTGACTGCCACTTTGAAGGCGAAGCAAGCTGGCGAAGATTTTAATGAGAAGGCTACCCGGCGTGTTGTGACAGCTACCGTTGAAGTTCCATTTGTTACCGGTCGAACTGTAGACAACGGCCATAAGTCTTACTCTACTCCTTTGTCTTTGGCCAAGGAGTTGTACAGAAAATGGGCGTATGCTCCTGACGTTGAAGACTTGCCGGTGATTATTATAAAATCGGGTGATTTAAGAAGAACTACTATGGCAGACCTTGACCTCGGGAGCGATGAAACCCCAGAAACTCCTAGTGTTGTGTTAATTCCTACTACGCCGGTGAATTAGTATAAATACTGCTGCATCATTTTGGTAGTGAGTGTCATGGTTATATTTATTTTAACTTACCTACCGGCCATTCACAGGGCGTTTTACCGATTTTAATTAAAAATTCTTTAATTTATAGAAAGCTACATTATCAGCAAGAAACATGGGTTGTTTTTAATCGACTTCCAAAAATTTAAGTAGGTAAACTTGAGCGTATGAATGTTTTTTTTTAATGTATTACCGTCGTTATTTTTGTTAATTGTGGATGGATTTTGAAAATTCTTTCCCGTTTTGAAAATTGTAAATTTTATTAACTTGGGTAGTTTTTGAATTAGCTTCAATAATTTTCCCCTTAGTCAGGATGATGTTCTAACATATTCCTGTCAGTTATTTACATAGCAGGTCGTGATATTCGAATTTGTGTGGGGGTACCACAACTAAAAAGTGAAAACCAAAAACGTTTTACAAAAAAAACAACAGACTTCCACAAAAACACTATAAAGTGAAAAATTACTTTAATTTCGGAAATCGGTGTCAAAAAACGAAAATTCAAAACCAAAAAAAACAACAGACTTCCACAAAAACACTATAAAGTGAAAAATTACTTTAATTTCGGAAATTGGTGTCAAAAAACGAAAATTCAAAACCAAAAATTGATTTCCCAACAAGAATTGCAATAATACATATAATACAAGGTGCGCGTGCGTGCGCTGCGAAAACCATTGATGATAATGTACTACAAGTTTATATGCTGATGGCCAATCGTTAACAAGTGCGTCCCGCCATCTTCTCGATCAGGGCTAATTTTGCTGTTTGACCGATTACCGCATAATAAACTGGATATTTATCTTATTGCCAACATTAAAACGACCAGTGTCATAGTAACCATTGCTTCTTCGATCCCTTCCGGTCAGCAGGTGCTGACCCCCGCGCCATACATGATTCACATTTTCCAAAATACGCTCCGTCACGCTACGGTCTATGGTCGTTTTAATGTTGGCAATAAGCTTACTGTTTCAGAAACTTTTATAGAGGATTCATATCATGGCTTTAGATAAAGTCTTGTATGCAACTGTATATAATTAGGCCATGCCACCACTCATGCCGAGTGAGATGAACCCACATTCGTGTTTTAATACCCCTTATTATACAACAGTTGTATAAATAACTATTATTTTATTAACATAAAAGATAATAAATAGCTGGCGCCTACTTTTAACAAAGTCGCTTCATAATATTTGGTACTTAGATTGATATAAAAGCTTGTAAAAAGAGTTTACTTGAAGATAAAGTAATAACCAAATAATACTATTTCATTGCCTTATTTTTGCCATTGACACAAACGATTTGTTTTGTTATTGTAGGGTCAAAATTAAACATCTTGTCAATCCGAGTATATTTCGCAATAAGGATTCTCGTCGTAGTTTCCTTGTCTACAAAAAAGGTTTCTAAGCTGAATTTCTTTATTTTTCCAGGTGGCAATGGATACGGAGTAAACGAAGAGCGTCTGCAGGGTGCCGACGATGCTGACGTCATCATGGGTGAAGGAACCATCAACTGTTTTCCTCGTTGCCATGGCAACACCAGTCTCGTCGTCTTTAAAGACACTGTTAATCATCGTCTCCCTTCCCGTTGCTTGCTAAAAGGTCTGCCTTGGCCAGTGTTTGGGTTAACTTCTAATTTAGGTGCGTGTTGCTAAACGTAACCAGATCGATGGACCTGTGTTTCTGTTACTAAGCCAGTAGTCTAATCTCTCTAGTAGAAATATAAAATTACTAGGTTTCGCCCGCGTGTAGGTCGGAAATTATCCCACGGGAATGTTTTACCGGGAAAAAAGGACCCTATGTCTTAATCCAGGTTATAAACTATCTGTGTGCCAAATTTCATGCAAATCCGTTCAGCCGTTTTAACGTGAAACAGTAACAAACATCCATGCTCACAAGCTTTCGCGGTTATAATATTATTAGGATGCTTAGCAACATATTCTTAAGTTGTTTTCCTGAACACTGGCCAAGGCACAATGATACAATCGCATTTTATTATATTTTTTCAATTTATATTCAATAAAACTTTTGCTTTACTATCTATATTTTGTTTCATTCGCTATCCTGATGTGGGTGGACCTGACGTCGTACATGTGACTCCTCCAAAATCACAACCTTCCTTTTTGCTTCGCCGTAGTCGGGTAAAAAGAGATGTAACAGTAATAATATCTATTACGAAGTTTAATTGTCGTTTGACGTGTGATGTGTTTTTTTTACAAGTTAAAACTTTTTACAACGCAAAAACACAAAAATTCACAATGACAAACGTTCTGAGTGACATTATTTTATTGATCCATCATTTAATTCCAGAAATCCAAGAATACTTTTCCAGACCACTTGATGAATTTCGGCACCTACTAACAATATTCGATTTTATTGCATTTTGACTAATTGGACAACACCAAACAGCCATTCAATTTATAATCAAATAAGGAACAATAAGGGAAAGTATTTTTTGTGCTGATGAATTATATTTTTATCAGTCCAGATTCTTTGTGATCTTACCAATTCTACATTCAATCTGCGACTTACGCAATAAGAGTGAATAACACAGTTACACTTATGTTGCCGGTCGCCAGTGAGACTTCGCCATCGTCATGTGGCGGTCCATCGTATCAACGCTCCTTTTAGGAGCTCTCGCGTCGGCAATCAACTTAGAATACTTAGATCCCACTAAACTACAAACCGTGGTACCAACCGAAGTTCAAAAACGTTCTGCATTAGAAATCATTGCGCAATATTCTCAAAAAGTATTGGTCGAAATAGATCCTCTCTTATTCAAAAATAATAAAGATTCCTTCCGCTTGAAAACACATGAAGGTGTACTGAATATCAAAGCCAGCACAGGCGTGGCAGCAGTGTGGGGTTTCAACTATTATCTCAAGAAATATTGCAAGAGTCAAATTGAGTGGCAGACCAAGCACGTAAAAATACCTGATCCGCTACCAGAAGTAGATGAAATTGTGGTCGCTAACGATAGATTCCGATACTACCAAAACGTATGTACCGCGTCGTATAGTTTCGTCTGGTGGAACATTTATGATTGGAGACAACATGTAGAATGGATGGCGCTCAATGGAATTAACTTGGCACTGGCACCTATAGCTCAGGAAGCTGCATGGGCTCAAGTTTACCACCAGGTGGGCATGACTCAAGAAGAAATAGACAAACACTTCACCGGACCAGCGTTTTTGTCTTGGCTACGAATGGGTAACGTCCACGGTTGGGGAGGACCCTTGCCAAAGTCCTGGCATAATTTACAAACCGACATTCAAAACGATATCATCAATAGAATGCGTAATCTCGGCATGGTACATGTATTACCAGCTTTTAATGGTCACGTTCCAGTGACATTCTCGAAGCTATTCCCCAATACTACGTTTCATAAAGTGGATCCGTGGATGAAATTCGAAAACGAGTACTGCTGCGACCTTTTCTTGGACCCATTTGACCCTTTTTTTTCCGTTATTGGGAAAATGTTTCTGAATGAAGTCAGTATACAAGCACCTGTAAGTCATATTTACACTGCCGATCCCTTCAATGAAATCCATATAGCGCAACTTTCCACACCATTAGTTAAGGAGACAGCAAAAAAAATATTTTACACACTTGCGGATTTTGATAAAGATGCAGTATGGCTTATTCAGAATTGGATGTTTGTGAATGCTCCGCTGTCATGGCCAGTCAGTAGGGTGAAAGGTTTTATAAATTCCGTACCAAATGGCAGGATGCTCATACTCGACCTGCAAGCAGAGCAGAAGCCCCAGTACGACTTTTATCAAATGTATTTTGGTCAACCTTTCATCTGGTGCATGCTGCACAACTTCGGTGGAACACTGGGCATGTATGGTAACATGGTGACCATAAACAAAGATGTTTATGAAGTGAGGTCCCGAGCTAACAGCACTATGATCGGCATAGGCCTTACTCCTGAAGGTATCAACCAGAACTATGTGGTGTACGATTTGATGTTGGAGTCTGCCTGGCGCAAATCTCCAGTGCAGGATCTCGAAGTATGGGTCGCTGACTACGCTGAGAGAAGATATGGATGCAACGCCACAGCAGAAGCTTGGAAGTATTTGCTCAAAAGTGTTTATAGTTTTAAGAGCCTAAATAGAGTCGATGGCAAATACGTCACAACTCAAAGACCTAGTTTAAAAATAAAACCTTGGGCTTGGTATAAAAGCTATGATTTATTCCAGGCGTTTAGAAACCTTGTGTTCCTCAACGTGGACGGATGTACTGACACTGAAGGCTATCAATACGACGTAGTGGATGTGACGCGCCAAGCGTTACAATACAGAGCAGAACAGCTTTATGTGAACGTTGTCAACGACAGATCTACAAACACTTTCGTTTATGACGAGTCTATTAAACGTTTTCTCGATGCACTGAACGATATCAGTAAAATATTGTATGAAAGCGAATATTTCAGTGCATCTAAATGGTTCAAAAAAGCAAGGGGTTTGGGGGCTGATCCTGACGAATCTGACTTATACGAGTTAAACGCACGAAACCAGATCACTCTTTGGGGACCGAATGGAGAGATAACCGATTATGCTTGTAAGCAATGGGCAGAGTTGTTCAGATATTATTACTATCCAAGATGGTCAACGTTTTTGACTGCCACTTTGCAGGCAAAGCAAGCTGGCGAAGATTTTAATGAGAAGGCTACCCGGCGTGTTGTGACAGCTACCGTTGAAGTTCCATTTGTTACCGGTCGAACTGTAGACAACGGCCATAAGTCTTTCTCTACTCCTTTGACTTTGGCCAAGGAGTTGTACAGAAAATGGGCGTCTGCTCCTGACGTTGAAGACTTGCCGGTGATTGTTATAAAATCGGGTCGTTTACGAAGAACTACTATGGCAGACCTTGACCCTGGGAGCGATGAAACCCCAGAAACTCCTAGTGTTGTGGTTATTCCTACTACCTACGCCGGTGAATTAGTACCAAAACAATAATGCTGCATTATTTTGGTAGTAAGTGTCTTGGTTCTTATATTTATTTTGACTTACCTACCGGCCGTTCACAAGGCGTTTTACCGATTAAAAAAAATATTTAATTTATAGATTATACTTTAACAGCGAGTAACATGGGCTGTTTTTGTTTTATTTGAGTTCCCTACAAAAATTGCAATAAGTAATGTAACACAAGGTATCAAAAATTTGCCTATAAAAGTCATTATTTGGTGTGCGTCGCGAAAACTTTTGAATAAACACTACCAGTTTATAGTACCCATCATCATCATCGCGTACTTTTATAGTCGATTCATAATATTTGGTACTTAGATTGATATTACAGCTTGTAAAAAGAGTTGACTTGAAGATAAGTAATACCCTAATTTACCCTATTTCTTTGCGTTTTTTTGCCATTTAGACAAACGATTTGATTTGTTGTTGTATGGTCAAAATTAAACATCTTGTCAATCCGAGTATACAGTGTGAGTCTTCATAATGTGCACATATCGAAATGAGGGATTCTATGCTTAATTTGACGAACGGAAAAAATATTTAAAAAAATCTATCTATTAAATTATTTTGTATTTTTAACCCCAATGTAAAAAAACGGTGTAACTTTTAAATGATCTATCGCGATGAAACAAACTCAACTCCATAATGATTGGTAGTAATTAAGTGTTCTTATAAAATGAAAATTGTGGGAAAAACCCCTCCCAATTAAACCCAAAAAACCCTCAATTGAAAATAAACAGGTATTTCGTCAAAAAAAAAAAAAAAATCAATAAGACGATTTTTTTTAAATAAAAAAAATTGAAAAAAAAATGTACCTATTTAGATTTTATTTTTTATTTTTTCCGTCGATAAAATTAAGCATAGATTCCCCCATTTCGATATGTGCACATTATGAAGACTCACACTGTATTTCGCAATAAGGGTTCTACTCGTAGTTTCCTTGTCTACAAAAAAGGTTTCTAAGCAGAATTTATTTATTTTTCAAGGTGGCAATGGATACGGAGTAAACAAAGAGCGTCTACAGGGTGACGACGATGCTGACGTAATCGGACCTTCACAACCCATTTACTGACTAACATCATACCCTTTGGTTGTCAGACTTTCGGGCTATTGAGTACTCGTAACGACAGTCTAAGTTCTCCGTAGCCTGGTCAGCCAAGTCATAGATCTCGATTTCGAACCCAAGGCACGCACCTCTTGACTTCAGATTCATGTGCGTATTGTTTAATTATCACTTGCTTCAAAAACGGTGAAGGAAAACATCCTGAGGAAACCGGCATGCCTGATATATTTGTCGACAGCATGTGAAACCAAGTCAACTGTGACACCAGGTTATTCACTAATCACACGAAAAATAAAGAAGTGGGAAGCCGATAATTATTTTAATTAATCGGTTTTAATTAGTGGGTAAGCAGTGTGAGTAGGTACCTATATTTTGAAATAAAAGACATGCTTCTTTATAATCGTTGTATATTTGTATTATGTACACTTATATAAATATAATTAATAATTATAATATACTTTATAACAACTAATTTGGGATGGTTCACAGAAAAAATTTTGCTTGGGTTATTCTGAATGTAGAAAACTTACAATAGGTACATATTCTCTTGTAAGAAATGCTTGATTTTTTTTCAACCACATAGCACGCAATCGGCGCTGCGGTTCTCGAGGCGTCTCCGTGTTCTGCGATTTAAGAATGGATAGATTTTTGCCAACGTTTGCATTGGTACCTAGGAAGGAGGATCCGTCTTAATATTACTGTCGTCATGAAAATCAATCATTTTTACAACTAAGTATATTTGATATTAAGGTGTCAAATGCGTATTTTGACAGCTGGCGTATTTTGACAGCTGTCATTGTGTGACCGTTGTTCGCTTTCATAATTAAACCAAAGCTTTACATTCTATTGAGCTATAACTCACTTTGGACCATAGCATTTGGCCCTATATCCAGCATTCTCACATAAGATAATATGCACTTTTATAATTCTCCACGTCTACGATATTACCGTTGATGTAAAAACTCTAACGTTATCGTGAATGGAAAAAAGCGTCTTCATATAATTTCCATACATTTTACTTCTCTGTGTTATCGTGATGCCGTGGACGTCCACGATAATATCGTCACGATAAAAATTATAGACGCGCACAATGACACCCCCTTGCCTAACCACGCCATGAGCTAAGTTAATTATAGTTCGTTCTAATAGCACAAGCAGCAACCTAATTGCGTAATACACGATCTATCACAATCTGGATCGGTTTGAAACAGATTGCTCATCCATTGCTTCATAAGTTCGAAAAAAAAATCTGCTCAACAACGTAAATAACGCAATGAATATTGTTGAACTGTCAAAATGAAACAGATTAGTCGGAATCGTTTACGAAAATGTTTTACGCAATTAGAAAGCAGAGCAGTGGTGGCCCAGTGGTAACGGCCAAGACTTATGAATTTTAGGTCGTAGGTTCGAACACAGACAGGCGCTTTACTTTGTGTAGGTATTTCATCACCACTGCTCTCAAAATGGTGAAGGAAAACATCGTGAGGAAACAGGCATGTCCCAGAACCAAAAATTCGAAGACATGTGACATCTACCAACCCGCACTGGGCTCGCGTGGTGGATAGCCCACTCCATCTCAAAGAGAGGAGGCATGTGTCCCACCAATGGGAACGGCTTAAGTGGCTTATAGCTCAGATAGGTCTAAAGGATTGGTCAAGTAATATTTATGAATATTTTATTGTTTCTGCATATTTGTCGTTGTCGGAAGATAATTTGACTAGGCTAAGTGTTAAATGTACTGTGATTGGTGGTTTTTATATATATTTGGTATTCGAATTAAATATAGGTTTCATTATTATTTTAATAAAACAAAAGACTCCTTGCTATCCTACTAATAATAATATAAATGTGAAAGTTGAATGTTTGTTAGTCAATCACGCAAAAACGCCTGAACGGATTTGGACACAATTTGGCACGCAGATAGCTTAAACCTGGATTAACACATGGAATACTTTTAATCCCGGTAGTACGTTCTCGTGAGATATTTTTCGACATCCACGCGGGTGAAGCCACGGTAAACTAGTACAGAATAAACAGATGGAGACAGAAATTGTCTATTTAAATTTACTTTATATATAACGAGTCCTAATTTTGGTTACATTAGGTAAGTTTTAGCACCACTGATGTATTGTCATTGTTACTTAATTAAATAAGATTAAAATAAAATATCAGATACATGCGTGTAAATAATGTTTAAAATAATCTAGAAATTCCTAAATAACCTTTCGATGCAGGTAAACTTGGAGGGAGTTTTTGCTATTATTTTTAGTCAGCTTCTTAGGAGTATCTTTTACAATTTCAATTCCAGCATTGGATCTATTTATTAATTTCTCAATTTATAACAATACGGCCGTTATAACTTGGCAGTTCCGAACTTCGCGCAGAGGGCTGCGCAGTAACATTTTTTAGGAACCAAATGGTGACATGAGGCAAGTTGTGAGTGAGAGAACATGAGTGAACCTTCGTAGTGCCTGTGTTCAGAACTGCCAAGTTACGACAGCCGTACTGTACGATTGAATTGTTGGTGTTATTTTATGATTCATACATTTATAAGAAATATTTGAAAGTCACAATATACAAGGTGGGGACGACACTACGACAATAAATTAAACGTCCGCATACAAAAAATCAACCAAATATATTCAATAGTTTAGTCACTTTATCTAGTCTTAAGATTGGCAAAACTTGTATTGGCCCATCACTGCTATAGTAGTTTGTTTGAAAAAAACAGTTTTTTAATTTCGATATTGTTAGGATTTATTTGATAGTACCAAAATACTTATATGTATTGGGTATTGCCAGTGTTTTCATTTGTCGTATTGTCGTGTGCACATTGTATAATATGTCTTTCTTTATTTGCCTCTCATTCTCATCGCACATTTGGTGTACAATAATTATTCTTCGTTATGATTGCTCTCCATGATTCCTCTTACTACTACTTACAATATGGTAATTTGAAAATAACATCTTTGGGACAATAATTCCGATTTTAAACCTATGTCATACCAACGTGTCGAGGACATAACCAGGGTTTCCATAGTTAAACGTTTGGTTAAGGTTTGTTTGGTCTAAAACAGGTACGTAGCTGTCTTGCAGAAGAATAGGTTGACGACTCGATGCTTCGTTTAGCTGTCTCTCTAAAACTGTATTCTGCAGTTCTTCTTCCTCTAATTCTAATGTCAATTCATCAAGGAGTTTCATTCTATTTTCTATCTCACTGTCAGCTTTTGCCAACTCTGCAGCGTTTTCTTGCATCTCTTTTGCCGTATTAACTAACTCCTGGTCAATTTTATCCAGCAGCATCGTTACTTGAGATGCGTTTTCGCAGCTATTCGCCTTGTTTTCGTCCATGTACCGTTTGACTTTAGCTGTCAGTCTTACAACTAGTTCCTCCTCTCGGTGTAATCTTTTGTTTACTATTGCTAATTTCTCCAACATTTCGATTTCTTCTCGTATCCTGGATAGTTCATCGGCTGATGCTTCAGAGTCTGTATCGTTTTGTGTTGGCATTAACCTTTCTGAATTGACTTGGCATATGTCTGTGAGTTCTTTAGTGAAGTAGTGTTCTCTCATGAGGTGTCTCTCTCTTCTTGATTTGTGTTTGGTGTGTCGTCTTGGTGGGGTGCCGCTTCCTACGCCTACTCCGCTGTCACTGTTTCCTGCTTGGCTGTCATTGACTTCGTTACACCTGCCGAGGTCTCGGAGGTAAGATTCGAGAAGGTAATTGGTGCCATGTTTCTCCATACGATTCTTGTGGGTCTGGTCTTCTAGGTGGTCAATCAGTTTTTCTTGTTCTCTGTAAATGTAGAACGGAAATTAGTTGATGTGAATGCGACTTTATCTACGTAAAGAAAAATAATAATGAAATAAGTGACGCATAACTGCATTATAGATCAGAATCCTAATTTTAATTCAATACAAGGCCGAGGTTCGGCTAAAATGAAGTGGATTTTGGTCAAGAATAGTGGCATAGCTCTCTTCTTCAAAATACTTCAATCGTCATCACTAATTATGCTCCTCTCAGATTATCAAAGCACAAAAAAAGGTTTCACTCATATTATTTCATACCTTAATTTATCAAGCTGCTGGTGTATGGTCCTGGTCTGATGATGTATGACTGAGACGAGTCTGGCTGCTGGATCCTCACTCCTGGCTCTGGGAGGGGGAGTGGCTGCCCTCAGGCCTCGTCTTCTCCGCCGTCGCGCCCCACCCCGACTTCCACCATCACTGTCTCGACCAGAGTCGTCTTCTCCACCACTTGAAACACGACGAAGGGCTAAACGAACCTGGAAAAAAGAAGAATATTGTGAGACAGAGGTAAATTTCAATTGCTTACATAATCAGGGTATTATTACCCCACTGGTAGGACACCAGTAGTAGACACAGCCTCCTCTCTGTGGGAGTTAGTGGGCCGTAATCCACCGCGCGGACCCAGTGCAGGTTGGTAGATATCACATGTCTTGGAATTCATGATTCTTCCAGTAAGTGGTACAAAAATTGGTTAGAATTTTAACCAAGTATTAACCAAAAAACAGTGTCTTAATTTGTCAATAGGTTTAGGTACAGACCTCATGCCTGGCGTCTCCCCAAGCAGCTAGCACGTGCAGCACCGGTACATCGGGTGGTAATGGTCTCTCAACTCCTCGCCACCTCTCAGCCAGCACCCATTCACCCTGCTCGCTCACTCCGCCTCCTGATGTAATAAGAAATGTTTAAACATTAAGAACTGGTCTAGGCGCCCCAAAAAAGTTGGATTTATTATGCTAACAAGCCGTTTTTCGAAATAGAAGCGTGTATTATGCAAAGGTGATAGTTGATCCGATGATGAAGTCAGAGCTAAGAGTACCTAAAGTCCTAGATTAAAAGTTAAGAATCTAAATACGTTTAATCTAAAAACCTGGATGAAACCCAAACAATCTTTTATTTACTATTTTATTTTTATATTTGCCCCAACTTTTGTCCCAACCTGTCCTTACCTTCGGGAGTGTCCTGCAAAGCCCTCACGATGTCTGCGCAAGTGGTGTGGGATCTGACTCCTCGCACCCACAGCTTCTGACCGCGCGCCAGGACTCCAACCTCCTCGTCACTGTAGTCTGATGATGACCCTTCCATGCTTATGGCCTGAAATGGATGAAAGGCTATTATTTAGCAAGAGGACACGAGTTTTCAGAAGATGAGGTAACATTGAGTACCTAGGTGATTGTGTGGTAAAAAAATTAAATCATTTTGACTAAGTACAGCACCTGTGTTGCGCAATTGTCCAATTCTTAGCAAATTGAGGGACTAAATTAAACTCTATAAATTATTGTTTGTGAGGTTGGCTTACACCAACCTGATAAAACTAATACCCAACTACTTGAGTTTGAGTTTGACATTTTTGTCGTGGTTGGGCTTTAGTTTTATAAAAAAAAAATATATATATAATTTAATATTACTTTCGCCTCAATAAAAAATAAAATATTAATTAAAACTGTCGATTCGCTCGTTTCGGGCGAGTAAATTCGTGTGAGTCACCAATAAGCCAAAAATGAACCCTAGAGAGCTCCAGACCACCAATAAACCCATTTTACGACAACTGTAAAACAAAACACAAGCGTCTATACCAACCCAGGAGTCGGCACCCACAGGTACCGTTTCCACGGAAAATTCTCGACGAACAATATAATGGCTTGGCAAACTTTTCAAACGGAACACGTAACATTGCATAAGTTTGCACAATTTTGGTGCCAGCCGGTGGCAAGTCTACAGGGGTGGGTTGCCCGGAACCTGCCCATTACCGGCTCTATTGGACGGTTTCGCATGTAATGCACTCGCAAAATGGCTGTCAATTAGTTTTCGGAAATGTATTTTACATAATAAGAGGGTAGGAGGAAATTTTCGACTGGTTTGCAAGTCTAGATGGTTTATGCTTTTTTAGGCGCTGAGAAGACGATGGAAAATTTGGAGTTGTACGGA
Organism: Eupsilia transversa; assembly: GCA_914767815.1. NCBI lineage: Eukaryota > Metazoa > Arthropoda > Insecta > Lepidoptera > Noctuidae > Eupsilia > Eupsilia transversa. The sequence goes on along the minus strand of OU611887.1, from coordinate 10,603,878 downwards.
AATCCCGGCATTTCGTCGCTCGCGTTAGATTTCCATGGGATTCCAAATTGTCCATCGTCTGCTAAGCGCCATAAACTTATGTTCAGGCCTACCTACTTAGGTAGTGTTTGTTGCAAATGCCAGCAAGGATTCTTGTAAACTTCGGAAGTTTTGTTGGCGATTGTCAATTCGATGTAGGTACCTAATCGAAATGACGTCTAGACAGAAGTTCTTTGTTTTTGTTATAGTGGTTTCAAACTTCAAATTGACATGCTAGCCAATAAAAACTGTTATTCAATACTATCTTTCTGTCTGTTCCTTGTACTGTCATGGCCTATTCATCAATATTCGCTGGACAAAACCCTCAATCTCTTACAAGCAGTTGTTGCTAATTCCTGATATAGCCATAGGTACCTACCTATATATTTAGGTACCTACTGGAATATTAAATAATGTTAGTAATAATGAGGTGTTAAGCCTCATGCAGACACGCGCGATACAATGGCGTGATGCGACTCTATTAATTTATTGGATCTCCAACAGAGGCTACACAATTTCATGCAAGTTTAAAAGAACAGGGACAAATATTCGTGTGCGCTTCCAATTATAGGACACCACATCATTCTCTTTTTTCGCCGCGCCGTTTGCACGAGGCTTTAGTGTAGAGGAATATTTAAGCTAGCAAGAAATTATAAATTAGTAATTCAATCGCCCAAAACTTACAGTACCTACCTACCTACTTATAAAAATATCATCTACCCACCCACCTCAGGTATTTCAGATATTGTAACCTAAATCACGAATAGCGTGTCAAAACAGCTTAAACCTACGAACACTAAACATTATGGCAGCAAACGAAAAAACCCATATACTTCCATATATTTCTAGGAACCTGTGGTGGTAATTTGGGTGGTGGTTCGTGACAAACTACCATTAGGGGTTTCCGCCACCCCATGCCGCCCCTGTTTCCCAACCCCATTTAGGGCGATGCCCGATGTTTTTATGTTAAATATTTTCTTATGGGGCGTCTGCATTTTTGGCGCCGCGTCGACCATGGTTTATAATGTTGGTGGAAAGGTACCTACCAACTTTACTGGTTTTCATTGTATTGACAGGTTTGTGAAAGTTGTAACTTTTGGCAATACGTGAGGGCTGTAAACTCTATTCATACGAGAAAAATAAATAACGAGGTCTGATCATCACATACAATGTGGAGACGACAATACAACAATAAATAAAAACACTGGCAATATTAATGCACAGGACTATTTAGGAAATAACAAATAAATCCTAACATTGAAATTAAAAAAGTGATTTTTTCTAACAAACTAAATAGTAGTGATTCGCCGACTATGGGTATTGCCAATCTTTGATTAGCTATAGTGACTAAAGTATTGGAGATATTTGATTGAATATTCGTATGCAGACTGGGAAAGTCATTACAGATCTTACGCAGTTTAATTTATTGTTGTAGGTATTGTCGTCTCCACCTAGTATTATATGTTCATTGACTGTTACAAACGCTCGCTAGTACTTTTTTTTTTAGCCTCTGCTGAGCAAAGGCCTCCCAAAAACCTTCCAAGCATCCTTTTCCAGGGTCACCTCGATCCAAACCTTACGATAGGTACGCGTTTCTTACTATGGATTTAAAAATAACTGGCGAAATATGGGTGGGAAACCTCTGCCGAAACCTTTGAGGTTACAGTCGTGATGTTATGTTTATGTTAGCAGTTATATCTTTAATTTTTTTACGCTGTTGTTTTATTTTAAACGTTGCTTTAAGTTAAGGAATGAATAGCGTCTGCTTAAACATATTTTTTTGACGTTTATATGACTCTTAACTTTTAGAAATGTTTTTACATAAAGTTGTAAATCGTAACTCTCTAATGCTTTTTTGCTTCACTGTAAGTCTGAGTGGTATCCTAGATTTATCTAATAGCAACTATACTCCAGTTATTTTAACATTCGACAAGTAACGGTTATCACCCTCTCGTTATTTCGATATAAACGTATTATAAACTCCGTTATTTCACGTTATGTACAAAGCAATGTAATCTATTCACCATTTACATTTAAAAATATAACTCTAAAGTGCAGTCATTTCAATATTATTACACAATAACTGTCGTTATTAAGCCGTTATTTGTCTAATGCTAAAGTAAATTGAGTATAAATTGAAAATATTACCTTTAAAGATAACTTGCCAGTTATCGTGCTACCCAGTAACTGAGTTGTGGTGGTCAGATAGGCAGTCACTCTATATATAAAATACTGGTACTCAACCGTATCCGCTTAGACTGGAGACTGACCCCAAAAATAGTAGGGAAAAGGCTAAGGCAGATTGAATGTTATCTTGCCAGTTTTATACTCGAAACTTTGAGCTCATCTGCCCGGAAACCTTCAGGCCATAGATACAAACATTTAAACATAGTTAAAGTTAATTAAAACTACAATGTTTCAACAGTATTAATACCTTGTAATAGATATATTAACACAAGTTTAGAAGTAGCCAACCGACCGAGCCGCGGTGAGCTCAGAACGCCCACTGCTATTACCTGTAACTAGTGTTGTGCTGTCTTTGTATCGATAAATGAGCATGGATTTATATTTAACACTTCTAGGAACACCAAACGCCCATAAACGTTATAACTTAAATAACAATAAAACTTCCATTGTGTCCCGGAAAGTGTTAATGCGACCTATTAAGATGACAAGATTTTTTTATTTCTATGCATCGTTTTCCGCTATTGGGATCTCAAGTTAGTCAGTGGAATTAGGACGTGGTGCGCCATGACGCACTACGCTTTTTCTAAAAAGGCTTTGCAGTCAAATTATTATTTTGATCTACCCTCAACTGTATCTACCGTGTGTCCCAGGCATAAGCAACGAATTAAGTACGAACATTTCTAATATCAAGTTATTACTTAAATTCCATCGACTTGAAAAGAAGAAATATCTATCTTGCTTTTTTGTAATATTGAATCACATTAAGCCAACTCAGTCACTTGTTTTAAAATTGACGTTTAGTTCCTAATCTTAATTACCTACCTATCAATTTTATTTATAGACATTGCCCATCACTAGTGCGCAAATTATCGGCAGTCCTTGCTTGCCGTAATAACAGAGCGAACGCCGCTCCTGCACGCAAGGACGAACTGAATTATGTTCTACACACCGACTATTAGTTGGGACAACCAATCTGCGAAGGATATCTACTAACAGTAAAGTTTACCGAACCCCGGTTCCTGAACGCCATATTTAGATGTTATGATTGAATAACTAAATTGAAAATAACTATACCTACTCCATTTATTATAACATTAGACAAATAACGGTTAACATCCTTTCGTTATTTCGATGTAAACGTATGATAAACTCCGTTATTTCACGATAATTACAAAGAAATGTAATCTATTTACCATTTACATTAAAAATATAGTTCTAAAGTGCAGTCATTTCAATAATATTGCACAATGACTGTTGTTATTTATCTAAAGCTAAAGTAAATAGAGTATAAAGTGACACTGAATGGAAAAAATCGTCAAACGCCATGACCGTTTTTACGGCAAGAAACTTGATACGTAATTGGGTGTTCCCATGTGGTTACCAATTACCTAAATTGACAACCATAATGGCTATTAATAGTTGCGTAAGGGGTGCCTTGTTTGTCAATATGCTTACTCGTGTAGGTAAGTCATCAATACAGGCATGAAAACCTTTGCTAGGCTACATGATCACAGTCAAAAGGTAGTTAGAATGAATATTTACTCATGAACAGTATTGTTTTTATCGCTAACATTTAAAATTAAAATAATTATTTCGATTTGAGCATTTTCGTCTACGTTGGGGTCGGATCGAATCGATGTATATTTATTACTACTAATTTTGTAAGGGATTTAACCTTAAAAAAATCCCATTTTGCTTTCCTAAAAATATTATTGAACACTCTAATGCGACTCTTTTTGTGAACCGCAAATAATTCCTGTTTTGGGGACCTAAATAATAAATATACTTGTGGCGGCATCTACATCGCCACATGCGAACTACGCATCAAAGATCTGACGTCACACAAAACCTGCATCGCGCTGCTAGAGTTTACCGCGCGATTAACAATATAAGACTATCTGACATCATCGTTGGGCAATTGCCCGCCAGACTCAACGCCCGTCTGGTCGGAGGATCCTCCCTTTTCTATATAGAGGATGAGTCAACTTTACACCCTGTTCCTCATACCCCTAAATACTTACTACATAGCAAGTAACTGGGAACAACTTGGATGTAGCGCTCGCCGGCTGTTGCAGCACCGTCCGGTTCATTCGCTCGGCTCGCGCGCGGTTGTTCACAGTTCGAACCTAACCTAACCCATTTGGTCGGGGTGCACTAGCTTAATTACTGCAACTCATCATCATCATCATCATTCTCCTGCCCTTATCCCAATTTATTTGGGGTCGGCGCAACATGTCTTTTTCTTCCATACTTCTCTGTTAGTCGTCATCTCGGTAGTCACCCCCTTTCTAGCCATATCATCTTTCACACAGTCCATCCATCGTTTCTTTGGTCTTCCCCTAGTCTTATAGCCATCGACATTCATACTAAAAACCTTCCTCACGACATTTTCCTCATTCCTCCGCATCACATGCCCATACCATGCCAACCGATTTCCGCACAACTTTTCAGTCACCGGTGCCACTTTCAGACTTCCTCTTATGTACTCATTTCTTATTCTATCCATTCGTGTAACCACACATCCCTCTTAGCATTCTCATCTCAGCTGCATGCAATTGCCTTTCATTCATCCCTTTTGTGGCCCAACATTCTGATCCATACAGGACAGCAGGTCTAACCATTGTTTTATATATCTTCCCCTTAAGTTTAAGGGAAATGCGGGAGTCGCAGATTGTTCCCGTGACCTGCCGCCATTTCATCCATCCGGTGTTAATCCTGTGCTTAACCGTCCGATCTACTTCGCCATCGCTTTGCACGAGCGAACCGAGATACCGAAAGTCGGAGCAGATTGGGAGAAGCGCGCCATCCAGCGCTATGGATCCGGAAGTGGAGAGAAAACCCAAAAGCAACATGAGCTTAATTACTGCAACTAACTGTGAGAAAAAGCCAGAAAGTTAAAGAGGCTCAATAATTTAAAGAAATGTGCATCATTAAAAGATCAGTTAAATATTTCGTATCTTTTAAGCTTGATGATCTTTGTAACCGTATTGTTCGCAACAAAATAAGTATTGTAAACAAAGGAACATGAGTTTATAATCTTCATGGGTAAATGCACAATTTGTGAATTCGGTAGCAGATGTATCCTGTGTATAGGTACCCAAGTACCTACTTTCAAAGGCTCACTACATACAAAAGCGTGTTTATTACATAGATTACCGCTTATGTGACCTATATGTCAATAATGCAAAATTGGATAATAAAAAAAATATACGTGAAGAAAATATCTAAACCTTCTTTTATGGAAAAAAATAATTGAAGTGGTTTCGTATTGCTGCGTACGTTTATACCGCGGATTACCCAGTTGTTTTTTGCTTCTAAAAATACGTATTTACCACACTACCTTCTGCTTGAAATATTCCTTTTTCGAGAACCCGTAACAATTTAAGTAAATTACCTGTTAGGTGGCACGAGCCAATATTATCTGCTGCTAATAAACTTCCAAGAACTGGAACGATTTAGGAGATAACTACGTAACTGATTGGTTAGGCAGCTTTTATTTCTTTTAAGGTAGGTATCTGTTGTTTAGTGTGTCTGCCTAATTCTTTTGCTTCTGTCTGTTCCAATTATGAAATTATTGTTTAGAATGCTCGCAAGATAAGTCTGTGCGCGGCTGAAATCGGAACTAATAAGTACACCGCCGTCCTGCCGTTTATGTAAGGTTACATTAAGAATAGAATTATTATTAATATAAGATTATTTATTAATATAGATTTAATATTTTAAATATTACAGTATAAAATTAAACACGCCAGCATCTCCAGTCGCGCGCAGATTTATCTTGCGCGCACTCTAGGTATTTTTTCCATTATTTTATACCTAAACCTACCATTGATTCCTGAATGGCCGTTTTAAGGGCAAACAGACGAGAGTTTTGTTTTTTTTTACATAAAACATGCAGGCACTTATGAATTGTCAAGGTGAAAACAGTCAGAAAGATGAAGCTAGTTTAGCTTCCCGATTCTACCACCATACCAACCTCTGTCTGAGGCGAAGCAGCATCGCCGAGTTCCGATTTGAAGGCCAAAGAAAGGTATAATAGAAATAAGATAATATATCTATGAGGTAAATGATCTAAGTTTTCATAATTCTTCCATTTTTATATTTTTCGAAATTAATTAATGATTTCGCAAAATCATAAAAACGCGCAGTTTTACGATCGATTCAAATCCATTAAAATAATTGGTATTGCTTGTTCAAACAAGCTTTTATACATTTTTATTTTTATATGTTTTTTGCTGTCTATTAAGTAAATTAAGTTATTAACGAATATGCTTTTAATACTGGTTAAATAAAATATAAAATTAATTTGAGATCAAACTACTAGACGGACCGCCAGCAGTGTTTCAAGATTAGGAATTTCCATATCGGTCTACGTTCCATGCAAGCTAATTCCGTGTAATTTCAGTTTATTATTGATTAGAAACAAAACTATAAAAAACTATTAAGTAGGTACCGAACCTAGATAGCCATTGATATTGATATGCTTAAATATACATAAGAATATATCTCTCAGTTCTATGTCCGATACTTGCAAGTGCACCCAAGAATAGATTTTTCTACAAAAACGATTAAAAATCACAACATTACACATCTACCAAGAAATTATTATAAACCAGCAAAAAGTAGGTAATTGTCAATTTCATTAAATGAAACGCATCAAATATTTTCCCAAAATAAACCTGTCATAGTAATGTGACACGACACTTCTTTACCGATATCGACCTTTTCCCACGAATTCTCATTACATCGTCATTAGGGCCTTATCTCACCTCCCAACTGTACTTAACCGCTTTGATACAAAGATATAAGGAAGTCGCAGCATTGTGTACTAAACTGACTCCCATCCGTCTAGCGATCACTTACAAAAAGGTGGCGCGTTGGGCCTCTAAATGAGGGGAGATTTTGCCTTAAGAAATGATGCGGGTAAGTGAAAAGTCTTACGCATTTGTTACATTTGATATGGTTGGCAGGGTTCCGGAGCAGCTTCAGAACGGCTACGGAGTAGACCCCAAAAGTCTGTCCTACGATATGTCTCAGAAATAAGTGCCAAAATATTTTTTGTTCCCAAAGAGAATAATTACCAGAGAAAACAGAGAGAGAGTGCTTTGTTCAGAACTTTACATTTAAAAATTTACCTATACTGAAGCAACTATATACATAAATTGTGCTACACAAAAAATGTAGGTACCTATACAATACAAATCTTAGCAGATTATATTTCACTATAAAGATAATGACAAGCCCCAATGAAATTTAACTTCCAAAATAATAGTTGTATTTTGCAGTACACTGTTATTTAACACTACAACTGCCTTCAAGTAAGCCGCTACTTATCTAAACGCTACCTCGGTACAACCGCTTGCTTCACAGCCCAACACTCCCATCAATCAACAGATGACTTCGTTTTTCGTAGACATAACGTTCATCGATACCATGTTTCACTTCCCTATCTGTATTGTGAACTATATTACTAAGAAGTGACTGCCGAGACTACCTCGGGAGGAATAATCGACCCTTCTAATTTACAGTGTGGTTGAGAAGCTGCTGTTTTATATATATTTTTTTTTCACTTAAGTAATTAATTTGTGAGATAAAATTCACGTTTTTGGATGTATTGATGATGCGTTTAAGGGTTAGGTTGAGGACTTTACTAAGTGATTATTGCTAAGGTTTAGTTGAGTTAATAACTCCCCAAAATCCCAAAAATATCCACGAGACTCATTAAAAACTCTTAGTATAACCCACTTATTATTATATATTATAGGGAAAGACCCCCCTTTTCTCAATACCACTCCCTGTTTACTGCTGTTTGTTGCCAATCCTTATGAAAAAAATCGAGTTCGTCCCTCCATCTCCTCCTCCGTTTGCAGTAGCGAACGGTAACGCAGAGAGTTTAGAGGTGAGAGACCCAATGTCTTGCTATTTTAGCCATTAGCTCCTCCGGCATGCGACAGATGTAGCCAGTTCCATTTAAGGTGAAAGTGTCCATTTAAGGTAAAGTTGCAAAAAACGTAAGAAAGAATTTAGCGGGCTACCTTAGCGCAGCCCTCTTAAATATTGCAGCCGTGTGACCTACATCAGCAATTTGCGTTTTGAAACGCAAAATCGAGTTCCTTTTAACAATCAGTGAGTTTTGACTCCTAGGATATCTCACTTGAATACCCCACGTCGACTGTTGCTGAAAACCAGCGCTGGGGCTCTGTCTCGCATAGGGTCGCAGCATTATGCTGAGCGTATTTTCCCCCTGTTGTTTTCGTGTACTTGTTTTTTCATTGCGTCATGTTTGCAACAAATAAACGTATTTTTTTTCTTTCTTTTCTTTTACTTGCTTATTTTAATCATTTCTTTTCGATTAAGTTATTTTATGAGCCTAAATTGCATACCTACCTACCCGCTATTAATCTGCTACTCCTGTACAAAATGTTATCCTCGTCTGTCGTTAAAAAAATAGATAACATCTTAGGTAGTTAGATATCGTTAATTAAATAATTATACGTAATTGCATCCTCCATAAATCATCGTAAAACTACAAAATATGCTTATTTTTAAATATTTTATTGGTTTCGTGTTTAATTAAAACATTTAGTCGATTTTATGGGAAAATCTGGTTTTGCTAATTTTATTTCATATTCGATCTTATTAAAAAATCTCTAGAAAAATCTAAACATAGACCACCTTTGTGCATTATCTAGTTTGTATAGAGTCCGCGCCACCACTTAAGTCCGGCGGAAAAGTAGTGGAACTACATTTTTTATAATGCAATTTGATGCAATGACATAGACACTAGCGCCGCGTGTATCGGACTTGAGTGGCGGCACCATACTAGGTACTATAGAGGCTGTAACCTGACTTAGTGCGAATTTCACTAATGAAACTGAACGCGATCAGCACATCTAAATTGAGTTCAAGAGCTGTCAGTATCAATATTCCATAGAAAATAATGACACTGACAGCTCTAGAACGTGGTTTACGTGCTGATCGCGTTCAGTTTCATTGGTGAAATTCGCCCTTATTATTAGCATGCAACCTCCGCTAGTTAAGTTGACGGAATGAATACAAGCAAGACATACATTTAATTTAACATAACATAATCAAATCACGTCTATCTCCCCGAAGTTGGGCAGAAATGTACCCACGTTTCTCCAGTTATATTAAATGCCCATTTTGGGGGGCGAACCTGTTCCCGTTAACAAATCCAGACTCCGGGCTGCTACTGAGAAATTCCTGATGGAAAAAAAACCAATAACACTTTTCCCGACCTGGGAATCAAACTCATGCCGTCCTGTTCAGCAGTTGCGCTTATAACCACTAGACACACGATGCAGAACGATGCAGTTATCTAATAATTGAACTATAAAACCTGAGAACAAATCTTACGATCAAGTAAACTATTATAGTACCTAGCACATTTCCGGGCGGTCGACACCATGCAAAAACCGAGACAATAACCATCCGTTAGCAGTAACGTTAGATCATCTGTTACATATGGATTACAGGAGCCTAACCGACGATTAGCGTTGAATAGGGTAACAATCGGTTCGTGAGTAACTGTAACATCTGTTCTGAGTGGTGCAATTCATAAGAAAAAGCGAGTTAACTTTATGCAGGGTTTACTCTTAAATGGCTGTACTTATTTGCGTATATAATACCAGTTTATTATTGTCCCACTGCAAGGCAAAGGCCTCTTCTGATACAGAGAAGGCACATTCGAATTCGGGCAAGCTCATAAGCTATCCGAATATCAAAAAATATTTGGCCTAGGTCTTAAGGCGGAGGATTATAAGGATACCTACCTAAAGTATCGACTTGTGTTTTTTCTGGGTATTTTTTAAAATGCAGATTTTCTCATCTTTTCCTAGATAGATACATATCTCAGTTTAATTATTGTCACTAAGAGTTATTGTTTGTTTGTTTCCTTGACCAGTGAAAAACTATGCAAATCTGACCTTCAGGCAGCACAGAGCCAGGTCAAGAAAATACCGCTGTTTAAAAAAAATACATTCAACTGTAAAATCGCTTTTCCTTTATAACTTGGACCCAAAGAATAAGATATTTCTCCATCGGAAGACAATATGTGAGGAAGTTCAACCATATAAAGATAATATGCTACACGCGGTCGCACGGATTGTCAATACACTAAATTGTATGACATTTGCATATTTAATGACACTGACAATGCTATAATTGTGGGATTAACTAAGAAACTATCAGTATTCACTTGTGAAGTGCTTTTATAGCAATAAGTAAAGCATCTGCCGCTACTGCTGAGCATGAGGTCATGGGTTCGATTCCCAGGTCGAGCAAAGTGGTATTGGAATTTTTAATGAATGGCTAATGGCCACTCGCCTACTATTATTACATGGGATTTAATCATAACTGGCGAAATGTGGGTGTACCAATTATGGGTACACCTCTGCCTAACACTTCGGGGGAACTGGGCGTGATGTTATGTTGAAGTCAAAAAGAAAAAATGTCGGCTTTGTATAGTATTGACTGTGCTTGTAGCTAAACGTCGCACGGGTCGATGGAAAGTTCAGCGACGCTTGCCGCGGTGGGTTTGTGGATGGGTGACCATCCATTACATATCGAAACCCCTCCGTGCCAGCCGGTTTTTTATAATTTACGGCTGCTTTCTTTAAATAATATTGTGGGCAACAGATTCAATCAATCTGCCCAGCCTTTTCCTATGTTGGGGTCGGTTTACAGTCTAACCGGATGCAGCTGAGTACTAGTATTTTACACGGAGCGACTGCCTATCTGACCTCCACAACCCAGTTACTGGGTACCATGAGCCAACAAATTATTTGACAAAAGGTTTGCCATGCAACGTAGAACAATGCGTCGGTAATTAATAACTTACATTCACAATGTAATCTTTTTTCACATTCTTAGTACTTACATGTTTTATTTTAATTACGTCGCATTATCTCTGACCCATTAAGGTGGATACTGACCGGTGTTCTGGGCCGTAATGTACCATTCGCAGCGAGCATGTTAGCGGGCGGATTACTCGAAACAAGCTACAAGAGTGCTCGTTTCCACGTACTGACTTCACGAATGCTCGCTGTGTAACATATTACATTACGCCCCGTAACACCGGTCAGAACCCACCTTTAGAGTAACGAGTAAATTAATTAACATTAACTTTACTAATTCAATTAAGTAAATTGCGAATGGAATTAAAATGTATGCTTGTTCGAAACTATTCATGTTTAGAGTCTGTTTTACACTGAGGAGTTCGTGGCCAAGTAATAACAGCCGCACGGGTCGATCCATCAGGTTAAGCTACGCTTGCCGGGGTTGGTCTGTGGATGGGTGACCATCGTTACATACCGAGACTCCTCCGTGCTTCGGAAAGCACGTTAAGCCGTTGGTCCCGGCTGTCATTTGTGACATCTTTGACAGTCGTTAAGAGTCGTCAGAAACTCGAAAGTCTGACAACCAGTCTAAGTCAGACCAAGGGGTATCGTATTACCCAGTTTCTGGGTTGTGGAGGTCAGATAGGCAGTCGCTCCATGTAAAATACTGGTATTCAGCTGCATCCGGTTAGACTGGAAGCCGACCCCAACATGGTTGGCTAAGTTAAAAAGGCTAGGCAGAATGAATGAATGAGTCTGTTTTACACTATCCGTGGAGAAGCAAACCCAATCCTAACCCAAGCATTCAGTATTTTAGTTTGGAACTTACATACATTTTCTACGAGCTACCTAATCAAAAAGAAGAGGGTACGAATGACTGCAGGCTAGCATGCGCGATTCAGCTCAGAGTATACGCGATTCAGCGTTACCAGCCGATTGAAGCCGAGAATACCCGATTCAGTGCCTAAAAAATTTTGCACGGAAAAAATGAAACATAATTTGCTAGAAAAGTTAACCAGAACTGAAACAGGCCCTTAATATCATTTACATTACAATCTTCTTCAGTCTTCTGTCACCTTCTCTCCTTAGTTGAAAGAGACCGCAATGAGCTGAGGCATCAGGAAATTCACGGGTATATTCAAAACTCCTGTGAATTCTCCCAGTGCCAAGGCCCAACGCGGTCATGTCTTCTTTACTTCTGACTTCTGGACAACTTGTTTCTTCACTCCAAAATTAGCTTCTAGATTGGGCTGTAAAGCTTCGGTCTCCATCGGAGCCCTAAAAATTGCCAAATAGGCTAATAGCCTCTTCTAGTGGCACTGGAAAAATACGTCCTGCCACCTTGGGTTGTCAACTCCATTGCCCACAGAATTAGACAGAGCGTATAATACAAGGTATTTTTTTAATATCTTCAACTGGCTTATTATGAATAGTTTTTCCATAATATTTTTTTTGGTTTCATTTTTCATACCAAAAAAAATCGACAAAGTCGCGATTATTAATGTAAAACACCCTTACGTGAAGTATGACAAAGTCGCATTTTTTAAGCTTTAAATATAAATGATTGGTTTGAATGAAAGTGATTTACTTTTACTTATCAATGAAACTTAGATACCTACACACATCGAAACTACACATTTTTGGACCTCATATTCTAGGAATTTTTGTATTCTTTTTACAATATTATAATAGGTACTAAAATTATGGGATACTTATAAAAAAACACGTTATAAGTATCCATATTTACACAATTCGGACCTATTTTGATGATTTAGATTTAGATTTTAGATCTATTTAGATAGACCTATTTATTTAGACCTATTTAGATATCGAACAATTGTTAATTTTCTAATTTCGGATAGAGAAATGAGTCCATGTCGAGTATTCCTGTATGTATAGGTATTCAGTACCTATAGTTGGTGTATTTTCTTCTGAAGCGGTTTCAGTAAATTGAATTTTTAGAACCTACTAAAATGTCTGTCCGTGTCAATTTCGGCTAACAGTTACGGTTATTCAGTGGGTAACCGCAAATTTCCGTATCATCCGCTGAGAGCACAATTGGAACACCGATATTTTCCGCCATTTTTGAGATCGTCTAAACTGTCATGGCCGCGGTTGGTTGACATCGATGGGATCTGTGATGCTCCATTAGAATATAGTGAAGTGAATTTAACCCAATTATGGAACAAGTATCGGTAAACTACTGCTTCAATATTTTCCATTATATTTTCTTGGCGATTTCATTGCCATTCATCATGGCATGGCAAAAATGTACGTATGAAACAGATGTTACAATTGCACATCATTGGTTCAAAGTGACGTCGCAGCAATTTGCGCGACAGCCGGTCTATTCTGTAACAAACTCACCGTGAAAACTTAGGTGAAGTGAACTTGATGTTGTGAGCTGTCATTTCACCTGATGCTAGGGATTGACACTATTGACAACTCACTTCAGTTTTCACGGTGAGATTTTTACAGAATAATTCGGCAGGTCGTCGTTTCGATTCTCGAATAGGTCAAATAATAGAAGAAACTCAGTGTGGGCAATAGGTTTTCATTTTCCAAATTATGAAAGTTTCACAAGGTTGGTTATGTAATCAGAATGCAATGTACGGTCAGCAACAAAAGTCGATTAACACTTCTTTTTATCTTAATTATTGAGAAAAACAATCATATGAAAACCGACATGATGTAAAGAGTATTAAATCGTAGCATGAAATTTTAACATGAAATGCTGAAAAGCAATGCATCGAATCATTTTGTGTCAAGTGTTGTTAATCTTTTGTTGCTCACTGTACAATGTACACTTAATATGTAGTTGTAGGTGTACTCATTGTTGAAGAGGTTTATAATAAATAAATAAATTACCCCTCAATAACTCTGTGATGGTGGAGCTCATTCTAACTATTATTATTTTCAGTCAACGTTCGGATTTTTTATTTAATTCCTCTCAAATGTAACTGAAATACGCATATTTCAAAGATGCTTACCTCATACGTAACTGCTTAATGTCCTGTTATGATCTGTAACAAAAGAAATAACTTATCAGAAACCGTTTTTTTTTTACAAACGCTATCAGCTGCACCCGACAACGACTTATTCTGCAAAAAATCTCACCATGGTGAAGTGAGCTGTCAATAGTTCTTAATAATATATTAATAATAATATCTTGTTTGTTCTTTGGAATGCGCTACCTCTGAACATCAGAATGGCAACCAGTCGGTTATCTTTCAAAGTGAAGGCTCGTGAACACATTTGTAAGAAGTTGGCAGAATCATTGCAGCGCTAATTTGCTGGATTTGTTTTCTCCTCTACCTATCGTTATGTCTCCTGACTTTATTCTGATTGTTATGTATGTATGTATCTATGTATTTATTCTTTTTCAAGTTAGTTATCCCTTATGTTGCACCGGCCATGCTCTGTCTCTGCATCACCCTTTGTCTGGTAGAAAATGCCTCAGGCAGTCTTCCTTTGTACAGTGTTTTTTTTACTTCTACAATAAGCTAAATAATAATATCAATCCCACGCATCAGGTGGAAAGACAGCACATTTCAAACTCACTTCACATAAGTTTTCACTGTGTGAGAATGTTACAGAATAGACATGTAAGTGTGACTAAATTGAAAGGCTAGAATTTGAATCTTTTATGATAAAACTCCTTCAAAACAAACATCGACCAACATTCTCTGCACAGCAGCAATTATTTTCAAATAACCGTATTTACCTCTCAAAGTACCGCGTTATCAATATAATTTATGAGTTTCTCACATAAATATGTATGAGACACGTTTACAAAGTCATTAGTGTCAAATTAAATCTAAGTACTCGTTTGTATATCTTGAACTATTCATATTTGTATAATAGTGTTTTGACTTTGCTGTATAATTTCTTGTAAAGGACAGAGCGGGGGAAAGAAGACTATATTGGGAGGATCATTATCCTAGTTTATGTAGTTGCAATGTAGTTTCTTGCCCGCTTTCCCCTTAAAAACCTATACTATACTTTGAAATGGGCAACTAGCTTCATCTTTCTGTCTGACCGTCTCCTTGGCAATTCAACAGTGCCTGACAACGGTTTAATTGAAATAAATGCTTTGAGTTACACTTTGAGAGGGGAGCCTGCTAGTGGATCAGATAGCAATTAAAACAAAAGAATAACCAGCAGGGGATCCGATGAGGGGATCAGACCGGAATAAATCGTATTTTCGAACGATAATCAGTCATTAATCTTAATTTAAAATTATTTTACAATTGCGGTTTCTAATAAAAGATTTTCAAGCGCAAGTGACATTTCAAGACTGAGCAGAAAACTATTGAAAATCGGAGCATTCAGATGATTAAATCTGCTGATAGATCTCATGTACCCAAGATGCTCTTTAGCAGTGGCCCTGTGGAAACAGCTGCGACTTACGAGTTGTAGGTCGTCGCTTCAAACCCAGGCAGGCTGTTTAGCATAAGGATAGCATAATCAGCCTATCATGTCCCCACTGCTGTGGCGTCACTTTATGAAATTATTTCATCACCACTGCTCTCAAAACGGTAAAGGAAATATCGTGAGGAAACAGACATTAAAAACCAATAATTCGAAGACATGTTACATACACCAACCCGCATTGGGCCCGCGTGGTGGACTACATCCCGTACTATGTTCAGTTTTGAAATATAATAGGCCTCCAATTAACGGGTGTGAGAGTTTTTAAAGCTTTGAACTTTTAATAGGAAGTTAAATACGTTCAAACGAGACCTCACTTTTCTTACGTAAATCAACCTCCATTTTCATGAAAGTAGATACGAACTACGGTCAAATTCAAACTAGGCTGAGAATCAGCTCTTTTCGAACGTCATCGTTAAAGTCAGTCCCCCAAAACGCCCACCCTTCACCACTTCTTAGTGCTTTAGCTGGGAAGAAGTGGCGCAACAAACTCCGCAGCAGCACAGCTATCTGCTCAGTTAGAAAAAAATTGATTCTATTATTAGCATGAGCTTTATGTCAGCTAGCACACGCCAATATACCAACCAAAAACATCGAGAGCTATACTCAAGGTATCTAAATAAACATAGTAGTTACATGAAAGCACCCTCTTATAAAATTCATGCGTCACTGTGCCATCAAATTAATGTAAGAGGGGGGGGGGGTGAAGGTGGGGTAGTGGTTCATTGTGTAAGGGCGCTATTGTATAGAATGACTAATGACGTAGGCAAAATATTGTGTTTTCTTTTATTTTTCGGTTTGACATGTGGGAGAATGAAGGTGATAGATAACCTCGGTAGGTGACCATAAAGTGTAAACTTTAAACTTCAATCAAGTAAAGTACCTAATGGAATTTAAGTTACTTTAGGTTAACAGTAACTTACATTAATTACCATAGTCGTCAGAAACAGTAAAGGCTCAAACAGACGCGACACCGGTAGAACAATTTCCGTGAAGTTTTTATAGAAATTGTTCCACCAGAGTCGCATCGCACCTGTCTGTGGGAGCCTTAATAGTCACCGTAGTCGAAATCGGCAAGGGATGTATTATTATATGGTAAATAACCATTATTTATAAGCAGGTATATGGAGCCCCGCAAACTGAAAAGCTAAACTAAAAGGCTGAAAATGTACTGAACCGCACTTATCAAAAAAAAAATCAGAGCGGTTAGGGGTAGTGCTCAGGTGCAGTTCGGAAAAGTGCTGTTGAAATCAGTGCTCTGAGAGTGGAATACCACGATATTATGACTTTTATGGAACACGTTTTTGTAAGACTCAAAATTTTATAAACACTTCACAAAGTGATATTATTAGACACATACCATCGCGCCTGTTTTAACCGAAGGGTAAGGCAGATGTGTACCTATAGTACTCCCTCCTACAGCCATAAATAATTCGATCAATTAATTCTAGATTGATAATTTTGCACTAGGAACTATAGCCGAAATAGCTCAGTTGGGAGAGCGTTAGACTGAAGATCTAAAGGTCCCTGGTTCAATCCCTGGTTTCGGCAAAACATTATTTTTGTGATTACACGCTGATAGGTTTATCACAACTTCTGATGTAATTTGTTTACAATAAGTTTCACGCGTCAATTGTTCATTTGTTTCATCTTTACTTTAAACAGCCCTATTTGCAATCCAAATCGAAATTCAAATAAAATCTTGGATGAGTTACTCCTTGGTTGCCATGTTGAAGTAAAAAAGTTCGTTCCATTTTTAAATAACACGACAGATATGAGTTTTCATAGTAATTTATTTGGCTGATAATTATGACAGATACGGATTTTGTATTTTACCAGTACAGCAATTTGGATTTATCCCGATGAAGGTTGTTAAAATAATGCTCGAAATTCCAAAAATGGTTGAGAAAAAACATTTGTCTATTCTTCGTAGAGAACCTAAAGTGCTACAAAGATCTTTTTGCGCTTTGATGACATTGACAGTAAAAAAAAGTAAGATGGCGGCGTTAGTTCCGATTTTGGCCACGTGCCAAAATATTCTAGAACAAATAAACAGATAGAAGTGGTATGTGTGTAGTATTACCATGCTAGGTACCTCTCGAAAAGGTCGATGGTTTCAATGGTTCCAAAAGCATAAGCTTGAATTCAAATGAAAGGAAATTATTTATGGATTAATAAGAAAACCTTTCACGTTTCCATACAATTCATCCAATACTATTATCAGCTATAAAATATTCATACACGCGCATTGTCTGGGAAGCAATTACTTATTAAAATTCCTTTACCAAATCGAAACTCAACCTTATAACCTAACGATAAAGTCCATTTTTGCCAAGCATAGTCGTATGTAGAGGGTTTGTTGTCACCGTGTTACCATGGAAACTGACGATAAAAAAACATGGTATGAATCGGCTAGTCGCTATGTTTATTCTGCTTTGAATTTCAGTGCTTTTTTTAAGGTTTTCCAACTAGTTGACAAGTCTGATGGTTGATAAACAAATTTTAATGGGTTATTCTTGAATGGAAATATACTTAGTTGGTATAGAACTTCCGCTTCCGTTGCCTACTTCGAAGATATATGAAATACTCAATACTGTCGCCTGATTTTTCAGTTTACGCCTTCATGTTGGTTAAGTATTTTTGACTAGTAATTTTAATGAGATCAGCATTACATCACGCCTATATTTCCCCGAAGGGTTAGGCAGAGAATAATAATAATCAGATTATCCAAAAAAAATGGCCATAGAAATGCAAACGGTCTAGCAAGCTAAAAGATCATGATTTTAATTCCAAGCTCGGGTAAAATGCTAAATTCGGATTTTAGTATCAATTTTCACGCCTCCCCTATAAGACCTAGGTCAAATATTTTTTGCTATTCGGATAGCTCAAGACCTAAAGAGGTGCCATAATGAATATGAATTAAAAATCTAAAAAATATATGTATATAAATCCGTGAAATTCCGCGGGTTAAAGCGAGTGTAAACACATTATAGTTTAGGTTTCATTTTCATCCGATTAGGTAGGTAAAATACACCTATAACCAACAGTACAAAAAGTTACATAGCATACATCTCTGCCTGCCCCTTTAAGTAATGTAGGCGTGATTTTCGTTACATTTTTCCGTCAATCATTCTACAAGCTTTTCAACTAAACATACAAATAAAAAACCTCGCGTGTTCGAAATCACAGGAAGTAGTGACCACCCCCTTAACACCATCGGGTGACTTTATAGGTCACCCATCGCCCCCAAACATTGTTGCCTTATTAAAAAAACATTTGACGTGATTTAGGTTAATTTATTTTTATGGCAACACCGTTAACCTTTGCTTGACATTAGTGATAATGTATTTGAAAAAATAATTGAAAAAAAAATGTGAAGTAAATGGGTTTTTTACACGATGCCTGATTTTGATGGCCATCGGTATATTTATACAGTACACAAGTCCATTAAAGTTGTTAGTGGGCCTTCAATTGATAATGTATAGAAAAGTTCATGTTATGAAAATAAAATAAAATAACACAATTGGTAAGGGTAAGCAGGCTTTACTTTGTGTAATTTATATCATCAGCACTGCACCCCATCATCACCCCCCTTATGACCTAGGCCAATTATTTTATGATATTCGGATAGCTCATGACCTGAAGAGGTGCCATAAATAATTTGAATTAAAAATCGAAAAAAAAAATACAAATCCGCGTAAAGTAGTAAACTCATAAATAATTATAAACAAACTTACCTATTTATAATAACTAAACTAACTTGTATGGATTAAATAATTTAACTTAATTAAGTACCTATTATGCATTTTTTGCTGGAACATCATTCCATACTGTATCTGGAGGAGGCTGTTAGCTGCGCTACAGCTTATACTTTTGCAGCTATCATCGTTTTACTTGTTGAACTTAGTCTTGTGTTATTGTTCCGTAATAAACCTTTCTTTTTTAAGTGTGTTTTTCAATTATTCGGGTGCATGCTGGCAGTGGGATCGTTACAGACGGTATATTATGCAACTTGCATAATATGTGTACCTAACCGTTACTCGCGTGTGTCGGGAGGGTAATTCTTTTCATTGCATATAGGGTGGGTGTTATTACTGTGGGAACTTTTAACGGTTCTATTTTACTCTGAGAAATGTATATTTTTATGCTTTTTCTGATCAGAAGGGCAATATATAGGGCAGGTATATGGCGACTAATTGTGTCAAGAGGATTAAAAGCAGCGTAGAGTAGCGTAAAGTCTGGTAATCAATGGACTACCAACTTAAATTTCCTTTAAGTCAATTTATTTTTTGTTGTCTAGGTTGACATTTGTGACTTATAACATCGCCTTGGATGAGTAATGGTGTTACACCTAAAATAACATAAATTATAATAAATAAGTACCTACCTATACCTATTCAAATCTATTCATTTAATCTAATCTATTGAGTTTTGATGGCTACAACACGGAAAATTGACGCAATGGGTCGAATTGATTAACAATTTATTTTTCTTGACCTTAATTAACAAAAAAATGTGATGATTTCAATTATTGCAAAATTTACTCTACAAAAAGAGAATTCTGCCGAAACCAGGGATTGAACCAGGGACCTTTAGATCTTCAGTCTAACGCTCTCCCAACTGAGCTATTTCGGCTGTGAGTACAAAGCTAAAATGATAGATCAATAGGTAGGTAATTATTTATAGAAAAAAATAACAATATTAAATCCAGTTTATTTTTCTGTGTCTATCTGCATTCATATTGATAAGCTATCGCTGAGGTTATAGTAACATAATTAAATAAGTATATTTTCAGGCAAAAATATGTCTCAATATTTTATTTTATTTCGTATTAGCACAGTATAAATAAGTAACAGTAAGTATTGTGTTTCGGGAGTGACCTTGAAATAATTACCTACGGCCGCTCGGTAGATAAACTTTCCCCGTCCGTACGTAAAGGCTCGTACACACTGGCGCGATATCGCGCCGGTCTGCACGAGCCGTAACTGCCGAGCACTCAAGACTGTGTCCACTGGTATACCTACATTGAGATCATCGAAGCGCGTCGTTTCGGCCGTTTCATATGAACACATAATACTGTTACTTATTTATACTGTGGTATTAGCGACCCGCTACTGCTTCACACGGTTTTTACGACTTGACAAAACATAATTATGGAGATTTTTTTTATTATATTATGTAAGTTTGATTTTTATGTATTTTGCACATAAACCTTCCAGGATACATTCTCTTAATGATCGTATTAACGTTGATTTATTCCGTTCTGATACCATACAACTTGTTTCAACTCATATTTATTTTCTATTCTAAAGTCATGCAATTTTTTTATTTTTTTATTCCGAACGGACTTGGACGAAACGGACGCCTCTCATCTTTTGTGTTTATACAGGGTGTAATTTTAATCACCGTTTTCCTCTTAAGGGGTCATTGTACTCATCATTATGAACAACTTTTACTATGAGACCAAACCTGAAATCGTGAAAAAAAAATCAGCTGTTCCCTACATTTATGTTCGCATACCTCGTCAAAATGTAGGGAACATCTGATTTTATTTTCACGATTTCAGGTTTGGTCCCATAGTAAAAGTTGTTCATAATGATGAGTAGAATGACCCCTTAAGAGGAAAACGGTGATTAAAATTACACCCGGTACAATAAAAATATACCAACTGACTCTCTATACGCCAAAATAAGCAATTTATTTCACAAGAAAAAAGATGTTTCTCAAAATATTTATGTATAAATTGTGTTAAAATTAAAACGGGTAATAAATACAGTGATTCACACTTTCATGTTAATATTTTGACAATAAGGACGACTTCATTTCCAACCAGTAAGGTTGATTTTCCCCAGGAACAGCCCACAGTTTGGATTTGTGCCCGGTTGATGGTAATAGGGTCGCCCAGGCGAAATGTGGGCATACTACAGGCACACCTCTACCTAACCCTTCGGGGAAAATAGGCGGAATATTGTAATAAAGTTATAAAAAACAAATAAAGTTTTACACCTGCAAATTATCTTGCATGTGATAATACCTTCGGAATTAACACCATAAAATCGGACCGTAAAAATAAAACTTTAACTGTAACAAAGTATTAAAGGTAAGGTTCCTTTATTACTGTGTAGTAAATTATAATGCCACTGTTTATGATAATACCAGAGATATTTCTAGATCCCATGAACTCATCACAACAGCAAAGGAACACAGTCATCCTGAAAGTTTAATCTGTGAACTTCGTTCCACAAAACATATTGAATGTATGTGTGTGTGGTGACGTGTGTGTTGTTATTCATGTTGTTTTTGAACATGTTGTTGTGTTGAATGCTAAAATTATTTGAACTGCATTTTACTGTACCTATATGATCAATAGGAATCCAACATAACAGGGATCCCACGTTCACTTGCTTTTATAGTTCACTAGAGGCCTCATCATCATCAAAGTCAAAGTAAAATTATTTATTTGAAACAGGCACATAAAAACAAGTTTTTTTTTCTGCATCTGTCGCCCCTTCCGAGTTCGTTTCTTATGGAGAAGAATGGGCAAGAAATGGGCAGAAAAAGAGTTATTTATGTAAAAAGAATTAGAAATGAAGCAATGACAGATAAATAATTAGGTAATACACAGAAGACAGAAGCCCGAAGGTCTGACAACCAGTCTTACAAGGGGTATCGTATTATCCACTTACTGGGTTGTGGAAGCAGTCGATCCATGTAAAATACTGGTATTCAGCTGCACCCAGTTAGACTGGAAGCCGACCCCAACATAGTTGGGAAAAGGCTAGGCAGATTGATTGGGATAGCGTTAACTACAGGTTGATTTGACATTAAAGTTGCATTGATAAAGAGCCATTTTGATTAAATTGAACCCTATCAAAAGGGAATATAATAGTATAAGGATGATAACTTCCTACTTACTGCACCAATCAAACATCCCTACATAAGTTTAAGTGGCTTCATAGCGGTAAATGGTATATTTAATTTAGATACGAACAACCTGTCTATAAGTTCCAATCAGATTATTAAAGTATTTAATGAAGTCTGTGAACCGTTAGATGCAATTAGTAGCAAGTTGCAAGTACGGGAAATATATTATAAGCGTAAAACATCCGGTGTAAGGCACCTGACCAACCGACGACGAGAAAGAAAGGCACAAATCCATACTCTAGGCTGCTACTGAGAAATTCCTGATGGATAAACCCAATAACACTTTGCCTAACCTGGGAATCGAACCCAAGACCTTATGTTCAGAAGTAGCGCTTACTACCACTACACCAACTAGGCAGATTTCATCATTTGTGTAGTTTTTCTTTCCGTCTAATCTGCGTTCGCGATTTAGTTTCCAAACATGTAAACAAATACGAGTTTTTGAGAAAGTTAACTTTTATACCATCAAATAAAGTTCAGTTTGCGCTGCAACTTCAAAAGATTAATACGCGCCATAGAATTCAATGACGACTAGAAGTCGTATCTAGTTGTCGACATAGCAGTCACATCCTTGATCTAATAGCGAATAGTCGCTGAGATCTACTTTGTAGGACCGCCATCGGTGCACAGAAATATATTGATAGTATTTATTTCAACAAACTCATAGTACTTACTTAATAAGAGGCCGTGGGATTACTGGGCAAAAACATATACAGTAGGTTTATTCGTATCATTAGATAGAGCGTGTTTGGGTTATTTCGGCACTGGGATAAGACCGTACAAATTAATTATGTGCCATTTTATTCTCCCCGGACGGCCTATTTCGTAAAAAAAAATCGTTTTTTACTTTTTTTTAGGATGGTGGAAAAGTTGATTATAAAGTCACTTTAACAAGTTTGGCAGTAAAACATAATTATTAAAAAAAAAAAAAAACTCGTTTTCGTAAACGATTCCGATGAATTTGTTTCATTTTGACAGTTGGCAGACAGACAACAACATTCATTGCGTTTGTTTTTGTATTTACGTTGTTGAGCAGATTTTTTTTCCAACTTATGAAGCAATGGATTAGCAATTTGTTTCAAACTGATACAAATTGTGATAGATCGTGTATTACGCAATTAGGGTGCCGATTTAAAAGATAAAGCAATAAAACATTTTATTAGCCTGCTGCATGTAATCTGCAGTTTGTCGTCAAACCTCGCGCCGGCGCACCGTATAATTTAAGGCGCAGCACTCAGCTGACATGTGTTTCCTATCGATAATTTAGTATCCTGTCAATAATAATAAACCACGCTTAATTATCTTACGTGTCCACGTAATAGGAGTGCATTTAAGGGGAATACTGAGAAAAACGGTTCATTTCGTTTCCGCTGTCAATAGCTGTGATCTTGGTACTTATAATGTTTATTTGTTTGGTTGATACTTAAAGACTCCACTCCAAGCCTGAACCATAACGAGCTATTCAAAATCAATTACTGAGAACTGAATATAGTATCGCTTTTTGGATGACAAAACAATGTAGATAAACATAATGTTAAACCAACGAAAAAAAATATATAATAAAAACGATTCAGCCTTAACTTCATGACATTAACAATCTAAACACACAATCCACATTCAGGAAAATTGCAATACCTACAGTCAATTAAAAAAAAGTGACATAAAAACAAGATGGCCACCACATATCAAAATAGCTATTACGGAACCAACACACATGTCATCACGCCATTATGTTACAACACGGAATGCTGCCATTAAAAACCCAAGGAAAGTTGGAACAATGAGTGATCGATGCATGTTACTAATAATTATGATTTATTTGTGGTGCATTGATGCAAACAGAGATATGAATGAAAGTTGGTCACTTTACATGCATTTTCTGTATTACCCATTTCCTATAATTAGGCTTACCTACCTGTTTTTTTTTAAACCTTGAAACTTCGAAAACGTTGTTATGATGTTTATCTAATAACTTTTATTATAATAAAACGGAACAATTCGTTTTTATGTTTGTTTGTTTGAACGCGTCAATCTCTGGAACTGCCAGTCGGATTCGAGGTCTGATCGATTCGAAATGTAGTATTCTGTTACTTCAATGATATTAGAAGAACATAGTAACCTTGAACCGATACTGCAGCATCACCTGGAATTGTGTCTGGGGTTATTTAATTTTTAAATTGTTAAATGTCTATCCGGACATTGAGAAATAGTCCCTCGATTAACCTATGGTATCGGTACGTGGATCCACACGAGACACAATGGATTTTTAATTGTGTTTGTAATTACGGCTTATGAATGGTTAAAAACTAAAGATGATTGAAGGTACCTATTTGTAACAGATTTTCCTTTAATTTCACAAATTCTAAGTTGTTTCCTTTTTACAAGATAAGCTCACTTCATTCATGCTTAGCATCCAAGACCAGACGTTATCGTTACAAAGTCGCTGCATAAACTTAGTCCAGAGCCATTAACATCGAATATCTCAATTTAACTTGTTCGTTTACCAATATTTACGATGTCAAATAAAAATCACACTTAAAACATTGTGGCTTATTGTCTGATAAAACATTGGCAGGTAACATTAAACATTTTATTACTTTTTGATCGCATAAAATGTAACCTCAAAGCCTTATACACGGTGATTTTAAATTCACAGTTAACCTTTCAGGGAGTGAAAGTAGTCATGATTATGAGCAGCTTTCACTACGAGACCAACTCTGATATCGAAAAAATATCAGCACCTTTATTGCGTAATACACGATCAATCACAATCTGGATCGGTTTGAAACAGATTGCTAATCCATCGCTTCATAAGTTCGAAAAAACAATCGGCTCAACAAAGTAAATAACGCGATGAATGTCGTTGAACTGTCAAAATGAAACTGATCAGTCGGAATCGTTTACGAAAACGTTTTACGCAATTAGATAGCAGCTGTTTCATAGAAAAGTGCAATATTTACCCGATGAAAATGTATGAAAGAGATGTATAATTTTTTTTTTGCTATTTCGTAGTTGGCCCCTTAGTGAAAGTTGTTTATAATCATGAGTACTTTCACCTCCTGAAAGGTTATCAGTGAATTAAAAATCAACGTGTATTTATTCCCGTACTTATGTTGTCTTATGTACGTTCATGAAGTCGTGAGTTAGTAAGTTAGAAAGATACTAACCCGTGAGGTAATTGAGTAACACGCATAAAATGCCTAAGGCCTAAGTCCGCCTCTGTACATTTGTGTGCTTGAAGTATTAAATAAATAAATAAAATTACAATTGATCGTAATGAGTTTCATTTTGACAGTTCGCCCACGTTCATTGCGTTATTTACGTTGTTAAGCAGATGAATTTTTCAAACCTATGAAGCAATGGATTAGCAATTTCCTTCAAAACTCTCGGATTGTGATTGAAAGCGTGTTAAGTTACGTAATTAGGGTGATTTTTTCGATGTGGCTAGCTTTTGCTGCTGAGATTACCAAGGATACTCTTTCTAGGTGATACCTTAAATGTAGGCACGTTGTAGCAATGTTTTTAACAAATAAATTTTGCATTTCGCTAGTCGCATTGAAGTAGGTTTGAGTTTGACAAGTTCTCAACTTAAAATTTTCGTTTATTCTGTAAAAATCTCACCGTGTAAAATGAGCTTGAAAATAGCATTCCACTTGATGCTAGGGTTTGATACTAATTACAGTCCACTGCACCTAGGTTTTCACGGTGACATTTTTACAGAAAAGATCGGTTGAAATCGAGTGATAGCGTGTGAAATGTAGTGAAAACATAATTAGACATAAATAAAAGACGTGTTTCGGGTGTAGTCTTCGCCTTAAATCAAGAATCAAAGTAGCAGAAATGTCGAAATGATATTAGTCTAAATATTGATAGTCGTGTTTGGATATATCAAGAGTTATTGGACGCTAAGTGTTTACATAAAGACATTTTGTCCAAATTAATGAATGTTGTGCCAGTGAAATCTATAAAATTAAACTTTAGCACAAAAATTTGAAATTTTTGTCGGTTATATGATATTTAACAAACAATAAATTCGTTTAAGTAACTGAATGGTGAATGAACTGATTTCTTAGAAAGGGAGAAAATACAAAATACTGTTATTTGTATATTTGTAGCCACAACCGGACCCTAATTAAAAAACAAACGATCAATCATTTTGATGAATATTAATAATGCATTGCTTCGTATGTTGGAAAAAAAACGGCTCAACAACGTACATAACGCAATGAATGTTGTTGAACTGTGGCAGCTTTTACAACGGCATTTGAGAACTGCGCATCAAACACCTGACGTCACACAAATTCTGCATCGCGCTATTAGAGTTTACCGCGCCATCAACACATATAAGACTTCCCGACATCAATCGTTAGGCAGTTGCCCGCCAGACACAACACCCGTCTGGTTGAAGGATCTACCCTTTTCTATAGAGGATGAGTGAACTTTACACCCTGTTCCTCTTACCTTTAATACTGCGCCATCAACACATATAAGACTTCCCGACATCAATCGTTAGGCAGTTGCCCGACAGACATAACACCCGTTCGGTCGAAGGATCCTTCCTTTTCCATAGAGGATGAGTGAACTTTACACCCTGTTCCTCATACCTCTAAAGAACTCAAAATGAAATAGATTGTAATTCATCGTGTGTTACTCGAATAAGGTGCTGGTAACACTGATAGCCGACCTGCCCAAGGTAAGGTACAAAGACAGATTGCTATCACCTTATAGCCTACAGCTCAATTCTCGCAGGTGTCGATAACTAGACTGATTATGTTCAAGCCATTAATATAAGTGGTATCAGCAGCTGTGTGCATTTATTGTTTAATTTTGCTGTCAGCAATTTAGTCATGTGGGAGCGAGATGAATTTGTCAATCGGTTCTGTGTTATTTGCTTGTCAGTGTTGGGCCAACTTTGACACCTGACAAATAGCACATTGGAGCTGGCCATAAAGTACCAACGTATTTGCCAATATTGGCTGAACACTGGATCACCATTATGGAGCCTTTTTAACTATGGCAAGAGTATTTTTTTTTATAGCAAGTTTATATTTTGCGTTTTCACAGCTTACATAATTTTTGTACCGAGTGGTTTGTGGTTATTTAGTAGAGCCATATTTAAATGAATTCAAACAAGACTAGGTTATTGGTAGGTAACCGAAGATTTGTTATGATCACACTGTCCGATTCCATCTACTAGTCATCATCATTCTCTTCTCCTAATGCCAATATATTTGCGGTCACCGCAACTAGGTTTTTTTCTTCCTTACTTCTCAATTAGTCATTATGTCGGTGATAGTCACCCGTTCTAGCCATATCATCTTTCACACAGTCCATTCCTCGTTTCTTTGGTCTTCCCCTACTGCCCTAGCCCGCCCGATTCGATCCACCAGTACCTATCTATGTAAAGGTTTTTGACAGAAAATATTTACAGGGCATTTTATTACTGTTGCATCCTAACTAATATTATTTAAAGCTTTCACGCTAAAACGGCTGAATGGATTTGGATAAAATTTAGCACATGTGTACACCATGTCCTGGGGTAGAAGATAGGGTACTTTTTATCCCGATATTCACACGGGATCGAGACTTATGCGGGTAAAACCGCGGGGCGCAGCTAGTTGTACCTATAAATCAGGGTACTCCTCGGTAAGTATTGGTGATATCTTCAGCACCCTATACCTATTTCTTCATTATTAATTTAAAATACTTATAATAATGTTGAGGCAATTTTTGCCTAAAAATTTTCCTATTCCAATGTCAAAAAAATAAAAAATCAATCCCATATAGGTCCAAGCTTGTGAATAGAACATTCTGCTCGAGACAGGACAATCGTTACTCATTGAATAGTATAGTCTATGGTCTCCGTAATTACTGGCAACATTGCAATAAATCACTAATTAGAAGGTGATTAGTCACTTATTTTCTTAATTGCGACCTCTCATTGATTCATACCATTACGTACTGCTGGATGCGGATTCTCCTTGGGTTTAACTGTTTTAATTTGTATTATTTAGGTCGGTATGGCATTGGTTTGTTAGTAGTTAGCGATATTAAGTCAGGGAAACTAATTGTTAAGCAAATTGACTAATAATTTAAATTGTCCATATTATATTCAAATCACAACTGTCATTATTTTACAGTCTGTTGTATGAAATGGCTATATCGCGGCAAATTGAAGTGGAGTGTCCATTTTTTTTCTCTGACTGTACCAGCTACCTAACTGTGTAACACATTTTCGTAAACGATTAAGACTAACCTGTTTCATTATGATAGTTTAACGACATTCATTGCGTTATTAAGGTTGTTGAGCATTTTGAGTTTTTTTTTCGAACTTATGAAGCAATCTGTTTCAAAATTATTCAGATTGTGATTGATCGTGTATTACGCAATTAGACGAAACACCCACCTGTTTTGGAGACTCTATTTTTTATGAAAATGAATTTGGCTGCGGATTGAAAAGTTACAATTACAGTTTACTATAACCTATAATAATTTTATGTTATAGGTACTTTATTAAGTGTGCTTATGATCAAGTTTTAAAATTTAAAACATTAAAGCCACAATGGAGGTAGGTACTCTTTAATGACTTGAAAAATTTACCTACAGATAAGCATTAAACGTTTTCTGGAAATAAAACCCCTGACTACTCTGTTACAATTAATAACAAAATTAAACTTAAAATTGTAATAAAAACACGTATACAACATCAAAGACACCGAATCGCTCATCTGCGCCTACACACAAAAGAAAGGATCTGTTTTTAAACCAATTAAGTAGTCAATCGACCCATCCAACGGTAGACCGCAAAAGATGAAAGATGCATACAATTTGAGCGGCTACAAGACATCTAGTTATTCAGCTCCGGTAATTTGCGCTGAGCTGGTAGTTCACTAGACGTGACGACCTCTCAATCAATTGTGGATACAGGCAGTTTTAAATATAGCCTTTTACATGCCCAGCATTGGAAGAGAAAAGAGGAGCTCGTGGCTAAGTAATAACAGCCGCACGGGTCGATCTATCAGTTTAAGCCGCACGGGTCGATCTTTCAGTTTAAGCCACGCTTGCCGGGGTTGATCCATGGACGGGTGAACATCTTTTCATACCGAGACTACTCTGCGTTGGCAACACGATTGGCAACACGTCGTGTTCGTGTTCGCGACAAGTCAATCGTCTTCCTGAGGATTCGTCATTGAGAGGTGAAACACGTGTCGATTTCTTACAGGTTTTTTTATGACTCTTTAGGAATAGTGAAGCGGAATAGGTTACTAAATAATTATATCTACGTCTGTTGTATTTTTTTTATGGATTTCCGCCAAGTCACCCCTGAATCAATTAGCTGTGTAGTCGGAAATAAAGAATATATCATTTATGTTGGGCAAAAACGTAGCTTTAACTTTAAATTCATTTAAATAAATTCTCCGACTTTTAAATGTCAAGTATCTTTGGTTGATGTTAAAAGTGATATACATAAATGGAGGTTCTAGGAAAAACAATAGACACCTATGTTCATTGATGCCTACCTATTAGAGTAAATAAAAAAAATCGACTACTTAGAGTCGTATTTTAAGAGATTAGAATATTTACAAACCCTTTTGAAACTCAAAAATTAAAAACCAATAGATAAAGTTCCATCATAAGATCTGATAAAGTTGATGATTACGATACGCGACATAAATTATGTGTAACATGGTCATTTTGCCCGATGTTTACGCAAAAATAATAACAGCAACATGCTGTAGACATCCCAATGAGCTGCACGGTAGGGTTGTCGAAAAATGTCGATATTTTTGGTTATATTTTACATTTCGATGTAACGATAATAAATACTGAGTATCAAAAACGAAATACTTTTTACATATTAGTAATAAAAGTGTCCCTAGCTAAAAACGGATCTCTACCGTAAAAAAATACAGCACCCACATCGCACTCGTCGCACCTAAAACTTCTCTTTCAAAGTTCAGTCGATTTATACAAGTCGGTAAAAACACCAATATTCTTACAACATGTTGTCGATTTATCGATATTTTTTTTGGAATATAATTATTTCGAAAGTGCTATCGATACATAAACAAACGATACTTTTTTACACTTCCGACATCCCTACTGCCCGGCAAGTTTTTGTGGGCACAGTGCTGCCCTGCCCTAACTTGAAGCACGTTGCTCCGTACTTGACCGGTGTTTATATAAATAAACATTTTTTTGTCCACGCCACGCCGGTTTGAACACTGTGTGACTTGATCTAGATACGTAACCCTTTGTTCTGTTTTTATTTTGTAGTGGATTGGTAACGGGATTTGTACGGTTCATGTTGTTGGTTTATTTTTAATAGTAGTTAAGTAAAAAAAATATAATATGTTTTTTATTTTTTAAAGCTGTCCCACTGTCTGATGATTATTTTTTATTTGTGATTTTTTCTACACTAGCCAGTTGTTAAGACTTATTCAGATATAATCGATATCGCCGTGATATCGCTGTCACGCTTGGTAGCGATACTGGTCCAAAGTGGCTAACTAGTAGGCGAACCAGTATCGCTACCGAGCGCGACAGCGATAGCGAAAGAAAAATATTTTACTTGAGACACGCACAGGAAATACAAACATTAAAAAAGGAGCATTTAAAACTAATAAAATTAAAAATTTACCAAAAAAAAACAAAAAATGCAAGCAGAACTAATACATATTATGTTCAAACAGAAAAGAGGTATTTATATAATTATTATTTACGATTCCAGAGCATAAAAACTTCAGGTTTCCTCACGATACAATACAACATATATTATTATATTATTAAATATGTTGGTTTTTCTAATTTCTAATTTATTTAACGTTTGAAATTATAAAAGCGCACGTTGGTCGACAAAACATACAAGAAGAAATATTTTATAAATTATATGTTATTTAAAGTTCTTTTAATCGTTTTTTAATACCTAACCCAACGTTTTCTGGTACATTCTGGTAAAATCGATGGCAGGTAAGTATGGCATCGCACACAAAAATAATAAAAAACAAACTTAGTTGACACTAAATCTTTATCGGTCGTTGTCAATAAATGTGATATTTTTGTCCCCTGTTTACCTGAATAAAGGTTTTAAGAAAACATAACAAGAACAACTCGTTATAAGAAAAAAAACAATTTTTATTTACAAAAACCTGTGTCTTATCGACGTAAGGTTTTATTCAAGTTTTGGGAACAATTAACTTTTATTTATTATTATTTATTTCGAACACAAATGATTCATATTATTGTTAGTAGCACATATAAACTACGTTAGTAATAATTCGCATTACAATAAAATACTTTTGTCTTGAAGAAGAAATTAAATTTTTAATAGATTTAACCTAACTTTATTAAAAATCTAATGTGTGGTTGGTTCTTGTTGCAAATAATGGGCCAGGAGACCACAGGATCTTGTCCGGTATACTTAAGATCTAGGTATTATTATATTGTTTTTATATCGTGTTCTAGTGCTAACTCTTTTCAGACTAATTTGTGTTTTAATTCTTATTCAATACTTTTATTTCCGAAATACACACATACCTAGATGTTTTATTGTATAAAAATTACCAAATGTAAATAGTGGGTATAGGTATAGTTACATAAATATACTGACTACCTTCATATTATAATCAACCTGTCTATCTATGTGTGTTAAAAAAACTCGGAGACATTATCTGTGGCCCAAATCAGCTGTTATTGAAGGCCTAAGTTTTTATGCAAAGTTAATTGCGATAGTTTTATGCCTATTAGCCATAATATGTAATTAACTCTTGAATGCCTCAATATAGTAGATAAAAGAAGCATGATGACATTTTGAAAAAACTTTGTCGAAAAGTTACATTTTACATCCCCTAAATAAAAAAAGAGGATAAAAAAAAGTTTTTTTTTTCTATAATGCTGACTTACCTCGTCCCACTGGGTACTGCTTCACGGGAACATTTTCAGTAGCTCTGTCAAGAGTAATCTGTGGACAAGAGAAAATTTCCATTAGTTTTATGTTAACGTATTTGCAACCTTACTATTTCTAGTTAATTGATTCAGGCGTGACTTGGCGGAAATCCATTATAAAATACAATAGACGTAGAAATTTAGTGGCCTTTTTTTTTCTTAATTATTCCTAAAGAGTCATAAAAAAACCCCTGTAAGAAAACGACACGTGTTTCACCTCTCACCTCCGCCTTTACCACTAGGCCATCAGAGTATAGTCTGTCAAACATATGAAATACCCAATTCCGGTTTGACAGAGGTAAATGAGGGACAATAAAAATGTTCGCAAAGAGTGGGTATCGTTCAGAAAGCCATACATTGATCATAACGCTCTTGGCTTATCTATGTAATAAGTAACTTGATTGATAAACAAGCGGGTCAAACTGTAGCTCTTATAGTAATAGTATGACAACTTCTAATCAGATGACAAATCACCAGCAATCACCAGGAACTACCTTAAGGGCCTATAGATCGTCAAATTGCTTAGCAAGATCCGCCGTTGTGTCGAAACTACAGCAGCATTAATTTTGAAATAAATATATGTTAACGTTGAGGATTAATGTTAGCGACTATGTTAGCCGACAACACGATTTCATAAAATTTTCCCGATAGAAAAAAAATCTACCTCCAAACCGAACAATAAACCGCTGCTATTAAAAAAATACTTCAAATTAGATCATGAAACTTGGCACACTAACTGAACTAACTATAAAGCAGCGACTATGTTTTTATTTTTTCTAAATTACCATTATTTTCGTTGTAAAAAGCAATTACCTAAACTTTTGCCGATTTGTTGCCGCCTCCGTCTCGCTCGCACTCAGTCCGCGAGTAGTATGGTGCGAGCGAGATAAAAACCTGATGTTGTGTGGGCTCTTAATCACCATCTCAAATGTACATTAAGTTATAAAGCGCTAAGTGATATTTTATCGGCGCCTGTAATTTCGCGACCTCCATTTGCAAAGTAAATAATCAATTTTTCCGTTCACCTGCCCAGACTAACGGAAATAGTGATAAATAAAATATTTTCCAATTAAACTGATAAAATCAATGGGTTTAATTGAATTGAAAGATTTATTAGATTCATGTTTTTGTGATTATTAGGTACCTATAAAGGCTTCCGCAGACAGACGCGACGCGACTCTGGCGGACCAATTTGTATGAAAACTTTACGGAATGTGTTCTACCGGTTTAGCGTCGCGTGTGCCGGCGGGAGCTTTAAAGCGCGGGTTATAAAATAGGCGCCAGGTGAAGTAGGACTTGACTTACAATAATACATTAGTAGGATTATATTTTTGGATTAAAAACTGAACTATGTTAAGAGCCCACACTACCTCAGGTTTTTATCTCGCTCGCACCATACTACTCGCGGTCTGAGTGCGAGCGCGACGGAGGCAGCTACAAAACGGCAATAGTTTAGGTAATTGCTTTTTACGGCGAAAATAATGTTAATTAAAAAAAAAAAAAAACATAGTCGCTGCTTTATAGTTCGTTCAGTTAGTATGCAAAGTTTCATGATCTAATTTGAACTAGTAGCAGCGGTTTATTGTTCTGTTTGGAGGTAACTTTGCCTTTTTTTTCTATCGAGAAAATTTTATGAAATCGTGTTTTCGGCTAACATAGTCGCTAACATTAATCCTCAACTTTAACATATATTTATTTCAAAATTAATGCTACAGTAGTTTCGATATAACGGGGGATCTTGTTAAGCTATTTGACGTCCAGTAGGCCCTTAATGTGGGTAGGTACTGTCGGTAAGGTGTCTGCAAAGCCCCTAGTGAAAACGGACATATTTAACCCGCAGTCTACTCCTTGATATCGCGCTCGTGGCTAAGTTAAAAGGAATAAGTACGTTAAATGCGACATCTAAAAAAAAACCTAACTTTTATGCTACTTAATTGGTTTGCTACCCCATCGACGCCAAAGTCTCGTGCAATGTAGAAATACCGCACTTTTTCCGCTAGAATTATTTTAATTAATAAAGATTACGACAGCACCGATAAATAGGTCTCGAAGTCGCCGACGACACGCTCATTACTCGATTCTACTCGAATTTATATCGATTAAGGGTTTGGCCACACTGGCAACCAGTTTCGTCGAAAGTACTATAACAGAAGTTGTACAGAATTTTTGTCTTGCTGGATTTTTATTTGAAAAAACTATGTTTTATTGAAAAGGGTTGCGGTAGTTTTAAAGCACTTATTTAGCCATTTTTTATTTATTTATTTAAAAATGAATGTCAAACTGTTTATCAATATGATTATCAGGTCTTTGAAAGTATTCTCATAAATTATTTATTAAATCGGCAAAGCTGTGGGGGCTTTATCTATTAAAAGAGAATGATGGCCTGTGAGACACTTTACGCGAATGTTGGTTTAGTCGATAAACTTCATTGAGTATTCGCTACGCAGCCCAATCGCTAAGGGTGGGGAATTCAACAGAGCTGGTTAATTTTTAACTTCCCCATTATGTCCACACACAACGCGAGCCTTTCTAGAGTTATTTTCTGTGACTTCTTAAAGAAAAATCTAATTAATAGACTTCTATCAAACACTTTGTTTGTACGTCAGGGAAATTAATTGAGAAGCAAATTGATACCTACGTCAATTTTCCGTATTATACCTACCTAATACACATTTAAGATTTTTTTTCACTATCCTGATTCTTAGAAGATTACCATTGCGAAAGCAGTTTAAACCTACTCAAGATTTTTACCATCTATGAACTAAACGAGTGTGCCCAAGCCCTTACAGTCGATATCGAGTTTCATTCGATTGCGTAACTATGGTGGCGAGTTCTCGATTATAATCCGACCGTGTAAACGGTTTATCTTAGTATTAAATTACCAGGAATTTGAAATTAATATTGTATTTTATTTGAATTAAAGTTATGCATGATCTCGCGAGCTTTTCTTGCATAAGATTGATGGTAAATGTGATTGGGAATAGAAAACTAGCTTTAGTACGCAGACTTGCATAATGCATGCATAATCAGCCTATAATGTCCCCACAGCTGGGACACAGGCCTCCTCTCTGTGAGAGGGAGTGGGCTGTAATCCACCTCGCGGGCCCAGTGCGGGTTGGTAGATGTCACATGTCTTCGAATTTTTGGTTCTAGGACATGCCGGTTTCCTCACGATGTTTTCCTCCACCGTTTTGAGTACGAAGTTTTGTTTGCGTTTAACATTTATGACCGAGTTCAATAAAGGAGGATAGGCATACGGCGTTTTTTTTTTTTCATGTACACCGATTTTGCCGCCCTTTTCTCCGGCCGATTTTTGTGATTCTTTTTTGATGTGGTAGAGGAAACTCGCGCGGTGGTCCCTTAATAATTGAACTAACTTCGATTGAGAAGTTTTATAAGTTAGCTTCAATTATAATGTATTTAATCCACTTTGTGTACGTTGATGATGTTATTATAATTTCTTGTCACTGTTATTTACATAGAAAGCAGTGGTAAATGAATTTGTGTGGGGTAAGTACAACTAAGTCGAGAAAAAAATCTTTAATGTTTTTTTATTTTGAAGGAGATTTTTTTTTTGTGTTTTTAGTAATGTCCTATAGTTACATAAATTAGAACTAAAAAAAAACATTCCACCAGGCGGCCTAGCAAAGCAAATTCTTAACTATAACTTATGTATAATACTCAAATATTTTTATTATGAAAATCTTAAAAACGTACATTGGTAAACCAAGTTATTACGATATAAAATCCAACATCGAATAAATAACAAGCACTTTAAAAGGCAAATTATTTAATAAAATGGTCTAGTAAGCTATAAAATTCCGTATTTAGAAACTATAATAGAAATCAAATAGCTTAGGTGTTGTTATGTGATTTTACGACTGCAATAAATCATAGTCACCAACTTTGTCACTTAATAGTTTGCTCTCCAATCTTATAATCTTTGTCCTACAACTGTCAAACAGATGTCAAAACTACCCACCTTAATTTGACACTTGAAAAAATGTTGCACTTCTCTGTGCAGAGATCAGAAACCACTGGTCATTTTTTCCAATATGTGAAATGACATGTACATACTGACTACTGGAAGTGTTAATTATTACTCGCTAAAAGGCACAAAGATTGCGTGAGATAGGATTATAAATTATTATTATCGACGTGGACCACCCTTGACATAGATTAGCGAGTGTGTCGTATCTAGTGGAGTTGTTTATTATTATATCTTTGTCGTTTATTGTTTCTCACGGTACGATTTGTAATCTATGACAGGTGACTGTTTGGTTTTAATGAGGGTCCGGTTTTAAAGCCTGGTGGTCAGTTAGTAAGGTTTATTAAATTGTTTGATAGTAATATTTGTAGCAACAATTAACAGTTAGGGCTTAAAGCTACCTAGAGTTTTTGAAGATAGTTTATAATTTGGATATACTCAACACCAGTGTTCCTTGGCTTAAGGTGGATACGCCGAGGTAGCCCGCGAAATTGAACTTTTTTCGCAATTTGCAGGTCAGTGTCAGATTGTATGTTGATTAAAATATGATCCGCGACCATAACAACATGGCTTTATAGAATTATAATCATTAGAATCAGCAATACAACTCCTTAAGTTAGAATAATCCACAAATCTCATGATTTCATGAAATAGTCATTTAATAGGATTAATTAAGAGTTTAGCGAGTTGTATTGATGATTTTTATGATTATATTTTTACAAATAAAAACCTGATACGCCCGCGAATAAGATCAACGTACAACTTGACACTAACCTGAAAATTGCAAAAAACGTAAGAAAAATTGAATTTCTGACCCTGACGCGTCCACCTTAAAGCTACCTAAGGTTTTTGAAGACAGTTAATAATTTGGCTTAATGGCTTTATATTTAACACCAGTGTTCCTTGGCTTAAAAGCATTTGTTGGTGAAATGTAACTTTAGAAGAACATTAGAAGTATTTCGATTAATTGGCTACTAAAAAATAAGTTCAATTTATTAGAAGCCATTATATAAAAATAAAGGGAACAAAAACTATGTTGGGAAAGCAAAAAACGTAAGGTGAAAGCAGCAATTATCGTCCGCTTAATTAATAAGCATATTTGGTTCTAAAAGGTTAAATCACGCCATTCTGTTCGACCCGTGGCACACTACACGAAATCTCGTTGTGACGTAAATCAAAAGAAACATAAAATACCGCACGTGTGGCACGCGCTGCCCACCCATAATATAAATTAGCTATGTTGAATTGTTGATACATAACTATTCTACAGACTTGACGACGCTTTGTTCGTGAGTCTAAGTTTTATAATATTTAAACGAATATTTTAGAAACGATGACAAAGTTCTGTTTACGTTTTTATAAAGTTCAGCCTTTTTAGCTTCAGCCCACGACTTTGCCCGCGTGAAATTTCTTGTTTTACCTAAATTAACTGCTTTGACACTCGGCAATACTCTAGTTACCCATTACGAATTTTCGGAATCAAATCACTAGTTCCAAAGATTACCTCGTACATACAAACTCGCAAATTTTACCTATATATAATATTAAAATGCTAGTTGCAAGCCGCGGTTTCACCCCCATAAGTCTCGATCCCGTAGGAATATCGGGATAAAAAGTATCTTATGTCCTAATCCAGTTCATGGTTTACCCATGTGCCAAATTTCATCCAAATTCGTTCTACCGTTTTAACGTGAAAGCCAAACAAAGAAACTCACTTACGCATTTATAATATTAGTTAGGATTAGGAAAGATAATATTATATTTATTATATAATTCACGTAATAACGTTACTCAGAGAAGCATGGCACTAAAGGGCGGACGCTTTTAGTCAGCAGTGGGTGAAACAAGGCGCTAATGATAATGATGATTACGGTAATTACTAAGTAAGTGAATTTTATATCGTAATTTAATCGGATTGTGGAAGAAATTGCGACTGATCAAGACAACTTTTTAAATGAAGTCCTTTTGACTAATCTTGTCGTTATCAGAAATAGTTCAGGTCTGCATTATCATAATTATTGACGTTTTTATTGAATAATTGCTGTGTGTGGAAATAAAGTTGAAAACAAAGTGAGTGCGGTTAATTACCTATGTGAATAATTAATATTTAATTAAATTATTGATTTACTAATAGGTATGAAAAGTCAAGCGTTTGTACTTATGTCGTCATTCTACGTTTATATAATTATAGTTTTAATGGGCTGTTTTATTTTAATGCTCGTACAAAACTCACGATAATAGACATTATTAAACTATAATACTGCGCAAAAGAGCTAAGTGCAGCAGTAATTTTACTCGTACTTTTATGTGCATATTTCCAAACCAAAGCTTAATTTTGATCGTAAACAGCTTAATTAATTCGGGTACTAAAATTCTGATCCAGTTATATTTGCTATAAACATAGTAAGTTAAAATCACGAGCTGTTTTAGCTAATGAATCGATTAATTATTACCTATTTGTAGAACATTCGTAACATTATAATTAGCAACTCTGACTTGTTTAAGGGTTGTGCAGTTAGTAAATAATTTTAGGACCGTTTAGTAAATAATTTTATTACGGTTAAGTCTATTAATTTTATTAGGTTTGTTTGGTGAAATCAATGCTTCCGTATTCGCTTTAGGACATTCATTCTCCACTAGCCCCTTAGTATTTAAGTTACAAAAAATATTTCTTAGTGAACTACTAGTCTAGGCTTTCATAAGAACGTATCTGCCTATATTGATGTGTTTATTTTCAGTGGTTTAGGTTGTGTATTATCCGTTACGAAATATTTTTTTAAACATAGACAGATTAATGTATTTTAGTACCGCTGAGTCATTCTTCATTCTATATAATAGATACAAGGTAAGTCTCCAACCCTAAGTAACGATGTTTGATAAGTCACTGTAATTTTAATTATCGCCCCATAAAAGGGTGACCAACCCTAAAAGGGTATCTCCATTACCTGGGGTTGTATTTCAAAACTATAAAAAGCCTGCAATAATCGGTTTAATGGAATCCCCCACATAGCGTAATACGGATAGGTGAGGCAAAACAAATAGCGTGTGTGTTTATGAAGCTTGTTTATTGAAATTAAATATACATATAGTGATTGTACACGTCAGAAGTATACTTAACAGTTAATAAAGTGCATAAAATAAAAACAAAATCAATTAAAAAAAATAAAGCATTTCACGTCATTGCGCACGATACGCACGAGTATTGAACGATAAGTCGTGTCGCAAATCCGTTGCAATGGAAACTATCTCTAAACACATCTTACCGCTTTCCATGGTCAGGCTTGGGTGATTTTCTGTGAAAGCAATTGAAAACTGTTACTATTTATATTCAGTTGATCATTACAATAGTAAGTTAAAATCGCTAGGATAACAATTGGAGTAGTCACCCTACAATTTTCGTATTGGAATATTTATTAAAGTAATATTTTTTAGATAAATTCAGCCTTTCAAATGAAATATTTATAACATTAATAACTATATTTCAATGTTACATCTCTTCGATTGAGATTAAAATAAAAGAAAACCGTTTTTTTTTTAATTTTTATAAAAATATAATATTTTTCTTACAAGCGCCTAAATACCAGAATAGGTATTCTATAAAATTTTCGTAAAAATCCTTATTTTGATCACCAAATGAATATTTCACGTACATTTATTTAAATTGGGCCGCCCGCCGTTCACGAGCGAAAATTCAAAATGGCGGCACCAATACTTATAAAAGTTTAACTGCAAATCTGCGCACACACCTTTTAGTAGGCAACGTAATTATTTAAAAAATGAATTTATAATTTAATTCGTAAATAGCTGATATTGAAGAAAATATTTAGAGAAAACCCATAAAAATAAAAACAAAAAAAAATTGACGTAATTTTAAAAGAAGGTTGGCTTAAGATTTTAAAATTAGAACTTACATGGAGGTATTGAAGAGCAGTCTCCAAAACGGCTGGCCCCAAACACGAACAAGTCTTGCTCCCCAGCCATCTTTTACAAGAATGAGCTGTGGGTTAATACCACGGCATGAACGATCCCATGGGGTGATACCACCACCACCAGGTGAATACCATCACGCATGCGCTTTAAGGGGTGGGGCAGGAGTCTATTGATTATTTCTACCCCTATTTCCATGATGAACTGATAAAAGCTGTATTCACGGCGAGGTAGACAAATTGCCGGTGGGTGGTGATTTTTGAGCTGTGGTATTAATTATGTAGTACACAGAATGATTGATAGGGATTGTCCTGATCGAAGTTATGTATGAAGGTTTCCGAGTATCGAGTCGTTGAATCGAGTTACTGACATGAATCGATATTCTTTAGTTCATATTGTATTTTTCTTTAATCGTTGTCGTGGCATTCATTTACTGAATATTTTTGGGTGTTAAAGGCTTTTCTATATGCTGACGCTTTTAAAGAAAGTTCGAAAGGAAAATAGTTAACAATAGGTTGAGCTTTTTAATGGGTACAAAACCTTTCAGAAGTTGCTGGATTTTAATTGGTTTTTAACGACCAATTAAAACCATGCACCTAGCTTCTGACGTTTCAAAAGTGTCCATGTAGGTTTATGTGAAACAAAATATTTTGATTTTGATTTGGTATTTATAAACTCTAGATTCTGTAAAAATATCGATGATCTTGTCGAATTTCTATGTATGTGAAGAAAATAAATGTTATGTTATTGTTACCTCTCTTATTATTCAGTAAAATCTTAGCTTTAAATCTAAAATGTTATGGCATAATCAGCCTATAATGTTCCAATTGCTGGGACGCTTCCTCTGTGAGAGAGAGTGGGCCGTTATCCACCACGCGGGCCCAGTGCGGGTTGGTAGATGTCACATGTCTTCAAAGTTTTTTGCTTGCCGGTTTCCTCACGATGTTTTCCATCACCGTTTTGATAACAGTGGTTATGAAATATTTACACAAAGTAAAGCGCCTGTAAGGGTTCGAACCTATATGACCTACAACTCGTAAGCCGCGGCTATTCCCACTGGGCCACCACTGCTATCTGTTAATGTAGGTATTATAGAGTATTTTAGTACTTTTAAAAGCTACAAACATTAATGTTCATTCATACTGACTGTGCGTTTCAGATTTTATGGACCCAATCCATTTAATTCAGTAAATGTCGTCTGTTTTTGGAACAAGTCTGGAAAATTCGAAGATCCTTACGGAATTTTAATTAATTACTACCTATTTTTTTATTTAAATACCTACTAACTTTACATTCACAAATAATTTTGAGTCTTTGACTAGTTTGACATATAAATGCGTCAAGTTTTCCATCGATTTATACCCCACATGGTATTCGCAACGGTTTCCTAGTAAATGGGCGACGGACTGGCGACCTGTATCGACAGCACGTTATATAATACAGCGGTATGTCATGCAACTGTTTTACCTAACTTGGTATAATTTCGCGAGAGGGTTGATGCACTCGGTAGGCGTTTGGTCTTGAAGTAATGAAAGCCTAATTTCTTGTAATTTCTACAGGTTTGGAATCCACAGGACTAATAGCAAGAAGTATGGCTTAAATGCTAAAGTATAATCGATTTGAAAACTTGAAAAAATAAAAAAATAAAATTATTACCGAAATAGTTTTCAGAAATTAATGCTTTTGATTTGGATTCATCTAAAATCTGAGTCGCAATGTTTTTCGAAAAAATCTGTTTCTTTACACTTTTAATATCATTTTAAAGATGTAGGTAACATTAGTTTGTGAAAATAACATTCGTAGACACTTTTTTTTTTCTTTCGTAAAAATGGCGAACCATATAAAATATCGCCAAATGCCATATCCTCGTCCTTTTAATTGAAGTGGTTTACAAGAAAACTTAGCTCATGCAGGCCGTGTTACTGGTTAGCGGGTAATAATAGACACTTAGAAATAGTTCAGGTCACAAATAAGAGCTATCTAGGATGATTTTCACCAAATGGCATTGCATCGGATCGGCGATACGAACGGATGCGCTGACAGTCTATCGCGTCCTGCAGGATTTCAACGCATACGATAGGTCGCTTCCGAACGTAGTCGTGTCAGGGCCTAGTCAAATAGTTTCATTTGTACCGTGTTGTAGCCGAAAGGATCCGATCGGATACAACGACAGGCGAACGGAGCATGTCGCGAAAGACGCCCGCGGTCAACCTGCTGTGTGTGGCTTGGTAATAGAGACTAAATATTGTGTACACGATTTAATATCGTTTAAAGATTGTAAAATCCGTTCTGATCCGATGCGATGCGAGCCGTTTGGTGGAAATCTTCGCTTTGTTAATTCGGGACTTACAGGCTCTAAAGACTGACAAATTATAAGATTTTATAGGCTTTTTAAATCCTAGGGAGCTTATAGGTATTTAAGCTACTAGACCCCGTAGTAGCTACGAATCTAGCATCGTTTGTTTTCCACGCTCGGTTTTCATACAGATCGTGATATTTGCGTTATCTAGGTATATCTATATCCTGTGGTAATTACGTATGTTTGGCAACAAACACAGATCGGAAAATATCTATTGTTTTTTCGTTTCTGCAAGCAATGTACACGAAGTAAACCTTCAACTACCTTTTTACCTGCTTATTCCAAAGACCGTTTTGCCAAAATGACCGATAAAAGAGTAAATAATGTACCACAATAAAGTGATTTATTCATGTTTATCTGGATTAGGTGAGAAATGTAATATAGAAAAAGAAAAAAAATACGCGTATTTGTGGTAAACAACGCAAAGAAAGAACACAAACAAAAAATAACAAGTTAGGGAAAAATATGCGACACATTCACGCAAAACGGCCATCGCTCAGCATAATGCTGCGACCCTATGCGGGATAGAGCCCCAGCGCTGGATTTACTGGATACCTACTGTAAATTATGATAATGTAAAAGATGGGTAACAATAGGTAAGAATCAACAATTTGAAATGGAGTTGTTGTTGAACTCATAGATCTATGATGTTGGACTCGTCTTGACCCAGAATACGGTGTATGTACCTACGCATTTTTTTGTCATCACAGGAAATTCAAAATGGCGGATGTTAAACGTCATATCGCGAATTTCTAAACTTTTCAGTTCGTTTTTCCCGTAGCTGATTATAATTAGAATCTCATGTACATTTTTAATTTCTGACGCCATTAAGTTAACACTCCTAAAAACGAGAGTTTTCCTCGTAAACCATTCTGTGTCAATTTAATATTATATTTTTAAAGTCACAATTTGTATTTGTGGGCGGCGTCTAAAAGCGCATTGCGGCGAACAGGTCAAAGGATTCGTTCCTAGAAAACAACAGGGTAATAATAGACTGAAATAGGGTTATTATGGGTCGCTCGTGTTTTTTCTAGTTATCGGCAAATTGTGTAATATGTGTTGTTTATTTTGTGGTATAGATATTGTTCAAGGTTGATTGTGGATAAGGATAATGTTTATTGTTTATTATATGCAACTGGTACACCACTGACTACCTGCAGTATTGACTCTCCTTGTCCCTTTAATTCATACAAAGGCTGTCTGTAAAAGATCGCTATTAGCGATAAGACCAACCATTATGTCACTCTATGTAAAATTTCAATTTTCATTTATTTTTTAATAATTAGTAA
The DNA here is from genome assembly GCA_914767815.1 of Eupsilia transversa. Classification (NCBI taxonomy): domain Eukaryota; kingdom Metazoa; phylum Arthropoda; class Insecta; order Lepidoptera; family Noctuidae; genus Eupsilia; species Eupsilia transversa. The sequence continues at coordinate 10,559,952 of OU611887.1, read as the reverse complement.
CTACTTCAATCTTTATATCTTGAATCCATAATAGTAGACATAATAAAGAGTATTATATTCTATTAACAAAGTTTATTTGATGTGAAGGTGAAAATGTCAGGGTACCCCGCGAAAATGTTCTTACGTTTTTTGCAATTTGCAGGTCAGTATCAGGTTGTATGTTGATCTAAAAACAAGTCGCGGTCGTATCAAATATTTATTTATAGAATTATTATCATAAAAACCATCAATACAACTCTCTAAGTTCCTGTAATCCTATTGAATGACTATTCCATGAAAGAAAGAAAGAAAGAACACACATTTACAAAATTATCCAAAAGCCTCATATTCAACCGCACAAAACGAAAAAAAAAATTGACATTGCCTGATGTCAATGTCAAGGAATGAAATCTTTACATTTGAGGATTATTCTAACTTACGGATATTTAGGTACATGAATTGATAAAGTCACTTTGGTACTTGCCAGGATTTGAATCCCGATCCTCGTGCATAAGAGGTGAGACCTTAACCACTGGACTATCACAATATTTAAGAATATTTTTAATTGGAATTCTCCTTATAAATTAAACCCTTGATTATTTATAAGAAATCCTTAACACCAAAGCATTTTTTACCCTTAACTTAAGCATGAGCATTCTCGCGAATAATTCCACAATTATATAACATTAAGCGTACGTGCTTTACTGCCTGCTCATTATCATATGAGCGTTATTTTTTGCGATGAGCATACTGATTGACATTGTAAGGTAACTATTGTATCTTAACCAGTCGGCGGCTTTTGATGTGCGGTCAAATGTAAGCAGAGGATTAAATACATAAATTAGCATGTTGGTTCACTGGTGTGTAACGTTTAACTTTAACGATACCGTAATAATTTATGTAATATGTTTTTTTTTTCTTTTATTTCATTTGTAATACATATTAAGGTTTTTTTATTATTATTAAGTACCTATGTCATTCGATTTATCATTAATTAAAGGCATTAATTTGCATTAAATGTGGTACAAAAAATGGTAGCTACATACATTGTTAGTTTAAATGACATATTTCACCATAAATTGGCATGCAAATATTAAAATAGTAGCTAAAATAGGAGCTCATGGCTAAGTAATAACAGCCACACGGGTCGATCTATCAGGTTAAGCTACGTTTGCCGGGGTTGGTCCGTGGAAGGATGACCATCTTTTCATAGCGGAAAGATGACCAGCTTTCCGAGACTCCTCCGTGCCTCGGAAAGCACGTTAAGCCGTTGGTCTCGGCTGTCATTCGTGGATCTTTGACAGTAGTTACTGGTCGTCAGAAGCCCGAAAGTCTGTCAACCAGTCTTACCAACTTGCCCAGTTACTGGGTTGTAGAGGTCAGAAAGGCAATCGCTCCATGTAAAATACTGGTATTCAGCTGCATCCGGTTAGACTGGAGGAAGTCGACCCCAACATAGTTGGGAAAAGGTTAGGCAGATTGACTAGGACTTGAATAATGATTATCGTTGCACTGGCTTTTTCTTCACTTTGTATATTTGCGTAGATGGTTATGTTCGATTGCTGAAAAAACAGACATAATGTTCATACGATTAATCTTCTAGATTGATTCAAACAGTAATTAATTAAGCAGAGCATTTAAAAGGATGTTCCGTTTTTTTATGCTTTATATTTTAGGGGCATGAGCAACAGGGTGTAAAGTTCACTCATCCTCTATAGGAAAGGGAGAATCCTCCGACCAGACGGTATTGTGTCTGGCGGGCAGCTGCCGAATGATTGATGTCGGAAAGTTTTATATATGCTGTTTGCGCGGTAAACTCTAATCGCGCGATGCACGAATTGTGTGACGTCAGTCTTCGATGTGTAGTTCACATGTGGTGTTATAGATGGCGCCACAATATTAACTTGCTTCGTTCGTATGAGTTTCCGGTTACTCTCTTTGTCCTTTTTTTTTCATGCTGTAATGACTTTTTTAGGTTTTGTTCTGCTGGTAAGATTCTACGCGAAGAAATCTACGAGGCATCACGTAGAACGTTATCAATAAAACAAAAACGCATCTACCGCCACAATCCATTCATTCTTCCACCTAACTTACCTCACGAGAATCAACCTACCGTACAAGTCCCTCCACCTGCCATGATACACTCACGCCTTAATTAAATTCATTTAAATAATCCACGATTAAGTATCACTATTTAATGAATGGCTAATTTCGTTTTTGTTCATCAAGAAGTTTTTAAATGGAATATCTGGAGAATGAAGGTGGTTTAAAAGGGGAATTCTTTTTTAGAGGAATGTAGAGTGTTTTCGTGTCCTTGACGGATTGTTTTGTTTTTATCTTATTATGAAGATGTTTTTTTAAGTGTAGAGGGGCAATTACCGTAATTTTAATAACGTTCGCATTCGCATCTCATTCGCAATCTGTCAAAAATACAATCTATTTAACATTTTTGACAAGTTTGACAGATTGCCACTTGAATGTGAACATTTTTTAAGTACGGAAATTGTGTGTGTGTATGTGAGTGTGTGTATGTAGTGTTTTTCTTATTATGTACTTCTTTTTTTAAGTTTATTTAACTGTCTTTTGTTTTTATACTCCCTGGATGTCCATGGTGGACAATAGCGTGGGTTATACGTTTTTTCGACTGTAATATAACTACTTTTTGTAAATGCTGTAGGTAATATATGACTGCCAGCATTTATTCCATGGCCAAAGGCCTTCTCATGCAAAGAAGAACGAGTTTGTCAACAACACCTTGCTTACTACGTGTTGACAAGATCAGATCGTAAGTGAAGGTTCTAAATGAGGTTACAATATTCATTAAAATGAAATCGATATTCCGAGAACCATTAGTGCATTGACAGAATAGTTTTAATCCATGACAAACTAATTAAAATTCGTTACTGGTTCATTAAAATACATTCCTTTAAAAAAATAAGGTGTGGATATTGTTGTTATGCAAATTGTAAATATGTATTATTTATATATTATAAAAGTTAAAAAAAATTAAGGTTAATGCAACTTCATGGCCCAAATAAATTTTGTTGCATTTTCCATTAGGTACTGTTTTGAATGGATTTCTATTTAATAAAATCTGGTATAACTAGCCTGAAAAGTGTTTAAAGCAAAGAACTCCGAACATTTTACTTTGTTTTTTTTCTTATCTAACTTATTCGATTTTCAAAAAAAAAAAAAACACTAATCGTCTAAATCAAAGTCTGGGAGGGGGTGGCAAAAAAACGGTAAAGTCCGGAAAATCCTCACGGATTATAACTATATATAATATATAAGATATAAGTACCTAAAGTGCAACCCATTTTTCTAGCAACATTTCAAACGGAACCTTTCCAATATTTATTTGACTAATAAAATGAAACTAAACGAAGTATCTAAGTTTTATAGCTAATTAATAAAGGTGCAAGTTCGTTATCTGACATTTTATCTATTTTAGTACAGCTGTAACTTTAGTAAAATGATATACCGAATAAATTTCAAAACGGCTACGATAAAAACTTAAACCTTTAAATGTTAAACGTCGATTCTAAGTTACAAATAAGTTACTACAGGAAAGGTTGTGTTACATCATTAATTTTAGATAACAGAAATGCCTCTGCCAAACCCTTCGGGAAAATAGGGGTGATGCACGTTATAATTATATTATGTGTTAGCGGTAATTTGATCACTAAGATTCATAGGTACTCATTAGGTAGGTACAGGAAAAGTTGCGATAGATCTTACCTAAAAATAGATAAACAATTTCTAGGAAAGAAGTAGAGAAAGAAAGAAAGAAAAATATTGTATTTAGGACACGCACAAGAAAGTATACGGTCCACATATCCAAAAAAAAGGATTTTTAATATTTTTGTCTGTGTGTCTGTTTGTTATGTGCAGCTTATCTCCGAAACGGCAGAACCGATTTTAACGGGACTGCCACTGAGAGATAGTTGATGTTATAAGGAATAACCTAGGCTAGTTTTATTTTAGAAAAATAATCAGGGTCGAAGCGGGTGAAGCCTCGGGCAGCAGCTAGTCCATAGCGTTCAGTATCAGTCATGTTAGCATGAAATTAACGACTGGTAACTAGAACGATCCCTTTTTAGTCATAGGACTAAAAACATACATGTTTTTACATAATAATATAAAGAAATACAGATTACCTAACATCACATTACTTGTCTATTCACACCCGTATCTAGAACAAGCTTACACGAACAAATTAAACCCCGTTTATTAAGTGCAATCCACAATAACACATGTATTCATTAACAAAACATTATTGATACACGAAATTGATATAAAAACCGGTTTTCACGACCAGTAGCTGATGGCAAGAAACACTATCATAATTACGATCCAGCTTATGATATAATGTTAATCAAAATGATTCCATTTAAATGAATTTCTTATCAAATATTGCTTGGCCTGTCATTCTGTCGATAGCTCGCTAGTGCGGAGACAGACTCTGTATTCATAAATACCGGTATCGAGAATAAATTTTAATTATTTATTAGGTGTATGGAAAATGTTAAGTTTTGTGTATGAATTATTTAGTTTTATTGAGAGACTAAGTGATATCTTGAGTTGTAATGTATTTTATTTGATTTGTTATATTCAAATTTATTGGTTTTAATCTAAATTTATTGTAGGTGTGCACAACTCAAGGCGAAGTGGGTGTTGTAGGTACTTGTTGATATAAAATGGTACCCTAAATGTAACTCCAAAGTACTTAGATAATAAAATTGATTTCAAAAACTATTATTTTTAATGCTAGAAAATACTATCAAAACATCGCAGCATGCTTCGATTATTTACACTATGCAGCTGCAGCATATTCAATTTACATGTATAATGAAAAATATTACGTAAAAGTTCTTTCCACACCACGTTGCTGCCTATATTAAAAGCGCATAGATACGAGTTTGCCACCGAACACATTCATATGAATGGACGCCTGTCCGAATTAATTAAGATCCCTCTAAGAAACTCGGAAGAGACCGGACACACTCGGCCTCGGCACAGTTTTTAGTATCGGCTTAATATATGATACCAACTCAAAGCTTTAATTAGAAACCAAACTAGTTCGATTGTTTGAATAAACAAAATATCGATCCTATAAATCAATTGAAAATCGATGTGATTTATCGGATCAGAATCCATGTTTTAACTGACTTATTCAAACATTCCTTTGTATTTCTAACTTTAGTTACATTCATAGTAACAACAGCAAGCCATGTTCCATAACTATTAATGTTTTAAAAGCAGTGATAAGTGAATTCTTACGCACGCACTGTATTTTTAATCTTTGCCCATTAAACATTTTTAAAGGAAATAGTTTAGTACGTTCATAACTATTATCAGTGGTAAATCCATAATAATTACGACTGTATTTTAAAAAGCAAAAAGGGTTTTACTATGACTAAAGGTCAATGCACTGTTTGTACTGACGTCTTTTTCACTGTCATGTTTTTTTAAATCTGGTATCGGTATCGGTCACTTATTTGGTATCTGCCGAAACTGAAACTCAGCGCTTCACTACACTACTTAATGGTCATATAAAACTCAAGTTGGAATATAATTATTCGTTTATTTTGCATAATTATTGCTAACTAGATTTAATGGTTTTAGGTGTAACCTAATGAATAACAAGTGAGGACAAGTGTTTCAATTTGTTTCATTTCGTTTTTAAACAGTGGCCTAGAGTTATAATGTATCCTTGAATGGATAAATATAGAAATGATCACATAATTATCTGCTGTATTTATAGAATAAGTACACTGTGGCTTGGATGGCAACCTAACTAACTTTTGTTTAATTAAGGCCATGCCGATGTTTCGTCACGATGTTTTCCTTCACCATTTTGAGAGCAATTGTCATAAAATAGGGTTCGAACCTATGATCTACAACTCGTAAGTCACAGACGTTCCCACTGGGCCACCCACCACTGCTCTAGTAGTAAATTGAGTAGAATTGAAACCTGGGAAATACCCTTCGAGTGTCAGTCGATCAATTTTTGATAGATAACAATTAAAAATCTATTGTGTCTCGTTAGTGACAGTTGAGCGATTACATTGGACATATCTGGCGAAATATGGGTGTACTATAGGTAGACCTCTGCCCAACTGTTCAGGGGAAACAAGACGTGATGTTATGTTGTTAGGAAGCTGGTTACGCCGCAACACTCGGCCTAATTCCAAATCAGACGACCGCACTCTTGCAGCGTATTGTGTGAAATTACAATGTGTTGGAAATTGGAAGGCTTCGTATTAAACAGGGTATTTTTTCTTACTCGTTTGGACGATTTTCTTTATTTACTTAAAGAAGACATTTATTTTCATGTGTCACATTTTATCATTTATTTATCAGTTTTGTTTTGTTTTGCAATTTTATACACAATCACACTATTTATTTATCTACAATTTTTCGTTATTATTTTTATCTGATACAAACTTATTTTTATTATACATTTACACGTTACATTATAAAACTGATTTACATCTTTCACCTTACACTTTCAGGTCCAGTTGAAAACCAGCGTCAGGCACATAATAGTTGTCTGGCATTTTTGCTGAACTGGGCTTTTTTGGCGCAGAGCCGTGAGGCACACTCCCCTGATAATTTCGTACATCTTACTTTACACTTTTTATTTGTTTTATTTTTATTTTATCTTTATAACTGCTAAATAAATGTAGGTATTTTATTTATTTCTTTCTTTCTTTTTTTTTCTTTCTTACTTTGTGCCACCTAGGGCCAAACTAAAGTCTCCCCGTTCCGCTAACACAATCACAACACAGTTACAGTTAATATGAATTCGTATGCGACAAATTCATTAACAGCCGGATACATAGCAATGAATACATTTATAGCTTAGCGTTCTCTCATGAATTATGAGACGACTGTGGGAATTCATTCGGATTAATACTAGCGAACCGACCCTGCTTTGCCGATAATTTTTTTATTATAAAACATGTCCCGGAAAGACGCCAACAAACACCCCAATTAGAATATTATTGTTTATAAGTCGTAGGAAGATTTGATACCTAATTGGAATTTTCGCGAAAAACCCTAGGGATATTGCAAAATTAAATTATGAGACAATCGTGAAAACATTTCTCAATCTTACTGGAAAAAGATAGGGTTTTTGCAAAACACGAGTCGAATATTATTACGAAACCAAACATTAGCTATTATGAAATAAGAACGCTGATTGGCAAAACGTTGAGAAAGGTTTTGACCATTGTCTAATTATCCGTGTTTTCGCAATATCCCTAGGGTTTTCGCAAAAAATCGAATTATCAAATCTCCCTACGACATTATGTTTAAAATTAATGTATTGTACACAAAAACTTTCCGGAATAAATTCTTTAAATGATGGTGAAAAGTTACTTAAAGTAAGTTAGTTTAGAAGAAAAACATGGTCACACAGACATACACGAAAACTGACTTTAAAATAATAATATGTATAGACGGTGATGTGAGATTCAATTAGAGCTGCATTTAGAAGTTGTTTTTAGCGTTGAGCTCTGTTTTTGTTGAATGGATATTAGCTGTAGGTTAATCTAAGGCAATTAATTCAAGTATTGATTTCCGATTCTTAATGGATTAAAGACTGATCATAATGAAAATACATAATAGAAGGTATACTTATTCCAGATTGTTCTTTCTGTAACTGTTTCCACCAACACAAAAAAAAATGCCTGATTTTTTTTTGTACCTTCCTCGTTTGGCCAATGGTCGCAAGCGCTACTGCTGAGCATGTGGTCCTGGGTTCAATTGCCCGGTCTAGGAAAGTGTGGGTTTTTCTATCTGGAATTTCAGTAGTAGTAGAGTCTGTTTTTTTTTTTGATAAACTTTGGAATTTTACCTGTATTGTGGGTGCGTTAACAAACATTTAAACTCACATACCTACACAAAAAGTCAGACCCGGAACAATTTGTATTGTATGTCATACAAATATTAGTTCCGTGCGGGAATCGAATCCGCGACACGCAGCGCAGCAGTCAATCGCTTAATCACTGCGCCAACCGTGCCGCCCGGTTGATGGGAATAGGCTCGACCTTTATTGCATGGGACTTAAACGTAACTGGTGAAATGTCGATGTACACAAATACCTACACCTCTGCACAACTCATCGGCGAAACAAGGCATGACGCTGTTATGTTTTTTTTTTTGGTGCTGTGTTGTGCATAAGGATAAATAAGTGAATTTAGAATGAGTTTTATTTTAACACATCACGACAGTTGACATTGTCAGCATTAAGATAGTTAATCTATTATAAAATACAATAGACGTAGATATATTTAGTAACCTTCGGCGCTCAGCGTGGCAACACGTCGTGTTCGGGTTCGCGACAATACAATCGTCATCCTGAAGATGCCTCGTTGAGAGGTGAAACACGTGTCGATTTTTTACAGGGTTTTTTAAGACTTTTTAAGAATAGTTAAACGGAAATGTTTTCTAAATATATCTACGTCTATTGTATTTTATTGCCAGCATTACCTGTTTGGCTGTTAGCGGCCGCTATATAGCAATACATTACTATACACAAAAAGCTAGTTGAGTATACATCAGAACAAACTTAAAGCGTGCTCTAATAATTGAGCCCCAGATTTATGAAAATGATAATTCCACCCAAAGAGTAAGCAACAATAGCAAGTGCAGCTCAACCTTGTAGATAGATCTGATATCCACGAAGCCTTTGAACGTGTTTCAATTTATATGGAAACAATATATCACCTTTGGCATTTCAATCAACGATAAATCTCCAAAAGATTAAGATCGTAATAAACCGCTATTTCATCTTACAATCTCGATACCCACTCATACAAGTTATTGTGCAGATAAACCGCCTAAATCCTAGTAATTTGGTCTTACTGCTCCAATTTTAGTCTTTCGATCCGCATATAAAATGCACACTTTTCGATCAAAACGCCTAATGCCCTAGATACACGAGGCTAATTTTTCAAAGCTAGAATGACAAGTAAGAACCTCGGTATACTATCCTGGCTTGCTGTCCTGACTTGGCACATGCTATGTTTATATGATGCCAGATAATGTTAAGCCAGTACAGAATAACACGTGTTTGTGGTCAGAGAAACAAAACGCATCAGTTAATCGAATACTACGTTCGCCGGCCTCACACAAACCAGGATATTAAAATCACTGGTGAGGATGCTACTAGCTCAAAAAATAGAATCCCCTATTAAACTATCCTAGTTTGTGACGCTAGATTACTAACTTTATAAGCTTACCTACTAGCCTAAAAATAAAGCTATAGTTCTGTATACCTACATGAAGCCACAGTTACTAGCTTGCTAGCTTACTATCCTGGCTTGAAAAACTAGGCTCGTATACCTCGAGCATAACGGGTTGGTTAAATTAAACCAAGTTGGTTGCAAAATGTTAATTTACCGAGATTTATTGAGATAAATATCGTGAATAAATTGCTTTAGCAAAAACTTTAATGTAGTGACGGTATGTGATGGAGTCGAAACTTTGATAATAATATTAAAGTTCGTACTGAAAAACATTATCATCATGGTTTTATTCCGAACGAACTATTTTACCTGCGTTCCAAAACACAGATTACTAATGTTGCCCAATCAGCCCTGAGACAGCTAAAAAGCGTCGTGGCAGATCCCGTAAAAGAAGGTGGGACGAGTTGGACAAAACAAACGACCAGTGGTCTACAATACCACTGGACCTACCCTACCCTTTTAACGGTTAAGAAAATTTTAAACAAATACATTTCTTAGTTATTATTTGAAAAGGGCTACCAACACAGTGTAGGTTTCATGCAATAAAGTCCGTTAATGACTGTGCTAGTAGGTCACATTTTGTTATATTCTTTTAAGAAACTTTTGGTCTTTAGGAACGTAAAGGTTTATATAATGTTCATATTTAAGAACATTTACAAGTGTTTAGAAATGTCGTTGTAAATAAAACCCTTTTTTGTTCATTATTGCCGCCGGGTTCGCGCTAAAATTCTGTTCGAGGCATAATACCGCATTACATGTTTATTTCGTCATTTTCGTGCATAATTTATCCATGGCTACCAATCTACCCGCAATCAATTCAAAAGCGTGGTGAAGCATATATTTTGCTTAGGAATAAGCAGGAACATTGCCTATCTGCAATTTATATTACAATCTCGATGAAAGCAATAATATGCAAAACACTACTGTTATTTAGAACTTATTAAAATGACTTGTCTTTACGACATTTACACTTTTAATGAAAGAAAATAAATAGGTTTTAAATGTCTAGATGCTTGAAGTTTTGCACAAAAATTCATATAACGTGACCTCTAAGGAATAATTTTTGTAAATTCATCCCCTAAAGTGGTCAAAGAGGGGATGATATTATGTATGAAAGTTCTTATTTATGCCGATGGGCTAGCCCATGGGGGCTTGTTAAGCTAATGTGGCCATTCGTTCTCCCTCATACGTCGCTTTTTCCAAAATGGCCGACTGACAGCTGTCATGTTTAAAAAGAGACAATGGTGCCGATTCCCTTGTTCACAAACTTAACTAAATTTAATTTACTAATATAAATTTAAGTTCAGTGCATCTTTTTCTTCAGAATTAATTAATCAGCGCCTGACGTAAATTGTCGTAATTTTAGTAGGCAAGATTTTAATCACGTCTAAACTTGTATGTAGTATTGTCAGGGGCTGATTAATTTGACAGGACTAAACTAAAATTTATCTTCTGTCCTCTTCATAATGAAATACAAAAAAAAAGATGCACTGACCTTTTTAGTTTAGTTTGTGAACAAGAGAATCGGCACCATTGACCCCAAAACTTTCCTACGATTTAAAAAGGTACAAGCACTCTTCTAACACAATAGTAACATCTAAGAAAAGGCAGGAAACAGTCAGCATTGTTTACGGCCAAATGAATTTAAAGTAGGCTCGGTGGCTAGTAACGAATTCGCGGAACCCGACGCGTTTCCGCTTACGAGACTGTTACTTTACCTATAACCATGGTTTTTGGGTCAGCGGTTTTAATTCTGTGAGGCAATGAATGGACCACCCTGCCGCAAAAAATGGCAGAAGACGTCATTTATGGGTGCTATTAGGGCTGTGGGATCGGTTTCTCATCTTATTAAACCGGAACTTTTGACTGAACGGGATCTGCCAAAAAAATAGAGAGAGACACCTTTAAAAATGCACCCACATTTCGCCAGTCATGTTTAAGTCCCATGTAATAGGGGGCGAGCCTTTTTCCAACAACCGGGCACAAATCCAGACTCCGAGCTGCTACTGAATTCCAAATGGAAAAACCCAATAACACTTTGTCCGACCCGGGAATCGAACCCAGGGCCTCAAGCTCAGGAGTAGCGCTTGTGACCACTAGACCAACGACCTTGATACTTAAACGATAAAAATCCACATTATGAAATGACTGATTTGAAAATCATAAATCTGCAAGATTTCAGATTTCCGATTCTTATATTTATTACAAGTTCAGTAGAGATTGATTATAGATATAGTTTAGACATATATTATAGCCAAAAAATATTTATTACTAGATCAAACCCCTCACCCCCCACCCCTTAAGCTCCAGCCTTTGCGAAACATAAATACCTACCACAGTAATTTGTAAGTGCTACCTAAGTGCTTGCCTCATGAACAGACTTTTCCAATTATGCACGCAGTACATATGTAAGCGAAGGAAATTCTCATGTATAGTAACTTTGCAGTTACTTTACTTTCACACTGATGGCCACAATGGGGAAAGGTTTCTGTGGGGCAAGTTGGCTTACGTAGGTATTCAACTTATAAGACAATACAAAGTAACCTGAAGTGATGTTCTTGCTATCATAATTATACAAAAGCTCTCAAGACGGATGTTACGGGTAGGACATTAAGGCTCGTGCAGACTGGCGTGACGCGACACTCGTGGAACAATTTCCGTGAAGTTTTCCACCAGAGTCGCGTATTGCCATTGCGTCGCGCCTATCTCTTGCACCTTCGGCCTGATCATCACTTACCATCAGGTGAGATTCAGGCCAAGAGCTTCACCGTTGTGGTTAAAAAAAAAAAAAAACTGTGGGAGCCAGAATTGCATGGGTTTCTTAACCAGTTGAATTTCGCAGACCTTATCCTAAACCAATGTAGAAGCCGATATCAACCTCTCTTCACTAAAGCAACAAGCAAATACAATCATTCAATTATATAAAAAAACCATCTTTAAAATACCAATAGGTACTTCACATCACACCTACCGTCGATAGTAAAAGTAATTTACAGGCAGTAAGCTAGCAGATCCTCAGTGACAATAGACGGAAATGTTGCGTTAGCGCTCCACATGGCAGGCTCGCGTGACGGCGCGACAAACTTGTGAAATGCGCAGTGACACACTGGCGGAACGAATGGATAGCGCTGAAGGATGTTGCGTATAGCCCATTGTGTGTGTGGGTTTGAAATAATTTCTGTTGTGTGTAACTTCACGCCTCGCAGACGTATGTAAAACATACATTTCAAGTAAGTTTATATCCCATGGAGCCGGTTTCACGGAGCCGGGAAGAATGGCAGAAAAAAGGGGAGGCCTATACCCGGCAGCGGGTGATTCCGGGCTGAAATGAAGGAGATGGTGATGATGTATATCTTATGTCCATGGCCCAACCCGCCATATTGCCAAAACTGCCAAAAACCTTACAAAATGTCTTTACTCCGGGCGGCCACTGAAAAATCCCTGTTGAAAAAACCCACTAACACTTTGCCCACCCTGGGAATCTAGACCAAAGTGGAGTAAAACTTGTGAAATACGCTGTGACACACTGGCTAAAGAATGGGTAGCGCTTGAAATTGTTGAAAAAAAAAGAAGAAAGCAAATACGTATATTACCGGCAAACATGACGCAATGAAAAAAAAAACCCGAAAATAACAAGTTGTGGGAAAATATGCGTCACATCCACGCAAAACGGCCAACGCTCAGCATAATGCTGCGACCCTATGCAGGACAGAGCCCCAGCGCTGGTTTTCAGCGAAAGCCGGCGTTGAAGTGATGACGTCAATCGGGGCAACATATTATAATGAGATAACAATAACAATTTTAAGAAATAAAATAAATACATACTGTTGCTATGTCTATGTGTGCGAAATCATTCTACATTAATTCCTGTATTCTGAATACCTTTCGCCAGTTATGTTTGACTCCTATTTAAATGAGGCCAGCATAATTATTGCCTTTTATCATCATCATTCAGTAGAAAGACGTCCACTGCTGGACATAGGCTGACAAGCATCACCACTTCGACCGGTCTTGTGCTTTTCGCATCCAGCGGAATCCCTCGACCTTCACCAGGTCATCGGTTCACCTTGTGGCAGTGCCATCAATCGGGCACAAATTCCGATTCCACGCTTCAACTAAGAAATTCCTGATGAAAAAGCCAAATAACGAGGCTGTCAATATTGTGAAATGCGCTGTGACACACTGGCGGAACGAATGGATAGCGCTGGTAGGATGTTGCGTATGCGCATTACGTAGTGTATGAATGAATTGTTTGTAATCTAATAGTTGGTAGTTTTTTAGTGATTTGGAGATTTGTATTCAGCTTAGAAATGTCGTCGGTCTCTCATCCAAGAAGTTTTTTTTATTTACGATTACGTTTTTCATTGGATATGTTTTTAGTGCATAGAACCCTTGATTTTCAGCTTCAGCCTGTTTTTCTTCAATAAATGCCAGGCTGATGATTCAGAGCAGTTGAATCTGATAATGTATTCGTACTTTACTTACAAATATTACTTTATATTAGACTGCCTCGTTGGACTAGTGGTCGCAAGCGCTATTGCTGAGCATGAGGTCCTGGGTTCGATTCCCGGGTCGGGAAAAGTGTTATTTGATTTTTCCATTTGGAATAGCTCAGTAGCAGCCTGAAATCTGGATTTGTGCCCGGTTGATGGCAATAGGCTCGCCCCCAATTACATATAACTGGCGAAATGTGGGAGTACTATAGAGGTACACCTCTGCCTAACACAATTTCAAGTAAGAGGCAAAGATACTAAACCCCATTCACAATAAGATTAGACTTTAAACCAACCTTTTTTACTATCCGTTCAACCGATTTTGACTTCTATTGCGTTGGTGGCATAACAAATGGCAGCTGCAGTAAACAGTTTGTATTATAATCACGTTTTTGCTTTCAATGCCATCCTTAAGCCTACGGAATAGAAGTCAAAATCGGTTGAACGGACTGTAAAGCGTGTTGTTTAAATGTCTAATCTTATTGTGAACTAGCTGCTGCCCGCGGCTTCGCCCGCGTGTGTGTCGGAAATTACCCCATACATCCCCATGGGTTTTAAGTATAAATATTGAGTTTCGAGTTAATCGGACAGCGCGTTAAAATTCTTCCATACAAACATTGACACCCCCCAACCTTTTAGGGGGTAATTTAGAAAAAAACAAAAAAACTACAAACTTTATAATTTATTTAGATAACTATTTGTGCGAAGTTTCATGTTTATTACCTCAAGGAATAAGATTTTTCATAAAAACTTTCATCCCTTATTTTACCCCCTTAGGGGTTGAATTTCGAAAAATCCTGATACACGTTATTCTTAATATTTGGGTTTAAGTATAAATATTGCGTTTCGAGTTAATCGGACAGCGCGTTAAAATTCTTCCATACAAACTTTGACACCCCCCAACCGTAGGATAGGGTACTTTTCCGGGATAAAAAGTACCCAGTGTGGTGCCCAGGATATTAAAGAATAATTATACCAAGTTTCATCGTAATCGAACCGGTAGTTTTTGCGTGATGCCTGAACAAACAGACAGACAGACAGACAGACAAAAAATTTTTTAATCAAGTTTTTGGGTTCGGTGTCGGTCTAGTAACACCCCCTGCCATTTATTTTTTTGATATCTTCAATGTACAGAATTTTCACTTCTACAGATTTATTATAAGTATAGATAGGGTATAGAGTTGGAATGAAATGAGATGTGATTCAAATAACAAATAGCTGAATATGAACACAAAACAAATAGAGACTGCCATTCCAGTACCACAAACCATCTGCTTGCAATCACCGCATGTACATTATACATTATATACTATTGTAACATTGTACAAATAATGAAAACAGTTGCAAAACAGTAAAATTGAAATACAATTTCTATGCAACATATTGTATACTACCCGACCGTAACGATTGTGTGTCGTTGCGAAAAACGGAGATGCGGTCCCGAGATGCGCGTACGCACCAGCGCGTGCGCAGACTGCAATGTTTTGCGAAATTAGACCTTTTTGTAGCTCGAATAGTGTTTGTTTTGCAATGGGAGTGCGTAATGATGATGATTTGATCGATTGTTGATAGACAGTTATTTTCTAAGCTTGGATTGTTTGACGAATTTAACTATGTAGTAGAGGAAGTATCATAATGGAAATATAATTTACATAATAAAAGTTTTCTTAATGGCGATAAACTTCAACATCAATGTTTAAAAGAAGAAATCAGTTGCAGGCTACAAAAAGGAGGTCCTGAATTTGGAGACTTCACTTCTGAAGAAAGTTTTGCGAAAGTAAAAAACTTAAACTCAACTACGAAAAAACGACAACTAAGAAGGTATAAACAAAGACATCGATATCGTTTTTTTTTTTCGATTGTCGTATAAGCGTACGATAGTTGGTTATAACAAATCCTTTTTCGTTGAAATAATTACGTTGTAGGAATTTCCATAATTTGATATCTTTGGTGCCATTCTAAACACCAACCTCATTAGGCACATAGTATACGCCCGTCACTTAGTAAAGTTAAGCAACCCGCAACTAGGTTAGTCATTAGATGGGTGACCGATACACCGGATGACAGCTATATTTTAAAGACTCGTGCACTTATCTCAACCAATATCGTTAGTTTAATCTGTCAGATATGTTCGAGGCTTTTAAACGGCCATAAAATATAGTAGGTACCTTGGTAGCTCTTAGAGATTTCACAGTTTTAGTTTACAGCGGTATGTACCCACGACTTCGCCCACGTTTATTGTAGATTAGCTATTCCCCTTATATAAACTGCATCGTCATCATGCCCGATTTCACCCACAGCTGGGCATAGGCCTCTATTTTCTTATGCCAATCGCCACGCTCCTGTGCCAGCCTCATCCAGGTTTTGCCCGCGATTGCAACAATTTCGTCCGTCTATCTCGCCGCTAGACGACCCACTTCTGGTCCTTGGACGCCACTAGGTCACATAGAGTCTGACCAACGAAAGCTGTCCAAGAAAAAAGGCGGCAATTTTAAAGAATCAAGAGCTGTTATCCCTGGCTATACACTCCTGAAACGGAGTTGATACTTTACAATATTCAATAAATATTATGCAATAGCATCAGTATTTCATATTTATTAATTAGATGATTTTTTTACTTTGAAGTAAAATATTATTGTTATTATGATTGAATAATTCGTGGACAGCTTTCGTTGGTCAGACTCTAGCAGCCTTACCCCAGTCATCACTGCGCCGTGCCATATAAACATAAACTAGCTATCCAATTGCGTAACACTTTTTCGTAAACGATTTAGAATAATCTGTTTCATTTCAGTTCAACAATTTCTTTGTTGACCGTTCAACAACATTCATTGCGTTATTTACATTGTTGAGCAGTTTTTGTTTCGAACTTATGAAGCAATGGATTAGTAACCGGTTTCAAAATGATTCAGATTGTGATTTATCGCAAAGAAAGTGTTGACTAAATAAAAAAGCAACTATGGAGTTTCTTGCCCATTATTCTCCATAGGAAACTACCATTTGTAAGTGGTGACTAGAATCAATTCTATTTTCTGGTATTTTTTTACGTTCAAAAGTGCCTTTTACATGAATTTTAGCATTTTATTTGAAATGCTTAGAATTTGACTTTCAATTTGGGAGGCCTACAATGGGGCCCAAAAGGCTGCTAAACAACTTTGATTAAAAATAAAAATTACGAAAATAAGATAAGCTTTTCTCAAGATAATGTCTGTAGCGATCAGAAGAATAAGTCTTATGTTTGATTTCAAAACATATAAAAAATAATTGATAACCTCCTCCTTTATACGAAGTCGGTTAAAAAGAAAGAGTGTCGGTAAAAGTGACTATTTACCTTACACTTACTTCACAATGTATAAAAACACAATTTCCCCACACGTAAAAACCTATCATTCGGTACCGCAAACAATAAAATGAAACATGAAGCAATACAAAACGCGTTTTCACTTGCATTACGATGTTACTATCTTGAGAAAATTGCACTTACTCCGAACTGACAGCGAACGCAACGCATCGTAAAGTTGAAGGAAACGTATGAAAATGTTATTTCGTACAGTGTGTGTATTTATCAGTTATGTAACCCCAACATTGTATTTTAAAATTAATTTTAATTATTTTTAAGTGTAATTATAGTGATTAATTATAACTAAATGTAAAATAAGTGCAAAATTACTCAGGATTATTGTTTTCCTGCAAATATTCATAGTAAAACAGTGTTTGGTCCGTTACCGGTAACCTATCACGAACAGCTGATGTTCGACCTGCGGATTTAAACGGGGAGTATTGTTAATTTTTATCCTTTTTATCCTTTAATTAACACACAGGCGTCTCTTGGACTCTGTAACACGCCTTCATTGATTCCTGCAATCACTTTTCGTGGTTGATTTGGCACTCTGCAGAGAATCTAAGTCGCTTTTTTTTTACCTATAATATAACGAAACTTATGTAGTAAATCGAAAGACTTTTGATCTACAGTACTTAATATTAGCATACACATCAACAAGAACGTTGTTTATCGTTTTCGCATTAAAACGTTATGTAAAATTAAATTTTTATTTTAATCTAGGCAACCTACCCACTTATAGAAAAGTAAATTCATAAGAAAGTAAAATCATATAACTTTGTATCTGATCTAATCTAGTCGTATTTCAATCAGATTGAGCCGCCTAACACATTCCTCTATAAAGCAACACTAACTTCTCCCATTTTTCCTTTCATTTCTAGCTTTCCTTTATTTTTGTTTGTCTGTCTAAGTAGTTCTCACCGTTCCTTTACTTATACTTTCAGTACTAATTCCTGAAACCATGCCTGTGATGACCCGTAAAGCTGCTGCTCAGGAATTGGAGCTTAAATTGAGAACGGCCGTTCAAGATCTTGAGGCTTCAAACAGCAAATGTCAACAGCTGTTACAGGAGATAGATGAAAGTGAGAAGGAAGTCGAGAAGGTCGTTTTCAAAAACACATGCTTAAAACGGGAGCTAGTGGACCTACATCAACAATACCTGGATGTTGTTGATGAACGGGACAATCTGCGGGTGGTCACGGACGGTTTCAACAACTGCAGTGCTATATATGAGGAGGCTTTATGTAAGGTTAGGGACCTAAAAGAAGAATTAATTCATGCAAATGTACGAATTACTAAATTACAGAATCAAAAAGAATGTACTCAGGCTAGGAAAAATAATAACTTATATGATGAATTATTAAATACTACTTGCAACCCGCATTCCTTAATAACAATAGACCTTACTGAGGATTCTATAATGAAACATAATAATAGTCGTTATAAAGTAAGTCAAAATAAAATTAAAAAATATGCAAAGCTAAATAAAATCATAAATAAATGTAATAAATATAGGAAACAGCAAAAACACAGTTCCAATAATATTCAACTAAGGAAAGAACGTGGTTTTCTTATTAATAAACTAAAAAACTATCAAATAAAATTGGAAGACAGTAAAAACATTTATGAGTTTGACACTCAACAATTACAGTCTGAAATTCAGGTACTAGAAGAGTCACTAAATTCACTCTATAGAAAATATGTGAGGTCTGAAAAACAAATTCAGGAGCACATCCTTGCTGCAAATGAGTTAGTGGAAATGTGCAACTCTAATGCAGACAAAGTGGACCCGCTGACTCTCAGCAGCCATCAATCTTCATTGCAAAAAAAATCCAATCTTGGCACCCTCCAACCTGAGGCAACGGAAGATCCGCACCATTCAGAAAGTACACCAGATATTGAACAAGGTTCATTGCAGGTAGTTCAGACAGATGCTAGTTCTCTCCCTTGTAGAAGGAAAGTTTGTTACTCTTCCATTGTGTTTTCTGATAGTTTTGGAAAAGGTTTAGGAAAATTAATTAGCAACAACCTGAGTCATTCTTCTCAAAACAATTGTATGCCTCAAACTTCCTACAAAAAAATAATGTCTTCAATAACTAGGAATGAATATGATCCTAATGCTATTATAACTGTTTTTATAGGTAATAGTTTTAATGTTAAAAAAGATGATATCATTGATAGTGTCACCGAACTATTGAAGTTAAAGTGTAAGAAAATAATTTTGTGTGCTTTTCCATACTTTGAGCACTTGTCAAACAGGCAAAACAATTACATTCACAGGTTAAATAATTGCATGCATTTCTTGGTTAGTCACCATAGTGACAAGTTTATATTTTTTGACACCAACATTTTTGTTGATAAGTTAAGGTCGACTAGGGATACTGTGTATCTGCCCATTAGTTTTAGACGTCAAATAGCTAGGCTATTAGCTTTTAATATTAACCCAGACATAATTAGTATGTCGAAGTCATCTGTAATTAGCACCACAATTAGTAATAGTACTAATGTTAAGGTGGTTAGCTCTAATAGTAATTTAAACTAGTTTGTAAGACAACAGAAGGTACCACTAACACTATAGTTACACATAATAACAAAAAGGTATTTTCTAGCACTAACATAGTTAACTGTACAAAAGGGGCTAAGCAGAAATCCTTGAAATTATTTCACCAAAATATTCAAGGTTTTTCTTCCAAACAATTGGAAATTGAATTGTTTTTAGAAAAAAACAAAGTTTGACATTATTTGTTTAACTGAGCATTGGTTAAAAGATTGTGAAATGTTAATTAACTATGACAATTATAGTGTGGCCAGTTGCTTTAACCGAAAATCAATGCTGCGTGGTGGTTCACTAATCTTAACTAAAAATGTTATTAAATCAAAAACCCGTAACGATATAGTTGAACTATCGGTTGAACATAGCATTGAACTGTCTTGTGTTGAGCTAGATAAGCATGTCATAGTGTGCGTTTACAGACCCCCAAATTATCAAAACTACTCTTTATTTGAGTCGGTAATGGAAGATGTTTTAGCAAAACTTGCATCTGGTAATAAATCAGTAATTATCTGTGGTGACTTTAACATTAATATTTTAGAAAATAATTCAAATACCAGTAGATTCTTAAATTTGTTTAAATCATTTAATTTGTCAAATGTGTTTGTAGAACCAACCAGAATAACTACATCTACAGCTACATGTATTGATAATGTGTTTTGTTGCTGCGATTATTTAGATAAAGCTATAATTAATTATCTGCCTTCTGATCACAGTGGCCAAACCGTAACTTTTGAGTCCAATATACCATTACAAAAAGTGCAGATACAATTCAGACCAATAACAGCCGGTAATTTAAATAAATTTAATAACACTTTAATCTGTAAGTTAAGTAATCAGGACCTTACAATGGACAATGTCAATATTCTCTATAAAGAATTCTTTTCGGTAGTCCAAACTGAGTTCAATAATTCTTTTAAGAAGAGAACTAAAACTATCAGCCCTAAGTTTTTATTTAGTGACTGGGCAACGAAAGGACTCAGAAAAAGTAGGGAAAGACTTTTTGAGTTGTATGGCCTTAAGCCCTATATTAACGCGGAAACTTTTAATAAATATGTTGCTACTTACTCTAGAACTTTTAAGAACACTTGTAAGGCAGCTAAAGCCTTATACATTAGCAACAAGGTTAAATCAGCAGACAATAAAATACAGACGGTTTGGAAAATTATCAATAATGAAACGAACAGGACCAAAAAGCATAATTCTGATTACATACTAGAGACGTCATGTGGTGGTCTCATTAGCGATAACAAAAAAGTTGCACAAGAATTTGTAAATTTCTTTACTAATATCCCACTTAAAACTACTGAAACCTTAAATTCCTCGCCCTCGCTTTCTTTTGATTTACTACAGGCGAACGTTTCAACCTGCCCGATTGAATTTAACTTTAAGCATATTAACCCCGTAACAGTAATAAAAGCTTTTAAGCAAATCAAGATAAAATTGACCGAAGATCTTTGGGGAATGTCCATTAAAGTCTGTACCTCCATAATTGAAACCATAGCGCCTTACTTAGCCTTAATATTTAATTTATGTGTGGATCAAGGAGTCTTCCCGGATTTAATGAAATACAGTAAGGTTATACCACTTTTCAAATCCGGGGACAGTAAAGACACCAATAATTATAGACCCGTATCCGTGTTGCCAGCTTTCAGTAAGGTGTTTGAAAAGGTAATGCTTAATCAAATGCTCAATCATTTTAACACAAATAAAATCCTTCACGATCAACAGTATGGTTTCACCAAAGGACGTTGTACGACCGACGCCGGTGTTACCTTATTAAGACACATTTTTAACGCGTGGGAAGAGGCCCAAGACGCCATAGGAATCTTTTGTGACCTCTCCAAGGCATTTGATTGCGTCGATCACGAAACCTTACTCTTGAAACTAGAGCATTACGGACTTGGAAAACTTGCGCTCAGTTTAGTAAAATCTTATTTAAATGATAGACAACAGCAAGTTCAAATAAACGGTATCAATTCACTAGGCTTAAAAGTAAAAATGGGTGTTCCGCAGGGCTCGATATTGGGTCCTTTCCTCTTTTTAGTATACATTAATGATCTACTCCATTTATTAAAAAATCAACCACAAATGGTGTTATTTGCTGATGATACTTCATTAATTTTTAAGGTAGATAGACGTGCTACAAATTTTGACGACGTAAATAACGCCCTACTGCAGGTCCATAATTGGTTCACTGCTAATAATTTAGTATTAAATGGAACAAAAACTAAGTGCATAAAATTTTCTTTACCAAATGTAAAAAGTAATGATTGTGAGATATTATTGAATCAAGAGAAACTAGAATTCGTCGATAAAACCGTTTTCCTGGGGATCACGCTCGACTCAAGGCTACAATGGGGTCCTCATTTAACTTCTCTTGCAGGACGGCTAAGTTCAGCAGCATATGCTGTCAGAAAAATCCGTCAATTTACTGATGTAGATACCGCGAGACTGGTCTATTTTAGTTACTTTCATAGTATCATGTCTTACGGTATTTTACTGTGGGGACGAGCTGCAGACATCGAGTCTATTTTTATTCTGCAGAAAAGAGCGATCAGAGCCATATATCATCTCCGCAGGCGCGATTCTCTAAGGGAACTGTTTAAAGATATTAACATCATGACGGTACCTTGTCAATATATCTATGAAAACATCATGTATGTAAGAAAAAATGTACATCTTTTTAGTAAAAGAGGTGATAGACATAACTATAGTACAAGAAATAGGGACCTATTAGTTCAACCAGGTTTCAGACTGGCTAAAGTGGACTCATCTTTCATGGGGTACTGTTTAAAATGTTATAATAAAATTCCTCCCCACATACTTCAACTGAATGAGACGAAATTCAAAACATGTATAAAACGCACACTATGCAGACAGGCATATTATAAGTTGGGGGATTACATCACTGATAAAAATGCTTGGGCCAATGCTAGTCCTGCTCCACAACCACAACTAATTGATTAACATTTGGAAAGTCTGTTGGAGCTGCTGAAGATTGTAAGAACATCTTTGCATTGTATAAACTCAATTTCCTTTGCATTATATAATTGCATAGCACATGTGTGAGTACTATGTACTATAGAGCTTCCATTTACCGGATAATTTTATGTCTTTCATTGACTTGAATGTGCCCTGGCGGCTGTGAGTATGTCATGCTCGCTAAGATGTCTCGCTGATGGTGGCGTGTGTGTTGGATCATTTAGCTCCCTTCAAAATGGTTGAGCTGAATGGTGCTAATCCATGCGTCATGTTCGTGAACGGGCGCCGTCAGTTGGGGCTGGTCATCTCTTAGCTGCCATGGTTTATTTTTAATTTTTGAATTGTTTATATCTTCGGACGCTTTTTATCATGCACGTCTTTCTACATTGTTCTCACATGTATACTTAAGTAATTTCAACATGAATGATGTAACCAATTTTTGTAACAATTTTTTGATTTAAAAGAGTGTCCGTGGAGTTTCTTGCCCGTTCTTCTCCATAGGTACCTACTACGCTTTGGAATGGGCAACTAGCTTCATTTTTCTGACTGACCGACTCCTTGACAATTCAAAAGTGCCTGTAAATGGTTTAATTGAAATAAATGCTTTGAGTTTGAGTTTGAGTTTGAGTTTGATTGTGGTAATGACGGGTTTCTGAGTTCTTAGTATATGTAAGGGTCAAAATCTACTTAGCCTTTTCCCAAATACGTTAGGGTCAGCTTCCAATCTGACCTGATGCAGCTGAATACCAGTATTTTACATGGAGCGACTGCCTATCTGACCTCCCCAAACGATAATAATACGATAGTCCTTGGTAAGAGTCTGGTTGTCAGACTTTCGGGCTTCTGACGACCCCTAACGACTGACGTCCGGGACTAACGGCTTAACGTGCTTTCCGAGGCACGCAGGAGTCTCGGTATATAATATATGGTCACCCATCCACAGACCAACCCCGGCAAGCGTAGCCTAACCTGTTGGATCGACCCGTGCGGCTGTTATTACTTAGCCACGAGTTCCTCCTTAGTATCCTAGTATCTTTGCTTTAGTATCTGTAAGGGTGTTAATTTTAAATTGGTGTTGAAGTTAGTACGTGGAAATCTGACGAATTATGCAGGAAAAGTGGCGTATGCCAAAGGTTCATTCAAGTTAATAGGAAATACAAGATAAATGATGTCTATTGCCTTGCCTCAAACAGAATACTACAAATTAATGTTATCTTATGCTTATAATTCTTGGCAGAATCTAACCTATTTGATTGAATCGAGAGATTCTGTTGAACTTGTGATAAAGTGCATAATGTATGTTTGCAATGAACTCATTATACTTGCATTGGGTACGGGTATCGGGCCAGTAACTTGACATAAGCAGGACAGTGTTCCCACCAGTTACTTTAAAGATTAATTGAACATAATATATCTTTTATCAGACAGCAAGACAGCTGCTAACTGCCCATACAAAGTTTCTCTTCCATAATCTTCGATAGGCATATGTTGTGCAATTGGGTGCAATTTGGTGTACGCTTGGCGTACGTCGCGGCATGGTACGGCATACCGCAGCCAGCATCCTCAAGTTACCTCGTGACGATATCAACGAAATGTGGGTGCAAAAACGCCGCGCTGTGCCGCCTGGTGAGGGCCTGTCCGTATGTTCAAGTCTTCAAAAGGCAATTGTAAACTGACTGGAAGCCTTTTTCGAAAGGATCCTCAAGTATGAATCTCGATTCATACTTACTGACTGATTCTTCTGCCGCCAAGAAGCGTTACTGTGTTTGGATAGGAGGGTAAGGTATGGATGGGTTTACACACATGAGATATCTAGTTTTATTACTAGAACGGCCACGCAACTGCGATTCGGGTACATTTAATTTGTGGTATATGTCATGCTTATTATTTTGATGTTTAATTTCATCTTTTATTCATTTGCTTTAAGGCACCTCTTTATGTACACTGCTATCCGAATATAAAAAAATAAAAGTTTTAAGGGGGAGGCGTGAAAATTGATTCGCTGTTACAATGTATAATAGATGTATGATTCTACGATCTATGCTTAATTTCTGGGAGTCGTTCTGTTTTGTTTTTATCTACCTAGATTTCTGGTAGTGCCTGTTCTTTATAATCATCATTAGTATTATTGTCAGGACCAAGTAAAAAATAAAGGTCAAAAGCCAGTATCGTCCATTACAGTACCATTAAAATATTGATCGGATGAAACCCATTGTGTAAACACTGCTTAATATTACAAGGACAATTACTACTTGATTGGTTCCGTACATTATTTAGTGATTATTGTTATTTTAGTTCAGTTGGAGCTTTATGGGTATTTGATTGTTTTTGTTTTGGAACTCTTTGATGTATTGACCACGACTTAAGGCTGTAGTTAGGGGTGGTTAAATTAGTCGCAGAGTTTCCATCGAAAAATTGCTCATTCGTATTTCTATACAGGAACATAAAATACACTTTCATCTTTTAAAAGGCTCTATAGGCAAAGAGGTCCCCAGAGTTAAAATGCCCAAAAACAGAGTTAATTTATTCAGGCGTGACTTGGCGGAAATCCATTATAAAATACAATAGACGTAGATATATTTAGTAACCTATTCCGCTTAAGAAGTCATAAAAAAACCTTGTAAGAAATCGACACGTGTTTCACCTCTCAACGAGGCAAACACGACGTATTGCCACACCGAGCGCCGGGCGCATCTATTCTATTTTTAAATACAAAAGAGGTGAAAGGAACTGAAAAAGAGACCTAAATTATAAGTACATAAAAATATTTTTTGATTAGTAAATAAAACCGTCTTGGTGAAGAATGATGGCTGATGGCTGTTTTGCCTGATTGCTATTTGATTCTATCCAATTTAGTCAGTTGTTAAAATAAATTACGTTAATGTAAGTCATCGACGAGTCTAATAATAACGATAAGTAGGTATTGATTTCATGTTTGACCTTATTGAAAATAGACTTCTTAAGCATACGGCTTATTCATTTTAATATTAATACTAGTTAAATTCAAAGTACCAATAACTTATCTTAATTCAATATTTTCGACATCCTGTCCTCCTCCACTTCAGCCCACACCAATTCTTGTAACAGTAAGAATATTTAAATGAGCCGCCACGTTCCCATGGCTCTGATCAATAGTATTCCTTCTCACACCGGCCTTCTTGGAAAAGGTAGCCCTGAGATTTTTGAAGATCGGCCTTAGAATATAAAGAGGTACTTAGAAGTTTATAGCTTTGTAATTTGAGTGTTCTTTGGGTGGATTGACTGTAGGTAGATAAAGTCTTGTCTATTTTTAGAACGTAATTTGTATAACCAAGCTTCAGGTCGATTTGACGGTGGAAAAATATACCTAATCAATTAATACTATATAGTAGGTACTGCTGTAGGGTAGGTACCTTCCCTCTGTTTTCTTCAATCCCCCAATCTCTATTGTACATTATTTTTCCAGGTCTTGAGCTTCCCGTATAACCACTCTTTTTTACCATAATTATATTTATAGGAAAATTCTCCTATGTATGATAAAAATCGAAATATTTTATTTCAAATAAAACTACATGGACACTTATGAAACGTCAGAAGCTAGGTGTACGGTTCCAATTGGCCGTTTCCTATGGAGAAGAGCCGGCAAGAAACTCCACGGTTACTCTTTTAAAAATAAATGGGTTTTACAATGTTTAAAAATTACAATGTGAATAGGAATGAGAGGAAAGTGTAGGCCTGTCAACAAGAACCAGATACTTAACAAAACAGAAAATGGTCTACAAATCAGCAGTCTGTAGATCGCACTACGTTCGACATTCACAAAATATAAAGGATAAATAAAATAACAAAAATAAAAACCTATTTATACAATAGGTAGGTATAGCTAACATTTCAATCTTCGACTGCATTTGTGACGTAAGCCTTTTTTTTTGCATTACGTAGTACTTTTTTCCACCTACTCCTTTTATTAGGTTCAGTGACAGACCACAGTTATCTTCATCGAGTATCAACCAGATCAGTTTATCTCAATAAAAGTCGAGTGTCGGAAATAATCACCGTCGAGTGCTTGACAACCTGTTACTGGAGTGGTTACTGTGTGGTTGCACTTAACTACTTTTCATCTACTTCTTTAATTAAATTGGTTTTTCCATGCGTTAGAACATTGTACCTCAATGGTTTATACTACGTCTATAATCTTTCGTTATTGCTAAAACAAGCACAACATACGAAATTAAATCATTTACTATTAGTGTATTTTTTGGTAATAGGTACAATAAGGTCTTATAAAATATTAATTACTCAATATTCTACCTGTTGGGTTTACACTATTTCGCATTCTTTATTTTTATGAAAAAAAAAAATCTTACAAAATAATAAACAATACTTAAATAAACAAAATAATTAACGCAAGAAACATAATTATGTTATTTTCCCAGGTTTACAGACTGTCTGATCGACTTCACGACTGTTGTATATCACCAAAATAGCATCAAGTAAATTTGTAAATACTATTATTATATTATTCCGTTCTATTCAAGAAAACAGTCATTATTTATTTAGGGCCTCTAACTAGAGATATATATACAAATAAATGATTATTATTTTGTTTGTGTATGTACCCGTTTAATAATTATAAGTTGAGGATAGTATCTCTAGTACTCTTTTACTAAAGCCATTAAAACTAATGCACGCCATTAAAATCGATTTATAACTCTCTGAAATAACATTATAACACTAATTCATTGCTCTGATGATGATGATACAATGTTAATGTAAATTCCGCCATCATTATCGCTTTCATGCTCAAAGCGCGACTCCGGCGCAGCCGTCACCGATGACGTAATCCTGTACGCTCTAGCGCACATCAATGCGCGTGCGCTTCGCCCATCTATCACCGCCAGAACTATGTGCGAACTGTGTAATATGTTCGTTTTGGTCGTTATGTTCAGGATATTTGAAATTATGTTCACGAATATGTGAGGTGGTTAGTAAAATTGTTGGCTCCGAAAATTCGTTTGTCAAATGCTGTTTGCTCAAAAATGTGAGAATCTAAGAGTTCTACAGTTGAATAGGAATGCAGTTGATATTGTTTTCTAAATCAGAGTTATTTAATCTTCTTTCTGAATACTCTTTATTATTATGTGACCTCTCATTGTACGGCAATCCTATACAATGCGAGATCAGCTTATACTGGAAATGTATAGCTTGATATGTAGCCATGTATTCACCATATAAATTACTGATATGAATATAGAAATGTTACATAGGGTGACACAATGGGCAGTCTTAACAAGGAAAAACACGGCGGGTGGATTCAACACTTGTAAACATGTCTGCAAATTCGAGAATTCAGAGTGTAATGTCATTTTGAATGCAGTTCAAAATGATCATAGCTTTAAAAAAATTGTCTTGCAAGCAAAGACATCGATGCATGGTAAAATAAGTTGAGTATCTAATGGCCAATTCCTATAATTTACGGACCGTTATTGGTTAAACTTAAGACTCTTGTATCTTTACCAATAATGAAGCAAAGACCTCGTAGCTTTGCATAGTAGACCCTCCCATAGGGACACTGCTATCACAGGTAATATTAGCTTCCGAATCTATTTGTATGCCCAGTTTGGCAATTAAAACCGTTACCATTAGTAAGCAAAACGATTCGTTTTAGTTTATAGGAACCGAGCATAAGTAAACTTTCTTACGTTTGTTCTTCTTTGTTGGTATTTATACAGGGTGTAAGGGACAGCCCGCCGCAGACTGATGGGGTGAATTCAGTATATCATACTAAGATGACCGGTACATTAAATTAGTTCAAGAACGTTATGGGAATCAAATAACCTGATTTATTTTATTACCTCACACGCAATGTATCGGTACCGTGGCAAAACGCACGTAGCGAACGGCAGCGCACGTAGAGTATTTCAAAATCAATTGCTGTTTTTATTATTTTCGCTGTTTCTTTTACATAAATTGAGTGCTGCGTACAGATAATGTAATTCTGTAACAGAAAAAACGAAAAAAAAACCTGAGATTTTTTCCGGTGGAATATGATTCAAAATAAGGAGCTGAATGCACCCTGTAAGTTTGCGGAGAGCTGTCCCTTACACCCTGTATACCAATAAAGAAGAACAAAGATAAGAGAATTAGTTACCTAATTATGCACTCACAGGTTATGACAAAGACATTAAGATAAATAAGTAATTACAATTTAACGATCACTAGATGTCTGCCTTTTATTCACTGGTATTTGCTTAGCAATAGAAAATTGCGTAAATATCTGCCTAACTTTCTAAATCACAAATCATTTGAATATAAGCTTCGTGTGTTGCGCAGACGCAGCGGACATCACACTGAATATTGTAATTGTGAGAGCATATTGTAATGTGCACTATGAAATGTTAGGCGGCTGTTCACACCGTTACGAATGCTAAAGTTGGAAATAATTTTGATATTTAACAAATTAACCAGAGGCACAGATTAGTAAAGATGGTTCTCTGCGCAAAATCATTTAAATAAAAAGCGACTTTGCTACGACACAATAAAGTGTAATTCAGCTCGCCCAGCACTAATTACCTACAGTTTTATTCACCTAGAAGTTGCCTCTCTTTCTAAAACGTAACTCTTTTATCTTCTGACTATGCTACGCTCACATTGACGAGCGACAAGACGAGCCCGCCGCGTACTTGTGGCTTCATACGTAAAATGCGGAGTGCGCATTCTGTACTATTCTGTGCCAGAGGGCGTAGACAAGTGGCAATCCCTTTCAAAGCGTTTCTTATTTCTTCAACGACTTTATGTCAATCCTATACACTCTTGACTTTTCTATCATCATTATCGCTCATGAAATGTTACTTTATCTAGGTCCTGAGCACCAGTTATTTTAGCGATCCTTAGGGAAGGGTTATGTCCAGTTTTTGGTTAATTTAATTATGACGCTTCTTTTTTGCAGAAGAATTATCATCGTATTTTATCTGAGCAATATTGAGAAGGTCAAAAATTTAAGCCAATAGTGAATTTATGTTATCTATTTCTGAAATTGGTGTAGGTACTAATTTCATTGTAGAAAAACATGCAAAACAAAACACTAAGCTAGCAAAAAAGAAAGTGAGGTCGCAAAATTATTTCACCTATTACGATTCGACAAGTTCCATTGTTTTACGACGTGTCCGAATGTGTATAACGTACTCTAAATTGCTAATAAATATTTAACACGAATAAAATAACAAACAAATCACTTAATAAGTATTCAGCTATGAGCGAAAGACTGCACCTTTTGAATATTAATTACTCGAAAACAACAAATTTTTCGACGTACGTTGCAAGCATATCCGAAACATTGTGTCAAGTTGATTTATATTCACATGTATTTGAAAGGAATCTATTTATTTTTAGATTTCTGATCTTGTAAGACCTGGTTCTTTAACCTTAATTATTTTCCTTGTCGCGTTTAAGACTGAAAAATTATAAAACTGAAAAACTATGGCTATAATATCACAACTGGTAGCGACTGAATGAGAAGCCGAGGATAGACCTAAACGGTATAATGAAGGCGAAACTCACAGGGTTGAATCGTTTAATAAAATATAATTTTAATATAATTAATATTTATCTTTTCGATATTGCACATACTTCTTTACATTGATTTCATTAGATAAGATACATGATTCGTAATATTGGTATTACGTCAAATAAGTAAAAATCGTGTTTTTCGTGGTTCATATCGCTAATAGATTTGTCAAAAATCTCCAATAATAAAAAATATCTTGAAACATTCCGGTGTAACAAAATCCAGTTAATTGCGAGCCATGTCAGCACGCCACGCCATGATACTAAATGAAGTAACCAGATTCGTGATAGAGTAAAATGTGTTCGTACATCGGGAAACCAACTAACTATAGCGTTTGATCGTGGTCTGCTTATAATTATGAATGATATATTGAATGTTCGCGTTATAATTGTGTTTTCATGACGATGAAAGGGAAAGATATGGACTTGGAATGTATAGAGGTATTGTATTTCACATGCAGTTCGTTCGACTGTTCTAGAATTTAGGCTGAGTTTGTATGGCGTGCCACAAGGAGCTATCTTTGGTGCAACGCTAAAATTTTGATACTTAATTGGCACAAAACTAGTAAAATATTAATCAATTACTGCTATTAATTAGAATTATCGTAATTAGAAGAATGATCATTTTTCTGTAGACCAGCGTAAAAATAACATTGAAATATGGATGATCTTGAGCAGACAGCATCAGAGCAAGCTAAGCTGATGGCAAGAACTCATCCAAGCTATCTTAACAATTAAAATAGAGAAACATTCTTTATGTTAAACATTAATTAAAATCAATGAAGTAAAAGTAAAACAATTGAAACAAACAATCACAGTCGAAGATATTTCTGACCCACATCTCCTGAGTAACACAAAATCCAAACTACCCATTTTCGTACACGAATATATTAATACCTAATGTACATAATACCTATGTAAAACAATAGATTGTTCCCACGTAACTTTCACGTAAAGGTGCGAACACATATGTAGATGGTATCGGAATAATTAGTAGCACTATACGAAACATTATTTGAAACAACAACATTTTTAACAATGAACACGGTTCATACAGTGTGTCTTGTTGATTTAATTATGTTTACAGTGGGAAATATGTAATTGGGCCACGGAGATGAATGGCTAAATGGCTACAAATAGTGTGGGTATGATGAAGAGTATAAAATATTCTATTTTGCAAACAAACTTTTTTTAGGAAAGAAAATACTTGGGTTTCGAATCAACTACCTAAACTAGTAATGGAAAGAAGTAAAAATGTTTATCTATTTATAAAGAGGCTGGAAGTGCTGATACGATTAAAAAAAGTATTTTACTGATAGAAAGCTAAGTTACACCTAATGTCGGGTGCCATATGGAAGATATATTTATGGATGAATCCACGTGGATGGTAGTTGCAAGCAGAACCTAGTTATTATAAAATGACACCAGCCAAATTGAATTTGTTGACAGATTCACCAGTTTGCCGCAGTATTTCAGTGAACCATAAACCTGAACTGGTATTCAGCTTGGTAACGGTCAACAAAAATTAAATAAATGATAATGACAGTAGTTGACAGGAATGGACTCCTTGATTGACAAGCAAACACAGAAAGAATGAAAGCCAGATGAACGGCCGGCTTCGGTAGATAATGCTTAGCTACAACAGAATTATGCGGGAGGCGAAAGCGAGATGAATCAAGGATTACATCATAACTAGGATACAATTATATATTCTTAACACAGCAGGGGACTGCAATAGACCAAGTTAGCTGATTCTGAAATCATGCCACAGCATCATTGTTTGTTCAAGTGTCCATAAACACACTGTAACACTGTATATGCTGTAAGTTTAGCGATAAATAATAAAATAAAACAAAATCCATACCAGTTTCCTCGGGCACCGCAACTTTCCACAAAAATCAAAATGGCGATAGAGTGACTATGCCAGCTTTCATAGGAAATCCCTTTTGTCCGCTCATAGAAAGTAATGAATAAATCCACAAAACACACAGGCACAAATTAAACACCATCTTTATACTAAAACAAACGCTAAAGAACATAACATTCCCAGTTTCTCCTGTCTCATGGGCACCATTGAAGTGTCTACCAACATAACGCCTGCTAATTAATGGTACTAAGAAATCAAAAGTGAAACTACCTACGTGTGAGTTATCGTACCCATTATCAACAGACAATAGCCATAGGTTATAGTGGTTTTAGGAGACGCAAATTGAATTCCGGGTATTTAGGATTTTGAGGTGGTAGATATACCAGAGGGCTGAAGGCAAAGTGACAGTCTATTAGCGATAACGATGATGGATTAAGTAAAAAATGTATGGGACTCACATGTGCTACCGAAAAGCTTATGTTAATCCCATAAATACCAAACGCTTTGAAAGCGATTGCCACCTGCCCTCAGATTGATTGACGGATGACAAAAGCCTTCTGCTTGTACAGGCTGACTTTGAAAACATGCGAAAAAAATTTAAGGGGGTGTTCTACTCATCAATATGAACAACTTTTACTATGGGACAAAATAAGAATTCGCAAAAAAAAAATCGACCTTTCTATAAAGGTATACTACCCGATTGGACCATTTTGTATAAGGAAATCGTTTTTTTTTTTTGCGAAATCTTATTTGCTCCCATAGTAAAAGTTGTTCATATTGATGGGAGAACACCCCCTTAAATTTTGTCGCATGTTTTCAAAGTCAGCCTGTATATTGAATTTCACACAATGGAATATTTAGAGACCTAAGAAAAATCAATAATACAATACACTATGATGAAACTATACATTTATAATTATGACACAAAAATAAGAAAAATCTTTAAAAAAATCCTATCTTTCAATGCCTCTGTTCGCTGATTTTCGGACATTGAAAAGTTAGAAGGTAAAGATGATGCACCATAGTCGAAAATGTAGGTCCTAGCTTAATTTTGCTGTAAGGTAAATAACATTATTTTGTTTAAAATCTGTCTTATAGTTCCATATTATAAGCAGAGGCCTATTTCAATAGTAGCATCAGCTGCAGCATGATGCTTATCATTTTACCGATAACTGACTTCATCTGCATTATTATCTACATCTCTGCCTATCCGTTTGCAAAACAAACGTGACGTTTTCTAAGACAATGGTCCAATAGTTATAGCTGCTTTATGATCCTTGAATTCAATTCATGATACATGATAGTTGGTTGAGAAAATCGTTCTAATCAAATTGATAGTATAGTGTTTATGTCAAAATGAATGACATGTTCAGTTTACTATGGCTGATATTATGATCTGATAAATTGTTCCTAGTGACCTGGGTTAATCAGTTATTTCATCATACTCTGTTAATTATTGTCTAGTGTTACTTTCGTTTCTGCCTTCGTTAATTAAAGTTGTGTATTTTTTAACCCCCGACGGAAAAAGAGGGGTGTTATAATAAGTTCAACGTGTGTATCTATGTATCTGTCTGTTCCCTCGTAGCTCCCAAACGGCTGAACCAATTTTGATTATTATTTTTTTGTTTGAAAGGTGTCTTAATCGAGAGTGTTTTTAGCTACAATTCAAGAAAATCGGTTCAGCCGTTTGAAGATTATCAGCTCTTTTCTAGTTGATGATTGGATGTGCGCATCTTCCACAGATCTGATCGATTCGAAATGTAGTATTCTGTTACTTCAATGATATTAGAAGAACATAGTAACCTTGTACCGATACTGCAGCATCACCTGGAATTGTGTCGGGGGTAAATTTTTATTTTGCCATGAATTGCTGTTGTAGACGCACCCAGATCCCAGCATCTAAGGAGCCCTGATGATAAGGGGTCAGTGACGTTACCGCAGATATTTACCATCCCAGAGAATCTGCATCCATACTCTTCAAACGAGAACCCAGCAACGCTATATGGCTGTAAAAGTAGAATTATGGAAAGAATAATTCCCGAACGTGCACACAGATGAAATGGGATGAAATTGTTTATTCTGTAAATAGGATATCGGAATCATTCTTACACGTCTTATCAAAAAAATAAAACTAATAAAAACTAAGACCCAGGCAAAAGTCAACTAAAAAGGTATAAACAAGTCATCACAGACAGACAAACTAAAAATCCGGAATAACACGTGTTTAGGGGGTAAATCGAATAATATTACGTGTGACTCCGGATTTTCCGGCTTCCAACGATACCCCATTTGTCAAATTATGTTGAGGAGTTTAGAAGTTATGAGGGAACAAATGAACATACATACATACATACCGGTCAAAATCATAACCGTCCTCTTTGCTGTGCCGTAGTTGGGTAAAAAAATAAGCTTGATGGTGCCAGTAAGAGGTGGCGTGATGACCTTGACGCGTACCTCAAGGGTAGGATCGAGGTGGTTCTGGAAAAGATTGCCTGGAAGGATTTGGGGAGGCCTTTGCTCAGTAGTACCTATCTGACTCTCTGGATCTCTACTGCTACGATAAGTAGGAATGAATCGATAGATCAATCCCTACTCATCCAGATTTAATCCTTTTGGAAGTCTGCCCACCATCAACCATAAAAGAGCGTGAAGTTACGCCGGTATGTCTCGCTGAATATTCATGTGGCAACTACCTACCATACGTCCGATGGCGTATTGTGTTTGACGGGGCCATATTCCCATAGTCCGTCCGGCCAATTGTCTTTTTGAATGGAACTGACAAGGTCACTGTTGTATGGGTTTAATTAGGTAATTTTGTATGACTGTGTTGTATGGTTAGCAGATTTATTGGTGTTGGATGGATTTTGAGGTAATTATTAGAGTATAGGTTGTGGGTTGCGGGGAAGTACCTACCTTATGTACGTTCTAAGTTAATCTTTACAATGATGCCGATTCCCTTGTTCACAAGCCAAACTAAATTTAAGTTCAGTGCATCTTTTTCTTTGTATTTCATTAAGAAGAGGACAGAAGATAAATTGTAGTTTAGTCCTGTCAAATTAATCAGCGCCTGACGTAAATTGACGTAATTTTAGTAGGCAAGTTTTTAATCACGTCTAAACTTGTATGGAGTATTGGCAGCTTGGCTTATTATTTTAGCCCGCAAGGCTGTAACATGTTTTGAGATAATGAGTTTTTCTTAGCTGATAATTATATACGATCGGCTTCGTCAAAAGATTACCAAAACGTCCAATACAGGAAAGAAATGGCAGTTACCACTTTACAGGAATTGCTTTTCATCCTCCATAGAACATAACATCACGCGAAATTCCAGATGGAAAACACCAAAAACAATTTGGCCGACCCGGGCATTGAACCCAGGACCTCATGCTTAGCAGTAGTGCTTGCGACCACTAGACCAACGAGGCAGTCATCCTCCATATCAGGAAAAAATAATCTATTCCCAGGTCAAATCAATAAATAACCCGCACTTTTCTTACACAAAATAATTTCCTTTTAGGTAAAGATTTATAGTGTCCTAGATGCATGTGACAGGCTTAGTAAATAAGATTATATTCTACAAACGTTACCTACGAGCGACTGTTCGTACCAGTTACCGATTGATTACCTTTAAACGTGTGACATTTTCCTTTCATAGTATTTTCCATTGGTGTTCGAACGTTCCAACTGTTTATATAGACCCAAGTTTCCGCCATTAATAGTAATTAATTCTAAATACGTAATTACTTTAATAAATTGTATTAAAAGGAATTTTATGTAACGTTTTACGATTTACCTTACTGGAACGAAATATTTAGAACATTGCAACTTTCACTAGGAATATTAAAATTCCATTTAAAAATTGTTTGCGTAACTTGTTGTTTCTGGCCATATGTTTGCCGTAATATTCTTATAGCATGTATGTATTATAATTAAAAAAACGTTTTTTTAATAAATCTAAACTAATATTAAAAAGCCAAAATATTAGATTTTTTGTATGTTTATTTCGCTTTCACGGTAAAACAGCTGAACGGATTTGGATGATATTTGGCACATGGGTATATCATATACTTTTTATCCCATAAAATCCAGCCGTTTAGAAGGAGTTTAGTGATATAGAGACGTACAGAACAATTATACAAGTATGTTTAAATGAAGATAATTCTGTTTTCTTGTCCATCGTTGCCCCGAAAGTCTGATAACCAAGGGGTTGCGTATTATACAGTTACTGGGTTGTGGAGTCAGATAGGCAGTCGCTCCATGTAATATACTGGTGTTCAGCTGTATTTGGTTAGACTGAAAGCCGACCCCTACATAGTTGGGAAAAGGCTAGGCAGATTGACTGTCCATCGTTTATTGTTCAAATGTTCCAAATTACTACAAATAATATGGCCTTATTACTACGATCACTGCCTACACCTTGTTTAGGAGCTAGAGTATTCAAATATTGGTCTTCGTTTAAAGCCTATGTTTTCAGTGATAAGGATTATTGTTAAAGGCTTTTTGGTGATACGAAGAAATTATTTATTTATTTAACTTCCCATTTGGTCACCAAACATGATGTTTTTTTTTCATGATGAAAATTGGAAATATATATCAGACTGAGTTTCTAAACCAAACATTCACATACATGTAACATGTATAAAGTATAAGAAAATCCAAGAACTCATTACTACATTAAAAACTCAAACAAACCCAATTTTCTTAACCTCCATATAATATAAGTAAGTATAAAGAATTAAAATCGTCTAAATATTCAGCTTAGCTATTCACACGAAAGTCATTTAAATTCTAAAAGCAGTCGCCGTTTCTTTTGACAACCATTGACTCCGTACAAAAACTTATTGAAGAACATCATCAATTCTATTTGGCGACAACTTAAACAGTTTTTTTTTACCAAAACTAATTCACACGCCGACGGTAGCCAAGACATAGTGGGATAAAGATAGTAAGCTAAGTTTGTGTAGCTCGTGAAAGTTGCTCGATTTTCGACTCTGATGGCGAATGGCCTTCGAAAAGGGGATTGTACAAAAAAAACTTACATTAGGCAAAGGGTTTTGCGACATGGCGGCTAAGCTAATGTTCATGTACCTACCTACATAATTATGTCAATACCATGGTATTGATGAGTTTTTGACTTCAAAGGACAAACAATAAAATGGCTACATAATAGGTAACAATAAAATAACTGTCTTTATTTCTTGCATCTGCATCCTTATTACTTGCATCCGCACCATATTAACGTATGGTGTGACGAGTATCTAAATGAATGTAATAGTGGCGATGGTAGTAAAGGGAAAATGTAAAAAACCTGTCAAATTCAGAGTAGGTACAACGCTTCAAGGTTCTTTCGGCACGCGGCCAAAATTGGAACTAACGCCGCCATCTTTTTTTGTCAAAATCTGTGACAGTTTCACAAAAGTTTACCGCGCTATACTGTCAATGTCAATGTCATTCAGGTGCCAAAACATCCTAGTAGCACTCTACATTTTATGTTTGTTCTTTATTCTGCCACGTTCATTATGACCCATTGTCTCTTTAAATAATCCATTGGCTTACTGATCGCTCTGCACTACGGCTCGCCTACAATCACGTCCTTGCATGTACATAGCCGCACGTTGCTAGGCAACTAGTGTTGGGAAACGATAATATCGATGTCACCTTCCAATGACAAACACTTAGTGTCACCTTAGGTATTAGAACGTGGTGTTTTTGCTAAAGGCTAGTCATCTATGTAGATTCGTTTACCGAGTTTAAGATAGTTTGGACTATGACTTTGTTATAAGTACGGTACCCGAATTGCTTTAGCGTGGTACTTATAATAGCGGTCATTGCCCTTTTCCTAATATCTCGTTTTCGTAATTGGAACGATGAAGATCAGGATAGATATTGATTCAGGACGTTAACGGATTTCAGTTTTTTAAGTAAAAAATGCTAGAAAATAGAGGTGGATCAATAACCGCTATTGCCACGCTAAAAATTTCTTGAAAATAATTAATATAACGAAATTTTCTGAACTGTTCAGAATATAATTGTTCGGCTTTTAATTTTTTTAATGATAGGTGGACCCCTTCGCTTTACCTCATTTGCATTTGGACCACCACGTTTGAGACATGTGTGTCTATTCGTAACTTGTATGTATATGCGTAATATAATATTTGTTATACCACTGGTCATATTTTATACCTCGTCGGGTAGAGAGGTTTCAAAGTCAGACAGCAGGTACCCATATGCAACTTTTTTCAGTGACAAGATAGACAAGAGCGTTCCCAAATTTCCACTTGGAAAAATACTTCGATTAGGGAGCATTTTTTCCAGTAACTATGAGATCCTCTATTTGAGTCATAAACCAGTCGAGTGAAACCCTAAAATTCTCATATGTTGAAGACCTATAAACACACTGTGTACAAAAACTGTACAAAACTTTGGGTACTACACACCACACAGTTATACGTATATGTATATTTGATCTAAATACTAAAACAGACTAAGTAATAATAAAGAATACCTGTCGTAACTTGAAACCGCTAGCAAGTCTCCTTACCTGAAAAAAATAAAAAAGCAAAGTTAGCTATAAAATATATTTTATTTTTCAAACTTTGTGCTAAAAATGTCGAGGTTTTTACCGACTTTATCTGGAAATTGATATAAGTAAAGGATGATTTCCCCCAAACGGCTCGCATCGCATCGTATAGGACCGGACTTTAAATTAATTAAACGATATTAAATCGTCTACACAATATTTAAAGTCTATATTGCCAAGCCGCGCACACAGCTTGACCGCGGGCGTCTTCCGCGACACGCAATCGTAGCCGAAAATATGCTGCGACGCGCGATCTGCTCCGTTCGTTTGTCGTCGAATCCGATCGGATCGTTTCGGTTCAACATTGTAGGAATGAAACTATTTGACTAGGCGCAGAAACGTTTACGTTCGCAAGCGACGATACGGAGCCGATCGTATGCGTCGACATCCTGCCGGACGCGACTGGCTGTCGCCGCATCCGTTCGTATCCTTTCCGATCCGATGCGAACGAGCCGTTTGGTGGCATCCTTAAGTTCTTTCGCAAATAACAACCTGTACACAATGTAGCTACACTTCCTGACTTCATTGACCTACCATTGACAATGCTGTAATTAATCAGCGTGCTTACTTAGCATACTGATTGATCATCGTAGCGTGCTTTGATTGGTTGATTGGTACATAATTTCCGCCATTCATCTCGGTCTTTAATTTACATTTTGGCGGAGATGCTCATGCGAAAAACAGTAAGAACCAATTTATGAGCTGGGAGGACAGTTCTCGGATCGGTAGGAATTATAAAATAACTTGAGTCATGCCGTAGTAAAAAAAAAAAAACGCCAGTTACCAAAATATACAGACAAAAATAAAAAAAACTCGCTGATGCATAACCTCCTCCTTTTTTGGAAGTCCGTAAATGATTTTGATTTTTACGGTAAATTGGATCTTCAATTGTTCATACATT
This sequence comes from Eupsilia transversa, assembly GCA_914767815.1. Classification (NCBI taxonomy): domain Eukaryota; kingdom Metazoa; phylum Arthropoda; class Insecta; order Lepidoptera; family Noctuidae; genus Eupsilia; species Eupsilia transversa. Next base: position 10,520,457 of record OU611887.1, on the reverse strand, counting down.
ACGGATAGTCCTAGCGGATACCATATTCTGTTCTACTTATAGTCCGTTACCCAATCTCATATCCTTGCGTGCGTCCAGCGTTCGACGTGGCAACACGTCGTGTTCGGGGTAATCGTCATCCTGATGATGCCTCGTTGAGAGGTTAAACACGTGTCGATTTCTTACAGGGTTTTATATGACTCCTTAAGAATAGTTAAGCGGAATAAGTTAATAAATATATTGTATTTGTTTGATCCGGAATTCAGCAATGCTGTTCAACGGCAGAGTTTGTAGTACTTATGTAATATTTTCACAAACAAATTCATTGAAAAGCCGTTCTACACAACAAGGCTACAACAAGGCTACTCCCGACTTGTATACCTCAATCTAACTTACATTTTCTTTCTTGTAAATATATAATAATCCAGGCCAGATAGTATACGGTGGACAATGGATGATGGGTGACAGATAGACGACTCAAGCCGTCGGCGCCCGGCGCGTGCGACGATTACTAACGCCGTAGTGAATGAACCGACGGACACTTGTTACTGGGTATGTAGGTAGGTCTGTGGATTAATATGACAGGAGGGGAATAAACTTATATTGGACTTGTATTTCTACTAGCTATTTCCCGTGACTTTATCCGCCTAGATATTGGATTTTCAAGACTAGGATTTTCAGGGGCTCATGGGCTAAATTTTCGAAAAATGTTTGTGCTTCTTTACACTCTGTTCCATAAAGAATGTTAGTATTATATACAAACATTTTTTTGTCAGTCTGTCAGACAAAAAAATTCGACAATTATAACAGTCCAAATTAATAAATTCATTCAATTCAATGAATAATTTCCTCTCTACTGTCCAAAAGTTTAATGAATGAACTAGCACTTAGGTTATTGACACAGTGTAGATGAAAACATTAATTCATCATAATATGAATATTACCCGGAACAACATTGGAGTTTTTCAAGAAATGTTCTTTTTAGTTTTTTTTTAGTTAGGTATTTACACTGCTGAGCAAAAGCCTCCCCCAAATCCTTCCCAGCATCCTTTTCCGGGGCCACGTCTATTCAACCCTTGCGGTACGCGTCTTGATCGTCTCACCACCTCTCCGCCCGGCCTCGGCGGCGCCGTCCATCTTAAGAAACCCACCGTGTGGAGACTGTTGCCCAGCGATCGCTGGGATTGTTCATGGATCATTTTAGCTTGGCAGCCTTGTTGCCTACGTCAAGGATCCCCGTTTTGGAGCGCAGCGTGGTGTTCCGAAATCTGTCAGTTCGTTTTACGCCCAGAATGCTGCGTTCCGTTGCTCTTTAGCAAACCCCAAGGCGGGACTTTTGCGAGAGTCACTAATAATTCTAGACAAGATAATATCAACTAAATTTTTTGACGATAATATCACTATTCTAGAGTCTAGGATTTATAACCCATATACGTCCTAAGTTAGATGCCATGACCAAAATCAATCACACCTAATTTTACGTAACCTAAATTCTGATCAAAGCATTCTCGTATACTCCGAATGAAAGTAACTCCATTAGACACGCATATATGTCTATATATAGGCAACATTAGGCACTACTGTATGCCCTAAATACATTACATATTATACCTATTAAGGTCGCATGTGTTCATACAGATTGATTTGTAACTTAATTCAATAAAGTACATAGTATAATGGTCTTGTTTGACCTGGGAATATAAAAATTGTTACGAATTTGTTATTATTAATACGTAGAGTGCAGCAGTGGTGGCCCAGCAGTATCGGCTACGAGTTATGCGTCGTGGGTCCGAACCCAAGCAGCGGTTTACTATGTTTAACTGATTTCATCACCACTGCTCTCAAAATGGTGAACGAAAACATCATGAGGAATCCTAGAATCGAAGATCGAGATGTCCTAGAACCGAAAATTCGAAGACATGTGATATCCACCAACCCGCACTGGGCCCGCGTGGTAGAAACGGTCCACCCTTTCAACAGTCGCTTTTTTACTGTCTTTTATAAATTAAAAATCCAGACATTTCGTTTTAATGTTGGTTGTAAGTACAGGTTTTGTATTTATGTTACTGGCTAGTTTTTAAATACTTTCAACTGTAATCTGTGGATTAACGTACTGGGTAGCATAATTGTTTTATAATGTAATACTTATTTAAGATATTATGTCTAATTCTTATTGTGCTACTGTTTGTTTTTCCTTAAATAAATAAATAAACAGAGAGGAGGACTGTATCCTAGCAGTGAGAAAATTATAGGCCGATTATGCATATACGTAGAGGTCTTTTCTGACACTTCAATATGGTTGTTTATAATAAAACCTAGAAAAAACGATAGACAAGTTTTGCTGTAGGTATGGGACCTATTTACAATTCAAGCCTAAATTCCATTTATTGGAAATAAAAAATAAAACAAATGAGCTTCGATAATTCTCATGCAGGAGTCACTTCGAAACCTCTATTTCCTCAAGAAAATCTGGTGATTTAATGACAAAAAATTAAGTATTAAAGTGGAAGCGTCAGGGTTGCTCTCGAAGTTCATATAATCCAATTGAATGACTATTTCATGAAATCATGACATTTGAGGACTATTCTAACTTAAGGAGTAGTATTGCTGATTCTAATTATTATAATTATGTAAAGCCATATCAACATACAACCTAACGGTGACCTGCAAATTGCAAAAGACGTAAGAAAATTTGAATTTCGCGGGCTACCTTGACGCATGAATTACTTTTTTTTAAACCAAAAATCTTGCAATTACTTTTTTCCTCATCTTAAAAGCCCTATATTCAAGCTATCCATCATTCACAACGTATATAGAACACCCGTTAAGTATTTTTTTGTTTAGATTGTAGACAAGTATTGATCATTATCCGGTAGACACCCGTTTGATGGGAACTTGCGCAGGAGTCGATTCCGTTGTGTGTTTTTGTTACGGACGAACGGGTTGTACAAAATTGGCATGAGTAAAAAAGTGGGCTATTTTTACATGTTCTATGTTTAGGTGTATGACGAGGCATTTAAGACGTATGTGTTTACTTTAGCGTTATTTAAATGAGAATAAATAAACAACATGATTGTTAGCTTTTTTGGAGTGTTAATGACCGAAAATGTTAGTCCAAAGCAAAACACTGGGTACTTTAAAGTCTGAGTCTTCAATCCATCAAAATATTAAAAGCGCCTCTCGTTATTGGTGGATTTGGCTATAAATCTGTCAATTTTCATATATCATTTAGCCCTAATAGTGTCATCACCATCATCATCATTGGCAGCCTGTTTCCATCCACTGCTGAGTATAGGCCTTCTCCCTTTCATGATATGCTTCCCTGGTCTGTGCGAGTCTCATCCAGGGGAATAAGTCTACTAATTTATAAACAGTTTTTGTATGGCAAATCTGTCAAAAACTAACCATGATGATACCATTGGGACGTTTATAAATGGTTATTTGAATGTTAGAATGGTTACTTTTCGACAGTTTTTGTATGGCAAATCTGTCAAAAACTAACCATTATGACACCTTTGGGACGTTTATAAATTAGTAGACTTAGGCCCCTGGTCTTCGCCGCGGTCTCTATGTCGTCCGCACCTGGCATTTAGTCAAAAGTTTCATTTTTCAGCTAATTAAACGTAAGTGTTGTCTTATGGAATGAAATCTTATGAAAAATAGGATCATGAGCCCACTCATTATTTCTGATTATTTCCGGCTATATAAGCTAATAATTATGGCAATTTTCTTATCCGAAGGGCAAATAAAAACCAATGAATTATAAAAGAATCCTTAAAATAGCCATGTTTATTTTGATCCAGAACATCTCTAACTGGATTGACTTGACTTGTCCTAACCAGAATAACCTCCTGGACCGTTAGGGAGACGTGTACGAGTATTCTACATTATCGTATTGTGAGGCCTCTCCATAGCCAGTGGAGTAAAAAATTAAAAACATAGTGTGCCATCTTTGTTTTCGTGATGGATTGGGAAGACATTCTTGTTTACGAATTATTTTAAGTAAATGTATTGTGTAAACAAATCGTTGGCTAAACTAACATAATTTTAGAGAAAGTGGTCGTTAATAATAATAGAAGTGATTACTTGGTTTTACCACAAAATTCACGCTACTTTAAAACTAGATGCAGGGTTCCAAATAAAGGCTTATTGGCGCAGAAACTCCATCTGATCTCAGGACCAAAACAAGACCATAATTATAGAGAACTAAACAAAGGTACACCTCTGCCGAACACTTCGGGGAATACATGCGTGATGGGATGCCATATAGATATACTTATCCTACCTGACTCCTAAGTAATGGCTTAGCAAATCATATTTCACATTCAATCATGTGGTCCTTATTGAGATTGCACTTCACTAAATAGGTTTGTCCAAACACAAATAGTCTTGAAACTGCTCTAGAAATATATTAAGAGGGCAGGATGAGTTTATTTATCAATATTATGGTCCTGTTCAACTGGACCACACAAGGACTGGAGTGATCCATTTTGTGTGGTCCAATTTGCACAAATAAAGGAATGGACATGACACTGACATGCCGCCATTTTGTATTTGCAAAAGGTTTTGAAAGAGGAATAGGCCCAGGATGATGCACACTATACATTGCGAGGACGAGCTTTTAGCGCTCGAAATGCATTTCCAGAGGGCGCTAATGGTAAAACATGTTTTTCAACTATAATGTTAAGTTTGTTCTTGGGATAAGTTCATCCAAGCTACGGAACCTTTCATTGTGCGTAGTCCGACACGCACTTGGCCGGTTTTTTTTTTGATGATTCTGTTAATATTTTGTTTTCATCCTTCATTAAACAATAAAAATATATTTTGTGAAATGTATTGAAAAAACAAAATGGCGGCGTTTGTTCCGAATTTGACCACGCGCCAAAATTACCTTGTAGCGCTATATAGATGATCAAAAAGGAATGGTCATAATTAGAACTCTAGTAAAACAGGTATGTTATTAATTGCATTTAGTCACTTACAAGAAGTTGCATTGTAAGCGCATCAATAAACGGCTGTAAAGAGCTTTTTCTTCCGGAAATCACGTATAACGTTATAAAGTTATGAAGGATACCTCAATCACTTAATTACCACGAAATTACGAACAACGGATATGCCATTCGAAATAATGTAAACACTTTTATAAGGTTTCGTACCCAAAGCGTGCCAACGACCCTATTATTCAGGTTCCGCTGTCCGTCCGTCTGTCACAGGGCTGTATCTTTTGAACCGTAATAAGTAACCTCTTGAAATTTTCACTCAGAATAAAATACGTTTATAAAATAACTAGGGTCCATCCCTATACAAGAAAAGTGATTTTTTAACTAAATTAGTAAAAAAAAAAATGTAGCGTTCAATATTGTACTTTACGGTTGTACGCACGGCTACATAGGCATCAAGCTATACATTGCCAGTATAAACTGACCTCTCATTTTTATTGAAATCCTATACAATGTGAGATCAGCTTATACTGGAAATTTATAGCTTGATATGTAACCGTATGTACAGAACCCTTCATGTACGAGTCTGACTGGAACTTGGACGCTTTTAAAAAAAATAAACTTGACACTGCCGTAAACCGTGGCAAATCTGCACCGTATTATAACGTGCCAACTTCAAAACAGGCGCTCATCTTAAAGATTCAATGAGAAACGGGTCACTAATTCTGTTGTCGCTTAAGTACTTTTTGAACAAATGTGTCGGCTAAGCTCAAAGATGTGCGTGACGTGTGTTACTGTATAGTTGTCACGTTTTAGCATGGCATTAGAGGTCATTAACCTTTCCCTAATATCTCCCCGTAGTAGGAATCCATTTGGTACGGGCGCACTCAAATCAAAACGAGTTCGGTTTGACCTAAATCGATCAGCAGTTTTTATTAACAAAATAAAATAGAAAATCACCGTAAAAATTACTCAACCGAATCATTAAATAAATGCCAAGTAATTAAAACTAAACAATGTCACGAAAACATTTTAATTAAATTGCCTCATTAACATTTTATCCGTGTGCAATCAATTTGATGCTGCTCAGTAACAGTAAAAAAAGCGGCCAAGTGCGAGTTGGACTCGTACACGAAGGGTTCCGTACCACTGTAAAATATTTAACATTATAAATTTAAAAACATACTATTTAAAAAACAAAAAACGCCGAATAAAAATGTTTCTTGTATGGGGTCCCCATATTTTTTATTATTTTTTATTTATAATTTTTTATTTTGTCTCCCTGTAATTTTTTATTTATATTTTATTTTTATTATTTGTAGTTATAGCGGGCATATTCGTATAGCTTCTGAAAATTTTAAGTATCTATCTGTTACGTTTCAAAAGATTCAGCTTTGTGACAGACGGCCGGACGTACACCGAGCCTTAGTAATAAGGTCCCGTTGGCACGCGTTGGGAACGGAATTCTAAAAAATCATTTTGAGAAGAAAAATTTGTTCATTGAGTCGCAGACACATAAAGAAGCGTGAAATGACTTTGTTTGCAACGAAAAAATTTGGTAAAAGCGAGTTTTTGGACATGGAAACAAATGAAGAGCGGTTTAAAAATGTAGGTTACGATTTGACGCTACATTTAAGCCAAGATTCTGGCTGTGCAAGGCAGGTAAGTTCAAGAAATTCTGGTCAGTAAAAGTAATTACAACTGGGGCCTTATTATGAAGTATTAATGCCATCATTATTCCACTGCGAAAAAAGGATGGTGCTATCGACCTTGTATAGCTCCGTCTCTCTATTACACTGGAAAAATGGTGACATTAATACGTCATAATACGGCCTCTGGGAACTTTATTTAGCCAGTCTTCTTGCTGCTGTGTTCAAAGACATCACTCAGCCATTTTCCGTATCAGCCCGCGCTATACCAAAACAAGTCATTTTTTATATCTATATGATCTATACATATTATAAAACAAAAGGTCTTTGTAACCGGTTTCGCCATCATTTAGAACATTTATTCTGGAAGGTTTATGTGTAGGTATACAAGGTGTTTTTTTATATCCCATAACTTTAGGGTCTGAATGAGACCTTATCAAAGAATCAACTGGCATATGAATGTTTTCATTTGTCATACAAAATAATTCGACAAAGTCACGATTATTAATGTAAAACACCCTTACGTGAAATATGACGGTGGATAAAAGGTCAAAAGGTGTTCAAAAATCTTTGAGACTAAGATACTTTTTATCACGATTTTATACTAAATTATGGGGAACAAAATTTAGCAATAAGTAAATAAAAGAAAATCAATTATCCACTCATTACTTCAAATCAGCAACGGCACATTTTCCAGTACCTACCTACAGTTCTACACAAACATCTTTACACCTACGACAGAAATAAAAACAGACGATTTAACAGACGCAAGCGCAATTTATGTATAGTAGACCACAGAATTGCTTTACCACCCTAAGGTTTAATGTCGCACAATGTGCATCTTAAAATCAAGATCTTTTTGGATTTACTGCTTTTTGTGACAGTTAGACACTACTGACATCTTAGTTTCAACCTTATAGCTATAAAAGAATATTGGCGCGTGACCAAAACGCAACTAACGCCGCCATCTTGTTTTTTCAATACAATTTCTCAAAACAATTTTATACATGTTTCCTTTTTTTTACCTACCAACAACGCCCCCCTGTCAATGTCATTCAGGAGCCAAAAGATCCTTATATCACATTAGTAAAATTTTAATTGACTGGAATTGTTTATTTATTTAGAAACCAACAAAAGATATACGAATACGAGTACCCAATAATAACACATAAAATTAATAAGCAACATCAGTTAAGTAGGTGTATTCCTTCACTTATAGGAGACCACAGTATATACGATAAAGTAAAAAAAATAATTAAAGTTGTTGTCAAAATTGGTAAAGCCATTACGTCGCCGACTGTACCTCTTCACTATTACTCATAGCATTATTCACAGTCTGAGCATTCGACTTCCCACTGTTAACAATGACGATATTATCTTACAAAACATACAAATGTATGCAGAATCAATGGACACATCATATGCTGGATGTATTGTTAAAAAATAAGTAGCAACCTGGTGTCTGTACCCTTTTGTATAGACCAACCATTTTCGCGATGAAAAGAATATTATAGAATATTAATTCTTTCAAAATCAAAATATTTTATTTCACATAAACCTACATGGGCACTTATGAAACGTCAGAAGCTAGGTGCACGGTTCCAATTGGTCGTTTCCTATGGAGAAGAGCCGGCAAGAAACTCCACGGTTACTCTTTTAAAAATAAATGGGTTTTACTATGCTTTCAAAAATGTACAGTTTGAATAGGTATGCGAGGACAGCGTAGGCCTGTCAACAAGATACTTAACAAAATAGAAAATAGTCTGCAAATCGACAGTCTGTTGCGCCTACAACGTTCGCACATTCCCATAACTCTAGGGTATGAATGAGGGCATATCGAAGAATCAACTGGCATATGAATTATTTTTCAATCATCTTTTTTTTTTGTTTTAATTTTTCATGCAAAATAATTCGAAAAACTCACGGTTTATTAATGTTAAACACCCTTACGTGAAAAATGACAACGTCGCATTTTCTTAGCTTTAAATATGAATGATTGGTTTGAATGAAAATGATTTACTCGTACTTATCAATTTTAGATACATACTTCGAGAGATAATGTCATGTTCTCTTCAAACTATGCATTTTTGGACCACATATTCTAGGACTGACTTTATTATTTTTACTTATAGAATTGAACCCTAGAGTTATGAGATATAAAAAAAAACACGCTCTGTCTATAACTGATATAAATGTAGAAATTATACATAGGGTGACGCATTGGTGTTATTAGGATCTTCTAAACACAACACAAAAGTTCTTTCTTCTTCCTGTGGTTAGTGACTAACCTGGTGTCAGAGTTTTTATGCCTTGGGCCTCTGACGTGGCTTCACATGCCGTCGAGAAATATCTCCCATGCCTGTTTCCTCACGATGTTTTCCTTCACCGTTTTTGAAGCAAGTGATAATTTATACAAACACACATGAATCAGAAAAGTCAGAGGTGTGCCTTGTGTTCAAACTCAAGACCTATGACTTGGCAGCCCGACGGTCACACCACTAGGCTATCACTGCTAATAAGTATAGACTTTAAGAACAGTTTAGGATGAAAGCTATGATTCTGCTAGGCTTCTTCGAAATCGGTTCAACAGTTTGGTCACAAAAAGTAAAAAAAAAAAGACGAGACATCCTCCGGATGACGATTAAAGTCAACCGAGTCTTTGCAACTTTGACCTGTTGCCACGCCGAGCGCTGGACTCGGCATGGCAACACGCCATGTGTCGCCTCGTTGAGAGGTGATACACGTGTCAATTTCTGACAGGGTTTTTTATGACTCTTTAGGAATAGGTTACAAAATATGTCTAAGTCTATTGAATTTTTTAGTATACTTCCACGCTGATTCTGGCAACGTTAACACCATAGACAAACAGATCTTCGGTAATCCTCAAAACGAGCACAATTTTGTAAGCAATTACTAAGTTCCGCAAACAAATAAGATGCTTCGTGGCACCTGGTGTACGTATTATCATTATTACTATATTAGATTTGCCATTCAAAAACTGTCAAAAACACACCATTGAGAGACCATTGTAACGTTTATAAATTAGTAGACTTAGGCCCCTGGTCGGTATCGCTCCTGTTGCATTAAGTCACAAAATGAATGTAACTCCGCCCCCCAAATTCTGTCAACTACAGACATAAAACTTTTATGAGTCACACAAGACAAACCAGAAACAGAAAAAAAGACGCATCTAAAATACATAGTAGGTAGGTACCCCATTCATAAGTCGTTAGCCATATTAGTAGGGGTCAGTGACCTGGTGAATTGTGATCGACTCACGCGCAGCACACTATGCGTTGTATTGTTGTTTTTAAGGCTCGTTGGTTTATGTTTGAGCTTGAGAACCTTAGCTGTGCTTGTGAAGATTTGATATTTATATAACGGTTCTTAATTTATGCTGGAATATTGAATTTGAATATTTTTACGTTTTTTTTTGTTGCAAAAACACATTTTCTGACCGACCATCATTTGCCTACCCTTTTCCCAACTATGTTAGGGTTGGCTTCCAGTCTATCCAGATGCAGCCAAATACCAGTATTTTACATGGAGCGACTGGCTATCTGATCTCCATAACCCTGTTACTGGGTAACATGATACCCCTTGGCAATACTGGTTGTCAGACTTTCGGGATTCTGACTACTCGTAAAAACTGTCAAAGATCTACAAATGACAGCCGAGACCGACGGCTTAACGTGCTTTGAAACGCATAGAGGAACGAACATTTTGTCAAACGTTCTAATAAAATTCATAAGACATGTCTCTTTTTAATCCTTGCTAAGATTTTTTGAACATATAACTACCAAAAACACAATAAAATATCTATGCTCTCTGGTACATGCTTTAATAGTCCATGATCTTTACCACCACGGTCGCTGTACTAGATGATTGGTACATTATGGTCCCACCGCAGTGCGGCCATTAAAGTAGCGGTTGTCATCTGTCACTTCCGTCCCACAATATTTTTTTACCATTCTCTTATTGTGTCCCACTGCAGGTTATAGGCCTCTTCTCATGCAGAAAGGCATGAGCGTTTGCATTGAGGGTAGGTGATTACACAGACATGTTTCCTCACGATGTTTTCCTTCACCGATGTCAGTAAAATCGAAGATAAACTGAGAGTACATATTTATTTATTTGGTACACCACAGCAGTACATACAAAAATGATAACAGAGCAAGAACAAAATAAAAGTATTGGTATGTATATGCCTATTATAGGTACCCTATACAACCTATACACAGCATTGACCACAAAACAACATCGTAACTAAAAAAAAAATATATACAAGTAGTAAACATAAAAAAATAATATGAATTCAAAACGTCACATTTGAACTTGCCCGGATTTGAAACCACTACCTCGAGTATGAGAGACGAGGCCTAAACCACTGGGCCATCACGAGATTTTTGTCTGACTTTATCAGTTAGGATTGGAACGAATAATGTATCTTCCCTTCAATTTTTTTTGGCCTAAGTAAAATACATGTAAGTTATCTAATTGTAACACACAGGTAAGTTATCTAATTGTCATCTTATGACTTAAGTTTTCTAAATACATTAGTAAGAATACGCGGATGAAAAATAGTTTGATCCGCGTAGCATTATGCATGTGGTTAATGATAAAGACGTGAACCCAATACAATCTATCAAAATATTATTAATATATTAGTTGAAAGGAAAAAGAGCTAGTAGGTAAGGTACTAAATATTATGCACCCCACACGAATATAAAGAAAAAAGTGAGGCAGGAGAATCAGAATATTAATGATACACAATCGAAGTACGAAATATCACAAAAAACTTTTTATTTTCAAGATTCCTACAAAAAATATTTAAAATAATCATGAATGCAGTGATAGAAATATCACGCTCGCTGCACAGGAAAATTGCAGGGCATTATGGCCCTACCACGGTGTGGCCATGAGAACAGCGCTTACCATCTGTCACTTCCGTGATTTAATTCTTAAGGTTTCCAAGCATCGATTTTAGGTTTTTGTAGTAAGTACACTATGTTTTTATTTTATTTTTGCCGCCGTTTTGCAACGTAGGAAGTAATCGGTGTAAAAGGATGCACAATTTAGGTATGTTTTAAAGCTTAAACTTTTTGTTGCTCCGTTTCGAACGGAAGTGACGAATTTACCGTTATCTGGATGGTGGGAAACCACACAAGGTTTAAAACTATATTCATACATACGTGCTTATGTAATAAATACAAAAGCGGGTGATTTTGACTACGTTACGGTGGCATATAGGTAGGTACCTAATTATGTAGCTTGGTAAATGCAGCAGCAGGTGGCGGCAGAGTTCTGTAGCCTACCCCCATGGAAAAAGGCGTGAGTTTGTGTAAATGGAGAAACATAAAGGCCACATTTTTGTCAGAATGAGCTGCCTACCGAACTGGTTGGCAACTCATTTTGACAAAAATATATAAATGTAGTGGAAATCTACTACTACTATTTCAAAATAAAATTGTTTTAGTATGGTTAACAAAAAAGGACTAAAATAAAAGTCACATCTAGTGTACACAGATTTCAAGCATTATGTCATACAAGTATTTACTTATTTATTACCCGAGTTATGATTTTGATCGGTATGTATGTGGGTATGCATGTTCGTTTGTTCCCTCATATCTTCTAAACTCCTCAGCATAATTTGACAAATGAGGTCTCGTTGGAAGCGTCTCGATCGTCCGCTGGTTATTAGGCTTATATTATACAAAAAAATCTAGAGTCACACGTAATGCACGACGACGTGTGACTTCGGAAATTTCATTTGTCTATCTGCGATGTATTTTTTATTTTATACTTTTTAAGTAAACTTTTTTGTCTGTTTTTTTAGTTTTTATAACTTTTTTTTTTCCAACTTACATCTGTCATTACAGGGTAACCTATCGCGATAGTGTACTTATCTAAACTCTTATCCTAACTTAACTAACAAGCCAAAACTAAAAAACAACCAACTAACAATAGTTATGAAATGAAAAAATAAGAGTTTTTCTTGTAGGCTCTTATTTTACCACCATCCGAACTTACTGAATAGAAAAAAACAGTAAGTAATGATTTACGTAATATCAAAAAGCACTTTTCTGCATCCATCAGATACGCTCTCATCGCTACGCTCAATGCTCGTGATGATTGGCAGACGAGCATTATGGCCTCACCGCAACGTGGCCACGAGAAACGCGACAATTACGCGCTTCCGCTATGTTCCGTGGCCTCATCCTGTACTTACCAATAGATGTTTTTTGATGCTTGTTATTGTTTGTAATTTCAAAAGATGTAATGTTCTCGTCGTGTTTCAATTTAGGTGGTTATTATTTTAAAACTTTCGTGAGACGTACAGAAAAGTAAACGGTTTTACTCACGCGATATTTTGGCTAGTTTCGTCGAAATGAACTGAAATCATACTCATGAATTATTGGCGACATCTGCATCTCCACATGCGAGCTACGTGTCACACTGTGGTCACGCAAAATCCTGCATCGCGCAAGCAACGTTTACCGCGCGAACAGCATATATGTAACTTTCCGCCATCGATCGTTGGGCAGTTGCCCGCCAGATATGACACTAGTCTGGTCAGAGGATCCTCCTTTTCATAAAGGGGACGAGTGAACTTACCTTTTCTCCTCCTCTTAAAAAATCATCGCGAGTAATACCTACTACATGCCAATGGCCTTTTTCACACTCCGACGATAACGACACCGTCATAATCGTCAGTTCGGATAACAACGATTTCGGCCGACAATATCGGGATGATATCGGTATGTTACAAGATGTAACCAACAGCTTATTGTCATGCGGTATGCTACAGCAGCCTCGCATAGTCGCGTTGCGCCAACAACTTACATTGCCGTGCGATACCAAAAGGGTAATAATGGCAAATTCGAAATTTTCCAAATCAAATTGGTAGATTTTAGCAACATTCCTGCCTTTAAAACTGCCCCAGGACATTCAGTCCTCGACGACGAATGAAATGAGGCGGAAACAACCTACATAATATATTTATATAGTCCATGACCCACTTTAGGGCGAGCCTAAAGCCCCGTGTCGCCATAAAATTACGTCATACATGCACCAACCTTTATACGTTTAGGGTATTATAAGGCGATGCCAATCCTCGGGGATGCAAGGGGCGGAAATGGATCATAGAATCAAAGATACCTACCCCTTTAAGCCCATACTTATTATTATTAGCCTTTTGGTAGTGCCTAACCTGGTGTCAGAGTTTTTATTGCCACCCTTGGGCCTATGACTTGGCTTCACATGACGTCGAGAAATATCTCCCAGGCATTCCTCGCGATGTTTTCCTTCACCGTTTTTGAAGCAAGTGATAATTATACAATACGCACATGAATCCGAAAAGTCAGAGGTGCGTGCCTTGAAACAAAAATAGCCCTTAAGGAGACAAATATATTGTGGCTATGACTGTACCTACTGATCAATAATAACAAGGAGAACATAAAATGTCAGGAGCTGACTTCCACGTTGCGTCATGTCATCGATCGTATGATTACGGGATATATCCTGAGAATCAGCAGGTGACAGCTGTTGTCATGTCGTCAGGTTTACCGCCTGAAGGATTCAGGGCAAAAATAATATAAGTATGCTTTGAACGAGTAAAAAAAAATGAAGTTATTGTTCAAGTGGAAAAAGATACAACATGTTATGGTCCCACTGCAAGTCGCGGCCTCTTCTCATCTAGAGATGGTTGGATGTTGCTTGGTAAACTGGTTGTTAGACTTTCGGGCTTCTGACGACCCGTAACGACTGTAAAAGATATATACAAGGTGTTTTTTTTGATATCCCATAACTCTTGGGTATGAATGAGACCATATCAAAGAATCATCTGGCTTAAGAATTATTTTTCAACTATTTTTTTTTTCATTTTTCATACAAAATAATACGACAATACGTATATAATGTAAAACACCCTTACCTACGTGAAATATGACAACGTCGCATTTTCTTACCTTTAAATATGAATGATTGGTTTGAATGAAAATGATTTACTCGTACTTATCAATTAAACTTAGATACACATAACGAGAGTATAGTGTTATGTTATCTTCGAAACTATACGTTTTTGGACCACATATTCTAGGACTTTTTGTATTATTTTTTATAGAATATAACCCTAGAGTTATGGGATATAAAAAACACGTTTTAGGTATAGATATATCTATACCATATATAGATGTAGATATAGATTGATTAACTTCCTGATAAAAGCTATGGAAATAAAAAAACATTAAATTACTATATGGTTTAAATAATTGCCCCACAAGACCATACTTATAGTCACACACCGTAACAACCATTGCTGAGTCGCTCAAGTGAAAACCTATTTGAATGGAATAGTTTACAACATCTCCTATTGTAGGTGGTCGTACGCTCTATTGTCGGTGGTCGTCGTCCGGAAAACTTGCTACATGTGATTTTCTAATGTCGGGATTGTTTTATCTGACTGTGAAATAAAGGTGTAATGATTCGTGTAAATGGATGTTTTAATGTGCATGTATTACTTAAAGTTGGTGCCTTTCGCCTGACACTTGTTAATTAATTTATTTAATTACGTTCAAGAATAACTTATTAATTTTGTACATGGATACTTAAAAACTCACGTCTTTCTCTGTATGGGTAGGCAGAAACTATAGCTAAACACGATCCGATCCATACGTCACTTCTTTTACTTCGATCCCATTTCTATTCACAATCTACATATTATTGCCTATTATTTATTTTTCATGTCTTGTATACTCGGTTATTGGGTATAATAGTGGATGTAGGAGAGGTTATTTACAACCAACTGACCCCTTTTGACTCATATGCAAATAATATGTCAACAATTTTCGAGTCATGTGATATTTTATATTTTTATTTCATACATTTTAAAATAAAAAATGTCAAATTACTCGAAAATGGTTGACATTGGCATAGAGGTCATAAGGGGTCATTTGGTTGCAAATGACCTCTTCCACATCCCCTAAAAAGATTGCCAATAACCCTGTTTATCTTTCGTTGGAGATCCTAAATAAATAAATAATAAAATATGTTATATTATTAAGTATGATTTTTCCTTTATATTCCTGTCTACTTTCACATTTTTCTGTTGCTTATTATTTATTTTTTAAAGTTAATTTACCTAATAGGACTAGCAAAAACATTCTAAGAGTCATATCTACAAAAAATACACGTTTTCCTAATCATTTTCGTAAACCATAAATCGAGGTCTATCCAAGAACACCACACAAAAGAAAAATCAACAATTACAAGATTTTCACACTACAATGAATTATTACAAAATAAAGCCATAATGATAACATTACGTCATACGTAATTTCATTGTGTTCAAGAGTATTGTGTGAAGTTGTAAAGTATGTAAGTGTGTGTAGGTATGTATAGGTGTCATGTAGTGACATGGACATTGCATTATTATAATGTAACACAGTGACATGACATCTTTATGTCATAAATGGCATTAAATTATACAGTGGTATTAATAATATAGGTCGTAAGTTTTCAGGAGTAATTTATTAAATAATGTTGCTTTGTACGCTATGTTTTTAATGTATAATAAAGAAGTGTTGAAATAGCAGCCCTTTCAACAGACCGTATTATGGGTTAAACTAGATATAATATGTTCCAGAATTACGTCACCGTATATTTACAAATTCCGTAAGTTTATAATGAATCTTGTGGGATTGTAAACTGGCGAAGCATTGTGAATAGACCATTAAAACGCATTAAAATCCGATGGTTAGCCATCAGTATCTTGCCGTCAGATTTTTAACACACATTTAGGGATATTTTGCCAAAATCATCACGCTCGTCGAGAAGATTGATGATCAGGTCACAGCTTCGATGTTATTCACAATCAAGAGGATGCTGCTGCAGTCTCCATTTTTACTACAGTAGTGTCATATCCTTCCACGACATACATGGATCAATTTTTTTAGGGTTCCGTAGTAAACAAGGAACCCTTATAGTTTCGCCATGTCCGTCTGTCTGTCTGTCTGTCTGTCCGTCTGTCTGTCTGTCCGTCTGTCTGTCTGTCTGTCCGTCTGTCTGTCTGTCTGTCCGTCTGTCTGTCTGTCTGTCCCCTGCTTAGCGCAGAGACTGTTTTTACTAGAAAGCTGTAATTTGGTATGAGTATACATACTAATGACGCCGACAAAGTGGTAAAATAAAATCATGAAAAATTTTTTTTTTTAGGGTACCTCCCCTACATGTAAAGTGGGGATATCTTTTTTTTTTCGTCTATCCCATAGTGTGGGGTATCGTTAGAAAACTCGTTCAAAAATATTGTGAGCTTGTTAAAACCATTTTTTGATTGAAGAATCCGTCTGCGAAATATTAAGCTTTAAAGTGCTAATTTTTGTCAGAGTCAAGTGTCCCCGCCCCTGCCAGCTAGACGGTAAGTTCTGGATATGTTGAAAAATTCACAGCAGTAGTATATATAACGAAATTAAAAGGAAAACTATCACAGCTAAGTAGGCTCTACTAGTTAACGAGTAATAATCGACCAACTTAAATTTGCAGTTGCAAAAACATACAAAATGTATGGGAGAACATGTTTTTCAACTACAATGTTAAGTTTTTTCTAGGGATAAGTTCATCCCAGCTACGGAACCCCTCATTGTGCGTGGTCCGACACGCACTTGGCCGGTTTTATAATTTATTCATTCTATTTTTTATAATTTATTTTATACGACACATACCGAGCTAATCAGAAAGGCTCAATTGAAACATAGGCGCTCGGTAAGCTTTCGGTACTGCGTATATCGAGCATGCAGATGTCGCACCGCTTCTGTACCGACAAATCAGAAAAGGGCCTAAATGTCATGTCAAGTGAGCTGATTGGCCTTTGATAATTCAGACAACCAATCACAGCTGTTGAGATGCGTTCTAAAATGTTTAAACTAATGTTTGTTTTGTTTTCCGTTCCAGAAACCGGGGTTCTTTGACCTGGATTTTAAATACCACTGATTCTCATAGTAACCAAGGTTCACAAGATCCAGAATGCGAGGTCCCGAAGGCATTTACGGGACCCCAACTGGCCACAATTAGAGCCCTCAAGGCTTTGGGTCGAGAGAAAGCTCTCTGAGCCATATTCTGATGGAAACGATAACATGATCTATAATAGCATTGTTTTAATTGGTTGGAGTAAACTACGTCCGAAAAAAGCTGGGTTATGTACCTACCTATGTTATTATTGCATTTTTTGCCGACAGTTTTGCTCGCGTCTTTAATTAATTAATTATTCCTTTATTTCAGGCAACTAAGGCCCATAGATTAAATACACAAATACTGATTACAAAATAATAAATTAATACAAATAATTATGAAATTAAAACATTAATTAGTACGTTGGGTCGGCTTTAGGTAGGTAGTTTCTAATATAAATAATCTAGGTAATGTATCTGAATGAAAATTCCTAAAATCTATCTCAAATCCTAATAACGTGTTAAAAACCTCCTGCGGAACATGTTAAAAATCATTTTTTTTTGTTTCACTGGTTTGCTTAAAATGCTGACCTTAAAACATTTCAATTCCAACATTGAACAGGGTTCAAATCTCTCTCTAAGTTTTTTTTTATCTATACACATCGCAGATTTATTGCTAATAAATAATTATGCACTACTGTATTTAAGTACCAATTGGATGCAAAGCTCAAAAGCGTCCAAACAGAAAAAAACTTCAATTAAACATTCACATACAACACTTACCTACATAACAAAAAATCTAATTATAAAAACAGAACCAGTTATTAAAATGTCCTAAAAACCGTTACAGAGTGATAAATTGATAAAAATAATCATGACGGCAAGTGGCGCGGGCGCGGGGCTGCGCGGTTGAGCGCACGCGCACGCTGCGTCACTTCCGGTCGCCCCCCTCCCAACTTCCGGCCACCATAATGAGCCGTCATCGGGAGGTAGGGTCGCCATATTGCTTACTAACTGAGTTTATATGCGATTACTGACCTAAGTCAGTGCCAGGTTCAGTCTCAAAAGCGATTTTTAATTTCTTATACTTAATGCTTTTAGGCAAATTTATTTTGGCCAAAATTTCACCTGCAAACTTATGAGCTTATGAAAAATTAAAGGGTAGTGGAAACTTCCCTTAGAATTTAACGAAGGTTGAGAAGAAGTTGAAAGAGTGCTAGGTTTAATGTATTAAAAGAATTGAGTATTGAGTATTGAATGTATAACGCTGCTAGCGTTTTCCCACCAAATGTAGGGGCTTCTTGTCTTACCGGATGCAGCTGAATACCAGTATATACATAGTGCGACAACCCAGTTACTGGTTAATACGATACCCGTTTGATAAGACTGGTTGTCAGACTTTCGGGCTTCTGACGAACCGTAACGACTATCATAGAGCTACGAATTACAGCCGGGACCAGCGGCTTATAAAGTGCTTTCCAAGGCACGGAAGAGTCTTTATAAATAAAGATGATGAAGATGAAATTATAATTAATTGCTTGATAACAAAAGATCAAAATAGCATACACCTTTGACCAATGTACCTAATTTTTTTAAATCAAATTGTTATCTCCATTAATGTCACATTTTAAATTCGGCCTGACGTTTAAACGGTTAACCACCTATGTGGTCTAGTGGTTAGACCACCCGTCTCAGACCCAGATGTCCCGGGTTCGATTCCCAGTGGGAGCAAAATTTTTTGTTTGGTTTGGTTGGTTGTAGGGCTTGTTCTAAGTCCACCTGGCTTATAGCTACCACCATCATCTTATCTAAGTCTGTCACCATAACAACAATGTTAACAGCATTGTTGTGTTTAGGCAGTTAGAGGTAAAATAGCCAGTTCCTCTGTGGTTGAGGATTCCGGGTGAAGCTCGCTTCCACCTTCGGCCTGATCATCACTTACCAGGTGAGATTCAAGCCAAGAGATATCCCGTTGCGGTGATAATTCTGCAATATTGACATTACAACGAAATATGCATATAATGTGGAGTCGGTAAAGCAGATTCTATTGGCAATGTTTGGATATGACGACATTAATCAAGTTAAGTTTAATGAGACGAAGTGATCAACGTTTTTAGGGTTCCGTACGTCCAAATGAAAACACGGAACCCTTATTGTAACGTGATCGTATATACTGACTTACCAACAGTAAGATAGCGGTAGCTACCAGTCGTGTTTTAGTTTATAATACTTTATTAACTTGATTCCTGGCATATTTCCAGGGTTCGCTTTGGTTAGAGGAAGTCATTACCAACTGCACGACAAGTTCCTAGTACTGGTAATAATAGACGATAGGAACAGAATTTACAGTAGATAAATGTATGTAGCACGAATATCAAGCTAAACAGCATGGTCGAGGTTATTATGTTTCCATGTAGGTATTTAAAAAAAAGGAAATACTTTTACAGAGCAATGTATTCGGGACTTTTCAAGACACTCCAACTCAAAGCATTTATTTCAAATAAACCAATTACAGGCACTTTTGAAGATGAACATAGTTGCCCATTCCAAAGCGTAGTAGGTTCCTATGGAGAAGAACTTAAATACTGAAAAATTCAGCAGCTCAGTATCTTTAAAAAAATACCTGTACGTTCGGGGGACCCCTATCAAGAACGAAATTTCTTCTTACGTATGAATTAATACAAAAACTAAATTTTCGCAGCCGCCATTTTGAATTTTCATTTTGACATTTAGCATCCTCGAAAACTATGAAAACGAGACCCATGATGGAAAAATTGGGTTTTCATATTGACCAAATTCACACTTTCGAAAAGTGAAGGAGAAAATCGCATTGAGGTTTCTATCAGTTTACTCCTACCGCAAGCTGCGTTAAAGAACATCGTTCCAAAAATCTGTCAACAAAGTCTCCAGCAAGACAACTCTGTATATCATAAAGGAGTCTTCTCAGAGCAAGGCATCGTTGCGCTGGCAGACTCTAGAGACGTCAGTACTAAAAAAATTAATTGCACCAAAAGTGCGGTGAGCGCTCAACTCATAAGTCATTTATTCAAACTAGGCTGAGAAACAGCACTTTTCGAAAGTCCAAATTACGTTTAAGACAGTCCCCCAAAACGCCCGCCCTTCACCACTTCCACACTTCACTAGAGCTTTAGCTGGGAAGAAGAAGTGGCGCAGCAAATTCTCCAGCAGCACGGTTGCCTGTTCAGTTAGAAAAACTTCATTCCATACAATATTATGCAAAATAATTTACATTACGCAACTGAAAATAAAACATTAGTTTAAATTATTTGCCATATGTCAGCTAGCACACGCTAAATATACCAACAAACAACATCGAAAACAAATAAAAGTCGAAAAAAATCGTAAACAGAATTTAATACCTAAATAAAAGCCTCCAGGCATAATAGGGCGTGCCAAAAGTCTATCGCGGACGTATTTCATAGCCCTTATTTGTGTTGTAGTGGGAGAAAACGGGGAGACGCTAGGTTGTAAGGAAAGTGTTGGCAGTGCCCTCTCGGGGACTCTTCTATAAAGAAAAGTTGCCTGTTTGTTGTCTGTAAGAGATCGCTTTTAGCGATAAGACCGCCTATCGTGTCACCCTATGTAAAATGTCTAAAATGTCTGTAATTTTTATGGTGTACATAATAAAGAGTATTATATCTATCTATCTACATAGCATCACTTTGTCGGTTAATCAGATGGCTCTAAGTATGGAAAACCCCACGTGTCATTGATTAAATGAAAGCCATCAATGTGTACTAATGAAAATGATAGGTTCCCACTAAATCGAAACTTCGCCAGAATCAAAGCTGCCAATTAATTCATAACAATTAATTCTATCGACATAGAGGTTGGCTATATTGACAAAACACTATCTAACACTAGTTTAACTTCTAAGGTAGTACTCAAATACCAAAATGCTTTGGCTATAATCGGTAATAAGTTACGGTGAAGAAATTCTAAGTACTTTTCCTGGCAAAGAGTACAGGGTCATTAAAATTCCGCAGACATGGTGGGTATTGAAATAAAAAAGGAAAAGAAAAATAAAGTTTATTTTTGTTTGTGGTCAATTATCACCAAAATTATCCATAAAAATGACCAACTTGTAAACTTTTCTCAGATTCCGATATGATGGGATATTTTTGTCCATAGTCGATTAACACAATCAAATAACTTAATAAATCCCATGAGAAACATACCCACTAAAAACCCAGGAACCATGCCTTTAAAATACCAAAACATTTCCTTCCATTGAACCCATTGCGTGTCAGCCTTATTGTATACAGTTCCGTTGAAATACCCGGCGTTCCTAAAAGGAACGAATTGTTAAATATTTCACCATTATTTTGGATATGTCGGCGTGACATATCGATTTTTATATGAGATGGTGCATAACATGGTGGAGGAGCGTTTGATTAGCGAAATGATTCGGTTTAATTGGGTTTCGTAATGGCGCCAATGGGGCATGGAGGATTTATAACTCTTGTGAGGTCTACATGGGAAAAGAAATCAAAATTAAAATATTCTGTTTCACATATGGACTTATAAAACGTCAGAAGCTAGGTGCACGGCTCCAATTGGTCGTTTTCTAATGAAGAAGAGTCTTTTAGAAATAATTGGATTTTGCAATGTTTTCAAATAAATGTATAGGAGGACTATATAAACTAAATAGGTTAACGGTTAACAGGTTAACTATACTGGCCTGTCACCTTACCATTAACAAAATAGAAAATGTTTAACAAATCTACAGTCCACAAAGCCTACAACGTTCTCCCATAAAAAAAAAAAAAAATATTGTCATGCACAATGTTCTTGACTATAATCTCTACTAAGCCCATTGCAGTTCCATACCAAAAGCTTTTAGGTCATCCAACCTTTACTGAAGTATGTACTTACTAACAAAGCTTGTCAGTAAAACGACCTGCTGCATCATAATAAGACACGTCATTTCTATGTCTGTAGTTCCTGTAGAAGTCCTGATCGAAACCTTTCAAAAATTCAGTAACGCTTGTCTATGAATCCCAGAAACGATTTTCTCATCATTAATTCTGCCAATAAACCTTATTTCTTGCAACTCGTAGCTTCCCACATTACGTCATGAGTAGTCGGTACAGTCGGCAGATTAACTAAGTATTCATGCAAATAGTAAATATACTACGCAGGCCTCGTTATTACTGCGTGCTTAAATAACTTGACAAGCAATGTCGGTTATTTAACTGCTTGATCACCATTGTCATCTGCTGTAGGTACCAGAGGCATCGCAAATACGTACTCATATGTTTTTAACCAGCTATGTAATTGTGTAACAAATTTTCGTAAATGATTAAGACTAATCTGTTTCATTTTGACAGTTTTTATTTACGTTGTTGAGCAATTTTTTTTTGATAATAATTCTATGATAGTGTCTCCATTCGATAACACATTTAAACTACGATTTTCCACTACAACGGTGGCCGCCACGTAACGGCCTTTATAAAAATAATGGCACCGGGATTTGACTATACGGTGTCAAAAACGCAATCTAGAGAAAATCCAACTTACTTTCATAAATAACGTTTTAGTGACGTCATTCGACAGTGAATTGCGGACGCTATATGGCAGCCACCGCAGTCTTAGGAATATTTAGCTTTACCTACCCAACGGTCATCGGTTCTACGCATAGATATAAGAAAGAAGCACAACTGCACACGACGGCTTCTTCCTCGGCTTCACGGCTGCTTTCTTAAATGTTGTCACTATCGCGTTCGAAAGCGCACTAGTTCGCGGAAACGGCCATTTGCCTAGGACATGATCATCGCGTTCATGTCGCGCGGACACACCATCCCACTTCTCCTGTTATTTATATTTCTATGGTTCTCCGGCTAATATGGCCAGCCCATTCCCACTTGTTTTGTTGACGGTACATATTAAGGTCCTACAACCACTTATCAGCCTAACCGCTCGGAGTGGCAAAGTACAGACTTCGTGTCTAGATTGAAATATAACAGTCTGTCGTGAGGTACCTAGTGCACTGTTGTGGTAAACTTTATCTGTTGCTTACTTTCATTGTAAAAAAAGGAGTTATTTGTCTAAAGATAAAGTAAATGGAGTATAGGTGAAATATGATCCCTAATCCGTACAATGCACGATCTTGTCAAAGGTAAACAGTTAACGAATTTCTAGGCAACATATTCACGATTGAAGCCCGTTTTAATTCAAAGAATCGTAAAAGATTTTCGAGTTCCTTGAAATTTAAAAATAAAACTTAAACGGTTTTTAAAATTAAAACATTTTTCGCTCATTCTTGTAAATCGACGAATAGAGCATAACTAGAGTGAATCCCAGACGTTTTCCTTCGCGTAAAAAGTACGTGCGCTAATACAAAAAAAAAAACCAAATGCCTAAAGGCAACCAATTTCTATGAAGTTTTCATACGACATGCTGCTCTGTGGAAGTCTTAACTATGTAGAATCTGTTGTTAACCGGATTCTAACATCATTGTAGGCTCTCAAGGGAAAAATAAAACATTTTTATGTACTGAAACTAATAGAGTTTTAAATAGGATATGATGGGCGTGACTTTACGGTAACTTATTTTAAGGAAAGAAGCATTTATGACCTAAACAATCTTTTTTTTTTTATATCAATATATCGGCACCCTAATTGCGTAAAACACGATCAATCACAATCTGAATTGTTTTGAAACAGATTGCTAATCCATTGCTTTATAAGTTCGAAAAAAAATCTGCGCAACAACTTAACGCAATGAATGTTGTTGAACTGTCAAAATTAAACAGATTAGTCTTAATCGTTTACGAAAATGTGGTACGCAATTAGCTATTTGATTAGTAAGATACCATAAAACCGAGTCTCAGTCTACAGAAAACGTCTAAAACCGTTTTTATTACGAGAGCTTTCTAGTAAGAAATAAAAATTAATTACCTGTATAGACTAACCATATTTTTCATTCCGGTTATTAACACGAGAGCAGTTATAGCGATATTAAATTAAATCATTTATCTACACTTAAGATACAGTTACTGAAATGTTTTGTTTTCAACAGTAGATATAGTACGTGTCAAACTTCATGGCAGCTCCACTGCTCAGTACCCCTCCCCTCACCCCCACTGACCCATGAAGTTGTGACTGCGCAGTGACTCGCCTCGTGTTCCGAGCCGCCATAAAGGAGCGGGCCCACCGCGGTGCACGGAGAGGCTACGCACGTGTATTTTAAGCTTCGCTTTGTAAGAAAATGTATGTGGTTGTGTCCACTGCAACCCACGGAGAGGCTACGCATGAATTGACGTCATTGATACATGCGTGGCTTGCTCGAATAGGCGGTTACATAGCTCAACGCTGTCGACGTGGGTCTACGTTTCCACTGCAGTACACGAATATGACCCACGACTATGTACAGCTCACTTATCGCAGCGCAGTTTCCCGCCTGTCCTACCTCCCCACACCTCCCGCAGTGATCCCGTGTCCGTGGATTGCAGTGGCACGTGCGTAGCCTCTCTGTGCGCCGTGCCACGCTATACATAGTCGTGGGGCATATTCGTGTACTCCAGTGGAAACGTAGACCCACGTTGTCAAACAAATTAATACACGCAGCTAAAATGCGCCGCATGCCCGTACACAGCATGCGCCGCGGTGGGCCCGCGCCTTGAAGTTAGCACCGGACGGTGAGCTAAACCTTGGTAAATAAATAATAATATCTAATTCACATAGTCCTATGACATAAACATACAAAGTCATATCCTTCATTGCATGCAAATAGTCGCTCGTCTTTGAACATTCTTCGCGAATCCGTTTAAGGGCTATTACGCACTGTCGACCAGTCGCCGGCGACTCAGTTGTCGACGACTGTAATATTGTATAGTTTAAATAGGTGTTTACGCACTAGTCACCGGTTGCCCGGGCGACTCGGCGACTCGCCGCGCAGTGGCGACGCACAGGCAACTGCCGGTCGCCGGCGACCAATAGGAGCACGGTTTCAAATGAAAGCATTCACACTGCGAGCAACTGTCGTAACGACCGGACGGCCGCGCACAATGAGTTTTGACACGGCTTTATAATTAGTAGCGCCGCTACTATTGCAAGTTCTTCAACGTCCATTCTGCACGAATGTACTTGGAATACTGTCGCGCGGCTCGGTCTCCGGCCCTGTTTCCCATGTTTCGGTCGCCGAGGGACTGAGTCGCCGGCGACTAGTCGACAGTGCGTAATAGCCCTAAAGGCTCCCGCAGACAGGCGCAACGCGACTCTGATAAAACAGTTTCTATGAAAACTTCACGGAAGTTGTTCTACGGGTGTCGCGTCGCACCTGTCTGCAGGAACTTTAAATACATTTACCTTAAAACATGTAAGTACACAGTATAAAGATAAATTCATACATAAAATAATCATGTAAACAATTCTGAATACTACTAACCTACTTGCGTAAATCGTGTAGTAAAATACTATGTTGTAGTTATCACTTAAGGTACGAGTACACTATCGTCGTTACATTTTATGATTTGTGTTACTTGGTGACTGGCGCAGTGGGTGATTAGCCTTTTCGACATTTTTGTTTTAGTCATTGTATCCGATTCCATAACGAAATAAAATAAACCTCGTAATAAAATTCCCAAAAAAAATACTTTACTAAGATTCAAACTATCTAATAGTCACAGAAAAAACAACCGACTTCCAAAACAACTCTACAAAGTTTAATCACGGAAGTCGGTGGCAAAAAACTAAAATACAGATCCAAAAACACAGACTTCCAAAGTTATTTTTCACTTTCTATTGTAAATAAGTTTTTTATTTTTCACTTTTTAGTTATGGCACCTACTCCACACCAATCCGTAAACCACTACTTGCTATGTAAAAGCAACAATGGCAGGAATTATTATAACATCATTAAGATGGATAAAATGTGCATTATCGATGCTAACTCAAAAACCTCTAAAAAAAAACCTACTCTGTGGTCTAGTGGTTAGACCACCTGTCTCAAACTCAGAGGTCCCGGGTTCGATTCCCAGTGGGGCAAAATTTTCTGCTCAGTTTGGTTGGTGGTAGGGCTTGTTTTAAGTCCGCCTGGCTAGCTACCACCATCTTATCTAACTCTGTCGCCATAACTACAATGTTAGCAGCATTGTTGTGTTTCGGCAGTTAGAGATAAGATAGCCAGTTCCTCTGTGGTGGAGGATTCCGGGTGAAGCTCACTTCCACCTTCGGCCTGATCATCACTTACCATCAGGTGAGATTCAGAACAAGAGCTTCCCCGACGTGGTAAAAAAAAAAAAGTAAAACATTATAAGGATTCCGTTTTTGCCATTTGTTTACGGAACCCTACAAAGAAGGTTCGAAGGCCAATCTCAGTGCTGGACATGGGCCAAATACAAATACAGTATTCCATCGGTCTCTTCCAAAGAAGGATGGAGACAAGGTGCCTGTTAATTGAATTTAATTGAAACATCACACCATGCGTCACTCTTCGCTGTGTGAGAAAAAACTTATGAACACAAATGATTAATATTATTGTTGTTCCAACCTTTATTTTCTCATGAAGTTATGTGATACTCAAACAGTAGGTTGCATTATTGTTAGGCTTTTATGAGCTTTTGAGAGGTTTTTGATGTTGAAGGTGCCTTACAAGCTACGTTACTGAAAATGGTAACAGCTAGCGACCCGCCTCTGCTTTTCATGATTTTTACGACTTACAATGTCATCTACACCGGACGCACGACGCCGTTGGATGTTTAAAAATTATTTAACACTCTTATTTAATGACTGCGCCTCTTTTTGTGAACCTCAAATAATTTCTAATTTGGAGTCCTAACAATACTAATAGCCAAGTAACTGCGACCTACTCAGATAAAGAGCTCGCCGGCTGCTTCCGCGGCACCAGTCGTTTCGCTCGCTCGGCTCACGCGCGATTTGTCACAGTTCTAACCTAACCTTAGTACTGTGAGAAAAGGTCAAAAAGTTAAAAAGAGGCTTTTAAAAAAAAGTGTGCATCATTAGCTGAATACCAAAAAGTTTTTAGACGTTCATTAATTTTAAAAAGCGGAGAGGATCATTTAAAAATATTTCCCTATAATAAAGTGATAATGCCTTCACATAACCAAGTCTTGTAGAACAAGCATACTTATTCAAATATGTACATAGTTATTTTCCCTACGCCATAGCTAACGGTCACCCATCCTCAATTAGCAGCCTTTACAGGACCCACTTAACTAGAACTTAAGTTATTCCTTGAATTACTGCATTAACGCTTAAGATACTTAACTCAGTTCCGCCTTGTGTGGTAGCGGATCAGATTCCGGTGTGCGAACGAGATTATTCATGGTTTTATTGATGAATCAGAATCAGAATTAATTTATTTGTAAGAATGTAGTTCTACATAGTCAAAATCAATCTGCCTAGCCTTGTGGGGTCGGTTTCCAGTCTAACCGGATGCAGCTGAATACCAGTATTTTACATGGAGTGACTGCCTATCTAACCTGACAACCCAGTTACTGTGCAATACGATACTCCTTTGGTAAGACTGGTTTTCAGACATTCGGGCTTCCGGACGACCCGTAACGATTGTCAAAGACCCACGAAAGACAGCTGGGAGCAAGGGCTTAAAGTGCTTTCCTAAAATAACTAAAATCTACGTTTTTACCAAAGTGGTTGAAAGCTCCCACCATCAACCACTGTGAACGTCCCGTTTCCTCGTTTCGTGTGTTGTAATTTAGTTTGTGATCTCTTGTGCGAGTCTCAATAAATACTTTTTCCTTCTTTCCTATCTTTCTTACGAAAAACCGTAGTTACATGCGCATTTGCGGTGTATGTCAGATGTTGTTATTAACTGGGCTAATTCGTAGTGGTTTTCTCTTCATTTTATAATATGGTGCCTTACGTAATAGAGTCTAAGTAATCTAACTATACAACGATCTGTTCCTGACCTGGAAGTTTGTAGAAGTAAAATTATTTTAGCCAAGTGCGAAAAATATTTCACCTTTCCATCGTTGGTCTGTTTACTCCCTTATAATCTGAGAACGGTTGCTGAATCCGACACACCCCTTCCTACAAACTCAACAGGAAATAATTACTAACAAATCATAGCTTCGATAGTTTCCCTCATCAAATTATAGCATAATGTAATTTTAAATGACAGCCATTGACCAGCTGTCGTTTAGAAAGCGCCTTGAAGAGAAAAGCCGCGGTTTCGCACAAAAACAACCCGTTGACATGAAATCTGTAATTTATTCCTTGCTCGAAGCTATACAAAGAATGAAAGAAAGAAAATACATTTATATTATATTAACACAGACAATAAAAGGCACACCATATATATACATATAAAATATAAAATAAAATAAAAAGCGTAAAGTGCATAAACATAAAGTGCAATGCATTATTATGGTGTGCCTTTCACACCATATAATACATATAAAATAAAATAAAAAGTGTAAGTCTCTACAGACAAAATCCCGAAGCATTAGAACAACAAAAACCGATGAAATTCATTCATTTGTGTCCAAGAATTAAAATAGAATGAAATAATTTTTCATTTTTTTATTTTTATTAAACTTACCTTTTTTATTTAGTTAATCCTGTTTGCGAAATATTTTATTGTATTTTTTTGAACGGCCATAAGTCCCTGTATGCTCCATTTTAAGGGTACCCATTAATTACCATAAGATCACGCCCATATTCCCCAAAGAGTTAGGCAGAGGTGTAACTATAGTACACCCACATTTCGCCAGTTATATTTAAGTCGTAAGTAATAGGGGGCGGGCCTATTGCCAGCACCCGGCCACAAATCCAGACTCCTTGTTTACAATCTTGGTTCAATACCGATTGGCATAGCGGTAGCATATGAAATGTGTTATCTGCAACGGTACACCAAGGTCCTTGAATAAAATGCAAAACAAATGCCAATCGGCCACTCGTGGGCAGATTCGCCCAATAATATAGCACTAAGCAATCCTGTGGGTCTTTTTATACACCATAGAACTTAAAATATACGATCCTAACCGCAGATAGTGGACACATTTACATTTTGCCAAGTCTCCTACCTATATTCCATGTCAGAGGTAGTTTTGAACTGTGTAAAACGTATAAAGTTATGGTAAATTGAAGCTGACAGTTTACCAAATTGCTGGCAGTAATATAACTGGTATCTCAGCAGTAATAGTTAGTTATATTCCTCTAGTTTGGTTTTGAACCTGTTTCAGCTAGGGTCAGTAAGAGTGATGAGGCTGTACCTCAATATGGTAAAGAGGATAGTCCAGTCCTGACCTCTTGAATAGTAATGGTTTGATAGTTTATGGTAGACATAAAATATGATAGGGACGTCTCTAACGGGAGGGTCTGTGGTGACGTTTATCAGCTGATGTGACGGTGATGATAACATATATCCAGTTTGTTATGTTATCTACTGATCAATCCAGCGCATCTTTAGAGTTTGAACTTGGTGAGTATTCATATTCGGAGAGCTCGTGGCTAAGTAATAACAGCGGCAATCCATCAGGTCAAGCTACGCTTGCCAAGGTTGGTCCGTGGATGGGTGACCATCTATACATACTGAGACTCCTCCGTGCCTCGGAAAGCATATTGTTAAGCCGTTGATCCCGGCTGTTATTCGTGGATCTTTGACAGTCCTTACGGGTCGTCAGAAGCCCGAAAGTCTGACAACCAGTCGTGTTATCTAGTTACTGAATTGTGGAGGTCAGATAGGCAGTCGCAGTCGTTAGACTGGAAGCCGACCCCAACATAGTTGGGAAAAGGCAGATTGACTTGGTGAGTATTCATAGATGACTTCTTAAGCCGACTTTCTTGAGCTTTTGAGATTCTTACTTGAGCCGACTTCTTAACCCAAAAAGACTTCGGCCTTCTGGTTACCATTAGTGTCCATGGAGTTACATGCCCATTATTCTCCATAGGAGCCTACTAAGCTTTGAAATGGGCAAATACCTTCATGTTTCTGACTGACGGACATCTTTACAATGTTCAAAAGTGCCTGTGAATAGCTGATCGTGCGGTAAACCCTGCTTGGGCGATGCAGGATTTCGTGTGAAGCCAGTGTGACGGGTAACTCGCATGTGGCGATGTAGATGCCGCCACAGAGACTATCAAATAACATTAGATAGAGATTCCTTGAGAGATTAGACATTCCTATTATAGCAAATCTTTACTGTAAATAATTTCATATTTTCAAATGTCACAACGCCTTATAAAGCTTCCTAATTTAAGATGATGTTACTAACATATTAACGCATAATTTAATAACGACGGGACCATTAAGCCTTCTTAAAATTAGCATAACGATTGAAGCGAAAGACCTCCTGGTTTAAAGTATAGAGTACCTTGCCACTAAGTAGAAAGATACAGAAAGACAACTGCGATTGACACTCCAAAAGTTATAAAAGAGATCATAGATTAAAAAAATAAAAAGTGTTCCAAACAACTACGCAACGGTCCCCCGACAGCAATGAGAATTTTATTTATCTGTTCAATCAGCGAGTAAATGAGGGATCTCTCGCTTTATATAAGTATGTACAACTTTTTTCTTTTTTACTTTTTAGTTCGTTTTTGGGCAGGACAGTCGTGTTTTCTTTTTTTTTTTAACTTAGATCCACACGGTAGGCAAAATAAACCTTCTGTTATTATTTTGTGATGCAAAGGATCTTACCAATGACAATTATCTGTATGTTAACATGCGTATCGAATATGAATCTAGCATTTAGCGACTTGTTGGGCTTGTTTTAAGTACAGAACACACGGTTGAGAGGCGACAGAAAAAAGGCATTAGGATTTTCTTACGTATAACAGTTTTTCCTAATAGGGTCTGGAATAGAAGTCATAGTAGCTTAAAACACTTCCTTAAGAGGCTGCATCCTAAAAGTTGGCAACGTTGTAAATAGCTGTCAAATATTTACCTGTTTCGATTAATTTGGAAATATTACTGTATGGAAATAAGAAATGTGGCTAACCAATTGACTAGAATATTAATAATGAATTGCAAATTATAACATTGAATTTGATGTTGTACCCGTTTTAGGTGAAAAAAAGGCATTTGGAAAGTTACCAAATACTTTTTTTACATCTAAAACTAACTATTCGGTGTTACGATATTAATTATTGCATTTCATAATCAATATTCTAGTTCGCTAGTTAGCCACATTTTTTATTTCCATACAGAAATATTATCAAATTAATCAAAACAGCGAAATATTTGACATCTATTTGCGACGTTGCCAACTTTCAGAATAAACCCTCTTAACCATGTTTGGCAAATCGGGGTAAAAGTATTTTATACAGATAAGTAGAACCCTAATTGCATAACACACAAATAGAATGACTTTGAAGGATATTGCCAATCCATTGCTTCATATGTTCTAAAAATGTGTCTGCTCAGCAACGTCAATAACGCAGTGAATGTTGTTGAACTGTCAAAATGAAATGACGCAACGCAAAAAACGCAATTACTAAGCAGGCCAAGTAGCAAAAATGTGTTTACGTCACTACTAGAATCCAACACAATACTATGTAAACAAAAGGCTAGAATCACGTTAATATAACCTCAAACTGTAAACAATTTTCTTAGTAACAGTTCCCCATAACTTAAATGCCATAAACACACAAACCTCGAAATATCAACATGTGCCTTACAAACATATATTATAATTCCTCGTCAGCCGTGCATGTGCACCTGCCTTATAACGACATATTACACTGTACGCAGCTTACCGCTACGCTCTTGTGTTCTGGCTTTATCTTGCAACATTTTAAATGCAAGTGAACGGGGAATTCTCATTTTCCGTTATTTTTAAGCTGTGTATTTGTCACGATATTACTAGAATCCATGTTATATCATCCTTGGATTTTATTTTTGTTTAAATTATTTTGGGGTTATAATATATATATTTGAAATGTGCTAATTAAGCCCTTTCATTTGATACATAGCATGGCAAATTAAAAAAAAATTGTTCATGCCTTTATGTCCTCTAGAAGGCGCTGTGGATATTTGAGGTGACGTAACATAGGCTAGCTATAACTAGCAGACGATCAAGACGCTTCCAACGGTACCTCATTTGTCAAATTATTATGATTAGTTCAGATGTTATGAGGGAACAAATGAACATACATACATACCGGTCAAAATCATAATAATAAGGTAAAAAAGGTGTTCATATAAAGGAGATCAATCCACAGAAGTAGTTTCTGCTACACATATTTTGAGATCAGCACCTAATTGCGTAATACACGATCAATCATAATCTGATTCGTTTTGAAACAGATTGCTAATCCATTGCTTCATAAGTTCTAAAAATAAATCTGCTCAACAACGTTAATAACGCAATGAATGTTGTTGAACTGTCAAAATTTAACAGATTAGTCTTAGGAGGAATTTCACCAATGAAACTGAACGCGATCAGCACATAAACTACGTTTAAGAGCTGTCAGTGACGTTATTTTTTATAGAATATTGAACTCTTGAACTCGTTTTAGATGTGCTGATCGCGTTCAGTTGCATTGGTGAAATTAGCATTAAGGCTGGTTTCGACGAAACAGAAATAAATTTTATCCGCGGAATAAGCCTTCTCTTCGAAGTAAATTTTGAATTTTTGACAGTTTATCCATACGAAAACTGTCAGAATAAATCTTATTCCGCGGATAAAATTTATTCGTGTTTGGTCGAATCCGCCCTAAATCGTTTACGAAAATATGTAACGCGATTAGATAGTAGGCAAGCGTAACCATATGCTTTAATATCTCAACAAAAGTAGGTTACAAACAATCCAATAAAAACATAGTAATTTAATATTTCTTACCAACATACAGGTCCGATTACCTAGATTACATAAGAGCTAAGCTGTCTCATACATTTGTATCAAATGTGTTATTCATGGTCAATGGAAAGGGCGTGGTTATGTGGGACAATCATGATACAAGAGCCTTTAAGCAGAGCTGTAAAGGTCGCTTCGAACTGTGACAGACACGGGAAAAACGGGATTGGAAAAAACTTAATTGATTTAATATTTAACTAGCCAGTGGCTTCGCTTACGTGGATGTCAGAAATTATCCCACCAACATAATACCGGCATGGTATTGATATGGCGGTTAATACAGGTTATAAACTATCTCTGTGCCCATCCAAATCCTTCAGCCGATTTTACGTGATTGTGTAGCAAACATCCGAAAATACCAACATTCACATTTATAGTATTATTATATAGTAGGATGTGGGATAGCAAATATGAAAAATAAGCTAGAACTTACTATGGTACTTACAACATGGGGGTAACAAATTGGTCGACTAATGACTTTGTAATATTGTAATTCTGCCGTAAAAAGAAATGTGAAAAAATTTAAATAGCCAGATCGACATCAAGAGCAGGCTCATTTCGCAATAAATAAATAAATAGATATCACATTACGTTGCAAAAAAAATAACATAAAATACCTAATATCTTGCCTGTATTTCCAGACGGATAGGGTAGAGAAATAAATAAGAAAAAAAGAAAATACATAAAATATGTTTCAGATTTTTTTAATAGTCCCAGTCGAAACAGACCCTAACTTTACAATAACACGTCTCTCGTTAATACGGCTTATTGGTTGATTCGCTCAAATTTACTCGCCCGAAACGGGTGATTCGACATTATTTTTTCTTGAGGCGATTCGCACGAAGTTTATTTATTTCTTGGAGAATCAACAAGTCCAGAAATAGATATTAGGCAATTGGCATATAGGCCAACAATTTTGAATTTTATGCAATAAAGTTATGAAATAAGTACTTACACTAATATGCTAGCTAACTGCATAAATTCAACATAACCTTCATTAATAATAATGAAAGTTGCTTAGTGAATGGAATGCTTTTTTATTTAATGTTTTTTGTCTAGTAAATGTATTTTATTTAATAATTTTGTACGCCGTAAGGCAAAATGTATCGGCACTCTCATCAAAATAACCATAATATCTGTATACACCTAAATTAACAAATAAATGATTTCTATTTGTATTTCGGTTTCGCCGCAGAGGCGAAAAAACTGCCGCGACTCGCCCCAAGAAAAAGAAAATTATTCAAGTGTCGATTCGCCCGTTTTGGGTGAGTAAATTCGTGCGAATCAACCAATAAACCCACTTTAACCCGTCTTACAAAGTAAAGGATGAAGCAGTTAGCGTTTACGATTACTTTTCGAAAGTCTATGGAAGTCTTAGCCGACTAATGAAAATACACGGTACTAAGTTTATCGACTCGCGTTTATAACATACTCATAATGTGTGGTATAATTACGTTTGATAGTAATAGCCTTTTTTAGTATCTAGTAAGTTAATGAGGTAGTCAATTTTCACCTTTAATCTAGGTTCTTAAAATTATGACTTTTTTATATTTTTCAATACACTTTGAACATATTTTAAATGATGCCAAAGAGTTTTAAAAACACTGTACCTTTATATAAATTATTATAATCAAATAATCTAGTAGTCTAGTGGTCGAAAGCGCTCACTGCTGGGCATGAGGCCCTAGGCTCGATTCCCAGGCCGGGCAGTGTTATTGGGTTTGTGTACATTTCTCAGTAGCCGCCCGGAGTCTGGATTTGTGCCCGGTTGATGGCTATAGGCTTGCCTTCTATTACATGGTATACATACCATAACTGGCAAAATGTGGGTGTACTAGGTACACCTCTGCTTAATCCTTTGGGGATTACAGGCTGTTATGTTATGTCAAATAATATCGCCAGTATTTTATTATCTTTGTTATTTAGTAAGTAAGCTGGGCTGGAATTTCTCCCAATAGCAAGTCGCTATTTCTTTTTGTACAAAGTACGCTGTTACTTTGTACAATCCTCCCCCTTAAGACCTAGGCCAAACATTTTTTGATATTCGGATAGCTCATGACCTAAATAGGGGCCACAAAGAATATGAAAGACAAGAAACTTGCATCGTGTAAATCGGGCTTTAAATACACTTCCCTAGACAAACTTAGAATTGACAAAGTTTTTCTGATAATTAGGTTTTCAGAGTCAGGAGACTTATTAATATTTTCCTAATCGATATCTCAGTTATTAATTGATTCCGTGACTTGGTGGAAATCCATTACAAAAAAAACCCTCGTGTTGCTCGGCGTGGCAACACGTCGTGTTCGGGTTCGTGACAAGTCAATCGTCATCCTGATGATACCTCGTTGAGAGGAGTCGTTTTCTTACAAGGTTTTTTATGACTCTTTAGGAATAGTTAAGCGGAATAGGTTACTAAATATATCTACGTCTATAGTATCTCAGTTATTCATTAAAACCTGACCCAATTTTCACCTCAATACCGACCCCTAACAACGGCATCCCACAACACTTCACAAAATTACTTGACCTGTTTATTTTAGACCAAATTAAGTGACAAGCTCATGAAATATTCATAATATTTCCCTTACATATCGAGCGGCCGTCCATTATTCTACAATTTATGGTAAAATAAAAATACATTATAATGGTCAGCGTACTTAAGTTCGAAGATTTTTAGTAACGATAGCAAGTAAAATGAGTTGCCATGGTTAAGTTTTGGAATGATGTGATAGGACAACGGTGAGGTTTAATAAAATAAAATAATGTAGTGACAAAAATTTAAAAGAGTATGCTTAGATTTGATTTAGTTTGGTAATGCCGAGAGGATGAATGAAAGATGAAAGGCGAATAACAAAAGGTACTTATTTACAAGGCAGCTGTGAGTGGAAACGCCGGGGGGAGACGCCCTAGAAGGACATTATAGTGACCTAATTGGTGATGTTCTGCAGAAAGGTCAGGTGTGTAGTACTCGCAACTGGCGTGCTTGTATGACCAGATGTATGAACGTTAACGAGGCAAAAGGAGTTTGTAAAGATCGTATCAGGTGGGGTTCTGTATCTGTAGGTTCTGCCTACCCCCATGGGAAGAAGTCGTGAGTTTATGTATGTATGTTGATCAACGTACTTAAGTTCGACGCCATTGTTAAGGTTTGGTAATAGACGTTTGTTGATGGGAAATTATGTGTTCGAGCAAAAATATGTAAACTAAATTTAAGTTCAGTGCATCATTTCATTAAGAAGAGGACAGAAGATAAATTGTAGTTTAGTCCTGTCAAATTAATCAGCGCCTGTCACTACTCCATACAAGTTTAGACGTGATTAAAAACTTGCCTACTAAAATTACGTCAATTTACGTCAGGCGCTGATTAATTAGACAGGACTAAACTAAAATTTATCTTCTGTCTGAAATAGAAAGAAAAATATGCATTGAACTTAAAAGTTTAGTTTGTGAACAAGGGAATCGGCACCAATATGCTTACTTACATGATTTTGCTCTTTTGCTTTGCTTTGTAAAAAAAGACTTGACTGTGATGAATGTTTTGTACAAGATGTTTTCACGTCGTATCGATATTTTAGTGTTAACGAGACAGGGGTCACTTGAATTAGGTACTACTGTTCTTAGGGTACCTACTTTTAGTTTTTAGAAAAAGAACATTGAATTGTCATTTCAAACGAATTTTAAGAGCCATATTTATTTATTTATTAATGGGCTATTTACAACTACACGATATAAGTGCAACAATTACAGGCTAACACCACATGCACTATACATATATGGATAATACATTTTTATTACTGCTTTTATTTGATAATTATTATGACTGATTAAAAATAATGTAAAAATAAAGCATACATGTAGCAAAAATAAATTAAATTAAACTAACATTAAATATTTGTTTTACATTAGATTTAGCATCAAATTAAAAGTATTCTTCGAGAATACGACAGTTCTCCTTAAAATATACTTAACTCCAACTTACCTCACCTTTCAAGATAATGGTTTCCGTCATTTACACCCACTTTAAGTTAAAACATTCATATTGATTAAGTACATAACTGCTAACTCACTTAAGTGTCACTTACCCACCAATATCAGTATTTTAAGCACCATTACTGGCATAAATCTTTGTATCCAAGTGTGAGTTAAGTTAGTTCGGGTCGTGCTTGACGTGTCATAATATGATGGTACGTTTTCTTAAGTTTTCGGAGAGTAATGGATGTCATCCTTATTTGGTAACATTTATTTGTAATCGGAGGCTAAATGTGTAAGGTTCTGTATCCAAACGGTGTTAACTGGACTATATTTCTAAACCAACCATGACGCTGTCTATAAGTAACAATTCAAATGATTTATTTCGAGTAACATAGACTCATATTATAATAGTCATACAGGTATAGGTAAAAAATAAATAAATTAAAATTAAAATATTTTTTACAACGAAAATTGGATTAAATTGTTCGTCACAAATTAAAATTACATTGAATGTAATTTCAATTTATGACGAAAGCGACACAACAATGCTGTTTCTTTTAAAATCATAGTAATCAGATGAAATGTTCACAAAAATACATCGATCATGGCAAATATAAAATCATCAGGGGGTACATAAAAAGCAGCCTCCCCGACCGACAATCAACCCTCTACTACGTCGGACGCACCCTGAGTTATCGACTTCTGTCGACTGGATTAATCCTTTCACCACGATGGCAAATAAAATTTCCAATCGGTACTTTTTTTGGACAAACTGTCCATTAACAAAACTACCAAAAATAATTTTAATACATTTTATTTTTGGCCTTTTCCATACATTTTTATAAATAGCTGTTGTCCGTGGCTTCGCCCCCGTGGACGCAAATCCTTTTTCTAAAATAAAAGTCAACCTTAGTTACTCCTTTGAACATCAGCTATGTATCTGCCGGTGAAAGTCCCGGCAAAATCGGTCTAGCAGTTTTGGGGATTAGCCGGAACAAACCGACAAACAGACAGATTTTTTTTTTTTTTAAATATAAGTGCCGTATCATTCTATATAATAGGACCATTTCTATATAATAGGTTAAACGCAATAATTCCACTGCAAACTTGTTGTAAGCTAACATGCAAACAGCGGATTACTGAATTTCTTTTTACCAAAAATTATGTTGATACCGAATCCCTTCTTACAACAGTGAAGTAACTCATAGCACAGATACACACACTCTCACTCTCACACCCACACACACACACGCACACAGACACACCCTCACGCGCTCGCACTCACACATTCTTGTACTGGACTTTTATTTTCTTTTATTAAAAATTTCTATTAATAAGAATTATGTACTCGTAACAGTCTCAGAATTACTCTTGTCCTACTTTCGGGAAATGTGGGCTGATTGTCCTTAATACAGGCTACTACGTAACCTAGCTAGGACATCAGATTAGAAAATTGTATTGTTACCTACTCATCTCAGATGTAAAATATTCCTAAGTTCTCATCCGACTTTGTAACAGACTGTACCACTTTTTTTTAAAATGAAATAAATTATATTATATTATATTATATCATACTTTCATATGGAATTAGTAAAACGCTGTTAATTCGACATTACAAACAGACACTTCAATTCTATTTATTTATTTGTATGTATGTACCTATAGATAGATGATACGTAAGTAGATACGACTTATTAAAATATTCCGATGAACTGAGAACCTCCTCCTTGTTTAAAGTCGGTTAAAAATAGTTACATCAAGGATACCTACCATAAAAATCATATTTTTACCGAAAATCTATAGCTCAAAAAAAATTATCTAAAAACGCACCCACTACAAAGTAAATCGATTGCGAAGAAACAAGTTTCATTCTTATAAAACACTACACCGATTAAGCAGGATGTTATGTCAAAGCGTGCCATATATAGACAATAAATTAGTAAATATATTAAGAAAAAGCTCATAAATCTTTACCAGCTCATTAATGTTACATTTGAGTTTAATTATATAATAAAACACACATCGTTTATCAATCTAATCACTTATGTTAATCAAGACTACTAATGACACTATTTTTCTATGCAAGATTTTAGACTAGGAATAAGATAAGGCCCGCCGGAGGAGCTCGTGGCTAAGTAGTACGAGCCGCAGAAGTCGTAAAGTTAAGCTAAGCTTGCCGAAGTCGTTGCGTGGATGGGTGACCATCCATTACATACCGAGACTCCTCCGTGCCTCGGAAAGCAGGTTAAGCTATTGGTCCCGGCTGCATTTTAGATAATTGGTAGTCGTAACGTGTAGGCAGACGCCCGAAATTCTGAGAGCCAGTCTTACCACAGGGTATGGTGTGACTGCGTTGTGGAGGTCAGATAGGCAGTCTCTCCATGTAAAATACACCTATTCAGCTGCATCCGGTTAGAGTAAAAGTCGACCCCAACATAGTTGGGAAAAGGCTAGGCAGATGACATGAAGAGGCTAACAAATGATTGACAGAAAGAGATTAATGTTTGAAATACGTTTAGCGCTAAACGTATTTCAAACATAGGTATGTCTCTGTAATCTTCAAAAGATTAACCGAAAAGATGATGATTTAAATTCGTTTAGCGCTAAACGTATTAAGTGAGTTGTGATGTAAACGAGCCTAAGTCAATATTTTAAGGGAATGGGTATAAAACTATATCAATATTTTATCTTACTATATTATATCGAAGCAAAAGGAGGAAAAGAAAATGGATCGTAGCAGGTGGTGTTCTGCTTTCTGCCCACCCTTAAGGGAAGAAGGCGTGAGTTTATGTATGTATGTATTTGTATATTCTTTCGCAGGCATTTTTTATTAATAACGTGCTTTTGAAGCAGCTATTATTATAATAAAAACTACCCTTGCTCTAAAACAACTATTTTTATTCCGAATATAATTATTTAACCTCAAAATAGAAACTAATCCCAAATGGATCTTAAAGTTACCCCAATATCATAATCTAAAACTGTCTAATAAAACTACATATTTACAATATTTCAGGGATAAGAAAAATAAAATGTAACACCAAGATATTTTGTCATTCATTTATATTTCTTTGCCAAAATCATTTCAACATTCTACACCATACCATAACATCTCCTATTACCCACATAATAACACTATTTATTTAATTCGAATATTTACAATAAAACTAATAGGTAACCTCAATTTACAATAGATCTCCAACCATGAGGTATATGCCTTAAGAGGATTTATTCTGAAAGTTGGCAACGTCGCAAATAGATGTCAAATATTTCGCTGTTTTGATTAATTAGATAATATTTCTGTATGGAAATAAAAAATGTGGCTAACTAGCGAACTAGAATATTGATTATGAAATGCAATAATTAATATCGTAACACCGAATAGTTAGTTTTAGATGTAAAAAAAGTATTTGGTAACTTTCCAAATGCCTTTTTTTCACCTAAAACGGGTACAACATCAAATTCAATGTTATAATTGCAATTCATTATTAATATTCTAGTCAATTGGTTAGCCACATTTCTTATTTCCATACAGTATTATTTCCAAATTAATCGAAACAGGTAAATATTTGACAGCTATTTACGACGTTGCCAACTTTTAGGATGCACCCTCTTAAGGTATATTTTTAACCTACACAGCCACTAGCAACATCCTACCGTCATCAACGCCCGACCCAGAAGCCCCTGCCCATGTCGCGCCATTTTTGACATATCGAATTCGGTGTTGCCAGTACAATAAATTAAAACCTAACATTATACTAATTACGAAGTGTCACAAGGAACATTATAAAAATAATGGTTTATTATTATTTTAATTATTTAAAAAAAAACAAGTCGAATCAAATTCCGAAAACCTTGTATTAACCACGGGGGGTTCTTGGTAACTCGCATGACACATACATCTTTTATTTATATACATTATTATAAATAAAGTCGCTTTCCGTGTTTGTCTGTATGACCGCGGTTTTCTTTTTAACTACGCAACGGATTTTGC
Source organism: Eupsilia transversa (assembly GCA_914767815.1). Taxonomy (NCBI): domain Eukaryota; kingdom Metazoa; phylum Arthropoda; class Insecta; order Lepidoptera; family Noctuidae; genus Eupsilia; species Eupsilia transversa. The sequence continues at coordinate 10,479,181 of OU611887.1, read as the reverse complement.
TACGATTTCCATATAATTTAGGGAATATATTTATATTTATTTAATTAATTAAAAAAATATAATTTATAATTTATTTGTTAATAATTTATAAATGATTAATATTTAAATTAAAAATAATAAAGTAATCTCGATGTTTTGTCAAGTCGTAAAAACCGTGCGAAGCAGGGGCGGGTCGCTAGTCTTAGCATAAAGTTATAAGTGTAATCAATAAATATGTTAATGTTTAAATTAATTAATTGTTTTTGTATTATTTTTAGAAGGCAGCCATTGTGGCGAGGCACTAATCGCAGCTTAGCATGCAGGGACGTACTCGGTGAGACGTGGGTGCTAATAAAATGGCAATATTTTTGTTTCAGCTTTAGTGCGTGTTAAAGACTTGTGATTTTAATCGATGTTAGTGACCTATAGATGGGCTTTTAATCGTATTCGTACTGAATAATTAACTTCATTGTGAAAAGCAAAATAATGTTACCATATCGCGCTACAGCTAATAGTGATGGGTTAGTGAACTTGCGAATTGCTCATTCTTTTTTCACCTCACTACTTTTTTTGTCAGAAACTGGTATCCCTCCAACTGTCAAGTTACTGAATACGATTAAATGTCCAAGTATGCAGAAATAGCATGGATATAATATAAACTATAGGTAATAGGCCCTACTAAGAGATTACTGAACCAATAGAAAATTTTCTTTGATCTTGTTTGATATTCATTTATTATTTTACCTTTATTGACAGAAGCGGCCTCTAAATTAACCGCTTAACTAAATTACCTATTAGCACACAGAACATGTTCCCGAGACGTGTAATTTACGCACAATTCGTCTTTCATACAATATTTATTCAATTTATTTATGTAAGCACCATTATAAATTAGGAAGGTACCTACTGTAGGTACGAACCACGTGGAAAATTCATCGAAAAAAATATATAACTATACTAAAATAATAAAGCTGTTTGTTTGAACGTGCTAATCTCTGGAAGTGACAGTCGGTTTTGGAAAATTCTTTTTGCATTTGATAGCCCAGCTCGAGGAAGGTACCGGGTCTTAGCGTGATGTTAAATAGCTAGAGGCTATTTAACATCACGCTACGACCCGAAGGAACTGAGTAAAAAGAAAAAAACACAAAGATGTGATGCGACGCGGTGGGTCGGGCTGAGGGTGTTTCATAAAAATATGGCGGTTATTTTAGTATAATTTGTATATTACCACTTCTGCGCGCGCACGAAGTCGCGGGCAGAATCTAGACTGTAGGTAAAAAAAAAGCTTTTTGACAAAACAAATATTAACGGACTTTGTGGAATTACATCGAGCTTGATTAAATATACTCGAAATAGGAGTAAATATTTTATTATATTTGTTTAACGCCTACATGTTTCTAAGTTAAATAGAACCGTGAATTTGTTGCTTGTTTATTAATGGTAGGTAATATTCGACGACTTTATTTATATATATAGAAATTGGATAAACCTGTGATTAGGTTAGCGTTCATATCAACCAAAAATACTTAATTTTTTTTTGACTTAGTGAATGCCAAGTCGTGTCACCGTGAAACAAAAACCTTTTTCCGCTATTTACATTATGTAATTTAAAAAAAATGCTGCTCAATTCGGACCTGTTCTTTGAGATATCTCACGATAAATTAAGAATGTAATCTCTGAAAGCATTAGACCAGTAGTCAATCCAGTATTTATAAATTATTATACTGCCTTTTAGATCTTAAGCATTTATTTATACATAATTATAAGACTAACTTTTGCCAGTAGCTTCGCCCGCGTTATGTGAAATATTATCCCACGGGAACAGACTACTGGGATAGAAGTATACTATGTCCTAACCCAGGTCATGATCTACATGTGTCCTACCAAATTTCATCGAAATCCGTTCAATCGTGAAAAGGTTACAGACGACAGACAGACGGGTAGACAGACAGACAGAGTTAATTTAGCATTTATAATATAAGGTATGGATTCGTCGAGTTTGTTGACATGGTATGGTCCTAGATATCTAGATTATATAAGTAAGCCTAGATTTTAATCCATAAAAACAAATGATGAAGAACAAAACTTACATTAAAATCATATCTGACATTTTACGCCCCTTTTAGATCGTCTTCAAAGGAGAAAGTTCACAAAACTAAATGAAACCAAAGCCACACCTCAAAATTCGAAGATACGTACACTACACTAGCTTCTGCCCGCCACTTCGTTCGCGTAAAATTTCTTGTTTTACCATACTGTACCATCACCATGCTGTACCATACTGTAACTTCCCATTAGTGAAAAAAAGTAGGTACTTCCGAATACCGTCGAAGAAGGTCCTTACAAACAAACTCACAAATACCTCTTTAGAATATTAGTATAAATAGATAGGCAACATCGCGGGTAACACCTAACCAAGCCACAGTCTACAACAATAACAGCTAAACAACTCCCACGCAGCAGGTAAGTTCATTATGCTTGCCAAATCCCTATTAATTTTATTGATGACAGTAAAAAATGCTAACACTACTATAAATTAAGTGAATATTTTGACAATGATTCTAGCTACATTCTTTTGTTTTATATGAATGGTGAATTAATTAATTATTCTACACGTTTTCGGACTTCCTTGTTTGACAAGAATAAAAGTGGATTTAAATCAAATCTGAATCGTTAAGTATTTTTTGTGGTTATTTAAAGGCTTTAAAATAATACTATGTAACCTATTTCTTTAAGTTTTCCGTGAAGTATTTTCTCAGTAGCAGCCCGGAGTCAGGATTTGCGCCTGGTTGATGGCAATAAGCTCGCCTCCTATAACATGGGACTTAAACATAACTGGCGAAATGTGGGTGTACTATAGGTACACCTCTGCCTAACCCTTCGGGGAATACAAGCGTGATGTTATGTTATGTTACGTGTTATTTTCTACATAATTATTGTAAGTTTGGTATTTTTAGAAGTTTTCTTTATGAGATTTAACAAAACCCGTTCAGCTTTAATTAAAAATAAGTACAATTATTTTATAGGCTCGCCTCACGCCATACATTATTTTAGCTATATCACAGACGAACTTACACCACACAGTAGTTTAACTAGCTGGTAACAAAATAAAGTAAACTTACTTTACTATATTATGTCAAAAGCGTTGACCATAGAGCACAGAGCAGGAATATTATTTCACTGTGTCCTTTATCACAGTTATCACTAACCAACCACAGTCTAGTAGAAATTTAAAGAGTAGGTATGCTTAGATGGGTTGGTCATGTTGAGAGGATGAATGAAAGGCGACTAAAAAAGGTATTTACAAGGTTAGTGGAAACGCCGGGAGGGGACACCCTAGAAGGACATTATAGTGACCTTATTGATGATGTTCTTCAGAAAGGTCAGGTGCGTAGTACTCGCAACCAGCGTACGTGTATGAGCAGATTTCTGAACGTAGAAGAAGAAAAAGCAGTGTTTAAGGATCGTAGCAGATGGAGGTCTGTTATGTCTGCCTACCCCCATGGAATCCAGGCATGAGTTTATATATGCATGTGTAAAGCAGTCTTAAATAAACTTAACTTGAAGCGGTTAATGAGCTAATTAAGCAAGGAATGCCTCTCTTTGCTAACAGGCTAACAGACAAACGAACAAACAAACAGTTCACACGGACGCTCTTTGATAATAATAAAATCATACATCTGTAGGGTAAGCTCGGCTTGAGGGTTGGTCGGGATAAGTCCTAATTTTTGCTCAGAAAAAGACTGACAAACTAAAATATGTTTTTTTTTTTTTTCAAATGTGGATTATTCTTTAAAGAAGATAGAAAGAAGGTACTTATCTAGAAACTAACCCATTTATTCTTAAATTAATCGATTTCTGTTTTTAGAAATGTTGTATAAATAAAGACAGTTAAATCAGAATAAATGAAAGAATCGTCTATTGATGAGCTCTAAAATATTGGATTTCATTATAATTTTATAGCAGTAATTAAATTTTACAACAAGCAAATATATGTAAAATGTAATAAAACAGAACGTATATATTTATATTTGAATAGAAATAAAAGACTAAAGAATATAAATTAAAACACAGTAATTAAATCATAAAAATGTTAAGATCAATATTAAAGTTTCTTTTGGCATAGATTTTAATGTTAAACAAAATATTTTATATCCTTTAGATAATAATATACATATCTAAACTAAAAAACTTTATTGTTGTATACAATGTACTCCCACGTGTTTCCAAATATGGAATGAAGTCTTATCTAAGAAGAGAAACCTATTCGCATTTATCTAGCATAGTTTAAATACCAACTTTCTTACAAACAAAATACTAAAACCAGACAGTGTTTGTGTTTATGTATAGCTCTATATAACACTTATTGAACATTTATTTTTTCTAAACTGCTACATGGTGCAGATCAGGGACCGAAAACCTTCATAAACTACGGTACAGGTATCGAAGAATTTTGGTTACTTCTACAACTAAGGTTACCGCTATCTGGGTAACTCGAGAAGAAGAAACATGTTACCTCGTTTAAGTTATCATTTTAATTCCGGTTACACACACACAGGCGATACACGCCCTTTGACTAATAAATGCCGACGGTAGGTGTAAGATAGAGGTAATTTTTATTACGGTTATCGGTATTAATACTGGTTGTATTCAATTTAAGGTAACTTTTAAAATATATATAACCCGACATATTTTTTTCCATAAAATGACACAAAAATCCTATAATACAGATTTCCGCAAAAATTAAAAAAAAAAAAGTGTCCTCTTTTTCAAGAGTCACGGTAACCCTACTCTATTCCATGGAAATATTTCAAGTATTGTTACAATGACGTCATCAAGGTGTTAAGTATAGTAGCGCCGGTTAGTAGTTAGTTCCATATTTGTAACATATCCTTATTAGGATTCTTTTCCTTTTTAACACCTAGAAACATGCCTTCTGTCAAGGTAACTAAGGCTACTGTCACTTTTTCCTTAACGTCATAAATAACTTGTTTTTTACTTGTTAAAACTTAGACATGGAGCATAAAGATAAATATTATAGCATTACCTATTTGAGGAGGTACAAATTCCATCTGGAATTTCTCAGTAACAGCCCGGAGTCTGGATTTGTACCGGGTCGGTGGCAATACTCTCGCCCCCCCCCCCCCCCGTATTACTTGGGACTCAAATTCACCAGTGATTAGCTGGGGAGAAGTGGCGCTAGAAACTCCCCAGCAGCACAGCTGTCTGTTCAGTAAGAATTGGTTCAACCAAGCCTGGATAGCAGCCGAAAGCCTTCTGCGAAAACGGACTAAAAGAAGCAAAATGACTAAGATTCGATCCTGCGTCAAACAATAGATGCAAAAATGTATCTATGGTTCATAGTCAAACCAAAAACCTCATACCATATGAGTCGGTAGCGATGACTCACAGGTCAACGGAATCATGACCTCGCGCGTGCTAACAACGATTTATTAAGATGCGTACGCGCATGTTTTCCGTTCGGTTATCTATATGGATTAGATTGATCGTTCGAGGTGTTAGATTCTGGTATTGTTTTGTAGTTATTGATTTTAGGGTTCCGTACTTACCCAAAATGTGAAGCTGGGTTTCAATACTTAGCCAACGCCGTATGTCTGTCTGTTCGTACATTCATGTGTCACACACAGGGATGGACACACACACACCTTATTGAATGTAAAATAATACTATTTTACATTGCTGGTAGGTACGAAACCCTTGGTGCGCGATTCCAACTCGCACTTGGACTGTTTTTTTACTCTGCCGTGTTCTAGTTTTACAAAGTCATAGGCTCTTAAAAATAGCCACTTGCCCATTTAAACGGCCAATTGGGAAAATCATCTTAATCGAAAGATTTTTGAAATAACCAGCTGAGTAACTCTTTTGAAAAAAAAAAACATTGCGTTTGCTGGATCTGTGTGGATCTCAAGTGTGTAATCGCATTTCAGTTTCTTTTAAGGGCCGCTTTAACACTTGTGCAAATAATATGAATCATTACTATTTTTACAAGAGCATGATATTATTTATGTGAATCCGTATGTTTATTTCGATGCTTCTGTGGCGGCATCTACAACGCCACATGCGAACTACGCATTAAACACCTGACGTCACACAAATCCTACATCACGCAATTAGAGTTTACCACGCGGTCAACAGATATAAGGCTTCCCGACATCAATCGTTGGGCAGTTACCCGCCAGACACAACACCCATCTGGTTGGAGAATCCTCCCTTTTCTATAGAGGACGAGTGAACTTTACACCCTGTTCCTTGTACCTCTAAACTTTTGTGCTCTATAATGTCCATCTGCTGGGCAAAGGTCTGCCCCACATCTTTCCACTCTTCCCTGTGTGTTGCCTTCTCCTGCCAATCTCCCACAAAAGCCTCTTAGTTATCATGCCAGCGTTTATGTTTATGTTCATGCAGAAATCTTAGATAGTTGATTGATACAGGCGTGACTTGGCGGAAATCCATTATAAAATACAATAGACGTAGATATATTTAGTAACCTATTATGCTTCAATATTCCTATTAGTAGCCTATTCTCTGCGTCTGGCGTTTGGCGTGGCAACACTTCGTGTTCGGGTTCGCGATAAGTCAATCGTCATCCTGAGGATGCCTCATTGAGAGGTGAAACACGTGTCGGTTTTTTATGACTCTTTAGGAGTAGTTTTATAGTTAAGAGGAATAGGTTACTAAATATATCTACGTCTATTGTATTTTTCTGCAGAAATCTTTTAAACTGGTTCAATATCCTAATTCTGGATACTGGTCCATCAGCTGTTTAGTCTTGTCGATTCCAGGTTGATGATCAGACCAATGGCCGCTCTTGTGGAAATAGGACACCCCAAATGACATTTGCAATACCCAACGATTACCTACACTTTGCAAATTTTAAAACACTGTTTCTTCAAATTGGCTCTGACTAAGGACAGAGGGCGTCAGAAATAGGTGTGTATGGAGGTAGAAAAACTCCTGACGTCTATATCCAGTAACTTTATTTCATGTACTTCTAATGCTGTGATGTCTACAAATGCTTCAACCAGTAATAAAATTCCATGTATTTTAATCAACGTAAAAATAGAAGCTATTATCATCGTAATATTTCTTAGCGTCAAATTAACCATTGTCTACGCTTAAACAAATTCTCATTAATTGAGATTAATCTCCTGTATGAAAAGAACAGTTTTTAGAGATCCTTTGTCTGTGAGGTATCGTTTGCTAATCTTCGTTCATTCACCTTTTTTTCTTTACGAAAACCTTTATTCAATTGCCTATTCATATGTGTACCTGTCTATTATTTATTACGTCTTCTTCATTCTCGAGTTTTTCAAGCTCATGCTTGTGTTTAATTGTTTTCAATATTTATAACACTATTTAATTAAGGCGCGGTAGTTGCTCAGTGGGGTTTGACTTCGATTATTTTAAGGTCGCCTTCCAGTCTAACCATTTACAGCTGAACACCAATATCTTCATGAAGCGACTGCCTCTGACCTCCACAATCCAGTGACTGGGTAAGACGATACCCCTCGGTAACAGACTTTTGGCCTTCTGACTATAACGACTGTCAAAGATCTACAGCCGGGAATATCGGCTTAAGGGCCTATAAGACTTCAAATTGCTTAGCAAGATCCGCCGTTATATCGAAACTACTGCAGCATTAATTTTGAAATAAATATATGTTAAAGTTGAGGATTAATGTTTAGTACTTATGTTAGCCGAAAACACAATTTGATAAAAAAATCTCGATAGAAAAAAAATCCAAAGTTACCTCCAAACCGAACAATAAACCGTTGCTATTCAAAAAAGACTAGACAAATTAGATCATGAAACTTTACATACTAACTGAACTAGCGACAACTAACTATAAAGCAGCGACTATGTTTTTTATTTTTTTTTATTACCATTATTTTCGCCGTAAAAGCAATACTATTGCCGCTTTGGTGCCGCCTCCGCTCGCAATCAGTTCGCGAGTAGTATGGTGCGAGCGAGATAAAACCTGAGGTTGGGTGGGCTCTTAACGTGCTTTCCGAGGCAAGGAGAAGTCTTGATATGTAATGGATGGTCACCTATCCACGAACAGACCGCAGCAAGCGTAACTTAACCTTCGATTGACCGTGCGACTGTTATTCTAAAGAGGCTTAAAATATCGAAGGAACCCAATCATCTAACACACTAATTCTGATTTTATCTAAGTACCTACATTATTCAAATCCGACAAAGACAAATTAGTGCCTCTGCCCACTAAGACGTACCCCCATTATTATTATTGCATCGTCGAGATTTTGAGAGCATACACGCGTGCTGTTCATAATTCTTCACCTTTTTATTAGCTATGGCTAGTGTGTTATTATCAGTTACGCCTCAGTGGATAACGGGTTTAGGATACGGTAGCTCTTTGTTGTAAGTTGGATTAAAAAAGTTATTATTTGAAGTGATTTGAATTGTGTTGTTGTTCTCCGAGATATTTACACGAAATTTTTGCTTTATTTTCAACTTCACGATGTATATGCTTCTTCATTAATTCATTTTTGCCACTTCTTTCATTTCTGTAAATCTACATGGCCTGTGAAGTTTCACTATAGAATTTCTTGTCCATTATTCTCCATACGAAAATACATTTTTGAAGGAACAACTAGAATCAATTCTGTTTTCTTGTAAATTTTTACATTATAAAGTGCCTTTTACGTGTCTTATTGAGAAACATTATTTCACTTTGACTTTGAATTCAATCAAATCTGCCTAGCCTTTTCCCAACTAAGTTGGGGTCGGCTTCCAGTCTGACCGGATGCTGCTGAATACCAGTATTTTACATGGAATGACTGCATCTGACCTCCACAACCCAGTTACTTGGCAATACGATACACCTTGGTAAGACTGGTTTTCATTCTTTCGGGCTTCGGACGACCCGTAACGACTGTCAAAGATCCACGAGTGGCAGCCGGGACCAACGGCTTAACGTGCTTTCCGAGGTACAGAGAAGTCTCGATATGTAAATATGGTCACCCATCCACGGTCCAACTCCGGCAAGCGTAGCTTAACCTGATGGATCGACCCGTGCGGCTGTTATTACTTAGCCACGAGCTCGTGACTTGACTTCAAATTCAATGTTTCCCAGATATTTGTGCATAAATCACAAATCTTAAGTAGCAAAGACTTCGAACATTCAGATAACTTTCAACTTCTAAAATATTATTTTTCAGAAACAAGAAATCATTATCATTGGCCTAGCCGTTACCTAGCTATGTTGGGGCTTGTATTTAAACAAAAAATAATTACCATAATTTGTTGTACTTATGCAAATTGACTTAACATTAACGAGAAGATATAGAAATAATAAACAAGAAAATTGAAAAATTAAACAAAGAAAACGAAAACTTGAAGAATGAGATTAAAGGCTTAATACAACTAAAAACGACAAAACTCTTGAAATGTACTGAGAACAACTGCAAGAAAATAGTACTCTACGGTTTTCCTGAATATTATAAAGAGGCAGATTATGATCAACAATGTAGATTAATTGATCTTTGCTATGAAAAACTAAATATTGACCTAACAGGGTATATAGAAGAAACTTATAGACTAGGCAGAAACTATAACCAAAACCGACCCCTAGTAATTGAACTAATTAGTAAAAGAATGGCTAAATACATTGTGGAAAATAAACACTGTCTACAAGGAACTAGATTGTTCTTATCTGAATTTTTAGATGAAAGCGCAAGATTGGAAAGAAAGGAAATGCGTGAAGAAATGCTGAAAGCAAGGAAAAAAGGATTACATGCAATAATAAGAAACAACCAGTTGTTTATAGAAGGTAAAAGAACAGAAATACAAAAGGAAATATCCGACATTTACACTAACAACCAACAAATAAATAATGAACAGAACCAAACTCAACACAATATAAATGAAGATAGCGACGATCGTACATTTCATACATTTCGAAAGCCCAGACCAACATTTTAAAATTTTGTTCCAAAATGTTCAAAGCATTTTTAACAAGCAACACCTTCTAGAGACTTTCATCAACGATCAACCCACCTACAAAGCAATATGTATGTGCGAGACCTGGCTCTCCAGAGATAAATTAGAAACTGTGCAATTTAGTGGATATAAAACTGCAGCATCGTATTGTCGCCGCTCTCGAAGTGGTGGCGGAGTCTGTATTGTTTTAGAGGATAGTATAGAATGCATGGAGTGTTGTGATATTAGAGATATGACTATTGAATATTGTATAGAAGTATGTGCATGTAAACTACCAAAGCAAAATCTGTTAATAATTACCATGTATTGGAATAGAAGAGAGGAAGTAATTTTTATTAGTCAGCTAAAACAAATAATGCAATATATAAACAATAAATATCAAACATTTAACGTCATAATAGGAGGAGATTTTAACATAAATACCTTAGAAAATAGCGTAAAAACTAACCAATTTATCGATCTTATGCTAGAGTTTAAATTTGTACAGCATATTAAAGAACCTACGCGTATCTCTCAAACCACGTCAACATGCTTAGATTTGATATTTACAAATTTTAATGATAATAAAAATGTACACGACCGTAGAAGAATTAGGCTTTTCAGACCACTGCGGAACAATAATTCATATGATACTGGAACATCAAAGTAAACATTCCATTTGGTTTGCCAAAAAAAGACTATTTAATCAAAGCAACATTCAAACATTCAAATCCAAACTAAAGACACTAAACTGGAATGATATAATACAGCCGAATAAAAACGTCGATGAGAACTATCAGTCGTTCCATAAAACTCTGATAGATATCTTAGATACGTGTATCCCTAAACGTAGACTTAAACTAAACACAAAACGTAATAATTTCTGGCTAACTGTTGGTATTAAACAATCTTGTAAAAATAAAAGACTACTAAAAATTCTTACGACAAAAATTAATAATTCAATATTTACGAAATACTATAAAAAATATGAAAAAATCCTAAAAAAATCAGTATCAGTGGCAAAAAAATTACATTACATAAATAAAATGAATAAATCAACAAATAAAGTAAAAACCATGTGGAACATTGTTAAAGAACGGACAAACAAAAAAAACAAAAAAGAAAAACAAAATATAACATTAAAATCACCAAACCTAATATGTGAACCTAAACAAGTAGCTAACGTTTTCAATAACTATTTCGCATCCATTGGGGAAAATACTGCCCAAGCATCTGGGAGTGTACATAGAGAAACATCAGTGATTAACCCCACTGAAAACACCATGTTTCTTACCCCAGTGGACGGATACGAAGTAAACCAGATCTTAAAGAACCTTAAAAATAAAAATAGTCACGGCATAGACGAACTCCCACCGACTCTGTTCAGACAATGCGCTGACGAACTTACCTTACCGTTCTATAAATTAATAAACCAATCCTTCGAAGAGGGCACATTCCCCAATCTACTAAAGAAAGCTTTAATAAAACCTATCCATAAAAAGAACGCTAATACAGACCCAAGTAATTATAGACCAATTTCCCTTCTTCCAACAGCTTCCAAAGTCTTCGAAAGAGCAATGTGTGATCGTGTATATTCCTTTTGTGAAAAATATAATATTTTCGACGACTGCCAAAATGGATTTCGCAAAAACAGATCTACGACTCTAGCTGTTTATAAATACATCCAAGAAGCATTAAATATTTTAAATAAGAAACAGTATGCAATAGGGATATTACTCGATATGACAAAGGCCTACGACAAAGTGCAATTTACAATACTATTAAACAAGCTATACGGAATAGGCATACGTGGGAAAGCTCATGACTGGTTCATATCATATTTAAAAGATAGAAAGCAATTAGTTGAGATTGAATATTACAATAAAAAAACAAAAGAAGCACAGCACATAAGATCTGATGTTAAATCAATACATGCTTCAATTCCCCAGGGAAGTGTTATAGGTTGCCTCCTTTTCCTCATATATATAAACGACCTCCCCAAAACCATAGACGGGCCATGTGTACTTTTTGCTGATGATATCTCGATCCTGACCTCATGCCAAACAATTGATAATTTAAATGAAAAACTTACGACAATTCTTGGAAAAACTATAAACTGGATGAGCGACCACAATCTTGAAATAAATTTTACCAAGACCAAATTAATAGCGTTTCACCCCCGGCAGAAAAAACAATTAAATTTAGATTTTACATTCAATCAGCAAAAATTAGAAACAGTTAACAATTTCACTCTCCTAGGTTTAACAATAGACACACATATAAACTGGAAAACACATATACAGACAGTAAAATCAAAAATTTCAAAATTTTCATACGCTCTCCGCGAAATAAAAAAGACTACAAACCTAAAAACCGCACTAGTCACGTATTACGCGTATGCCCACGCTTGGTTTAACTACGGAATCATCCTATGGGGAAATAGCACAGAGGCAACCTCCCTATTTACCCTCCAAAAGAAACTCGTACGAATAATTACAAATATAGAACCAACAGATAGTTGCAAGCCTTACTTCCAGAAACACAAGATTCTCACCTTAGTTAGTATTTATATATTAGAATTATGTAAACTAGTCCGCAAATATCCAGAGTCTTACAACACAAGGGAAGACATACAAACAAATTATTCGCTGCGACATAAAAACAGACTAAATTTGCCCCCCTCCCGCCTTAAACTACACTCATCTAGTCCATATTCAATGTCAATAAAAATATATAATAAATTACCAGAAGACATAAAACAACAAAACAAAACCAGTATATTTTTAAATAAATTAAAGCAATATTTAATTAAAAAAAGTTATTATACAGTACACGAATACCTAACGGATAAATTAAATAATACTACATAATTATAAATAACAGATTTTTAATAGGTAAGTAATATAACAAAAACAAATTATAATACAATACTTAATAATAATAATATATGACACTCATAATAATGAACAAATTTTATGCGAGTAAACAAATAAACAATATTAAAATAAAACTAAATAAATAATAAATAGACTTGCTTATACGATATTAATAGAATAAGTAAATGAATGGAAAAATAAAATACTGATATATAAGCGCTCTTCCTCTCACTATTTATGTAATTTGCTGTGCCCAACAGGGTCCATAATTGTTTCTATATTTTTTATTTTTACCACCTGTAAGTATACATTATGGATTGCAATAAACGTTTTGATTTGATTTGATTTGATTTGATTTAAAAAACCTTGACGTAATCGAGTTGCAATTTGTTTGCGACTCGCACCAACCGACTTTGTTGCAAAGCAGAGATAGTGAACCAAGTTACATGTAAAAATTAAATAAGTATCTATCTTTCAATTTAATTTCAGCACATGACAGATCAGCCATTTTACACTCACTTTACATACACTTTATTATACATATGTACGTTTAATATTAATTTATTATACACATAAATCTTCCAGAATAAATTCTCTAAATGAGTTTAAAAGAACACACAGGCAGACACGAAAAGCGACTTTAATTTATGATATGTTTAGAATATAGATATATTTGTTATTTTCGCCTTTAATTCTTTTTATTTACCGAAACACCAAAGCCATTACAGCTGGTCTGGTTTACAAAATATTATACAAGTTGGGAATGACAATAGAACAATAAATTAAACTGCGTACATCTAATAACATTCCCAGTCTGCATACGAAAATTTAATCAAAGAGGCACTATATGTCAAAGATTGGCAAAACCCATTGTCGGCGCGTCATTACTATTTAGTTTATTAGAAAAAATCACTTTTTTAATTTCAATATTAGGATTTATTTGATAGTTCCTAAATACTCCTACGTATTCATATTGCCAGTGTTTACATTTATTGTTGTATTGTCGCCTCCACATTGTATAACAGAAAAATCAAACTTATCAACAAAAGGTTCACCACCCCTGTAGTGAAGTATCGACCGATTGCAACCCGGTATCGAGATCTCGACGAAGCGATACCACACACGTTATACAATAATGTATGGACAGCACATAAAGGCTGCTTCATAGGATTTATAAGTGCATTTTGAATAAGGGGGTCTAAAGACTGACAATTTTATCAGTAGGAAAATTCGATAAAAAATTACAAACAAATTGGCCGACTTCCTTTGTTTATTGATTTTATAGTACATTACACCATTTTAGAATATGCCGAGTAGATGTGATTAAGGCTATGCAGCAAAAACCCAGCATACAATAATTTGCCAAAAATGTAAAAATATTTAAATATTCAGTAAAAAAAAACGCAATTTGCAATTAAAATCAAACCCTTGCCATCAACAAACAAGGTTCACTATTGTGTGAAACAGAGTTCTACCATCCCTTTGAATATAATCGAGTCTGAAATAGGCCTTACTGCGCCATATTGTGGCCTACTGACCTCAGACAAAGAGTAGCCGATGAACAACATATTTGTTTTCTGCCTACGCGCATGCTGCCTTTTAGGGTTCTGTAGCCAATAGCAATAGCAAAAAGGGAACCCTTATAATTTCGTTATTTCCATCTGTTCGACCGTCCGGATTTCACACAGTCATTTTCCTCGGAGTATATCGATGATAATTGGAAAGAAGTTGTATTCTGTGCACCGCCAAAGAATGCTTTCGTGAAATTACGAGTAACATAATTAGGCACTCCCCATATGTAACCGAGGGATAAAAAAAAACAATGCACTGAAGAGTGTGGGTTATTGTTCGATCCCATAATTAAAAAGATTATGATGTTTCGAAGTCATAGAATATTAAATATTTTAATATAAATAATATACTTTGACGTAAAAAGTACACAGATGGGGTGACACTTAATTTAAGCGTGGAAATAGCCTAGTACAAAAAAATTATCAATAACCCCCATGCTAGGAAAAACCTATGCTACAAGGGTCAAGTTCAGGTAATTTAATTTTTGAGATAATTTAAGTAATAAGTATGTTTTTCGAGAAAAACTATGTCATTCAAACTATTTTTTGCGACAGATACAATAAATACTGGGCATGCGCAAATATTCATCCCAACTACGGAACCGTTCAGTGCGTGGTCGTACTCGTTCTTGACCGGTTTTTTTTATTGAATCACTAATTTGTGAAGTACACTGTTGCACATTACGCAAGTGTGTACATACGACAGGTGTTCACAAAACTGTGCTACTTAGATTCTCCCTTTTATGGTATGATAAGTACTTGGAGACATAGAAACTTGTTAAACAAGAAAATATGAAAATGTATGACACGTAGTAAATACGAGTAAAAATCTGGTGACTGGCAAGTTTAAACAAGCAAAACCTTAAAGGCTTCCTCTCTCCTACCCTTTCGCTGTGCCCTACAGGGTCCATAATGATCTAAATTATAAAGTTACCACCTAAGTACACATTATGGTAAAGCAATAAAGATATTGAGTACCTATTGAGTATTGAGCTATCTAGGAAGTGCAGTGGTTAGGGGACGCTTATGTCTAGCATTAGCCATATTTCGGCTGAAATGATAATGATGCATGCTATAGGTACCTGATACAGTTCGATTCAAACTTAATGGCTGCTCGGAAGTTAGCTACGTGCTGCGCAGTACCGCACCCCTCACCCCCGCTGACACATGAAATTGTTCCTGCGCATCGACTCGCCTCATGTTCCGAGCCGCCATTAAGTTTGAATCGAACTGTACCAGTCAAAGTGGTTAAAGAAGACCATGCATTAGTATCAAGAAATAGTGATAGGGAACAGTATTATTTTGTCATCACTTATTGGTGACATAGGAAGATGATCATCCATTTACCAAGCGTTCCTATCAGCATTTTGCAGCAGTATGTTTGATGATTTTGTTGTATCCTCATGTTCAACTTTGGACTTCAAACTTATAGGTATATTAAAACCCCATAAAACCCTGAAGACACAAAAAAGAAGTACCGTCCGTAAGAAGTCCTCAGGGAGTTAGGATCAATCATAATTTGAATCTGCACCCTGATTGCGTAACACACTCAATATCAAGTCGAGGGTTTTGACGGAAATTCCTAATCTTCATAGGTTAAAAAAATTCGTTGACTGAACTGTCAAAATGGAAAGCATTGCGATCAATAGCCATTTTATGTCTGATACGTAATAACCTGTTGGTCCTTCTGAAGTTCTGACCGCACATTGTACTTGATCGCCATAGTTTTATTACCCGCTACTGTGGACTGTGGGCGATACTAATTGCCAGGTTATAGCATTTTATAGCCTTATTGTGTGAATTATAATTGACAGGTAGCTGTGAATTTTATTGATTCCTTTTGATAAGCAATTTTTTCGTGTTTTGTGTCGAAACAATATTTATAGTGTTTAGTGTAGGAACAAGAAAGATCTCGCTTAAATCACTTATTCATCAATAGCCTGATGGAATATATACTTCTCAGATATACCGCACACAGTTGAGATTGAGATAAAATAATATCTTAAAGTTATTACTTGTTAACTGCCGTCGTAAACTTTATGGCACAATAATAATTACAAATACAATTCACAGAATCATATATTAGTTTGTCTATAAAACACATTAAAGAAAGGGTCATTATAGAAGGCAACTATTATTATTGTCTAATAATAGTTTGGCATTGCTTTAGTTGCAAATTTTTATGTAGGTCCAATAAAGCAACTGTCCTTTGCTGCAGTTTCTTCATAATTTTAGCCGAAAGACGTCCACCGCTGGACATAGGCCTCCCCCAAGCACCGCCACTTCGACCAGTTCTGTGCTTCCCGCATCCAGCGGATTCCTACGGCCGTCACCAGGTCATCGATCCACCTCGCCGTTCCTTATTTGTATGAAGTAACGTTTACTTAATGAAGTCTCAACCCTTAGACCAGCAGTTATGGCCCAGTGGTATCGCTTTGTAGGTTTGGACCAAAACAGGCGTTTTACTTTGTGTAAATTATTTCATCACCACTTCTCTCAAAACGGTGAAGGAAAACATGGTGAAGTAACCGGCATGTCCTAGAACCAAAAATTAAAAGACGTGCCATCCACCAATTCGCACTGGACCTGCGTGGTGGATTCTCTCACTCCCTCTCACCGGAAGGAGGCCTGTGTCCTAGCAATGCGAACACTAAAGGCTAATTATAGTTAATGAAGTCTACCAACTACTATTTTGAATATTTTGTGACTTCATTTTTACCTAAGCCATAAACTAGACTCTTGACCAAGACAAAACCAACTATATCGCATACTAAAAACTGTTCAGAAGTAACTATGTTTGATGTCTCAGATACATAGTATCCTTTTTCGTAACCCTTTTGATCAAAAGTATTCTGAATGTAGGCAGAAAACTCTCCGCCCCTACTCATCATCAAATGCATTCCTATCTGCAAACCCAAGCCAATCAGCCATTATTAGCAGCGGGAAGTGGAGACGCCCACGACTTGCCTTAGGCATCCGAATCTTTAGGAAACTCACGATTTATCTCCAACACATATTAACACACGTACGTTTTAACTGCGATGAAAGACGCCGAATGCTCGCGGCGTATGTAAATTTTTTCTCGACAATTACTGAGCAAGAATTGATTGGACTCGACTATACGTATAACTGCCAATGGTGAAGAAATTCGCTAGAGGCGAAGGAAGAATATTCGGGGAACGTGAGCAAATGTCTTTTTCTTGAGTATTATTGTCATTGAGGTATTCAAGAATTTTCCTCGAGGGACCTATTAGGTTTTGTTGACCCAGAATTTAAATTGAGAAGAAATTTGTTAATAATATAATCAAAACGTCGAAATTGGTCCTTCGGGCTCTCCATGTGTTCCAAGGATTGAAAGGCTCAATTGCAGCTGTGAATTCTTCGATTATATTACAAGAACAAGGAATGCCATGACTGACGGATATCGGACAACCACCTTTACTAGCTTTAGTTCTGCACGATATTATTAATATTACCATCTTTTATACCATGTTTTTAGCAAATAAATGATATTTCCTTTTCTATTTCTATAAGAACAGGAGCGTTTACACACTTCTTGTTCATTTACTTTCTTTTTTTTTTTTTTTTTTTTAAACTTGTAATATTGGATATGGGCTTATAATACACGTGTGCCACGAAGGGAAACTAGTGTGACTGCAGTCAGGCCGTCGAGAGAATGCCTTCTTGACACCTGTCAGTTTCATAGTAACGAATATGTGTTTTGCGAATTTGTTCTTTATTACTATTAGAAATAGTCCAACTGACAGGCGTCAGGAACGTATTCCCTCCGCGCCCGGAGTGTACGTAATCTATCTCACCTAGTTTCATCCAGCTGGCACTTGAAATGAAAGACTACAATTTCGCGATCCGATCGTTTCTTTTTGTATTCATTTGAAAGTATTCTGAAGACAGTTCTAACTCTAGATGCTTGTACATGCCAGAACCAAAGTGCCTCCCATAATAGGTATAATAAGCGATGAAAATTGCAGTAGTTTTTACTGCTGCGAAACAGCGTCTGTGAAACTAGAATGTCAATTTTAACCAATAACGGTCAGCAAAACGTTAGTAATCTGGCATAAGCGAAACATGTCGGTAAGGCGCAAAGTACTCACGACAGTTATGCCAAGCATGTTGATAACTGCGTGAAGTAACGTTCAGGAGAATATTGTTGCATAAATACGTAACTGTCCGCTACTGACGCTCTCAGCTCAGTTATAGCTTGTTCACACAAGAGCTCAAAATAATGTAGTACATACATGTTAACAGCTAAAATTAAACAATACAATTGACGTAGATATATTTAGTAACCTATTCCGCTTAACTGTTCTTAAAGCGTCTTCAAAAATCCTGTAAGAAATCGACACGTGTTTCACCTCTCAACGAGGCATCCTCAGGATGACGATTGACTAGTGTCGCGAACCCGAACACGACGTGTTAACACGCCGAGCGCTGGATGCAGAGCCCACACTTTTGGAGTGAGTGTGTCACTCAAATTCTTGACTTGAAACATAAATGCAAGTGAAAATTTTCAACAACTAGGACATTGAACTCGCGATGTCTTTAGGTTAGTCTTTACTATCGACCTTACTATCGAAGTTACTTCTGAATTTCGTCATCGTCAGGTGTTAGCTAGTATCAAAATTCATTTTTTTACAGCTTTCCCTGTCCTCACTCTTGTACCTTGTTCTATTTACAAAGTTGCTCATCTCAACGACCATATTAATCAGTAGCTATTATGATTTCCAATGAAAAGTCACAAGCATAACTTCTCGCCGAATGGTAAACGCTTCACGTGTCCAGAACTCCTTCTTTGGCCAAAGAATTTGCATTTCCATTCAACGTGGCAATACTGCCAGTGTTCTGGACCCGTTTCCGGATTACATCGATGCAGAGTACTTCAACGTGTAAGAGTCCATTTAATTATCTAATGTAAATAGTTGTGTTATAATTGTATATAGACAAATTTCCATAAATAAACATAAATTACCTACTTTTTTCAAATAAAAACCGTAAATGCAATAAAACAATACTTTTACACAACAAGGAACACCGCCTTCAAAAAACTGTTAACCGTTTAGAAAACCCAGTAATTACAAATTACAATTACCACCGTACTAAAGAATTAACAAGTAATTAAAATCGTTTAGCACACAATACTAAACAATTAGAAAATGGAAAGTTACGTTACTTTCTCTGCCAGTGTATGATTCACCACGCCCACTGCCCAGCCTCTTTTTTAGCGAGCTTTATGGTTATGTAGATATGCCCTTTTGGTGATGTTATTGTTAGAAATTGTATATCGTCGTGAGTGTGGTTGCAGTATATTCATGTTGCCATGGCGATTGGGAAAGTGGATGTCTCAAAATCTTTGTGCATTTTTTTTTTTTAAATAAACTGTTGATTTCTAGGAAAAATCAATGCAAGATATAGTGAGAGACATAGCGAGGTGGAAAATAATAACATTGACCGATATAATTATGTATGTTTAGGTTACAATACACCGATATAATTATGTATGTTTAGGTTACAATACACCGATATAATTATGTATCTTTAGGTTACAAAACCAAAAATTCTAAGACATGTGACATCTACCAACCCGCACTGGCCCCGCGTGGTAGATTACAGCCCACTCCCTCTCGAAGAGAGGAGGCCTGTGTCCCAGCTGTGGGGACATTATAGGCTGAGTATGCTTATTTTATGAGGTTACTATAGTCAATTTAGGTTATCCTTTATTGTCTTTTACACACTATGTCTAATGTCTCTCATAAATTTTTTCTTTCGCAGGTCTGCTGGAAGAAATTTTTAATTAAATAAGCTGTACCTTTGTGCTCTTGTCTGTACGTATTTTTTTATATTAACCGGCTTATCCATAAATGTTGTTTAGCTTTTAAGCAGCACTTTAAGCAGCGGTTAAAAATATTTTGCATTCATAAACGCTGTAATTATATATGTTACTTATATATCTTTAAACACTTAATATTTCCACCTTATAGCTGAGTATTCACAAGATCAATATGTGGAGTTCTTATTCATATTAATTTATGTACGTTCCACAAGGTAAAACAAGATGTTAACGAAAGGCTTAGTACTAAGAGCCGTTGTAGACCCTGTTAGGGCAAGGCAATCATTATTGTTAGATACATAACTATTATTTAAAGTTAAAAAATAAAAATAAAAATAAAATAAAAGTTATGCATGAAAACTGAATAATTACATTGGCATAAAAAGTCAATAACAAGAACAGTAGTCGCTCTGTGCAATAAAAAATTAATCAGTTCAAAACAGCTATAATTAAATCCTCTATTGTGTAACAAATAAACTTTTAAAATAAGATACATTCGCATTAAAATTACGTGCCATAAAACTTATACCACATGCAACCAATATAATTTATAACACTACTTAAAATTCTAAAAATAAAATATGAACCGCTGCGGCGTTTTCGTACTTCACGGCTTAGTTTTAAAAAGGAAAGTTATGTAGAATGATAAATAAACTACATTTTCATACATTTTACACTTTTTTTGTGGAGTTTTGTGACTTGCAACACGCTGTTACTATGGTTACATTAGAGTTTCACATGCATGACCTCTTTGCTGTGACATAGGGACGTATGAAATGGCATTCAATTGACAGAAGATTTGACAGTAACATACTGGCCAGTAACGGGAAAGTACGTGTGAATTGACCCGTCTACTAACTCGGTTAAAAGCTGTCCACTGACCAGGATGACAACTCGTGAAGCCGAGATACGATAAGTAGAATCATATATTTTCTGTCAGTATTCTCAGAAATATGAAAAAACTGACCGAAGTCCTCAAATTACGGAAAAATCTGAAGATACAATTCCTGAAAAGGAACTACACCCTAATTGCTTAGTAAAGTTTCAATTACAATCCGAGAGTTTTGATGGATATTTCTAATCGATAGCTTCATAGGTTTAATAAATTCGTCTGCTCAACAACGTAAATAACGCAATGGATGTGGCTGAACTGTCAAAGTGAAAGAAAATGGGATCAATTGTTATTTTATGTCTGTTACACAATAACCCCGCTGAATAATGGCGGGCTACTGTGTTAGTTCAGTGTTGTCAGATTAATACTTGTAATACTTTGGGGGTATGAGGAACAGGGTGTAAAGTTCTCTCATCCCCCATAGAAAAGGGAGGATCCTCCTACCAGACGGGTTTTGTGTCTGGCGGGCAATTGCCCCAGGACTGATGTCGGATAGTCTTATATATATGAATCGCGCGGTAAACTTAAATAGCGCGATGCAGGATCTGTGACGTCAGGTCTTTGATGCTTAGTTCGTATGTGGCGGTGTAGATGCCGCCCATAGATATAAGAAATTTCTATGATGCCGCCACATCACTCCCCTCCGGAGACCGGAGGTCGATAGTGGGCTGAGTCTTGTATCTTGCGATGCTTGCCAGTGCCAGTTGAGGTTCCAGTGAGTCGGAACCGGGTGCCGCATAGTTCACAGTGGGTCGGAACTGTCTGCGGTGATTGAGGGTGCTTTTTGAGTTTGAGTTTTGAGTTTTTGAGTTTGATTCCCCAGTGAGTCGGGGTGGCGCTGCGTTGTGATCCAGTGCGTCGGATGTGGTACAGCGCCTGGTTGCTGATGAGGCTGAGGGTGGTGACCAGGAATGCGCGTTCGCTGCATGCTGGTGGTCAGGATACCCGTTGAAGCCGTGGGTGCTGGCTGGCTGTGTGACTCGCCTCACGAAAGCTTGCGGGAGTGATGTTGATGACGTCACGCTGAAGTAGTTGCACGAAGGCTGCGCTGACGTTCATACTCGGGGTCACCAGTTTAGGGGTACGAGGAACAGGGTGTAAAGTTCTCTCATCCCCCATAGAAAAGGGAGGATCCTCCTACCAGACGGGTGTTGTGTCTGGCGGGCATTTGCCCTATTTCTATGATAAATTTCTATGATGCCGCCACAATACCACCATTGAGACGGGAAAGGGCGGAGATAAATAAAAATAAAATAAATAAAAATAAATAGATGAAACTTCCTTTTTTTTAAACCACAACGGAGAAGCTCTTGGCCTGAATCTCACCTTAGAGTAAGTGATGATCAGGCCGAAGGTGGAAGCGAGCTTCACCCGGAATCCTCAACCACAGAGGAACTGGCTATCTGGCTATCCTTGCTCTAAGCATGACCCCTTTAGAAAGATGACGGACAATTAGGGCAGGTGTGCCCCTAGACAGCCTGGCTGCGGAATATTGACACAATTCCTCTCCAATTAGACATTAGATGTTGTATTGGTTGCCGTAGCCAGGCTGCCTAGTGCGCGTCTGTCCTTAAACTACAGATCTTTTATTCAGAATTAATTTCCGCGCTATTAACTACACTCCTCTAAATTGAAAGCCTTGTATCCTGTTTGTGATCTCTTCAAACCCACACAATATTTGCTCGCACGAGCTCTCAACCACCAATCCGCGTACAAACTCGCCATCCTCCCCACCCGTATGTCCCCTAAGTGTCAAGTGTCCAAACGAGTAAATTCAATAATCTCAGTATGTTTGTCGAACAGTTATCGTATTCGTGTGTCGATATTACCGTCTTACCGTATCTTGTCGACTCGTGTCGGATAACGGAAGAGGACAGACTGTGTCGTGAAGAGAGTAGGCAGAGTTAGACAGATGTGTACCGTAAAGGAATTGTTTATGAACGTAGGTCGTTTTTTGTACAATTTACTGCACAGAATAAATGATGACTTACTTTGTCGATGGCTGGGGGATACCATTTCTCATCTCATCTCATCTCAGTGTTGTAATTGTGTGCGGGCTTTTACAACAAAATTAGACACCGAACACAGAAGGACGAATTTCACCAATAAAAACGCGATCAGCACATAAACCAAGTTTAAGAGCTGTCAGTGTCATAATTTTCTTTGGAATATTGACACTGACAGCTCTTGAAGTCGGTTTAGATGTGCTGATCGCGTTTAGATTCAATGGTGAAATTTGCACTAAAAGCGTGCATTCTGAAAGTGGGCAACGTCGCAAATAGCTGTCAAATAATTCGTTGTTTTGATTAAAGTTTCCAATATTATTACTGGGTGGAAATATGAAATAATTGCCAATCGTGAACTAAAATATTGATTATGAAATGCTGCAATAATTAATATCATAACACCGAATATTTAGTTTTAGATGTAAAAAAAGTATTTGGAAACTTTCCAAATGCCCTTTTTACACCTAAGTGCTCATTTCACCAACGCAACTGATCGCGATCAGCACATAAACCAAGTTTAAGAGCTGTCAGTGTCGTTATTTTCTATGGAATATTGACACTGACAGCTCTTGAAGTCGGCTTAGATGTGCTGATCGCGTTCAGTTGCATTGGTGAAATTCGCCCTAAAACGGTTACAACATTGCGATAAGCCTGTTTTTCTAGCGAATTAATTAACTATTATATCCCCGCAAGTAATTTACATCTCTTAAACGTCACTTGTTAAATACAAAACACCATAGCCATAAGCAAAGGTACCTGTTACATACACATACGTGCTTATGTGAGGCCATCTTATCTTACAAGTACAGTCACGGGCATTTATATGTATACACTTATATGCACAACTTTGAGATAAAACCTATTTCATATTAGTAGGTATGTGTTCCAAAATACTGTATTAGTAACAACATAAAATAACAATCAACACAGTAGGTGAAAATCAGTTTTAAAAGTGGCTAAGTGTAACATAGGTACAATAAAGTTACAAGCAGTCATATCAAGTCATAGAGCACGGTGCGCGGCGCATTAACATTCTGCGCACGCGCGGGACGCCATCACCCCTCCCTCCCGCTGGCACACCGCCCCGCACGCCACTCACGCGCAGCACCCCCGCGCTGGCCGCTCGCTAATGATAGATGCACATAGGAAGCTATGCTATGCTTTATTAGTAGGTATAATAGCTTAATTATAAAACTACAGAACCAGTCTAACCGGATGTAGCTGAATACCGGTTTTTTAAATGGAGCGACTGCCTATCTGACCTCTAGAACCCTACTAATTGGGTAATACGATACCCCTTGGTAAGACTGGTTGTCAGACTTTCGGGCTTCTGACGACTCGTAACGACTAGCCATAAGAGTGTTAGCAATTTTGTATAAATGAGACTAGCATTTCATGTTCGCAATCAGCACAAAAAGTCGCACTTTTGCCAACCCTCATAAATTTTGAAGCACTGATTTCGATAAAGCTTTTTACTAGCCTGCAGTTAATTGATTCAGGCATGACTTGGCGGAAATCCATTATAAAATACAATAGACGTAGATATATTTAGTAACCTATTCCGCTTAACGAACCCCAACACGACGTGTTGCCACATTGAGCGCCGTGTGACAACCCGTCGTGTTCGGGTTCGCTACAAGTCAATCGTCATCCTGAGGATGCCTCGTTGAGAGGTGAAACACGTGTCGATTTCACAGGGTTTTTATGACTTTTTAGAAATAGTTAAGCGGAATAGGTTACTAAATACATCTACGTCTATTGTACTTTACAAGCCTGTATTAAACCACGCTGTAAAATAAAACCTTTATTGCTACATAAATCTATCGGTTACCTCATCCAGTGTAGCCAGTTCCTTAAATAGATAACTCAAACAAAACTGGTGAGGTAGAAACGACAATGGAATTCCCAAATTGTAGCATGTTTGTACCGTGTAATGAGACAAACGTGTACCCAGTTTGTCCAGCAGTGGGTTTACTTAAAATAAAGATGTTCTCGGAAACCATTTTGTATTTTTAAAGTGGTAGTTGTAGGCGGTTTTCTGGCAGTTTAAAGTTTTTATTACTCCTTGAAAATTTATAAGGAATTTTGGAAGAAAATAGTCGTGAGTAGTCGTGGGACACCTGGTTGGGACGAAGTTCCTTTCAATGGTAAATAAAGTAAAAAAGTAATAACAGGCACAATTAAATCAATTTAGAACGTTTGAAAGTAAATAAAAAAAGAAAAAAAAAATGAGGTTTGGTATTCTAAAAAAGATGTGTTAATAAAAAATACATACTATAGCAAAAGTGTCGTGACGGTCAAAATGTTACACTTTTTTTGGTCTAGCTCTCATTCGCTAAATGGTAATAAGTAACTTCCTGAACTTTAAGTTATTTTACTAAGACATAACTTTAATAAGAAAATATTATCGAAAATGTTTTTTTATGAAATGAGATGAAAATTAATCTTACGAATAAAAGACATCAACGAGATCGTAAGGTTACTTTTTATACTTTTGACATTTTGATAAAATTACATATCATGATCATAATTTAATTCCTTATGCATTGAACTAGACAAACCACAATTTAATCAAAGCTATTGTTAATTCATAAAGTCCGTTGTCAATCAAACAACCGAGCTTATTATATCTGTCATAATTATTCGTATGTTTATCTATATTTATTTGACACCTAGTCAAATATAATGTCTTTTTAATTAAATGTTATCTTAATTTATTTAATTTGAGAAATATGTATTCAGTTTTTTGGCTTGTGACCCAGGAGATCTTTTATCTAAAGTCATGTATGACGTATCATAGATCATGTAACATTTTATCACGAGATTGTATAGATTAAGCAAGCTGAAGCGGCAATGGGCCGGCCATATTAGCCGTAGAACTGATGAACGTTGGGATAGACGTGGGAAATCGGTAAACGTAAGGTAGGAAACCCTCAAGCTAGGTGGAGTGACGATCTTCGGTAGCTGGTAGCAGCCTGGATGAGAGTTATCGAGAATCGATTCGAATGGCGTGAAATTGAAAAGGCCTATGCCCAACAGTGGACTGCTGTAAGCTGATGATGATCAAATACCAATGACAGACAGCAAAGAAAATTAGATACACACATCAAGAATCTTGCGTTGTGTTATCTTCGAACGAAACTATGCATTTTTGGACCATATTCTACGACTTTTTGTATTAAATAAATAAATTATTTATTGCCATAAACTAGATACAAACATTTGAGACCCTGGCTCCAGAGCTCAAATGTTTGTATTATTTTTACTTATAGAATATAACCCTAGAACTATGGGATATAAAAAAACACGTTGTATAGTGGCTGTCTTCAGCACACTATAAGGAAGTTTAAAACATCGGTCGTTTCCTTACTACCTTTAGAACGAAACCAGATCGCTCTAATACCTACCATTAAAACTCGTCAATCGAACAAGAAATCAACTTTTACTTGTCACAATATTTCATCTCATAACAATACAGGTTTCGAACAATACATAACATCGATCGTTCAATTTATACTAATATATAATAAAGCAGAAGTTTGTTTGTTTGTATTTGAACGCGCTAATCTGTGGAACTACCAGTAGGATTACTTAATTTGATAACTCAATTCTTGAGGAAGGTTATAAGCTATTTACCATCACGCTACAATCCTTCGAAGCAGAATTAAATGAAAAAAAGTCAGGAAGAAAGCTAAGCAAAAAAGAAGTAACGGGCACAGCTTTAGGATATATTATTATTTTATGTTGAAATCTGACGCAGACGAAGTCGCAGACAGAAGCTAGTATTGAAATAATCGTAATAACAACTTGAAACAATCGTGTGTTACGAAAAGTTTATACAATTCTGATTATTGTGTCATTATGCGTTGATTTGTTTTGTTATTACTATTGTATTGTCTTTTCTATCAGCAATTTCGTTTAAAAGCGGTAATAACTCAACGATTATGGCTCTTATTGACAAGCAAGAAGTCGTGACTTCGATCCACACTCGTGG
Organism: Eupsilia transversa; assembly: GCA_914767815.1. Lineage (NCBI taxonomy): Eukaryota > Metazoa > Arthropoda > Insecta > Lepidoptera > Noctuidae > Eupsilia > Eupsilia transversa. The sequence goes on along the minus strand of OU611887.1, from coordinate 10,452,055 downwards.
CATGATTAAATACAAGGCCTTTCCTTTTTTTTGTGGAGTAAATGCTTGTACGCAGACACGGACACAGAGAGAAAAATAATAGATTTTTCTTCCATTCAAAGACGGATGAAGGAAGGAAGAAGATATGCTCCATTTCTACTTAAAAATAATCTTAAATTCATTCATTCAATTAATCAAAAGTCATTTATTCTAACTAGGCTGAGAATCAGCACTTTTCGGACGTCAAAATTCCATAAGACAGTCCCCTAAAACGCCCACCCTTCACCACTTCCTAGTGCTTTAGCTGGAACGAAGAAGTCTTCTTCTTCACTCATTGACAGACAATGCACAGCCTAAACCTCTGGGTCTGTAAGCAGGAAAAATTGCACGAGAGTGCCTCTTAAAATGAGGATAGGCATAAGAAAGGATTTTTGAAAATCATCATCCCCTAAAGGGATTAAATGGAGGATGAAAATTTATTGTTTGGTTGTCCAATTTCCCATCAATAACGACGAACTTTCCTACTAGCTTCCCATCCCATCGGGCACACGGCTTGTCCAAAATAAATGAAGAAAGACGTTATAGCCATTGTTTAAGATTATTGGATAACTTGATAAGCAATGGAAGTTATTACAGATTCGAGAGTCAACACATTTCGGGTGCTGTTCTTGTAAAACCAGTAACCGTTTTTAGACAGGCCTATAGCCAGCAGCGATCTAGCAAGAAATTATAACAAAGCTATTGTACCGGAGATTGGCAAAGCCTAATGGTAATCACAATGATTTATTACCCAATTCACACCTCAATATAAAGAATAGAAATACATATTTTATAGAATCGACAGTACCTAAGACAGCAAAATTGACGCCCACGGAAAAAATACAATGTTCAAGATTTTTGACCTAAGTCTGAATCTTTAGGTATACCTAATATACTTAGCAGTTTAGCCCCAGGTATAATCATAAACAACCAACATCTGTTAATAACGAAATTATACATTTATTTAAAAACGATTTTACAATGTAATAAAATGTATAGAAATATTATGCAGATTATAATTTATATTATTATGTAGGCGAAAGGAGATTCTATTATATTATATATAAGATATATAAATATCAGCTGTTTTTGTCAATGAATATGAATATAATGTCAATTAGAAAGTTTCTACAAAGTAAATACTTTTACATCAGTATGAGTTATTATCATTTAGTTCGTAATGATTTGATTTTAAGATAAATGCCATCTGTTATTACGATTAATTTTGATTTTCCTGTCTGTTTATTTAAATAATTCTAGCGATCCGCCCCTGCTTTGCACGGGTGCAATGACGCCATATCCAAACATCGAGATTTCGATCCTTAACTAAGTGCGAATTTCACCAACAAAAACTGAACACGATTAGCACGTCTAAACCGGGTTCAAGAGCTGTAAGTGTCAATATTCCAAAGAAAATAATGACACTGACAGCTCTTAAACGTGGTTTATGTGCTGATCGCGTTCAGTTTTTGTTGGTGAAATTCGCCCTAAGTTACTTAGATATTATTTTTATAATACTTATAAAGCTTCTGTAGTACAAAACCCAATGGTAGAAATAGCAAAATAAATAATAATTAGGAGGAACACACAACACGAAAAGCGACTTTATTTTTTACAATTTAGAACGGATTTCACTAATGACACTAAACGCGATCAGCACATCTAAAACGCGTTCAACAGCTGCCATTGTTATGGAATATTTGTCACTGACAGCTCTTGAACGCGTTCGATGTGCTGATCGCGTTCAATTTTATTGGTGAAATTCGCCCATAGAGATTAAACTTGTGAAGCTTTAATGAACTTCGAAACAAAACAGAAAACTCGGCCAAGAGCCAAGATGTACGACGAACGTTACTAAGCTACACAAAGCGATCGAAGCCACAACAATACCGATCACCCTTTCATCATTAAAGTATGTCATTACAGTCACGGCTATGACAACGCGCTCCTATTACACCTAGTTCATAGTAACAGGTGCATATGACAGGTTCAACTTGTTTTATAATAGTAAAATATAAAGTAATGAGTCACAAGGTAAGAAACTTATCGTAAAAACTGTAACGTAGTGTAAACGAGTTTTAAATGCTTAGTGGAGTAGTCGTTAATGGGATTATAAGATGGTATTTATGATGGGCTGTGGAGAGCAGTGGTGGCCCAGTGGTAACGGCCGTGGGTTCGAACCCAAGCATCGTGAGGAAACCGGCATGTCCTAGAACCAAAAAATTCGAAGACGTGTGACATTTACCAACCCGCACTGAGCCTGCGGGGTAGATTACAGCCCACTCTCTTTCGAAGAGAGGAGGTTTCCCAACAGTGGGAACATTTAAGGCTGATTATTATGATAATTTATATGTTGAACCGGAGTTACTGACTTAGCTTGCAGCGTAAGCAAGCTGAAGTAGCAGTGGGCTGGCCATGTTTATGTCGAAGAAGTGATGGCCGGTGGAGCAGACGAGCCCTGGAGTGGAGACCGCGTATTGGAGAGCGTAGTGTGGGACACGCCCGTAGGTAGGGGACATTGCCACAATGGCTCTGAAGAATCATTTCGATGCCACCATCGAGGAAACGGAGTGTTCATAGTGGTCGACGATGGCATCGAAATGATTCAGTTAAGGCCATTGTGGCGGGATTCTTCAGACATATTTTCAAACACTTTTGTAAAAACGTAGCTAGATTTTCGATGGACACCCACAAGATGCAGCTATGAGGAGCACTTATCGTGATTTATCGAGAATTTTTCACTTTTTAGAAAACAATGCCATCTCAGGAACTTTTTGGAAAAATATGACCTAACAACATAATATATAAAAATCCCAGTCAAAATCGACAAATATTTCAAACGCTGATGATGGTCGTCGATTTTGACTGGGCTTGCATGGTTCGAAATTAGAAAGCGATATGATGTTCATTTACTTAGTTCATTACCCAAAAAAAAGACAAGAAAATTGTTTATAGACCTAATCCTAATAGTACACAGTTCAACAAAATTGATTTGTTTTGATACATTGAAGTTTGCAGGATTCAATTTAGTTGCTTCATCTAAATTCAAAAACAGAAGTAAACCATGCAATTCCGGCGTAAGATTGTGGTCCATTACCATTAATTGACGCCTATGCGTGCCTATCATAAGCTACAGGACATAGGCTTGCCCCAAAAGAGGTGGTATTGCCAAATGGCTGCATACCTAACACGGTGACTAAAGGCAATGCCTAATTTGATTACAGATCTAGAACTAGACATTTTGGTTGCCTTTCTTGTGGAATTGTAATGCCTGAGCAATTATCTTCCTTTGATTTCAGCATGTTCATTAAGTATTGCAAATATCACTTCGGATGAATTGGAATATTTGGCAAACCCAACCCATATTAGCGATAAACTCATCAACTATTTGTTTGTAATTTAGGTGATTCTTGTTTGCAATGGTCCGCGTGTCGACTAATTACGCGCGCAGATTTGTTTACGCAAAGCGACGTACAGTTCGATTCAAACTTAATGGCGGCTCGGAAGTTAGCTACTCGCTGCGTAGTACGCCACCCCTCACCCCCGCTGACACATGACATTGTTACTGCGCAAGTGCGCAGCGTCACGCCTCATGTTCCGAGCCGCCATTAAGTTTGAATCGAACTGTAGCTTTCGTTACTCAAAGTAGTGCCGCTAATAGTACACATTATGTTCAGTCACACAAGACATTTATTATGATTACTACTAACAGACATCTACATGACACCTTGAATTTCCAAAATTTGACGGTTTTTAATCAGAATATCAATATTTATTTATTATTAGGCTCTTCAACAATGAGTGATATTACTACTTATAGAAAAGCACAGCATGCACTATATTTTGTGCAGATAATAACACAACTGATTAACTAAGTTTGAGTTTAGATAATTATTAAAAGCTAAATTGATTGCAATAAATTACACAGATTAAATTAAATTAGAATAGATTAGTTTTTTTTTTGTTGATATTAATTAGGTTAATATTTATTTTTATAGTAGAGACACCTTTTAAATCTGCTTATAATATCAGATAAGTAAGGATATCTGCTGTACATTCCTTAAGATCTAGACAAGTTTTGCCACCCCTGTTAAGCCTAAGTTTACGTTGAGAGCTGGGAACAGAGGATCTTGCAATTAAATTAATCAATTCTCGTATGCAATACTTCATGTGGCGCCGTAAATTTGAAAATGTTACATAAACGGAACAATTAAATAATTAAGTAAAATGTTATACCCATTGACCTAGAAGCAGCAACCTTCAGGCGAATTGTTTTAAATCAATGATTTTTACCAATCTGTTTAAATATTTTAGAAAGGCTATGTTTTATGTTTCAACTTAACGTAACCAAATAATAGTTATGTACTAGAAAATACGTCAATGTAGCCAGATGGTTGTGTGAGGAGGATAAAACTGAAATAGTATAGAGGATGATTTCCACCAAACAGGTCGCATCGCGTCGGATCGGACGGATGCGGCGACAGTCGATCGCGTCCGGCAGATTGTCGACGAATAGGATCGGCTGCGTACAGTCGATCGTATTTTTTTTTCGCTTTTTCAGGGTTGTTCCCATATGAATACATACTTATGTACTTTAAACATAATTGTGTATGTAGTTACGCACATTTAGCCAGTTGTGTTTTTAGTTAATTAATTTAGTACCTTTAATGCCATTCTGTAAAAATCTCACCGTGAAAACTTAAGTGAAGTGAGCGTTAAGTGAGCGGCCAAAGTGTCAATTCCTAGCATCGGGTGGACTGACAGCTCACTTCACCTAAGTTTTCACGGTGAGATGGTTACAGAATAGCACTGCTGGTGTAAATAGTTACTGGCGAAATGTGGGTGTTCTATAGGACGACTTCTGCCTAACCCTTCGGGGAATAGAAGCGTAATGTTATGTTATGTTCTATAAATAGAAAGAGAGAAAGTACGTTTATTTGCGACAAACATGACGCAATGAAAAAAAAAGGTACACGATAATAACAAATTGGGGGAAATATGCGTCACATCCACGCAAGACGGCCATCGCTCAAGTTGCGACACTATGCGCGACAGAGCCACAGCACTGGTTTTCAGCGACAGCCGGCGTTGACGTGATGACGTCAATCGGAGCAGCAAATAATGAGATAACAATAACAATGAATATAGTTCATCTTATGTTAGTTGTGATTGGCTGGCAGGAACAAAAAGAACCAATCAAATGACGACACTGTCACAGATTAACTGAAACCAGAGACAAGTTAACCAATGATGAAGAAAGCGACAGAAAACCATAGATTATTCTAATTCGATAGCATAAATCTTCTTGTAAACGTTTGGCACAGGCAGTAGCCACGTTCAGCCTATAGTTCAATCCAGTCTGACAGGTGCTCTGTAAGCATTATGGTCTAACTCTAGAATTATAATTTCAAATGCGCGGGTTTTCTTGATATATTTTCTGTCACCTTGAAGTTTGTGAGTGATTGATTGAATTGTGTGTGTACGAATGTGGGGGTGTGTGCGATATGGGGGTGTGAGTGGGTGTTTATGGAAAATCCATGGAAAACATTTATATTAATATTTTAATAATAGCAACGCCCCGCGGTTTCACCTGCATAAGTCTCGATTCCATGGGAATATCGGGATAAAAAGTATCCTATATGTTAATCCAGGTTTTAACCTATATATGTGCCAAATTTGATTCAAATCCGTTTAGTCGTTTTTGCGTGAAAGAGTAACAAACATCCATCCATCCATCCATTCATCCTCACAAACTTTCGCATTTATAATATTAGTAGATAGATAGTAGAATAGTAGGAAGTAGGATTATATTGTCTTTGACATATCTCGGGACCCTTGGGTCCCGGACCTTTTGAAGGCGTACGAGGGGCCGAAGCCAACTCGCAGAGGCCCCTTAGATAATTCTAGGTGTTGAGGCACCAATATTTTAATCATTATTATTTGATTAATTAATTTATTAATAATTTATCTTCTTTTTCGAATCGGATCCAACCCTAAAGGAATAGCTGTCTGTTCTTCTTACTGAACAGACAGCTGTTTTGCTGGGGAGTTTTGTGCGCCACTTCCTCCTCCCAGTTAAAGCACTAGGAAGTGGCAAAGGGCGGGCGTTTTGGGGGACTGTCTTATGTAATTTTGACGTTCAAAAAGTCTCAGCCTAGTTTGAATAAATGACTTGATTTCGATTTTTGAGGGTTAGCAGTTGAGATTTACTCGTGGAAGCAATTTTAATGGAGCCTAAATGACACCAATGCGTATAATGAAAGATTATATTCGTATCTATGTTTGTAAATGGCAATAGCTCAAGTCAATTAAACTTGTAATAACATGCTAGATCCGACTGATAATGTTTGTTTTGCTTATAATATAAATTTACTAGTGTTTGGACATAATTAAAATGATATAATAGTCTTGCAATACGCACTTCATAATGATTTTATTTACTGACTGGATTGCTAAATTACTTTATGTACTGGAAACACCAGAGAGGCACCAGTGGGTTTTGCCAGTGTTCCAGTGTATCTGTATGTGCTGATTTGCCGTCCTTTCCTCCTGGAAGTCTATGCTTAAGGTGGATGCTCCAAGGTAGCCCGCGATATTCAAATTTTCTTACGTTTTTTGCAATTTACAGGTCAGTGTCAGGTTGTATATTGATTAAAATATGATTCGCGACCGTAACAAACATGGCTTTAAAGAATTATAATCATTAGAATCAGCAATACAACTGCTTAAGTTAGAATAATCCTCAAATGTCATGATTTCATGAAATAATCCTTCAATAGGATTATATGAACTTAGAGAGTTGTATTGATGATTTTTATGACTATAATTCTATAATTATATATCTAATACGGCCGCAAATCATATTTAGATCAACATAAAACCTGATACATACTGATACTGACCTGCAATTTGCAAAAAAACGTAAGAAAATTTGAATTTCGCGGGCTACCTTTGAGCATCCACCTTAACCCTCTCTAAATGTATTGTTTCTGCAAGTATTATGGTTTCTTTGTATTTCCGTCAATCTCTTCTTTGGGTTGAAACATCATTAAAGTTTGGTTGATACCTACCTGTGAACCTTTATTTTTTATTAATATGTTTTAAAACACGTCTCCAATTACAAACTTAAGTCACATAGAGCAACTGGACAAGTGAAGGACATACATAAAATAACATCAATTAAGTTAATACTAAAACTACTTATTTATGTACCAGCACAAGGTCGTAGCACACTGCACTGACTCAGCGGGCATTCATCATAATTGTCTCAAATTACCCCCATTTAGATACGGGAAAAAATAAACGACCCTCTAGATCCGTGTAAAAATAAAAACGGAATTCTGTACTATAATCATGTTTCTGCTCTTGTTTTGAGAATTATAGGAAAAATATAAATTACTAGTTTGTTGTTTTAATGTTGGTGGTGTGTTGATGACCTGTAGGTGCTGTGGAGTGAAGGGATCACTGCGGGAATAAGGGTTTGAATCCAAACCTTTTATTTTTTAAACAACTTTGGAAATTCTGATTTTATGACGCCGTGGTAAAGGTTGTAGGGAATTTCTGAATACAAATGATTAGAAGCCATTTGTAATTTGGATAATTTTGGAAAGTGCTTCAGTTTGATTAATGGGTGACCATGTCCTAGCCTTACAGCTAAATTGATGTTATTAACAAACATTTTGAAGAGGCAAAGTATGATTTCAGTTTTCATACTTTTCGGAGGTAAACTTTTGCTTTCAAAACAACCAAGCGTGTCGATGAAAATAATTAGAATTTATAAATAATGTAAAAAAGGTAGTTTCGTAGGTGCTTATTACTTTAGGGGTATGAGGAACAGGGTGTAAAGTTCACTCATCCTATATAGAAAAAGGAGGATCCTCCGACCAGACGGGTGTTGTGTCTGGCGGGCATTTGCCCAAGGATTGATGTCGGATAGTCTTATATAAGTTAATCGCTCGGTAAACTTAAATAGCGCGATGCAAGATTTGTGACGTCAGGGTCTTTGATGCGTAGTTCGCATGTGGCGATGTAGATGCCGTCACACTACTATAAAGTTAAGTGACGTTCAAACGTCAAAAATGGATGGTTAAACAGTCGCAAATCATTACTTAACTTTAAGCAATGTTTATAAATAAACACCATTGTGTCTATGTTGATCTCTGATCTTTCTTGTGTTCTGTCTTTGATCTTTGACTATACCCTTGAATCATACCATAACAATTGTTATTATTTTCTCAAGCAATTATCAAGTTACCGGTTGTATTAACTTCCTTAGAGTCCACAATCATCATAAACAAATGATTTTCAAAATGGTTACATAAAGGATTTTTTTAAGTTTTTCATTTAAGCAAATCTTGAAAAGATTAAGGCCCGTATTACAGAACGTCACTCAAGACTCAAGCATTACTTAAAACTAGTTTCAACCAATCAAAAGGCTTTAAACGAATTTTAAGTCATGCTTGAGTTTTGAGCGAGGTTCTGTATACGGGCCTAAGAGTCTAGAGAACTTTCAACCTTACATTTAATAAAAAATAGGAGGAAAAGTAGATTAACTATCCCATGACATAATGTCAATGAATTCTATATAAATATGACATTACTATAAAATGTCCCATAATTCAGCGTACCTCTTAGCATAGGCCTCCTCTAACATTCCATCAAAACACACAATATTTGTATTAAACCCAATAATCCATAATAAAAGCCTTTATTATTATGATTTGGCAATAATTTCGCCCCCTATTACATGGGACTTAAACATAACTGATGAAATGTGGGTTTATTATAGCTACACGTCTGACCAACCCTTCGGGGAAAAAAGGCGTGATGCTATGTTTAAAAAAAAACGTATTGACTTATTAATATTATGATATTAATAAGCCATCAATTTAGGGGTATCTTTAAAATACTAATTTAAGTTTATCCCCATGTTTAAAGAGACCTCACAACGTTTACATCAACTTGCGCACAATTCCAACATTATTCACCACAATAGTTCAAAACCTGTCGTAATTATCAAAAACAAAAACACATCGCGGAGTTTACGTTTAACTTCGGTTTATATTCAAAACTTGATTGTGAAAGTGGGACTTAATTGTTTACGTTTCGCAATAGTATTATAAAACACTATTCTTAAGATTAACCTCGCTATTTATATCGCGAGGACAATACTGACATCATAAAAATAATTGACTTAGCCTATTCATGGCTGCGACAATTATACAAGTAATTATCTCGATGGAAAATATATTTTCCTTATAATAGACACGAATAACATACCTGGAACGAAGAAAAAACACGTTCTTACTATTATTATAGAAACGCACACAGTATACAAAACCGAATTATCTATAATTCAAGCATTGAATAGTTTTCACGTCGTGACGATGCCATAACAATAAAGCACACCCAATTAAAACTAGCTTAAAATAATAACTCACCGAAAATGATCCGAAATTTTTCGTCGAATTTGTCGAAATATCCAAAAATAAATGATACACAACACAGGCTCACACACACTTTGTTTAATTCGTACAATAACAACACACAAACACAGACACTTTGAAAAAAGAATTTTTCAAAAATACGTTCACGTGATTGGTCGGTTGCGGCGGCGCGCGACCGACTCCCGCGCAAGTTGGTTAGAGACTGGTGCGCAAGCGCGGTATGGCCGCGCACCTGTCTCACTAAAAAACAATGGCAAACAATACACATAATAGCATGGAGTTAAGGCTAAAGCCTTATAGAGTGCATAGTTCAATAATAATATTGAGTAGGTCATTTGTTGGAGGTTGTAAGAAAACACGTTTGAAAACATCATATTATTTTATCTTTACGTTTTTTGCGTCCTTAATAGCAATGGTCTTAACGTTACAGCCTTATTTACTACTAGCTTTTGACTATTTATGCCGGCCACATACATAAAGAATTCTGAAACGGAATTCCGTTTCGAAATATCGATTTGGAATTTCGAAGGCAGCAAATCCATACAAAATCAAGGATCTGTCACACACACGGTACAGTAGCTGTCCGTTCTAAATCTCCGACACGAAATTCCGAAACGGAATTCCGTCTGCCATACAGACAGAAAGAGTTACTTTCACATTTTTAATATTAATATATTAAATTAGTATGGTTTACTTACCCACCAACTAAACAAAACCAACCTAAATAAACTATCACTGCCAGCACCAGTGCTAATCTTTCAGTAAAGCTGAAAGCTGCAATCGATTGGGGTGATTATTATGATTATCAAAAACAATTAAGGCACTTCGGGCCCTCGTGTGACCTCATCTGCAAAATCAGACAGAGATAAGTTCGAAATATTATGAATAAAAATTAAGCCATTTATTCAGACCATTTAAAAGTTATACTACTTATATAAAATTACTGTGATGATAATGTGTAAGCTGTACAGGATAATGTATATTATATAAGTTTTAATTTGTAAAAGATAACTGTATTGTATCTCGTTGGTAATCCTTACATAAATTAAAAAAAAAAAAAAAAAAAATACTAACAAGTTGTAAATAAAACGTAAAAAAAAATCTTAATCTATGTGCACATTGGCATACGGCTCCTCCATTTCTATTTGCTTTGCTTGCTTTTTTATTGCTATTCGAGTCGATAATTTTCCTCTTGTAGTTTCCAGCACGTCGCTTCTGCGTTTTCTCTGATTTCTGAGTACATGTACAAGGTAGCCAAAAGACTCATTCTTCCTCTCTCTCGACTTATGATGACAATTTTGCCTATTGCTTCCTCTATTTCTTTTGCCATTTCTCGGATACCAGACTGTTATTCTTTTAAATATTAGGGCTGATTTCACCAATGAAACTGAACGCGATCAGCACATCTTAACCGAGTTCAAGAGCTGTCAGTGTACAATATTACAAAGAAAATAATGACACTGACAGCTCATAAACGTCGTTTATGTGCTGATTGCGTTCAGTTTTCATTGGTGAAATTCGCCCTTAGTGAGTTTTAAATAAGATTAAGCTTCAGCATCATTCCAGTTTACATACTAACTTCATACTTTATAACGTCAACTTTTCAAACCATTGTCTACGCATTTCTTAGTAGCTCTAAACATTTGTAATGATCTTAGACTCCATTATAAACCTACCACCTGTCGCCTCAGACATATGTTATCGAGAATAGGTTCCCTAAGGCTTCTAAATAGCCTGTAATTGTCAACAGAGAGGCTTTTTGCATAATTTATTTAAATAGTGTGAAGGTAATGATAGGACACCATCTTAATTCTTTCTGTCGGCAAATAAATTTAAGACTTCATAAGAACGTTTAAGCGCGTATTTAAGCTCCATACAAAGTAATTCTCGCGTTTGAAAAATGAGCTTTATTTTTACTCGACTACGGCGAAGCAGAAAGGAGGGTTATGATTTTGACCGGTATGTATGTACGTTCATCTGTTCCCTCATAACTTTTAAACTGCTGATCATAATTTGGCAAATAGGGTATCGTTGGAAGCGTTGCTCGTCCGCCGGTTATAGGGTATAAAATCCGGAGTCACACGTAATCTGTTCGATTTCTAACACGTGTGACTCCGGATTAAAAAAAATCTGTCTGTGATGTCTGTTTATATCTTTTTAGTTGAGTTTTTGATCGTAGTTGAGTTTTGGTTTTTATTACTTTTATTTTTTATTCTTCCCATCAAGCGTGTAACGTGACGTTGTCAGTGTGACAGCGATTTAGAAATGTCTAGATATCTATATAGTCAAATATGACGCATTTTGTAACCTCCCATATTATGGAGGGCGTCCCAGATGTTGAAATATATAAAACCTCCATAATATGGAGGTTATACGAGATTTCCATACAGTCAAATATGACACATTGTGAAACCTCCAGATTCTGGCGGCGACACAGACAAGGACATTTTAAAACGCCCAGTAACTGGTCGTTACACAGATGGGCGGATAAAGTGACATTGAAGATGAAAAATGCGAAGTTTAGAGGAATATAGACTTCTAGAATTCTTAACATGACATAACATCACACCTGTTTTCCCTGAAGGGTTGGGCAGAGATGTATCTATTACACCCACATTTCGTCAGTTAAATTTAAAGGCGCGGGCCCACGGCGCATGCTGTGCACGGGCACGCGGCGCATTTTAGCTGCGTGTATTAATTTGTTTGACAACGTGGGTCTACGTATCCACTGGAGTACACGAATATGACCCACGACTATGTATAGCGTGGCACGGCGCACGGAGAGGCTACGCACGTGCCACTGCAATCCACGGACACGGGCTTCAAAACTGCGCTGCGATAAGTGAGCTGTACATAGTCGTGGGTCATATTCGTGTACTCCAGTGGAAACGTAGACCCACCTCGACAGCGTTGAGTTATGCAAGCAAGTTTCGAGCAAGCCAACGCATGTATCAATGACGTCAATTCATGCGTAGCCTCTCCGTGGGTTGCAGTGGACACAACCACATACATTTTCTTACAAAGCGAAGCTTACTACACGTGCGTAGCTTCTCCGTGCACCGCGGTGGGCGCGCGCCTTTAGTCCCATATAATAGGGGGCGAGCCTCTTGCCATTAATCGGGCACGAATCCAGACTCCACTGAGAATTTCCTTATCGAAAAACCCGATGTTCCCGACCTGGATATCCAACCCATGAATAAACTATTCTTCCTTTACCAAAACGTTAGTTTAACATCAGTTTTATTTTGTTTTTGATTTAATTTGACTTCATTTGATTTAATTTTGTTTAATTTGTTGAAATTTGATTTGATTTTATTTAAATTTGATTTAATTTATTTTGATTTAATTTCGTTAAGTTTTCTTAATTCTATTTTATTTGTATTATATTTTAATGCGAATCATTACTAACGTAGTATAAAAGTGTTACTAACAACAATATGAATAATTTGTGTTCGAAATAAATAAATAATAATAAAAACTAACACCTCGCAAATACAAACTGGTTAAGTAATTACTTAAACTTAAAACATAACTCCGAGTGGCTCTACACGTTGCTTGACTGACAACACAATAGAGGTCTCGCTCTACCACTCCAATGGTTAATGACTCTATAATTCACTCAAGCATAGTCCATTTGTTACTTACTTGAAAAATGTTCTAAAATGTGGGTTGACTTGAAACTTAAACCACGTGTATGTCCTTAGAGGTTAAAAATGGCTTTAACCTTTGAGGTTAAAAATGGCTGTAAAAGATTGTTTTAGAAAAATAAAAAAATAAATTGTTAAATAAAATTAACTCGTGTCACTGTTGAAACGATAAAATACGAATGAAAACCCCGTATTCCACAAAAGCCTCTACTTTGAAGTTGAAATTTGAATTGTAGGCATTTATTAAAATCTCGATAAGTAATGAATGGTGACCCATCCACGAACCGACCGCGGCATGCGTAGCTTACCCTTCGATCGACCCGTGCGGCTGCTGTCATTTTAGACTCTAGCCTGTGGACGAAATAATGAATTTAATTATTTTTTGACCTCTTGTGAAGAAATATGAATATTAGTCACAAATAATAAGTCTCATATTTCAAAAGCACACAGTTATGTTCATCAGACAAATAACGACATAATTCTGTAGGTAAGTAATTATTTCTATCACCTATTAGTTTGAAAAACCTGTCAAAAACAGGGCAATAAAGCATAAACTATGTTTTTTTTTAATACAAACTAATTTCACAAGAAACTATTATAAATAAATAATCTATATCATTTGCAAAATAAATATACAGCTGGTATTGGATTAATAAAAAAATGTAATCAAAATATTTGATGCAAATTGCATGTGTTTAAATATTTATATATGAACGTGTTCGATATAGCCAAATTATTAATCTTTAAAGAATTTTATAAAATAATTAAGTGTCGTTATTCAAATATTTGTGGACAAAACACCTGTTTTGTTTGAGTTATTATATAATATTATAGTGTGAAATATTAAATCTATTATCTTCTTAAACGTTTTTGTCTGTTTTCTACTACCTATTATAATTAATATTTGAAATAGTATTCGTGACGTATTTTTTAAAATTATGATATTTTTTCATAATGTTTTAATATTGTTAATTGATGGGTTTAATTCTAAGAAATGACATCGTACATTTATATTAAGTAGATAATTATATTGAATTATTAATTTTTAAATATTATTATGAAAAAGAAGAAGAGCACATTATTAGTCCCGCAAATCTAATTAAAAACCACAAATTCTAATTTACGACTCAAAAGATTTTTTATTCTAATTAACTTTTTTTTCCATTTTATCGTCTAAGTTCTTAGTAAAACATTCAAGTACAAATGTGGCAACTAAGTTCAACCAAGTAATTTCTAAGTAACTCACGTGTGGTCTCATTATTATCTCCCAGTAATGTTAAGCAATGATTACCAGTATCTTAAGATAAAGTAGTATGATAAGCAACATTTTTTATACGTAATCTACTGCAGAACTTAATTAAATTAATATATAATTAGGCTATAGTTTTTGTTGGAGGTAGTAAACAGGATTTCTAAGGAGAAGTTAAGTTTTTTTTTTTTTGTAAGGAAATGGAGATTTTATTTATTATGACTAGCCGTTGCCCGCGACTTTGTTTGCGGTTAAAAAGCCTATGTCCTTCTCAAGGTTCCCCAGGCTACCTATCTGTCAAATTTCATCCAAATCTGTTAAGCCGTTTAATCGTGAAATTTAACAAACAAACTCACTTAAGCATTTATAATATTACTAGGTGCGCCCCGCGGTTTCACCCGCATAAGTCTCGATCTTGTGGGAATATCGGGGTAAAAAGTATCCTATGCCCTAACCTAGGTCATGGTCTACCCATGTGCCAAATTTCATCCAAATCTGTTCAGCCGTTTTAGCGTGAAAGCGTAACAAACAAACTCACTTTTACATTTATAATATTAGTTAGGATTATAGTATGGTGTGGGATGTTTTTTGAACAACACTTATACTTAAATTGATGTTTCTTGCCAAAATCATTGGTCTTCTTCTTCGTATCGATGCCACGACAGTTTTTCAAATCTGTCATCAGTTTTTCAAAAAATACTTCTACACTTCTACCACGACGTCGTCGGTGGCAGCGCAGAGGTCACTTTCACTGCATGTTTTGGACACAGAGGTCAGAAGATACAGCTTTGCGACACAACTCCACAACCACACTCTGCCGCCGTTCCGTCGAGGTATCCCCACTTTACCAGGTTGGAGTACCATCTTCCGACTTGGGTAAAATCGAAAAAAAAAACCTACTGTTAAATTTTTCCCTTATGACATGAGAACAGGGGCCTAAGTCTACTAATTTATAAACGTCACAATGGTGTCATAATGGTTAGTTTTTGACAGATTTGCCATACAAAAACTGTCAAAAACTAACCATTATGACACCATTGTGACGTTTATAAATTAGTAGACTTAGGCCCCTGTTGATTCCATTTTAGGCTGCCAGGATTTTTTCATGAATTTTAAAGTAAAAAATGCCATTTTATTTTGCTCGAAAATTAAGTCAATGACATTCATTTAACCGAATTCGTCTTGATCTCGAGTTTCGGATTTTTGGATTCGATTTTTTGGTCATTGTCTAACGTCTCGACAAACTTGTAGACAGCAATTAAATGTAATGATGAAACTCCAAATACAGCCAGGGAAATTAATTATAAATTAACATCCTACGTCAATTTACCGCATCATAGCCATTTCATGCAACTTTCAAAGAATGACAGTTGGAAGCTCGTGGCTAAGTAATAACAGCCGCACGGGTCGATCCATCAGGTTAAGCTACGCTTGCCGGGGTTGGTCCGTGGATGAGTGACCATATTTACATACCGAGACTCCTCCGTCCCTCGGAAAGCATGTCAAGCCGTTGGTCCCGGCTGTCATTCGTGGATCTTTGACAGTCGTTACGAGTCGTCAGAACCCCGAAAGGCCTGACAACCAATCTTACCAAGGTGTATCGTATTACCTAGTTACTGGGTTGTGGAGGTCAGATAGGCAGTCGCTTCATGCATCCGGTTAGACTGGAAGCCGACCTCAACTGACAGTTGTGGTTTGATTATACGGACGATTTAAGTTGGTAGTCAATTCCCTTAACAATTCATTTTCCTGACTTTATAATGTGTTGAATTTAGACTTACAGATTTAATATGATGCGTCTAAGTTTAATATATTTATAAATAAATAATACGCATAGTAAACGACGTGTATTAGCATATTTAATCAAATAACATTAAATTAAACATAATTAGATGCTGTTTTGGTATTTTTAATTTGCGTTAATTTAAGATTGGCAATGCGAATCGATTATTTTAATTAAGATTTGTTACGGATTTTTGACATATTATAAAGACAGACATTTTTAGAAATATAGAATATGGTATGCATTATTATATCCCAATTTCTGATGAAATATAAACACCTAAATTGGCTGTTCACTTTAATTCACCAGATTTACCCCATCTGCCTAGCCTTTTCAACTATATTGGGGTCAGCTTCCAGTCTAACCGGATATAGTAAAACACCATTAAAAAAAAATGCATGTAAGTAGTGTATGTGTAAATATTTATGTATGTTTTTCAAATATTTTACATAGTGCAAATGCATATCTGACCTCCACAACCCAGCTGGGTAGCACAATACCTACCCATTGGAAAAAACCGTAATCAAATACAGTTCGTACAATCAGTCTGGCCAATACCTATCACTCAAAAAACCATAAAACTCAGTACCCCACTTAAAACCATACCGTTTCCATAAAAATATACAAGCCAATACATGTTATAAGTCAATCAAAGTGGGTCTTCGTGTCTGTCTGTGTAACCACGTTGTTCTTCTAAACTACGCAACGGATTTTGATGCGCTTTTCACAATTATTTAGAGAATTTATTCCGGAAGATTAACGTGTTTAATCATTCATATTAATCTACTATCTAATAAAAAAATATCGATGTTTTTTCAAGTCGTAAAAACTGTTCGAATGAGAGATGGGTTTCTTTTTTTTAACCACAACGGGGTAGCTCTTGGCCTGAATCTCACCTGAAGGTAAGTGATGATCAGGCCGAAGTGGAAGTGAGCTTCACCCGGAATCCTCTACCACAGAGGAACTGACTATCTTACCTGTTACTGCCGGAACACAAAAATGCTGGTAACATTGTTGTTATGGCGACAGACTTAGATAAGATGGTGGTAGCTAGCCAGGCGGACTTAAAACAAGCCCTACCACCAAACAAACTGAGCAGAAAATTTTGCCCCCACTGGGGATCGAACCCGTGACCTCTGGGTCTGAAACAGGTGGTCTAACCACTAGACCACAGAGGCGTAAGATATAAATTACGCGGATTATCCGTGTAACAAGTTTAACCGCTTTATAACACATTGTGTAAACAAACCAGGGTAATGTGCGTTTAACTTGACATCGGTGACAGAGAGAATTGATAATGACCAGTTATTATAGTTAATTGAGTCCAGTGTGAAAGTTAGATGAAGTGAAAATGATGTTATTTGCTACTAGCTGCTGCCCGCGGATTCACCAGCGTGGACAGTTATTTAAAAAAAAAATGATGAAGTTATTTCTTATAAGTTCCGTCAAATTCGGTTCAGATGTTTCGGAGATTAGCCGGAACAAACAGACAGACAGATATACAATTCAAAAATTGTTGTTTTTGTTTTAATTACCGAATATAATTTCATATGCATGCAGTAAAAAGCTGTTATTTTGACATTACAAACAGACACTTCAATTTTTATATAATTGTATCTAGTATGTATGTATGTATGATTAGGAGATGTTGGTACAGTAGACCGCACGTCGATGATAACATTTGGACCTACAGCTGGCCTAGCGTAGTAAAGAGTCTCAATAGATTAAGAGGCCAGCATAATATGCTGGTTTTGTTACCACTGACGTGCTGTTGGCTGTGAGCTCTCTCAATCAATCTGCCTAGCCTTTTCCCAACAATCTTAGGATCGGCTTCCAGTCTAACCGGATGCAACTGAATACCAGTATTTTACATGGAGCAACTGTCTATCTGAGCTCCACTACCCAGTAACTGGGTAATACGATACCCCTTGGTAAGACAGATCGCCCAGCTTTTATTATTATATTTTATAACCATTATAGCATTAAGAACGATCATAATTCCACTAGATTTCAGTGTTAAGTGAAGTATCTTCACTGCCAGACCTAAAACACAAACAACCAACATTATTCACTACGCAACAAACAACAGAGTATCGTCAATGCGTTGATAGGGACAACAGGTGCGCGTGCGCAGCTGTTGTGGCGCGTGCTCTAGCGTAGATCCTTTAGTTCAGGGGTTGCCACAAGCAGGGGATGTAGCGGAAACTAATTATCAAGCTTTTTGTGTGAACAGTAACTTTTTTAGAATAGGAAACTCTGGGGTAAATAATATTAGGGAGTGCATGGATAAGGGGGAGTAGGCTACTTTTAAATAATAATATGATTATCATATTAATAATATGTTTTTTTTTATTATTATTTTTTTTTTTTTTAATATATTGTAAATTTTATAAATTTGTGCGCCTTATTGCTGAAATATTATTATTGTGACATCATGCATGCTTAATTTGCATGTATACGCATATTTAGACTAATAAAATTATCATTATCTTTATCTTCATAATGCGACAGGTAAGCCATAGGGCCACAGTTAATCATTCTACTGTCTTTTAAAGGTAAGCTTTCAACGCTTTATTGTGATTATTCAAATCTAAAAAGCTTGTTGCTGCTCACAGTCAAGTAATTCTGAACCTATTTTTTGGAAAGAAAAGCGTTAATTTCCATCTGAATAGGTTTCTTAGCGTATCGATAGAATGATACCTAAAAAACAGAACTTATTGCCTTACCTGTGTTACCAGCAATAGCTCCCGTCTTAGTAAAAATACAGCGTCAGACAACGGTGTGATTTAAAAGAATATGTAAAAAAAAATTTTGAGTGTGCTTAGATGGTTTAGTTATGTTGAGAGAATGAATGAAAGGCGACTAACAAAATGTATTTACAAGGCAAATGTGAGCGGAAACGCCGGGAGGGGACGCCCTAGGAGGACATAGTGACCTTATTGGTGATGTTCTTCAGAAAGGTCAGATGCGTAGTACTCGCAACCGGCGTGCGTGTATGACCAGATGTATGAACGTTAACGAGGCAAAAGAAGTATGTAAGGATCGTAGCAGGTGGCTTTCTATAGTTTCTGCCTACCCCAATGGGAAGAAGGCGTGAGTTTATGTATGTGAATATTTACAAGTTGGTAGGGCACTACGAGGAAGAGATCTTTGTCCAACAGTGGACTATTTGCCAGTGTTGATTGATGCTCGGCTCCTATAAACTAAAACAAATCTTTTTGCTTACCCAATGGTAACATTTTTTATTGCCAAACTGGGCATTATAAATAGATTCATCACCTAATTTTACCTGTGATAGCTACTTCGTATGGGAGGGTCTAATATGCAAAGCTATGAGGTCATTGCTTCATTATTGGTAAAAATACAAGTCTTAATTTTAACCAATAACTGTTCGTAAATTATAGGAATCGCCCATGAGTAGGGAGGACTGCCCATGGTCCACTCGTAGATAATGATTTAATACAGCCCTATTAATATTTTAAAACTTTTCGCCCATACTGCCCTAATAATATTATTGATGATAATTCTCATGACGTTATCCTAGCTTATTTGGGGTCGGTGCAACATGCATTTTATTGCATACTTCTTTAGTAGTCGTCATCTCGGTAGTCACCCCCTATCTAGCCATATCATCCTTCACACAGTCCATCCATCATTTCTTTGGTCTTCCCCTACTCTTTTAGCCATCGACATTGAACTCAAAGCTATCCCTGTGACATTTTCCACATTTATTCGCACCATGACAACCGATAATATTCTAATAAAGTTTTATAAAAGTCAAACAGTTGTCGCTTGGACAGGACTCAGTTTGCAGGCTCCTGCACTTATCTCAAAAGTACTGCATTCTTCCGTCAGGAAAGGTTACAAACGGGAAGTATTATTATCAACTTCAGTACAATATCATTATTAAAACCATTATTTTGTAAAATTATGTCGGTCATCAAGGTAGGATCTTTAGCCTTGAATCCTTGATGGGTTAAAAATGAGACGATATTTTCAAGGAATGCTAGTAATGTGCCTTGGCATTTTACTATTATTTTTGCTAAATAGATCCCAACTGACTTAAAATATAATTGTTATAGTCCGATGACTTCGGACTTGTACCTTTGGTTCATTTTTGCTGGTTAAATATGCAGAAACGGTGGGAGATGCGTCTATTCGAGGTACAGTGTAGCCCTTGATGTGATAGATTAAATTTTATCCGCAGAATAAGATTTACTTCTGACATTTTGAATTTTTGACAGTGTCTTTATACGAAAACTTCGTATAAAGACACTGTCAAAAATTCAAAATTTATTCGGAAGAGAAGGCTTATTCCGCGGATAAAATTTATTCCTGTTTGGTCGAATCCGCCCTTTGTAGATTGTAGTGGACTGTATTTTTTTCTGTTTATATTATCAAGTCACCGACAGAACTTTCTTGTCAGAATATAAATGTCACAACAATGGACACCCTGGAACAAAGTTCTCAAATCTATAGCTTTTATTTATCCAGAATCCTTCCATTATAGCAATGGGTCTTGGTCTTGGCGATAGGAATGACAATATTGGCATACTTACTTATGATCCCAAACGAGCAATTACATAAGGAGTTTAACTAAGAATAACAACACAAGCATAATGCAAAGTTTTCTAATGAAAATGAAAGCGTTCACACCACCAATCGAGTCGGCTGTCCGGTTTTACATTGATAGGTTACATTTCACAGCCACTGGTGAGAAATATATTCGATAACGTTTAATGTGCTTCCGCTCTTTTAATTAATTAACGGAAACAGGTGATTTTAACCAACTAATTAGTTTTAAGAACTGCTTAATTTTGTTCGAAAAATTGAGAATTATATTTTAATATCTTTAATTAATTTCGGGTTAAATCGGAATCTCGGTATGTTTACTTAATCATTATGATCATTAGACCTTGATGAATGTTGGTCTAAGTGTTCGTTTCTATCTTTCCTTTGCATATTTCGGGGTGCAGTGCTTTTGCGGTACACTTCATACGCCCACAGATAACATACAGATGGTTCACTCCGCAAAATCATTTGAATTAAAAGCGACTCTTGCTTCGACACAATAAAGTGCAATTCAGGTCGCACAGCGCTAATTACCTACAGCTATATTCACCTAGAAGTTGCCTCTCTTTCTATCGCGTAACTCTTATATCTTCTGAATATGTTACGCCCACTGAATTCGACAAGTCGTGCCCGCCGCGTACCTACTAAAATGCGGAGTGAACCATCTGTATCCACCTGTGATACTCCTAAGGTACCTACTTATAGTTACAGTAGGAACCTTGAGGCTTTAATACTTAGGAGTCTGACAAAACCAAACGAAGACAAAGTACTTCCATGATTTCCCCGCAGAAAAAAAAACGACACTCTCTGTGTCGTGTCGTATCTATGGTCTCTGTGAATCTCTCCACCCATTTTTTTTTGTATTTTTTTTTATTTTTATAATTTTAAGAAAGCTTACAGACTAATACAAGTAAATGGTAACGAAATAGTAAACAACGGACAATTGCTAATTACAAGTAATTGCTAATTGCATTGTGTAGGTATTCTTTGCTCAAATGAATCTGATTGAACGATTTTAAAATGGTCAAATCTTTGCATAGTCGAAATCCTCCATTAGCAAATTTACCGAAGTTAAACCTCATCCGTCAGATAAGCTTTAATAACTAATTTGATGGGGTACAGGATAACTAGTAGATAATGTAAGTCTGGAATCGCCAACCCATCTTGAGCAAGCATGGTGATCAATGGGAGTGCCTTCTCGGTGTAAGAAGAGGCCTTTGCCCCGCAGTGGGAAATTATAGGCTAGTATTATTATTAGTTTAGGCAAGTTGGTTGAAGAAATGCCTCGAAAACATGGTTCAAATATAAATAAATCCAAATCATTTGGTACCATACATCATGATGACTTGCTCCAACACATTTAGGTAGTAAAAACAACATCGTAATGATAACAAAACCGTGTCCAGTGTAGCCTAACGCTAATCACACACGATCATTACACGGTCCGGCTGTCCGGGCGTACGGCACCGGACCGTGACCGGACGTACGATATGGTGCTTTACTCCTCTGATTTAAAATGTGAATTAGATAAATATACTTTTAAACCTCCTCGCCTCTCATGAACGAGGTCGTGGATTCTAATCTGGGCAAATACCAAAGTGATATTTTCAATTCAATTGTATTTTCAGAATTTATCTTGGAAATTACTGACATCAAAACCGTAAGGAAACCAGAACTTTTTAGTTATATACTCACATTATATAACTTATTACTAAGCAGCACTTGATAACTTTTAAATAATTGTGGTGAGAAAAAAATAAAAATAAAGATTTTATTTCTGTACTTAAAGGTTTGCACAAACACTTTTATATATTATGTCAAAAAGAAATTATGTTTTTGGAAAAATAAATAAAACCTCTTATGAATACATCCTGTAATCGATTGGCGTACGTTATTGACACACAAAGACAAATTCACGCCTTTTCGCATGGGGTTAGGCAGAAACTACAGAACGCCACCTGCTACAATCTGTATATTCGCCACGAACAGTAACTCTCCTAATTGGACTAAGAAAATCGCACAGACTCTTCCTACGTGAAAGATCAACTATATCACCTATACCTTTCTACCAAATACATAAATCACCTTACATAAATAATTATCAAATAGATGATCTGACAAAGATTATTTCTGGATTTTTATAAACATATTGAGTTTGATCAATAATGGTTTTTTTTATTTTTTTTCATTGACATGAATATATTTACTTTGTAAAGTATTATATTACTTTAATTATTGTGATGACTACGAGAGTGATTGTTTTTTTTTCATCTTTTCGTAGTTAGTTTTAATCATGGTCTGGCAATTTGAGTACTTTATGCGGCCTACCCAAATGTCCTTACTTTGGTATTGTTCGTCGAATCGTTGAGCTCCTTGAGTTCTGAGTTGAGCTGCATGATTACTGACAAATACGTGCACTGACTGGACAGGTCCACTCAATCTGTTTGGTTCTTTCCTCAAAAGACCATTTCAGACACTAATCTACATGGTTTTCACATGATCTGACCAATATTATGTCTGGACTTTACAAGACCTCTGAGTTTGTATCGACCTTTCTTCTCAGAGTAGTCAGATAGGAAACGCCGACCTCATCTAATTCTTAAAATAAATCTGACGTGTAAAAGTGTTGTACAGACCTATTTACAGAAATTAAAATCATTTAATTTCATTTCGATAAGTAGGTATATAAGTTAAGTCTTTGATCGCCTTTACTTCGATTTCAGCTCATTAAATTGAGGTTTAGTTCTGTTTGAAGGAAATTAGTTTACACGTCAGAAAAATAAGTAAAAAAACCATTCTATAACAAGGTAGCAACAACAGAAATAGTAGACCGTATTTTTTACGTTAATGAGTTTTTCGTCAAAGGAAAACTGTAGATAGCCATGATAACAAATGATCTACCTTTTGTAAAGTACGTAGAATTAAAGGTTCGAAACTAAATTATTAAAAGGATTGCTTTCCGACGCCTTTACAAGGATTTTCTTTGTCAAACTTTGATTTATTATACATGAGCGTTTGGTCAATAATACCTATTGTAGAATGGTTCTATGGAGCGAGCTGGCACCTTGATTTGATGGTGTTTTGTATACATTTGTTGGGTTTAATGGATTCAACATTTTATGTACTGTTCATGTAATTTTGGTTATTTTGTGGAGTACCAAGCTATGAATAGAAATAATTTGAAAGAGTATGTAGGAAATAGAAAAAAGGAAATGGACTAAGGATAAAGAAAATATCAGGGTAAGTAGAAAATACTGTTTGTTGAGCATTTTCTATTTTGTTTAGTACCTGGTACTTGTTGACTTGACAGGCGTATACTGTCCTCCCAATACCAAATAACAGTGTAATTTGAAAGTATTGTAAAAAATCAATCATATTGACAGCTTTGGCAAATCGAAAGCCAGCTTTTATAATATCTTCCCGAACATTGAGTTTCTTAACCCTGCGTTATCTCGCTGAGTGGGTGAATTTAGGCTACTTATTTTTTTTTTTGTATTAAGTACCTAGTTTAGTTAATTTTATTTGTTTTGATTTTGTTTTAATTTGTTTGTTTTGCTTTTATTTTAATATATTTATGAAGTTCTATTCAGTGCAACTTTATAATATAGTCTTTTATTTCAATTTTTTTTTTTGGAGCTTATTTACTAAAGCTTTTTGTGTGCATGCAGAGTTTACCTATAAGTGATTGTTACACTTTATTCTGATTTGTTGCTTCTGTTTCATTTGCTTATACCAGTGTATACAATTGTAAGTGAACCAAATAAATTTAAAAAAAATAAAAGAGTAACCGTGGAGTCCGGTGGACCGGTCGAAGTGGCAGTGCTTGGGAGAGGGCTGTGCCTAGCAGCTGTCATCTAAGATGATGCGAAGATGATAAACCGTGGAGTTTCATGCCGTCTCTTTCTCCATAAGAAACGACCAATTAAACCGTGCACCTAGCTTCTGACGTTCCATAAGTGCCCATGTAAGTTAATGTGAAATAAAATATTTTGCATTGGATTGAATTGAACTGATATGTTTTTTTTTTGCAATATCTTTTTTCCAGTTCCTATACAAGGTAGAGACGACAATAATAACAATAAATTAAACTGCGTATATCTAATGACGTTTCCAGTCTACATTCGAAAATTCAATCAAAGATCTCCAATAGTTTTTAATCAGAACATAGCTAGTCAATTGGCAAAACCCATATTCGGCGCATCACTACTCTTTAGTTTATTAGAAAAATCACTTTTTAATTTAAATGTTAGTATTTATTTGATAGTTCCTAAATACTCTTATAATTAATATTGCCAGTGTTTTTATTTATTGTTGTACTGTCGTCTCCACATTGTAAAGTGTTGCTATGGGCGAAAATAGAAGCACAAAGAATATAATTTAAAAAAAAAGCAGGTAACGTGTACGCAAGTCTAGAAAAAAATACTTTATTAGCCAGGCTCATGCTGCAAGTGTAACCGGAATGACAGCTTTTGATATTATTATTTGACTCAAATAGACGTCATAGGACCATTTCTGTGGAAATAGAACAAGTAGATTAGATTGCCTTCAAATTTCCGCGGGTGTGTGTACCCGTTGCTAAGCAACCGGGTGCTAACCCCACATCCTTACCAAAGCGATCCGTCGCGGGAATATAGATCGTCGTGTTCATGTGCAGGTATTTTATACATATAATGATAAATTCCCAAGATTGGACCCCTTCATACCACACGGAACAGATTTAAAAAAGAAATTATCCAAATCCTCCATCAAACGCCGGCTACAGTTCGATTCAAACTTAATGGCGGCTCGGAAGTTAGCTACTCGCTGCGCAGTACCCCACCCCTCACCCCCGCTGACACATGAAATTGGTTACTGCGCAGCGATTCGCCTCATGTTCCGAGCCGCCATTAAGTTTGAATGGAACTGTACTCAGCTAACTCAGTAGTGACGGTTTAGTCATAAGTACAAAGTTATACACACATCATCACACACATTTACAGCACCTACACCGCACAGATACACGCACGCACACACTATACATACCTACCTATTATTAAGAATATTGTCACTCTCTCTATAAATCCTATTTTTTTTCCTTTTCCCAACTATGTTGGGGTCGGCTTCCAGTCTAACCGGATGCAGCTGAATACCAGTATTTTACACGGAGCAACTGCCTATCTGACCTCCACAACTCAGTAACTGGGTAATACGATACCCCTTGGTAAGACTGGGTGGCAGACTTTCGGGCTTCTGACGACCCGTAACGACTGCGAGATCAGATGCCATTTATAAAAATAAAATAACCGAAGGGTGCCCACCAGACACAACATCCTTCTGGTCGGAGAAACCTCCCTTTTCTATGGAGGATGACGAACTTTACACCCTGTTCCTCATACATAAGGGAACATTCATTTACCAACTGAACTAATTGAAGCTCATAAACGAAACAATAAAAATAAACAATTCAATCAAACAGCAAAAGTCTTAAAATAACCTGTTCCTTACATTTTCGCTACTACATAACAGTATTTAAAATTACAATTTACTTCCTTTTCTTTGCAATTCTATCACGAACAAGCGTTCTTACTGACCGACTTATAAGTATACAAACCGTAAGAAAAACTGAAACTGTTTCTCGATTATAAAAACTTTGACAAAAGCATTTGAGTGAAATGTTTCCTTAATAATAGCAAAGTTGAATTATTTAAAAAAGAGCGAGCCTCACTCGCACACGACAGGTTCCGTATCACCACACAATATTTAATAACACAATAACAATAGTGTAAAATACACGTTTTAATTTATTTAATTTTTATAATTTGTTTTTATTTTTATTTTCAAGCGTCTGCTTATTACGATTCAAAAGATACAGCCCTGTGACAGATAGACGGATGAACGAACCGCGGAGTGTTAGTAATAGGGTCCGGTTGGCACCCTGTAGGTATGGAACCCTAAATAAAAAGTTTAACAAAAGTGTTTGAATGAAATGTTTTTTTATGGCGAAGTTGAATTAAAAATAGAGGAACTGTTTCCTGCTTCGTCGCGGTAGATTTTGCTTTGGAATTTATTTAGCAGTAGGAGCTATTTTAGCTCTAATCTTATTCTAAATCTTAAATTTTCAGCATTGTTACACGAGGAAGTTTAATAAACGTTTTGTCCAGTTGTGAATTTAAACATATTGATTTACTCTGATGACTCTATTTAAAGTAAATGAGAACAAAGATAACAATATAATATTTACGTACATAACATTAACAACTTATAAACTACTTAGGGCGAATTTGACCAAACAGGAATAAATTTTATCTCTTTCGAATAAATTTTGCAATTTGACAGTTTCTCCATACGAAAACTGTCAGAAGTAAATGTTATTCCGCGGATAAAATTTATTCCTGTTTGGTCGAATCCGCCCTTAATTAAACAATAACAAAATGATGTACTAACTTTTAACTTTAACTAAAACTATTCACAAACTAAAATATGGCGTCAAAAAAGCCACATTCAGCCACATGTACCTACTCTTGGTCAATTTAAATTTCAGTACCTGTATCTAAAATCTAGAGAAATCTATATATAGCTGAAGGCCTTGTTAGACCAATGCAATACTCTGAGACATGAGATTTTTGGCTTTTAACTACCAAAAAGTTTTTATGACTTTTTATAAAAATATTAAAGGTAAGTAGTTACTTTTTGCCAAATATTAATTAACGTAACATATTTTCTTGATTATATTGTTTTACATTGTAGTGTATATAGGTAATAATTTATAGAACTGCCTCGATTAACTAATAAAAAAATCAAGCAGGAGGTATTTGAGTCCATATTGACCAAACAGAAAGATTCTGAGCAGACAAACACTCAAGTGTCATACAGTCATTAGTCTGAGTCTTCAATCAAAAGCCTTATAATATTTACATAATTTTAATGCAGTTTCCATTTAATTTGACATAACACGTAATGCCCAATAACCATACAATAGCTGGCATTATTGATAACAGCCGCCAGCAGACGGTGAAGCGAATGAAAATGAGATGCGCGTGAGATTTCCTACCGGGCGGTGTGGGTGCGGTGGAGTTCAGAGCTGCTGCGGAATACGCCTTGATTAAAATGTATTCAACTATGGAGTTCACAGAATCGAAATTTTATTACTTAATTAAGAATAAAGAAATAATGATAGCATAAAGTTTATGTGGGCACAGTTCGCGAAACACAAATACAAAAAAAACAAAGTAAAAAAGTGAAAATATGTTTTTACTTTGTTTTTTTTGTGTTGCCAAACTATCAAAGGCTAGAAATATAAAAAACTAAAAGCAGATTATAGGATGTCTGCTGCAGTGCTTTTAGAAGCAGTCGCTCCATGAAAAATAATGTTAAAATATCCAACAGATGTTGATTGAACTGCAGCTTTTAGTCCAACTAACAGCTGTAAAATCTTTAAATTCTTTAGCTGAAGGTACAATGTTTTACCGTCATTCACCATATTCATCACCCAAGATGCAAAAAACATGAAATAAAGAAAAGAAATAAAATACGTTTATTTGTCGCAGAGAAAGAACACAAAAGAAACCGGATGAGGCCAGTGCACATATTATGATATCGTCGGGATAGGGCAAAACCGCGAATCTACCATAGGCAAAGGCCGCATATCTGCATTTGATCTAATTTTACAGGGGTAGGTTAAAACTGTTTAATATCGTTATTTTAGACTTAGATAGTAATAATTGATGTTTTCTTTGTATTTTTACCATAGATTTACCGTTACAATGATTAATTTAACTTGAAAATCTTACGAATGCCCGCGAAATTGAAAATTGGCTACATTTGTCAGATACGCGGATTTGCACTATCCCCGACGATAATTATGTATAAGATGCAGAAGTGTCATGGAAGTGTATCAAAATTGACTAAAGACAAGGAAGATGACCAAACTTAATCTATAAAAAGCTGAGCTGAAAAGGGTTTCTTAAAACTCAATCCGCCATTACTGTGGCCCCATTCTTAGGCGCCGACGATCCGCGCCGCCGACATTGTCATTCAGCGCACAGCGGCCACATGACACAAGCCACACTATTGTGTGACTAGGCCATTGTTGGCCAACATACCCCATGCTTTACGACCGTTAGTCCATCGGGAGTTATTGCATGTTCCTGTGTTCATGTTTCTGGAATAAGGAATAGGGCATAATAATAAGTGACTGGACGGTGATTTTTAATTTACTGTGAAAGTACTTATAAGTCAGGCACTTATAGTTGTCTGGCATTTTTGCTGAACTGGGCCTTTTTGGCGCAGCCGTGAGGCACACTCTCCTGCTAATTTCTTACATCGTACTTTACACTTTTTATTACATTTTTTATTTTATCATTTTTTATCTACTGTATGTTTATATTGTGTGCCTTTGTCTGTGTTAAATTAATGTATTTTCTTTCTTTCTTTTCCTTTCTAATTATAAAAAAACTTATACTATGGGACCAACTAGCATATCTAACCAAAAAAGAATACATCTGTTTCAAACATTTTCATCGGGTAAATATTGGATTTTTGTATGAAAAAGACCGGCCAAGTCCGTGTCAAACCACGCGCAATGAAGGGTTCCGTAGCTGGGATGAATTAATCCTAAGAATAAAC
The DNA here is from genome assembly GCA_914767815.1 of Eupsilia transversa. Lineage (NCBI taxonomy): Eukaryota > Metazoa > Arthropoda > Insecta > Lepidoptera > Noctuidae > Eupsilia > Eupsilia transversa. The sequence goes on along the minus strand of OU611887.1, from coordinate 10,422,736 downwards.
TTAAACACAAAATTTATATAAAATTCACAACAAGCACAGCAGGACAAGGCAAGTGCATGACGGGACAGAACAAAGAAAGAAGGGTGCAAGAAAGCGACATTCAGGCAATCGCAGCTGGCGTCCGTGTATGACTAGATGTATGAACGTTAACGAAGCTTAACAGGTGGCTTTCTGTAGCTTCTGCCTACCCCCAGGGGAAGAAGGCTGGAGTTTATGTACCTAAGTATGTAAAATTATTTCGAAATGAGCTAGGATTTACTAGCTTATTTAGCCTAAACCTTACCTACAATACACACACCACATCCAAAAACGTAACTTCAAAACCAAATATCTAGCTACATTAATCAGTAGCCATTACTGAGCCATAAGCCGCTGGTCAGGGCAGTAATGTTACGAAATTTCCATAATTCGGTATAAGTTGTGCCTCCCCCCTCGCGCTGCCTACCCCCGGCCACTTCCGGACGAAGCGGCGCGTGACGCCGTGGTCACGCACTTGTGGGGTACAAGGTGGAAGACACTGCGGGTACGGTACTGATTGGTAGATATAAAAAACTTTTTACAGAAAAAAAGACCACGGACTTCCAAAAAGAACACTACAAAGTGAAAAATAACTTTTCTTTGTAGTGAAACATGGTTAAAATATTGTAATTATCGAAGATCAGTGGTGGCCCAGTAACGGCCCCGACTTAGGCCGTATACAGAAAGAAAGCTGGCAGCCTACCAGCGTTTATATAACCGGCGCAGGCATTTATATGAACAAACGCCGATAAGCGCCGAACGTCGCCGACGAGTCCTGAGAATCTTCGACACGCGCCTGTCAGCGCTGGCGCCGCCCGTCCAAATCATCGTCCGATGAGTACTACATTTTGCTCGCTCTGCTTCAATCTGCTTGCTTTATGTTACTGTTACAAGAAAGAACCAGCGCCGATAAGCGCTGGTAGATCGGTGCCGGCTTCCAGCTTTCTTTCTGTATACGGCCTTACGAAGGAAAACATCGTGAGGAAACCGGCATGTTCCAAAACCAGAAATTCGAAGACATGTGACATCTACCAACCCGCACTGAGGCTGCGTTGTAGATTACAGTCTAATCCATTTCGAAGAGAGGAGGAACATTATAGGCTGATTATATATCCTACCTCTTTCTGTTACCAAGCAACTTTGCTGTGTTCCGGTTTGATGGTTCTGAGGTGAGAACATTTAACGTTGTCTCTAAGGTTAGTACCGCATCAGTGAACACACATTGATGTGCAGGTGTCTAAAGGCGGAAGGGGCCTGTTTTTGAACCGTTGAATTAAAAAAATGAATGTTAAATAACATGAGATTTATTTCTGTCTAAAACGAAATAATTTTCGAGGAAAAATTAGTGTCATCTACATTATAACATCGGTCTGTTCATTCGGTTCTTTTTTCTCAGGTTCACTCATTTTATTGCCAAAACAATTCATATTGTTATAATAGCCTAATATTGTCACTAGTCTCTTATAACTTACACACAGTAATACGTAACTCGTCCTTTGTTATACGCCCTTTTCCACATCTTTTATTTCTTTACTTCACGCTATCGTCTTGAGAAATGCGCAAGATTCCCACTTGTAAACATGGAATGATAAATCATGAAGAAACTGACAAAAACCATAGATCTGGTGTTAAAAATATCTTTGTTGTTGTTTGTTGTTGTTCTTATATAATTATAATCGAGAATATGCTTTCCTTAACCGGGAAGAAAATCGATAAGTAATATTTGCCTACACACCCTTCCGATGCCCAAAAAGGACAAACGCTGACCTTATGAAATGTCCTTGTAAAAGGTTACATGCGTAAGTATGGATCCGAATCCTCCCTTGTAAAATAAAAATAAAAGTACCTATATTTATAGGTTCCTACTTACGTTTGACGGTATATCTTTTAAGGTCAAAGGGGGTGCTAATGGGTCGTATCTAGCTTTCAGTAGTTTCATGCAGTCTTTTTTTTCCAGCAAATCCTGTCTTAGGCAAGAAGCACAGGATAACCGTCTTTAGCACATCAGATCCAGTCTTATGTAGTTACTCCAGGACATGTACTATGATTTTGCATTGTCAGAAATCTCATAACTATTTTCATAACAACCAGTTATTATGCCAGAATTGCGTGAATATTTTAATAGGTACCACAAAAAGGGAGCTTTATTATTTTCTTTCAAGACTATTACGAAAACCAAAATACAGTAGAACCCTTAGTTATGATTAATGGTTTTCTTTTACGCATTAAACGTGGCGGTAAGTGGACGAAAATTCCTAATTAGTTTCACCCCAAGGTGGCGGAGCAAGGTGGCGGAGGTAAAAAATATAAATTCTTATAGCTTGAAGTTACAATCTGGGTTATATAAACCGTATCCTGTGCTGGCGTGCGTGTATTCGGCCGCTCGATATCACTTGTTCGGGGGATTAGAGTGCGATTTTTTGGATGAATATTACTATTTATCGGGTCTAAAAAGATGTATAACGATGCCAAAAGTCACTTGTCATTGTAACAATTTTTTGTACTGAACCATACCTGGGAACCTTCTGGTTACATTGAATACCTTCATTAAATATCCTTCTGGTTACATTGAAGTCAAGTTCCAACTTATTTGGGAAAACAAGTTTTATATGTTATACCTTAACTTTAAACACCCCATAACTTCTGTCCCTACCGTTGCAAGCATTACGTTTTACGTGCGTTACATTGCACGCTGCCGTATATAAGAAATAAAAGAGAAAGTGTCTCAGCAGTGTTGAATGCCTAGGTAACAAATATGTTTTATTTTTATGCAGCCTGTATAACATCCCCGAAAGGATAAGCAGCGATGTTTCGTTACCCATACTTTCAGTATCTCCCATGAGGGTCGCCTTTTGTCATTATCTATGCATCAAAAATCAATCTGCCTAGCCTTTTCCCAATCATGTTGGGGTCGGCTTCCAGTCTAACCAGATGCAGCTGAATACCAAGTATTTTACATGGAGCGACTGCCTATCTGACCTCCACAACCCAGTAACTGGGTAATATGATACCCCTTGGTAAGACTAGTTGTCAGACTTTCGGGCTTCTGACGACTCGTAACGACTGTCAAAGATCCACGAATGACAGCCGGGACCAACCGCTTAACGTGCTTTCCGAAGCACGGAGGAGTCTCGGTATGTAAAGATGGTCACCCATCCATGGACCAACCCCGGCAAGCGCAGCTTAACCTGATGGACCGTGCGGCTGTTATTACTTAGCTTACTTGCTTGCATTATATATGCATGTAACATTCAAACCCTCTGCTACATAACGATACGGAAAAACTCAATAACTCTGCCTCAGGTTCTGCAGGCCGTACACGTATGTACACACGTAACCTAACCTAAGAGCTCTTACACACGAGCGGCATGTTCCCAACGGCAGAGGTAACTTCAGCCGTCGACGCGCGTCGGCGGCAACCGTCGACGCGTCGACGGCTTCCGTTGACGCGTCGACGGCAGCCGTCGACATTTCAACTTCGAAGATCACTACAACTGCAAGTGTCGTTATAAGTCGACTGCTGCCGTCGACGCGTCGATGGTTGCCGCCGACGCGCGTCGACGGCTGCAGTTACCTCTGCCGTTGAGAACATGCCGCTCGTGTGTAAGAGCTCTTACTTGGTTTTTGGACGTCTTTTTCAAGTGACCATTGAAAATCAACGTTATGCTGTGGGTCCTCGATAGCACAGCATCATGCTGAGTGGAAGCCTTCTTGTTACAGTCATGAAGTGCAGCTGCTGACTATGGCTGATTTATGCTCAATCTTATATTTTGTTGAATTTTTGTGATTAGGTAAGTACCCATATTTTTTTATGCACATGTTTCTGTATCAAATAAACCTATTTATCTGTCTTTCTTTCTTAAACTGCGATCCACGAGACAAACACAGTAAATACAAAGGTTTTATTCACTTACCACTAACATCAACAAAAACATAAATCTTGCAGACACAGGAACTGTAACCTTGTTAGACACCGGTGCCACTCACTTAAGTATAAGATTTACGACACAAGACAAGTTTACAAACACAAAATAATAACCATTTATTTGAAATTACCATCCATTACCACTAGTAGACCCCAGTTACTCATATTCTGCCATATTATTTTAAATCACCTTAATAAGATGTGGTTACTGTTTTATTACATAACAGCTAGGTTAAATGGCTAATTTCCTTACTGTAAATACCACCGCAAATTCTATTTCTGTTCATAGTTGGTAGTTTATTATTTGGTGATTCTAACGAATTATTGTTGTACGTGGTCGGAATGATAGTTTTCACCACAGAGACAAAGAGGAATCATTATCTTTAGTTGGTGAAAACAATTCTGCGTTATAAAATTGGTTTGTAGACTCTTCACCTTGTTTCAAGAGACTGACTGAAAAGCTAATTTAACGAAACCAGGTTATGCTGAACTTTCGTCTTAAATTGACCCACTGGGTTTTAAGAGAACCCTCAACAAAGTTTATTTTCAATGCGATATCACATTCACTAATACCATGTGCGTCACCTACTTGATATTTAGTAGCTTCGCTAACCGATAGATGTCACTGTGCGACAACGTCACGTTTCTGAATCGCGGTGTTGAGATTCTCCGCGAGTGAATGACCACCCCGATTTTTCAGTTTTATGGTATCGCTTCTCGGCCTTTTGGCTAAGATCAAAGTGTAGTATCTGTTCTTTTCAGCTTAATATCTGAAAGTTCCCTCACTGAGGGACCAGTATATTAAACTGATTTTTGTAAGCTGACGGGATGTTCGGGGCTCGCTCCACTCCCGTCGCGGGTCGGCCCGGCATTGCAGTGCCGCCGGGATCGGCCCACATAATACTTGTTAAAATTATCTCTCTCTGAGAGATAAGCCGAACATCTACATCACATAAATCTATATCTATACTTATAATAAATCTGTAGAAGTGAAAATTCTGTACATTGAAAATATCAAAAAAATAAATGGCAGGGGGTGTTACTAGACTGACACCGAACCCAAAAATGTGATTAATTTTTTTTTGTCTGTCTGTCTGTCTGTCTGTCTGTTTGTTCAGGTATCACGCAAAAACTACCGGTTCGATTGCGATGAAACTTGGTATAATTATTCTTTAGTATCCTGGGCACCACACTGGGTACTTTTTATCCCGGAAAAGTATCCTATCCTACGGTTGGGGGGTGTCAAAGTTTGTATGGAAGAATTTTAACGCGCTGTCCGATTAACTCGAAACTCAATATTTATACTTAAAACCCATGGGGATGTATGGGGTAATTTCCGACACTCACGCGGGCGAAGCCGCGGGCAGCAGCTAGTACTAAATAATTAGGTACCTACCTACTTACAGTTGGTTGGTTTTTGGTGATGGTGGTTATCAGCCCAGCCGGTCTGTTCTGTAAAATATTGCCGTCAAAACTTAGGAGGAGTGAGCAGATTTCTGCAGACATAGCTCGGCTGGTGGTCTGGGACATAGCAAATGTTTTTCTTCCCACCGTTTGCTTCTTGCTCTAAATTTCTCATAACGGTTCAAAATACCTTTGCAGTCGTGTTCATAAATTCACGAAAACATGTCCTTCATCAAGCCTGACTAAATCAGTGCACCACATTCAGTCGTACAGCCAACACGTCGTTAGTTTCAAGTGTAATCTAAGCGATGGTAAGCAAAGATTATAGGATTGGCCCTTTGCGTGTAGCGCTGACCCGTACAGTTAACTGCACGTCAGAAAAACTACGAAAACATCCCTTATTGCCACGAAATAAAGGCCCCGTAAATGTCAAATTGTTATAATCGTCGTGCGGTTGACACTACAAAGCTAAATATTAGTGTTGCTGCTATTTCGGCTACATAATTAATTTCCTTTTTTATTGTAATTTTGTGATTCTGAAATTTCAGCTTTATTATCAACTTCTATGTTGAGTTTTAATGTGGATTTGCTTGCGTGGGTGAAATGACGGATTAGTTTTCTATTTTGAGTAAGGTGTAAAGTTTTATGAGATTGAGAAAGTCGTTATCAAGATCAATCTCTTGATTAAGGACTGCTTTGCTCTAAGCTGCAAGGCGATTCAAGCTTTTATGGTTTGCATAATCATTTATCTTAACAGCCTGTAGAAAACTTAAGCTCAACTTTTTTCTAAAATGTTCGTGTCCCGCATATCTTATCTTACCTACAAGTAATTATTAACATTGCATAACAATCTGGTTGACATTGTCACCAACCAGCTCATAGGTTTTCTTAACATCACGCCTGTTTTTCACAAAGGGATAGTCAGAGGTGTATCTGCATCTGCTTGCATAGTACTTACCCACATTTTATAATTATGGTAAACTTAAATTCATATATAATAGGGGTCGAGCTTATTGCCATGAATCCACCTCTTTGCATAGGCGTGTGACGCAGCCTGGGAGTCCTCAATGTCCAGTTGTGGCCTGCGATAGGCTGAGTTGATTGATTTTGAACCAATTAAGACTTTGCTGAGAAAAAACTAGCCACGTAGGCACCATGTTTTTTTCTAACAACTAAAGTATGATAGTAGTAGTGATGCGCCGACTATGGGTTTTGCCAATCTTTGACCAGCTATAGTCACTAAACCATTGGAGATCTGTCATTGAATTTTTCATAAGCAGAGTGGGAACGGCATTAGTTAAACGCAGTTTAATTTATTGTTGTATTGTGGTCTCCACTTTGTATAAAGATGAGTCGACGAGATAAATTGGTCTGCAGCAGCACAGGACAGAAAAGAGTGGCAAGATAGGAAGGAGGCCTTTAGCAAAAGAGGTTTCCTCAATTTTATGTTATACTTACTTACTTTGTTTTTTTTAATTTCATTTTAGAATAAATAGGTTTTATTACATTATAGCAGTGGTGGCTCAGTTGTAATGGCCACGATATAAGAGTTGTGAGTCGCAGGTTCGAACCCTGACAGACGCTTTACTTTGTGTAAATTATTTCATCACCACTGCTCTCAAAACGGTGAAGGAAAACATCGTGACGAAAAAGGCATGTCCTAGAACCAAAAATTCAAGGACATGTGACATCTACCAACCCGCACTGGACCCGCGTGGCGGATTACGTCCCGTTCCCTCTCATCGAGAGGAGGCTTCTGTCTCAGCACTGGGAACATTAGCTATTCTATTAACTTTCCATCACCATGTCTGTTGCATGGTAAGGGAATCTACTGCAACCGAATACATTGTCGTATGCAAACGCAAGTAACGTTTGTGCAGAGGCCTTAGTGTAAGTTTGCAAGGGAGTAAACGTAACTATCGCGTTTGCGTTAAGATTTGACTGTTAGATCATAATGCTAAGAATATAAAGGTGAGAATAAAAATCTTAACGCAAACGCGATAGTTACGTTTACTCACTTGCAAACTTACACTAAGGCCTCTGAACAACATGTTGTTGTTATCTCTGATTGATCTCAAAGTGAGGCTATGTAAGCTTAGATTGCGTTTCAGTTTGGATTGCTTCGTAATGTTTGCTGTTCGTAACAGGCTTGCATGTGGAATTAGGGAATTTATCGTGACTACCGTGATTATGGTAGGTCCACTTCTATTTACCTGTTATTTTCTGTAGTGGAAACACCGGACTGGGGACGCCCTAGGAGGACATAATTAAAGTCTCCTTATTGGTGATGTTCCCTTATGGGTGATGTTGTTGCTCCTTATTGGTGTTGTGTGGTGAAGTAATAACAGCCGCACGAGTCGATCTGTCAGGTTTAAGCTACTCTTGCCCGAGTTAGTCCGTCGATGGGTGACCATCTTTATATATCGGGACTCCTCCGTGCTTCAGAAAGGACGTTTAGCCGTTAAAAAAAAATGTTGTTCAGCTGGAAATTCTATTGGCCAGCCTTGTCCCTAGCTAACATTCTTGTGTTTGATTTTGGGCACAATTTCGTGTCAATTTATGTCACTGCATTTCAATAGGAAAGTTATTTTGAAATCAAACAATGAAATATTAATTTATAATTTTTATTTTCATTATTTTATATCATCATTTGTATGAATTGTATTGGCATTTTTACAAAATATAATGACCCCTTTATTTTAATGGAAGAATTAAAACAAGGCTTATATTAATTTGGCAAATCCAAATTCACCTCAGTAACAATTACACTATGTATAAAAACTCCACGTAAATAATTATAATAAAAAATATACATTTTTTACAAAAATGTAACATTTCGTAAAGATTACAGCTAAGAGACTATTGTATTCTTGTTATAAAAATACTTAACATCGACTAATATTGCTAAATAATTAATTAGAAATAATAATAGTCATAAAGTCAAAATTCAGATATGCAAATTCTTTTATAAAACGTATTTTTTATTCAGATTATTTACACAGATTTCTTAAACTAGAATAATAATATTAAATATGATATGTACAAAATGTACAAGTAATGCTTACATCAAGATTGAGCTCAAAAATATATCAACTTATTTAAAAAACCAAACAATTTTTGTAATTTTGAAAGTGTAACCAAAAAATGTAATTTCTTAAAAAGTTGATATATTTTTGTTCACAAAGTACTAAAAATAAAATTTCTTTACTTATAAACGCTGATTTAGAGTCCTTTGCTTATGAATTTGAATGACAAATAAATAGAAAGGGTAGTTTTAGGGAAATTCCCTAAAGTTTCAACGTTTATAATTAAAGATGGCGTAATTTAAATATAAGAATGATAATGAGTGAGACAAAAAATGTTCAGTACAAACTCAGATCTGTTAACACACATGGAATTATAAACTATTGATATTACGTTATAAATTGCACGTGTTAAACGACAATGTGCCCGGGTACGTTCGTGAGAGACCTAGAAACTTATAACTTATCATACATTTATTAGGCACGTACTTTAATACAACTTCTTATTTAAATATGATGAATATTTATTTGTGAACACAATAATAGTTATCAAATTTTATTTTAAATAGTGTTTGTAATTTCAAATAATTTCTAGGTCAGTAGAGTTTAACACGACGTGTTGCCACGCCGAGCGCTGCGTGAAACATTGTGTAGGGCTGTGCTATGTACTCCACATATCTAAAGCCTTATGTACAAAGCTTTCTTTTTGGCCTTTCAAGTCCTATTTATTCGGTGGAGAGAACCCTAATCAGATATAACTTTTGCAAAAATTAAAAACGTAATATTGCAAAGTTGGTCAAATTTAAATTATTTATTGCTATTTCTGAAGGAATCAATTTGGAAATAATTTTAAAATTTTGCAAAAATTATTTGTGTTTTATTTTTTTTATTTTATCTACAGATGAACTTAGTCGGTGGGTCCGCAATTTTACGTATTTTTATTTACAAAGTGACCGTAACCCCACATTATGTTCTAATTACAATAAAAAAATTATGTTTGGCATACATTTTGTGACTCATCATACAACTACTTTGTACCTATTTACCCCCGTCTGGCATGCCATATATGGCACAATCGCAGGCTTTAATATCAGGCACCAATAATTAAAAGGCACAATTTGACCCCTGAACTACAAGTAACATATTTTTTGACTTGGCTACATTTGTAATATCAATAAGAAAATGTGTTGCAAAATTTAACGTTTTGTATTACTAGTTAATCATATACAACTTTAAATACATATTAAGTATACCTATATATGGACGGGATTATATCAAATCATACTTGTTTTCAGGAGTTTCTATCATTCAAAATTTTGTTCTTTACTTTGTACATACAATACGATACATAATAAGTGGTATATAAATGAATAAGATTCAATTTGTAATCTTAATTTTATGGCACTCTATTTGCACATTTACGTACATGTATTAGAGTCCGGATATATAATATAATATAACCAATAACACATATATAAGTTCTCGCTCAGTCTTCGATCCAGAAAATCTCAATAGGCAATAATGATCACAGTTATATTTAAATATTGTTTATTTGCAAATGTTTAATGGTGCCATATTTTGCCATAGGCCATACTAGAGCTGTTTTGCATCGGTTGGTTTTAAATAAATGTTTCTTTTAAATGATTTTATGAAACTGTAAGGTCAGTAATAATTGAGAGTAATTGCGCAGGAGTTGCGGTGCAGATTGAAACAAGAAATTGGCCATATTTTTTTTTTGTAATTTAACAATTACTAAAAATAAACATTGCCAATTTCTTGCAGTTTTTTTTTTTAAGTAAGCGATATGTCAACATTTTCTGCTCAAATGAACATAATATTTTTTTCCAAAATACTGCGTCGCAACTCCCGCGCAGCCGCTCCCAACGTACCCCAACCAACCGCTGAAAACGCCGCACCTTTCAAACCTGAACACCCAGCACTCTATCCACCACAAAGTCATACCTCACCTCATCAGTCTTAGTGTCATCCTTCGCCTCTGTCGGCCCCTCAATGTTCAAACAGGGATTCTTGCACTCAACCACTTCAGCCACCTCTTGCGTAGTCGCTGGGAGATCTCTACGTAGCTCGTAAGATGTTTTAGAAGACCGTCCGTCGGGTGTTCGTCGTTCTTCTAAGTCTTCTTCCCAGTCGTCTTCTGACAGTATTTCATCGCCATCTTCCCCGGGGAGGAGGGGGATTGTAGTTTTGGTGCGAGTGAAGAATGCCATCTTTTCTCTGTGGAGGGGAGTTTAACTGTTATTTTTTTTTTTTTTTTTAATGCAGAATGGGCCTGCTATTTACCTCGATCTTGCCTGATGGAAAGCGATGAATGAGGTCTATGATGGGACGAGATTAACGATTACATTATCAAAGGTAACGGAAAGGTTTGGTTTCGGATCTTGAGTACAAACTAGTAGAGCAATACCGATGGTCCCAACTAAATACATATGTTATTGTAGAACAGCTCGTTAAGGTGAAAGCGTCGGGGTAGCCCACGAAATTTAAATTTTCTAACAGTTTTCGAATTCGCAGGTCAGTATCAGGTTGTATGTTGATCTAAATACGATTCGCGGCCGTATCAAATATTTATTTAGAATTTTAATCATGAAAATCATCAACAGAGCTCTCTAAGTTCATAATATAATGGTATTGAAGGAGTATTTCATGAAATCATGACATTTGAGGATTATTATTTCTTAAGGAGTTGTATTGCTGATTCTAATGATTATAATTCTGTGAAGCCATATTTGTTACAGTCGCGAATCATATTTTAATCAGCATACAACCAAATTGCAAAAAAAACGTAAGAATATTTGAATTTCGCGGGCTGCCCTGGCGCATACCCCTTAAGCTAGTTGAACCAATGACTTTCGAAGTGTGGCTGGTGTCAGCTGGACTTTATAAGTTGATTATAAAGTATCGTGAGTTGTCCATCATTCAGTCCCATAATAATTTATGAGGACGTGCTTGCGGCGAGGAAATACGAATCCTGTGCTTCCGGCATTCTAAAGATGCGGAGACGCACAGGACTCACCATTGTGGCGGTTATTTATAGGAAGCCCATGTCCAGTAGAAGTCTTTCAGCTGATAAAGTGACGATGAATTTAAATGCTCACTTGAAGGTGACAAGGTCAGGTTTCCGTCCGCCCTGGCGCGACTTCCTGAGGCGATAGATCTCGCGACAGGTCCGGCTGAGCAGGCGAGAGGCTCTGTCTGCGGGAGGCTCGTCCGGCGCTACTAGACGACGTAGTGTCTCGTCCTCAGCCACCCACGCGGCTACGGCTGGGTCGCCACGGGTCCAGGCTTCTTCCAATCTAGAAAGATAAAGAATCGTAAGTTTGATTATCTTAAATTGTTTATGTGTGAGGTAGAAATGTAAATAGGAAACGGTGATTATACAGCATTCTTATTGCGTAACACACGATCAATTATAAAAAAATGTATAATAATGTTACCTCTTCTTGAGCGCGGTGAGGTTGGCGATGTCGGTGCGCAGGTGATGCAGGCGCGAGTGCTGCGCGCGCAGGTCCAGCGCCAGGTCCAGCGACGTGCGCGCCGCCGCCCAGCGCGCGCCGCGCCCGCACGACGCGCGGCCCCATCTGACGAGGGGGGGGGAGGTTAATGCCATGAACACTACTAGCTATCAATATTCTTTTGAAACGTCCAAGTCCACAAAAAACAAAAAAAATTGAAACGAAGACTAATAAAGAGAATAATAATTTATTTTACTCTCAAAGTACAACAAAAACTTAAGAGGGTTTATTCTGAAAGTTGGCAACGTCGCAAATAGATGTCAAATATTTCGCTGTTTTGATTAATTTCATAATATTTCTGTATGGAAATAAAAAATGTGGCTAACTAGCGAACTAGAATATTGATTATGAAATGCAATAATTAATATCGTAACACCGAATAGTTAGTTTTAGATGTAAAAAAAGTATTTGGTAACTTTCCAAATGCCTTTTTTTCACCTAAAACGGGTACAACATCAAATTCAATGTTATAATTGCAATTCATTATTAATATTCTAGTCAATTGGTTAGCCACATTTCTTATTTCCATACAGTATCTATTATTTCCAAATTAATCGAAACAGGTAACATTTTTTTGGGGATTTGACAGCTATTTACGTCGTTGCCAACTTTTAGGATGCACCCTCTTAATGTATGAAGTAAAATGTATGGTGTTTACATAATAAATGATAATACCAACTCCAAGTGAAGTTCTGACAACACCCAATGCATCAGGAAGCATTTTTGTAAAGTAATAAAACAAAATTTAATGTACATACCTAAGTGAGCGTCTCTCGCGCACACTGCGGTCGAAGGGAATGCCGGAGGGGGGCGGCGGGTGTGACGTCACACGACGCGCGTACGCAGCCATCGACGAGTCCGACTCCGAACGGTTCAGTCTGTGGACACAAATAAAATATTTATTACTTCAAATAAAGTTGCAAAACACTTGTAGCAAATAAATAACAGTCTCCATCCTTTGAAACTGGATACCTTTCGAGCTGAAAGCTAACTTTGAGTTTGAGTTTGACATCAACTGTGACGTCTTAATTTTGTCACATAAGTGTAAAAATAATAAAAATAAAACACAATGCTAAAAGTTTAACTACTTTAGTCTTCATCGCTATTAGCAGGCTGAGTTAATGGATTTATTGAAGTTGAATTTAGACAAAACTAAATAATAATATCTTCTAGAACATTCGTTGTCCTATTTGACCTCTGAGGTTATGACTACTTAGCCGGACTATAGAACATTCTAGTACTGACCTGCAAATGTACTGTGCTTTGGCGATGCTCTGTGGTTGTGGCGAGAACGTTTGTGACCTCTTGATGGTAGCCAGGGGCTCGGCGAGGCTGGCGTTCGCTTGCTGGCTTTTTCTACAAGGAAATATAACTATATTGTAGAAATATTCCAAGTTGGAGTGGTGGTTAGTATATGTGCAAAGCATGATTTTACTCAATTTCATAACCAAAAAGATGAAATGAATATTTGAAATTCTGACTAGCCTTTTCTCAACTATATTGTGGTCAGCTTCCAGGCTAAACAGATGCGGCTGACTACCAGTATTTTACGTGGAGCGACTGCCTATCTGAATTCCATTACCCAGTAACTGGGTAATACAATACCCCTTGGTAAGACTGGTTGCTTCTGCCTACCTGACCTTCACAACACAGTTACTGAGTCATATAAATGTATTTGCATTATTTTTCATGGTCCAGGCAAATTTTTGGCATCATGATGAAATTGAATAAAATAATGCTAAAATCATTTAAGATACATCCACATTGTGCCACGTTTCATGCTAGTTCATGCACATAACACATGTGTACGGTAATATCATTTGAATATAGCATGCGAGGTGACATACCCAATACATTACCTAATTATTATAATTTTCACACAAAAACAAGACAATTTAGACTCTAATGTCCGTATTTCTTCACAATTAGTTTATATTGTAAATAACACCAAAAATAATCTTCATTATATTATATTAGTGTTCCCCAGAATTCTCAAACGACTCTCAATGTTCTTAAAAGCCTTTCTGTCCACAAACTACAACACACCTTAGACATCCCCCAAACAATCAATTGCAATTGATCAATTGCCATCAATTTTTATTGTAGTAATCACGCAAAAAATCACGCAAAAAATCACGCAAAAAATGACAATTGTAATTGATCGTTTTTGGAACCCTTTAAAGTAATAGCGACACTCTATTTCAGAAAAGCTGGATATCAAACCCTTAACTGCTGTGATTGGCTAACTGTAATAATAACAGCCAATCAAATCACTTGACTTAAGTTAGTCACTCCGGTACCTAGGATTGAGGCGGCCTTTCAGAACCGGGGTATATCGGCGACTTCAAAAATCTTTTTTTAAATTGAGTTTCGTTTGAGTATTTAGCCATCTTTTCACCAAAAAAACTATTGAGCACATCACCCGTATTAATCAAAAACCCAATACTTTGTTATGGCTATAGAAAGCAACCCGACACAATGTAAACATACCTATATACAACTATGTACACAAGGGGGTCTATATTATTTCTCTAGCGGCGCGTACTGCGGCCGGCCGTCGCCTGCCGCGCGTCTCAACTTCATATATCTGAGAGGAAAACGTACATTGTAGCCCGACACCAAGGTTAGTAAGCCTGAACTACGCTTAGGATTTAAAGATTTGTACTATAGTTTGGCCGAAACGGCTGTACGAGGTGGGACGGCGGGCAGTGCAGACGGCTCATTCGTCAACGCTGCGCCTCGTCACGCATTCCTAAGGCGCGGTACAGCGGTCACGGTCAAACTATAAGAACCTCATAACCTAGGATTTAAATTGATCTAGTAATCAACAGTGCGGCTATTTTATAAGCATCTAGGTTTTAGTTACCGAGGTTGGCTTGGAAGTCACAATATTTAAAGTATTATGTGAACGAGGCACCTGCTTTAAACGAGGCATTGAGATTGCCTCGATTTAAGTAACTGTCAAAATTTGGGAAAATAATTGATATCATCGTTTTAATTTGATTTTAACTGCTTAGCTTATATCGACACAAATATAAAACATTGAAATAACAGACTCTTAACCATTACAACTAAGGCAATTTACAGCTACAAAAATCTACAAAAAAAATATAACCTATTATAAAAATACCTTTTAGTCAAATTACCAAAACCTTAAAAAAAATACCTTCACCCAACAAAAATCTACTTCACCCTAAAATTACTATAAAAAAGGCACAGCCTTATAAAGTTACTCTCACCGAGGCACAGTTAAACTACGTACCGTCTATGTAACTGCCTCGCTCCTTCGGGACAGAAGTTACATTCTGTGTTGGTCTCTTTCTCGGCTGTGGTGGGGTGAAGGTATTCCTCTTCTAAAGCAATGTCTTCTTCCGGAATGTAGTCCTCAAATGAATCCTCTTCCACTATCTGAAAGGAACAAAATGTTATTAGAAAACTTTGACGTTGTGTCATGCTTTTCAAAGGATTTTTGCGGATTGCCAAAAGAAATAGCATGATAGCCGTCGTGAAGAAAGTTGCCTTTTAGAAAGAAACGGTCTTTTGTCTTTACAGACGAGAGACAATGAAGAAAATTATTATACAGGGTGGCAAGGGACATCACGCAACCTGTAACCATGGATAACAGTCACGGATTCAGTCTTTTCGTCTGTTATTTAAAAAAAAATAGCTGTTCTATACATTTTGACCGCGTAGGTATTGCACTTTTGTAGGAAACAGCAGCATTTTTTTCAATAACTGACAAAATATTTCACTGCAGTGATTCCAATATTATGTACTGAATCCATGGTAACAGGTTGTGCGTCGATGTCCCTGCCACCCTGTATGGTTAAGTTTTTTTTTTACAAGATTTGCTGATTAGATTTCTAAGGTATACTTGGCTATAGAAGAATAGTTATGAGGTACAACATTATATATTATATTCATTTTTACCAGCTTGTCGATGGCAATCCAAATTTAGTTGACCCAGGGTTACTAAGGCGCTTTACGTGGTGTGTGTATTTTCTGTAATTACCTGATTCAGTGGCTCTCTAGACTCTTCGTCCTCCGATGCTGAATTGTCACCACAATCTACGTTGCATTCCGCACCCGTCATACTTTCTGGTCCTGTAAAAAGAACACAGGTTTTTAGTGCTGTTCTTTCTTCTGCTTGGCATTATTAATCCCTAATTTTGCCAGCGGCTGCCTTTCACAGCACACTTTGATGCCCGAATTTCCGATTGACATTTTTGTTTACTTTCCTCCAAATTGTTCTTTTCGTGTATTTGTTCTTTCTTCTTTCTAATACTTTTTTATAATTACTATAAAAATACAAATCTTTATTGAAAAGATTTGATGTACAAAATGCATTTAAATTGGGCCTGTGGCTCGAAATAAACATTGATCGCCTAATAAATTACATTTTTGTTTTGCTTGTTACATTACAAAACTTTAGTATCAAAACTTGAACCCCAAAATCCTAACTTAATAGTACAAATGCAAAAGTGAATTTGTTTGTTACGGTTTTACGCTAAAACGACTGAACAAATTTGGACGAAATTTGGCACATGGGTAGGCGATGATCTGGGTTAAGAGAAAGGATACTTTTTGGATCGAGACTTTTGCGGGTGAAAACGCGGGGCGCAGCTAGTCAAGAATAATACTACAAAACTCGCTTACCTCTATTCCTAGTCAACGTAGAAGTCTGCGACGATATGACAGTAGACTCATCAGAGCTCTCATCTCTCCTCATACATCTGAAGCTAAGGACGTTGTACCATTTCTGAGATACAGAATCCGGCTCGAAGTCAGCTAGGCTCACTTGAGCACAGCCCTGTAGGGTAAAGTAAAGGGTAAGGGTTAGTTTGAATTAGGGTAAGGGTAAGAAGTGTAAAGGGTAAGGTTGGTCAGAAGTTAATCGCTCTCGCCTTGTGGGGTATTCACATGGCACTCGAGGCTTGAAGCCGAATACTCGAATTTGGCTAGTTGTCATCATTTTAAAATACTAATGACTCATTAGTATAATCCTCATTAGTATATTTCGGAATTTTATTTTTAAGTAGAATGTACTTGATGGGGTTTATTTATAAACGTTGCTTAATGAAGTTAAGTAATGATTAGCGACTGTTTAACCATATATTTTTGACGTTTGGACGTCACTTAACTTTAAGCAACGTTTATAAATAAACCCCATCAAGTACACACTTACACAGTACACCGTTAGCTAAATAATTCGAATATCCAAAACCTATGGGGGGTACTGTAATGGCGAGGAAAATTAATCCGATTTTTCAACGGCTTTTATTTAGGTTTTCATTACTATCTGATTTTGAAAGTGGCTAATATATTAACTTGATTGACTTTAAAACTTAGCCTGTATTCAGCATATTGGCTTCTGGGAACTTCCATCTCTTAGGTATTGATTTATTCAATTGTGACTAATATTCGCTCAGACATTTTTTTTAATGAATATTATATAACTTATTTTTGCCGTTGATTTGTAAAGTTAAAAGAACTTTAAGAAGAAAGTTAGAAGAAAAAGAAAAGTCAAAGGAAGTCATGCGAGCTAAGCCACGGTGCACAGCTGTTTTTCTTTTTAAATTAATGGAAACAGGTAAGAAATTCATAAGGTCGTATACTCACAAGGCACTCAGTCCCAGCAGTGAGGTTGACCTGCAGCGTGGCGGCGCGGGCGGCGTGCGGGCCGGCCAGCGGCGCGCGGTGCGTGTGGCGCCACGCCAGCGCCGCGCCACGCCACGCCGCGCCACACGCGCGCCACGCCACGCCACTGCCGCCACCCACCAGCGCGCAGCGTACACCGCTGTTACACAAAACGCACGTTAGTTACATCTTTTATTGTGAACAAGGATTGGTACATCAAAAATTTAAAAGAGAAATATCCATTTTATTTTGTTTTCACATCACCAAATATATGTATGTTGTTTTCTTTGGTAAATGCTGTGGATAATTACCTATAATAGGTATCCATACCAGTATTTTTATTTTAATAGTATGTACTGTTGTTGGTGTATCAAATAAATAAATAAGAGGAATGAAAATAAACAATTACCAAAATAGTGTAAAAAAAACTTATAACGCAGTAACAATATTAATCTGTCGCTGTCCCTTACATGTAATATTTTTACATCTTTAGTGTACTATCCAGGACACTGATTACATAAAACAATCATCTCAGCAGACCTGACAACCTTAGCGCTGATTTTTCCAACGCCAGATATGTATATCCAAGAAATAATTTTGAATTTTTGACATTTTGTCCACAAGAAACTGTCAAATGTCAATTTTGTCCAAAGATAAAAATAATCCAATAATCCAACTTTGGAAAAATCAGCCCCAAACAGTGTAACAGTTTGACCGACACCGCTGTTCAGCGCCTTAGGTATATGCGCGGCGAGACGGGTGCGGGCCGCTCATTCGTCAACGCCTCCCGCCCCCTGCCTCGCCGCGCATTCCTCAGCCGCAGTACAGCGGTCTCGGTCAAACTATAATACCGCAAAAATACACACAAAGGACGCAAGACAAAGAATTTCATTTTATTATCAACTTGCTAGACTTGCAAAAGATCTTATTAATACCAAATTAAGGCGCCTAGATTAGTCGATTGATGAAATCGATCATTCAGATCGATATTGTGTCATTTATGGCAGTCGGATTACGATCATCAATCGACAACTGATTATATTTTACTTAATACTTTTTGAATCGACTAGTCGGCGCCGACCGCACCTTTCTAAGAGGCTTTAGATGCACTTATCTGCATCACACCATTCATTTGTTGTTTTGAATGGTGTGTTATTCTTATTAATGATATTGTAGATAATAAAGATAATAACCGTACTTATGAATGTGACGGCTGATAATAAGCATACATAGGAATGTGAGGAATAAGTGAGTCATTTTTATTTTTCATTTAATTTTATTGATCGTCTGGCAGTTTGAGTTTAGAATTAATGCAGCCTGCCTTTCTTTGGTATTGTTCGTCGAGTCATTGACCTACAAAATTTCTGATAAATGCGTGCACCTCCTAGACAGGACACTTAAATCTGTGTGGCTCTTTCCTCAAAAGAACATTTCAGACACTAATCTACATGGTCCTCACAATTGATCTGCCTAAGATTTTGTCTGAACTTTAAAAGAGACTGTGACCTCTGAGTTTGTTTCCGTATTTCTTAGGTACTTATAGAAATAAAATCATTATCATTTATAATAACGATAATACTTACACTTGAGTGCCAATATCAATGAACAACGCGTGCAGGTTGCGCGCGCGCAGGATTCCTATCTCCAACGCGCTTTCTTCTTCACAGTAGCGCAATTTGATCTCAATTTGGGCACTGTTCACTGTAAATAATAATGGAATAATATATTTAAAAAAAACGAATATTATTAACTGTTTTTTTTATAACTGAAATAACAAGGTATCACCACATTTTTATAGAAAATGTTGAATGTTTGTCATTATGTCTTGTGTTACGTTTTTTAAGCTGACATTGTGTTTCACTTTTCCCCATGTAATCAATAAAATAAAAGTTGTCAAACTCATCAAAAACAACCCCATAACTATCAAAGAGTTATACAATATACCGGCCAAAACTCTCCAACTATCTTTAGGCTAAACTAAACCCTATACCTCCCTAACGAACCACTGAAACGCCATCCCTATTGCTATCGAAATAAGGTACAATATAAATTACCTGCGTTAGAAGGATCGTTCGCCGCCTGCGCCGCTTCGAACACACCAGAGTCGCCCGCCACTGATTCGTCGCTCACTGCCGCTGATACCGATCTAGTGTTAGTACCTGCAAATGAAGTAAAATGTTGTTAGAAATATGTACAACAAAATGAGCTTCATTAGAGGTGACTAGGAATTTACTATGGATGTCAAGTTACAACTAAAGGACTTAGGGCGGATTCGACCAGACAGGAATAAATTTTATCCGTGGAAAAAGATTTACTTCTGACAGTTTTCATATGCAGAAAGTGTCAAAAATTCAAAATTTATGCGGAACAGGAAGGCTTATTCCACAGATAATTTTTTTTCCTGGTTGGTCGCATCCGCCCTTAGATAGACAGAAGAAAAATAATAATTTTCGTAACACTTACCACTAGACGAGGGAGTTCTGGGCGAGGGTGGTGGAGGCGTCTCTGATATGGGCGACAGCGGCTCGCACGGCCGCCCCGGGCCTTGCAACTGTACTGGAACTAAACATACAATAATATGGTTAACTTACTTCAAGTAATCATACATTTGTGAATGTGAGAACGTTGTAGGCTCAACAGACTGTCGATTTACAGACTATTTTCTATTTTGTTCTTGACAGGTTTACACTGTCCTGTCATACCTATTCAAACTGTACATTTTTGAAAACATTGTAAAACCCATTTATTTTTAAAAGAGTAACCGTGGAGTTTCTTGCCGGCTCTTCTCCATAGGAAATGACCAATTTGAACCGTGCACCTAGCTTCTGACGTTTCATAAGTGTCCATGCAGGTTTATGTGACATAAAATATTTTGATTTTGAGTTTTACACTGCTACAAGGATCTTTTGGCGTTGAATGACGCTGACGGGTGGCGCTGTTGGTAATTGAAAATCAAGATGGCGACGTTAATTCCGATTTAGACCACGCGCCAAACGAACCTTGTAGCGCTATACTCATGAAGATGATTTCGAGTCTGTGTGGATGTATCTTCAACGTCAGATCATATTTTTTTTTAAATTAAAAACTAGGAAAATGGGGACGGTTCATCAATATAAGAAAGACATGGAATTAGCATACAATTTGTAACAAGTCTCAGAAGTAATTAAAATTCTTAATTGCAATTTTTTGTTGATAAATAAAACAAAAACATTGTTTGTCATAGGTAGGTATAACCTTTTATCTGTTCATAAAACTGAATCGTGATTTAATGCAATGCAATTTAAAATAAACTTACTTGTAGCAAGTCCTGTAACTTCATTCAGTCCAGTGGCGACACCTATCCTCATTTCTGCTAACTTTTCTTCCAACTCTCTCTGCTGCCGTCTTTGCCTTTCCACCTAGAACAGAAGAAACAAATTGAGAACCCTTCAGAAGATGTTTCTCAATGAACACACTTTCAGGTATTATTTCGTGTTTCGGTAGTTCAGATACATCGGTACCGAACTATTCATAAAAAAAAACAAAATCCAGCTCAAATACCTTATTTTTCAGGTAGACAGTGTTTTTAGGCGAATGTACAAGTATCTCCCGGGCCCCCAACCCATGGTAGTAGTAGGAACAGTGGAGTTTTAGTCGAAAGAAGTCCGACATAATTACCCTCCGTTCTCTCAAGACGGAGGGTACCGAAAAATAATAAAAAACAAGGTCTGTAACACCAACTAATATGTCTCTAGGTTTGATACAGACCCCAGAATTTTCAAAAGCCACTTAATGACTACTTGTATCGAAAATGCACCTTCAAATGACTGCATGACTGCGATTGTGTTTGCGAGTTCCGCCAAAGTCTATTTATAAACATTTTTATTACAAGTGTGAGGGTTACGTCATACAAAGATACTTTCTCAAACAAACACACAACATTAGAATGACAACAAATAAACACTAATCTCATCTATTTACCGTTCATAAAGTGAAAGCAAGAGACAGGCGAGCCCGGGGCGTTTAATATGATTTAGAATAAAAATATCTGATAATGTTATGACATCTTCAATGTTGGCCAAATACTAGAAATACCTACAGGTTGCTAAGGATTGTCATTGCATAAGTTGTTTATTTATATACCTCATAATATAACATAACACATAACATAACATCACGCCTTGTTTCCCCGAAGGGTAGGGCAGAGGTGTAGTACACCCACATTTCGCCAGTTATGGTTAAGTCCTATGTAAAAGGGGGCGAGCCTATTGCCATCAACCGGGCACAGATCCAGACTCCGGGCTGCTACTGAGAAATTCCAGATAGAAAATCCCAATAATACCCGACCTGGGAATCGAACCCAGGACCTCATGCTCAGCAGTAGCGCTTGCCACTAGACCAACGACGCAGTCATATATACCTCATTTTTTTGGAAATCGGCTCGCCTGTTTCATGGGACTTAAATATAACTGGCGAAATGTGGGTGTACTATGTAGCTACACCTCTGCCTAACCCTTTGGGGAATACAGGCGTGATGTTATGATTTTATTTGTGTATTTATTTATATTTTGATGTACATGGTAGACAAAGCAAGCATGTGGTTTTTTATATGCTGTCCTTTGGGTTAAAAATTGAGACGTCTAAAATGATGTTCAAGTAAAAGAAGTCTTCGTTTTTTATTGTCAAAAAACATTTTTTAGAAGCGAAATAGGGTGCTTTGAATATTACATAATCTAATGCTATTCGAGGTAAATTTCAATTGATATTGTTTTTTTCCTTGTCTTAGTAGATGTAGTCACATAGGTAGGTAACTTCGCCTTGGTTCATAACTACTGTATGACTTCAGGCAAAACATTCCACCGCAGACGTTCTACGTCAGAGAGTCAAAACGTCACGCACGTTACATGCGCTTACGCTATGTGTACACCTGAAGAAACATTCGTCACACTGCGGCAAAGTCATGATTGGCCAGAATGTGACGAACACCGATAAGTGTGTTCAATCGTGTGTCAATTACAATCACACACGCTTTCATCTTTAAGGTTAGGAAAAGGTTGTTTAAGTACGTAAAACATGCACAAATATTATGGTTTTGGGTACTTATTTGTTTAAATGAAATGTTCTTCAACATTTTTTTTCTGTCTAATTTAAGGTGCATCGTTATTATTGCCGTTATTGGATTCCGATTTGTTATTATTTTCTCTTGTTCCTTTCATTGTTGCTGAATGCATTATGCCTAATATCGAATAAATGTCTTTTCTATTCATTCTTTCTATTCTAAATATGTGCCCATTCATAAGAACATTTTTAATTTACTAGAGAGACAACTATCAAATACATGACAAAGCCTAAACATTAACATACCTGATTATAAGAAGGTGGTGGCGGCGGTGGACTGGCTGAAGAGAGGCTACTTCTAGGAGACAAGGAAGGCTGAGATGGAGAACTGCTGGCACCAGGAGTTGCACTCTCCGCGTTGTAACTTGTGCCGCGTAGTAACCTGATGAAAACGATTGATTTTTAGAACAATATTCGATCTTCGTAGAGTGCCTGGTAGCAGCTGAATGGGAGTAAACCAGCATCGAGGTCAATAGCGTGCTATTGGAGAGCCCTATGTTCAGCAGTGGATTGCTAGGATAGGCTGATGTTGAGGATTAGAAACCCATGAACACGAGCTATAGTTTAACAGAGACCGCTGTACCGCGCCTTAGGAATGCGCGGCGAGGCAGGGGGCGGGAATCGTGAGCGTTGACGAATGAGCGGCTTGCACTGCCTCCCGTCTCGCCGCGCTCGTACCTAAGGCGCGGTACAACGGTTTTGGTCAAACTATAACAATTGAAGTTGCTTTTGTAAGTAAAATGCAAAGGCACTTCGAGTCTTAGAAAGAGACTGTATGTGAAATATTCTATAAAATCAAACTTTTTATAAAACCTGATGTGCTTTATTAAACGGCTGCGTAAATACAAATAATTGTAAAAATAAAATCCTAGCTTACAGTTTTAAAAGTCAACACTTACAAAACGAATGATTTAGTCAAGACCATAAACTACCTGTAAACTTTCAAAGCATGAGAATTCATAAAACAATAGTCAGTAAGTATGTCAAAACTTGTATCAGTTAACCTTACATAGAAGTTGACAAGCGAAGATATGCAATGTAATGGTTTGGTAATCCTAGGAGAAAGTAACATTGCACTACACTACACAATCCTTTTAAGGTTACGCTTGCAAATATTTGGACTGAGAAAGTAAATCGAACCAAGAAAATTCAAACTATTGCCATAAGTTCAAATTTATATCATAATCCTACTTTATAAAGGTCCTAAATCAAGAAATTAGCATAAACCTATCCGGATGACGCATAAATTGGCTTGATGTATCGCCAAACGTATTCATAATAATTTACTTTGACGTTTGAATGGGGAAAAGTATTTTACACTCACCTTTCAACTCTTCGATGCAAATCGACCATATCGATAGGCTTGTCAGCAGAGAACGACGTCGCGATTTGCGGTCCACCGTAAATATCTGTAAAACTGATGCCGGAACTTAGAGAGCCTTTACTACTGGCGGTAGAAAGGGACCCTAAGCTTGAACTGCTTGAGACGGAGAGCGTACTTGCTGATAGTGTCTTCAACTGTCCTTCTAAGGTAGTCATTGATGTTAACGCGTCTTTCAACTGTTGAAGTAACAGTTGTTTTTCTTCGTGTAACCTCAGTCGGTCAGCAATGCACTTGTTAGACATTTCAAAGGCGTTTTTCAGGTCTTGCTCTAATCTCTTGCACTCTGTTTGGATTTCCGTCATCTCTTGTTTAGATCTTGTTCTTGGGGTTATACTCCTCAGTTCTCTAAGCAACTGTTCTTTTTCTTGGAAGAGTAGCAGTCTATCCTTGTCGGATTCTGCTTGTCCAGGTTGAACTTTGTCCTCTAAGTCAGCGAGTTGTTGTTGTATCTGTTGTATTCTCTTCCTCGCTTCGTCGTATTGTAGGCGAACCCGCGCCATTTCTGCTAGTCTCGTGCCGATGGGAACTAAGTCGGCACAGAGATCGGTTTGGGAAGCAGTGCTTAATTTCTCCTGAGGGAGGGAGAGAGTTGATAGATCAGGTGATGCGTCCCCTAGTTGCAGTCTCGTCAAATCGTCTTTGAGTTTGGCTAAAGACTGCATAAGGTCTGCCCTTTCCTTTTCTCCGGAGGTGAGGGATTTCTGAATGTTTTTCAATTCAGTCATGATTGCTTGGGCTTCAGTGATGTTGTAGCAGCCCTGTTGGGCACTGATCTTTTGCTCCACTCTGTAATAGGTAAATGTTTAATTAATGAACGTCCTGGTTACCCAGTAAAGATTATTTTAAACCAAAATTTTGTACTATTTTCTCTTTACAAACCTTGATATCACAAAAATGGAGAAGTCAAAACTCTTGAGTTCCATGCAAAGCATCTGCACTTTCATATACTCACCGTCACGTCGATTCGCTCCCAGGGTTTTCCTAACAAAGCTCAGTGCTTATTTGTGTCCTTACCATAGTTTCACCCATACTCCAATCAGCTTGCCTCTCCCGACTGTCCTCTTCACCTGCCTTCTCCACCTAAGAACCTAAAGCAGTCCCACACAAGCATACTAACTCTGCAAGCGTATCGACTCCGCGGCGTGCACTGGCGACTTCAGCTCGGGCTTGCCTTAGCTCCTTGCGTAGCTGGGCTACTCGGCCGCGCGCCTGCGTCACCTCCGACCTTAGAAGCTCTGGGTCGTGCCGGGAAGTGGTTGAAGTCGTTGTCATCGACGTTGTTGATGAACACACTGCGATTAAACGGATAGGTGAACATTAGGAAAATTGGCAGGAGAATTTGGTGTCCTTGGTCAGTCGAATGAGAAGGATCAAGATGAAAGGAGTGATTCTCAAAAAAAAGCTATGGCAAGTCAGTGATGATCTAATAAATTAAATTGCTATTTAATTTATTGGATCATCACTTTGGGTTTTACTGTAGTAGCTATCGCAGAAAATAAATGAACTTATCCAAGTCCAAGTACTAAGCGTCAAGAAAAGATAAGCGAATTGTTCCCATCAAAGCAGAACAAATAAGACCTACAAATAAAATAATGTCGTCGGGCTGGAGTGTAATGAAATAAAAAAATACATTCAATAAACGGACACGTAGCATAAACATTAAGAGGCAAGTTTTTTCGATAAAATGTTGACTATCTATGGAATCAATAAAAATAAAGCTTCATACAGTATGGTTTTATTGGGAAAAAATAAATTTTAAATTGAAACGCTTGTACACTCGCATCGGGGACATTGTATTTGACAGAAATGTTAGTATCGCTATGATGAAAACATTAAAAAATCAAAAGAACAATCGTTCTGATTTTTGTACTTTTTCATCAGAAGCTCCGTACAATCAATTTTTAGCCAAGCACATAAAAAATTTACTTGTGAAACTGTTTAGTGCCTGGCGAAAAAGAAGATTGTACGGAGCTTCCAGAATAAACAACGCAGAACAAGCAAAATACTGCCAGCTAAAGTAAAGTGGGTACGTTTTCCTTACATCCAACGGACCCCTAATAAAATAAGAACACAATCGGCGGAACGGGATAAAAATGATAATTTTCAATTTATCCACGTACCCTTCTTGAGCATATGCAAACGTATTAAGTACTTTTGTATTGATTACAATTTACTATCTGGTTCGGAATACGATGACGCTAAGTTCTTAAGCTCTACATATTATCAATTTATAAAGCAACGGTCGATGTGCCTGACGGTTAAGTGGCTTAGGTTCTCGGAAAGCGTTTTACATAAAATGAAATAAGAAGGATTCAGAATGTTTCATGATTTCATTTCTTACCTATTTATAGCTCTAGCCAGATTGAATGGAACATTTGAACAATACCCGATTGCTAAACCTGGTTGCGGCGAATTCCACCAAACTTTTATATGTACGTACTTAGTATAAGTTTAAACCATCGTTTATTTTTTGACAGGTTTTTCTTACGAAAGCTGCCTGGCGTCAATTTTATTCCACGGATAAAAGATATCTGGCAAAATCAGCCCTTAATTAATAAAGTAATACCGACAAAAAATCATCAATTTTAAATAGGAGACTTTTTCATTCGAATAAAGCATTAAGCGCCCAAAGTTACGACTGGTAAGCAAAATGATTCGCTATTAGTTACCTTAAATCAGGAGTAAATTATCAAAGGAGTTAAAAGTGTTTAGTATATATTAGGTATACTTACGACTAGTCCTAGAAGCTGCGAGCGTGGAGAGCGCATTGTTCAAATGCTTATACTCATCCTGGGCTAAACACAACCTCTGCTTCTTCACATCGTACATCTCCTTCTTCGCCTGTGGACAAAAAGAGACAGAAATTAATGTTTAAATTCAAAGTTGTTTCAATGCAGCTTCTTTCGGGGGATTCTAGAGAATGTTGAAGTCGCAGCATGGGCAGGCAGCTTCATAAGTCTAATCTTCCACGATATCGTAGTTTGGTTGCATAGTTCATTTTGACCTTATAAGTGTGAGTAACAAGCTACACCATATTACCATAATTATAGTAATATCTGAAAAAATTGTCGTATGATAATATTAATAATTATTTTGAACTTGAAATTCGTTTGGCCTTTAACAGTTTTTTTTTACATAACTATCTCTGCTTTCGTTTTTTGTACAAGTATACGAGCGGAGAGTGGACACATATTTTTTACCCGAAGTATTTTTCCTAAACTATCAACACACAAAGACATAAGATACAAAAAAAAGGAAAAAGTTTTAGTAAAATAACTGACAACCTATAAACGCAAATAACATCCTGATTTAAATCTAACATAATATAATATAATCCTACTGACCGAATAACAACGCAATATTGGCCAACCATCAGTCAATCGATCAGATTTGAAACATAAATTAAGAAGACTTCTGTACGCGGATGTTAAAGAGCCGTATAGATTAATATTTCAAAACCAATTCTATTTGCATGATTTCATCAAGGAAACAAATGGCGGTTGACTAAAGCTCTGGCTATAGTCAGCTTCCAAGCTATAGTAGAATTCAAAACGGAATACTTAAGCGTAGGTTCCACCAACAAAAATCAATTTCGGCAGCTGTAATCAAGTGCCTAAGGATTAATTTTATCAATAATTTCTTTGAGAGGAAAATACTGAGCTCATTTGATTTAAAAAGGGTATATAATTATGTTGATGAGTTGTTCAGCGAAGTTTTTGTTGGTAACATAAAAATTGATTGAATTACGAGACAAAGCTGATTATATAAAAACTTTTGCTACTGGTGCCCAGCGATGCCTTACGTCAGTTTTTATTACTTTAAAACGTTTGATCGACTGTGAAAAATTGTTTTACTTATCCACTTCTTGACGCAGCTTTAGTGATGTTTACGGTTAAACGTACCTTATATCTTAAATGTGTTACCCGCCAGTCATCTTTCGACAGCCCGATCAATATTTAACAAATCGTAAAATATAGTGTAACCAGCTAAAATAAACTTTGGTAAGCTGCCTACGTGTTGAACAAAACGCAAACCTAAAATGTTTTTGCATAGCGCAAAATCTTCCTCTTCAACTTAACATGTGTCTTTAAATATTTGTTTTAAGACATGAGCTAGAATACATGCATCATAAAAACGTAATAATTCTTAAAGATAAGGTTAAAATCGCAAGTCCATACGAAATTCATCAAGTCACTTACAAAATTAACGAGTCATTAGATCAAAATACTGAAACACGCATTTTTTGCTCCCAGAGTTAAATACGGTAATATAAGTTGGGCAATGACTTTTTAAGTTTGGAATCCGTGTAAAAACACCTCAGAATTATCGTACTGTTATATCCTGTTCTGTAAAAAATCACAAAATAACTATGAGCATTGTATTCGAAGCAATGACGTCAAATGCTAGGCGTAGTGTGAGCATAAATTTTGAGTGGAACAACAAGTGACATTTACGGTGAAAAGTCGCAGCGATCCATTGGGCCTGCAAGCTTGCTGCAGCCGACTCCAGGTGTGCGGCGGACACTGCGGGAAGGTTCCATTCCTGCTGAGCACCTGCGTGGCCACGTAACCTTGACCTTCGTAGTACGCCACTTCAGACACAGGCACTAAACGCACTTCCGCGGAACGTATCTGACGCACTGACAGTATGTTTTCGTAAATAGCTTCGTCCTCTAGGTTCTGACCTTCGGGGCAGAGCCGGTAGCCGAACTCGCGACTGATCTCGTCAAGGTGAGCGTACTCGGGTCGCTTGCGCATCTCGTCTATGTTCTGGTACTGGGGTTCGTCGCGTACGCGCAAGCCGGCGGGTCGGACGGACGTGGGGTCGACCCGGACGCCGTACTCGGGCGGGTGGCGGACCATGCGCGCGAGTTGGCGGCTGCCGAAACAGCCGCGGCACCAGGTGTGCGCGCGCCCACGGACCGTCTGCGTTTCGGGCTCAGGGGGAGGCGGCTGGGACCACATAGTGAGCGCTCGCCGCAACGGACACATCTTAACCCCCAAAAGGGCGCGCGTCGACTGGCGCGGGCGCGCGGAGCTCGGATGGCGCGCAGTGGAATGCGCCCGCGCCGCCGAAAGAATGCAATCTCGGGCGCATTTCGGAGGTCGATCTCTCCGAAGGGCCGGGGTCCGCGGGCGCTCCCGCCTCCCGGGCCGCGGCCATCTGTCGTAATAAGTTCGTCGAATCGAAACGCACGGCCCGCCGAGGTGTTGGCGCGCGGCGATGCACTAACGGACCAACACCTGACCTTATCCCCCTCATGCGAAATCATTTACACAATTTTGGTTTATTCGATTTTGAATTTAATCAATTAATTCAAAATTTAAGGCTTCAAAATTTGTCAATGGGCAATCCAAAGGCAAATTGTAGAGTACATTATGTCCAAATGCCACCATCAAATTCAATTGAGAGATTTGACGACAAGTATGAAATCGCCAAAAACTATAAAGAGATAACTGCAACATGAAACAATAAAACATCCGCTAACTCCTACTTAATTTCTTATTTCTGCATCATAAAACTTAAACACTGAAGTTTTTAGCAATAGCAATAAAGTGGCAACCCTAAACGTATAACAGTTGTTTAATTATTCAGAATCAGCTTAGGCTCGTTAACTAGGGGGCGATAAACAATCGTAATCGCAGCAATCCTCGGACGACCGCGGCGACAACAGTGCTGTGGAATGCAAAAAAGCTGAGCAATTTCACATGTGACACTGGCCATGTAGCCGTCACGCGCTCGCAGTACTTAGCGCGCGATTTTCTCAGATTTTCCACGTAATCAATTTACATGGTTTAATGGCGGTATGCGAGGGGGAGGTGCGCGGGGGGAGCTCAGGGCGCATCTGCCGGCTGCAGGTAGACGCACACATTTTTGTTCCGGAATTCCTTTACACGCATTTGCAATCCCGTCCCGACTCCGAGCCTTCGTATTATGCCGCAGTTCGGAAGTAAGAAAAAAATTCAAAGCAAGTGAATTCACGTAAAGTGTTTTTCGATCACTCGATGCAGCCTGCTATTCTCACGCTGCGCTGGTTCGATGGAATAGCTCGCATTTTTCTACCTAACTAACCGCATAATTCTAAAGCCACACATGTTCGCGCATGTTTGATTTTTCAATAGACACGCGAGGACGTTGTAATGTGAATTTATGTAAAAATACATTATGAATATAATACCTTGAATTGAATACAATGCAAATATTTTAAAAATGTTCTTCCATAACTTCCATAGGGGTATTTTTCTTACGTTCTTTTGTTTCGACGCTATTATAATGCAATGCTGTGCAGCATAAACCGCAGTTAAGTATAACGCTCTGTCAGCAAGAGGTACAAAATAGGTAATTTAATTCATAAAATTCAACGTTAACGAGATGATAGTCTACAGGCAGGTAATTTGGCACGGTGCCTACATTCCGCCGTGCGGTATGAACGAATAATAGCACCATGTGTTTTTTGCTAACAAATACCGGTAAAATTCAGGTAATGACGAAAATAACACAAATAATGTATCTACGATTACTAGTTTTAATTCTGAAGTCGAAATTCATAGGAATTTCGTGGTTAAACACGAAGATTTAGGAACGCAGCATTAATTTATTATGAGTCAACAAATTAGATTTTATTACATGGAATTATGATAGAAAGAAATCTGAAACGCAATTTCATATTGCTATAGGTATGTACATTTGCCTACTTAATAATATTTTAATAATTCTGAAAAGATTGAACTCCTTGAATTGTTTGTGGCATTTTAACAATCCATCAACTTATTTTCAATCAATCAGGAGAAATCTGAGATAATAAAAAGGACTCTGATTCTGCTCCTCAAATTTTTATTTGTTGACTTAGACATGAAAAAATAATAAATAGTTTCTATTGCTTCTTTTTTGTATATCATATTCTATATGAACGCATTATATAATACGTGCACTATGTATGTATAAGATAGCTCCGTAAGAAAAACTTCACGAGAGGTAATTTTATTTCCCATGTGAAAGCCAGGATCTGGATAAAGGCTTTACTGGAATTGTTTTTAATAATTATTTTCTTATTGTTGGAATCTGTAAGTTTGCCGTGGGGGTTTCAAGTGAGAGCATCTGCCTCCCCTGGACCGGTTGCTTTTCGACTCACTCTGCCATACTTGCATCTCTTTCTTTCTTACACAAGTTTACTTATAAAGCTGTCCTTATCACACCTGCAGCCTACGGAACTAATTTTA
Source organism: Eupsilia transversa (assembly GCA_914767815.1). Taxonomy (NCBI): domain Eukaryota; kingdom Metazoa; phylum Arthropoda; class Insecta; order Lepidoptera; family Noctuidae; genus Eupsilia; species Eupsilia transversa. The sequence goes on along the minus strand of OU611887.1, from coordinate 10,391,495 downwards.
CGTCTTTTTCTTCTCGTTGGCTATCTGCTGTAAACGAACGACACATTCGAGTTTTTTTTCTCCCTCTCAAAAATGTTGAGTATAATTTATAAACAAAGTAAATATATTACAGTAAATTATTGTAAGTAGGTAATAAAAAAAAACAACTGTTAAAATCTTATTTCCTCATTTTTTTAACAGTGAATAAATTATTTTAATTTAAATCAATCTAAACAGAAAACATTGTAAAATTAGCACACGGAATTTTTTTTCTTAATTTAACGCTAAATAAAATTCAATGTTCACGAAGCACAATATTAGAATCATCATTTAAAAGTTTAAAACTGAAATGTAAAACTGTCTTGCTAGATAATGTCTGTTCATATCCAAAATTCAAGCTGGTCCGAGGCTCCAAGTTTTGTTTTTATTACTTTCGGATGGCGGCCAGCGGCCGGGGGCTTGGATGCGATTAAAATTCCTGAGATACCTCACGCCTGCCTTCCCTTGGGCGTTGCGATGACCATAGACCGGACAAGCCGTGTAACTTTCCTACGCTATTGTTGCTCGGTACTAACAAATTGCTGATTTTCTGATAAAAATGTACCTTTTTATAAAACAAGGTAGGAAACCAGGTGTCTGTAGCCACGCTTCAGTGTAGTTATTTACGTTTATAAAGAAGAGAGATGTATGGAAATAATAGGTTAGATCAGTGGTGTTTTTCAAATTTTTTTAAATGTAAGAAAATTGTTCCGTGGTTGCACTCGATGAAAAGACTATTGTTACAGCAGATGTGGATCAAAGAAAAAATAAACTAAAAAAATTAATAAATATAATGTTGTCTTGTCTCAACATTATAAAGGCGAGACTCGCCACGGGCCCCTCCGAGAGCAATCTCCTGTAAGAAGCAAGCCCACGGGCAGGCACCGGCATTACCATATTACAGAAATTATTACCATTACAACATAATACGACGCCGTGGTGCGACGCGTCTGACACGACTACGAAAACTGATTATTAATTATTATTTAAAATATAATAAATTAATAGGTGAGGAAAAAATAAACTAGGTATAGTTTGTGGAATACCTAAACAAAAATATGATGACAAATGAAGTGGCAATTACGTAAATTGATATACCGCAATAATATTTATTAACTTAATCATTTTCCTTATTCTGTTCACCTACTGAAAATAATTGTATTCTGACAGAAAAATAATTACTAAATTAAAAGAATTATTTATTAGAATTTTAAATATTAAAAAAAAAACAAAAGAAATATAATACAAGAACTGAAATTATAATTTATTATAAAAATATTAAAAAGGAACAAAAAGTAATTTGCAAAGCCAAAAAGCGTGGTAAATATTTTAAATATTCAAAATGTCATATGTGCCCCGCAAAGATATTTTCTATGGAAGAAGAAACCTTAGTAGGAGACACAAATATTTCTATTGCATGTTCTTAGAAGACTGTAGCTACATAGCACACCGTCTGTGGAACCATGCCGGGATCGAACTCGCGACCGACTGACGCGCAGTCGAGGCTAATACGACACCGCTATCTGCGCTATCAACAACTACTTGAAAATTGCCGATACATTCAACACATTATTATTATTCCATTCAAGCAATGAAAATAAATTGTTTAGCTATGAATATATTACTTTATAATAAGGTGTTCAATAAAGAACTGTACTAAAAACCTACTTTAGTTATAATATTTCAATCAATGCAAGATTTAATTTGATGGATCGATCAACACTTTATTAAGGTTTTTTAATTACCAATTCCCTGTAAAAGTTATTAACACAAAATTTTAAATGGACACCATTAATTTCACGAGGAAAAATAAAAATACAAAGAGGACGTAAGATCGTGGTACAAAAAGTCATGTTACTATCAATACAACAAAAAATCAAGGACACGCATTCACACGAGTTTAATCTCATCCATCACACATACAGACGTACGGACAAAGAGAAGAATGTACCGAATATTCATATTAATAAACTCGAGTCGAATGCGGTCTAGCGTTATACACGATTATCCTTCCAGGGGGAAAAGAAAAAACGATGGTAAAAAAAAATATGACAGAAGGCGGTGGAGGGGGAGGCGAGGTGCGCGGGCGCACGAAACACGCGGTTTGACGTATTCGTTTTTTACGCTCATATTCTTATTATTGGGTCCAACCGCTCCCGGTGTTACGGGCGTGGAATGCGCCATAGACTCAACTCTCGCGCAGACGCGGCAAGATTTTATTTACTTACCAAGATTTTATAAGTTAAGTTCATCATTTTTAATTTTCAGTCTATATAGAGTAATATGCGATGGTTAACGAACTTGATAAGTAAATAGAACCCATAGAAATACCGGAGGAGAGTAACACCATAGCTCATATTATTTATCTGATAAGATCTGAATAATTTCTAGATTCGTATACGATATCTTTATTCAAATATCATGTTCTTGGTGCTAAGTTGAAAACTGTTACATTGAAACAGAATTCGTTCGAATACAAATTAATTAAAGGAATAATTTCCGTGGAACCAATCAAAGTGGCTAAGCCCTTAACACCGTAGTTCAGTGCACCCTATTACAAAATTCATTTCAAAGTATACGCCTATTATCAATTCCATAAATATTTTTATAGTAATCAACCTATCAGGTTGGAACGCCAGTCCGCCAGCAAAGTGGCTATTACTAGATAATTGCACGCACTAAACTTTGTGAAATGACATTCATCACTGCCCTTATAAAGGTTGGGAGACATTTTAACAAGTAAAGACCTTCATGATAATATGTTTAAAGTAACGTTTTTGATTTTAATCACCTGGGTATTTGATCAACATGAATTCGAAGTAATCCCAGTTTAATATATCATTGATTGATTCTTCAAGAAAAAAAAGGTGATGGGGATTTCCCCTGTAACAGTTTTAGAATAGTAAGTTGTAAGGATACAGGGTAGCAAAAGGTACAATAATACACAAATCATCTAGCACTTATTTAACAAAAAGAAAAAAAAGTAAGAAGGGAAACACACTTAACAAAAATACACGGCCGGGACGCAGATCTACCTACGACCTTCATAACGTAAACATTTCTGGAATTTGTTGAAAAAACAACAAACGAGCGAACACCCTCGTGAGAAATGGCTGGAAAAAAAAACAGAGATCCTTTGTCGTGGATGGGAATCGTGAGTTCCAGGAATTCGCGTGCCATCCATACAATAAATACGTTTGTTCATAGCACAGGCACCGCGCCGTTGTGTGGCAGAACGCACCAATGACTGCTGGAGACGTAGATGCAAGGAAAAAACCCCTAGAGTTTCAATTAGATGATGAACATTCCAAGGTTTGTTTTTGTTTCGCTTTGTCGGGTTTCCTTATCATTGTTTAAAAAACTTGGAAGATGCTTTCTAAGAATCGGGAACTACATTATCTTCAATCTTTTGCGAGCATTCATAATTGTATGTGTACTCGAAAGATTGATCTCCTGGAATACTGTTTCCACGATCATCAATTTTGCTCAACGAAAATAGAAAATCAACAAAATTACAATTTACTTGGAACAGGCAAATTACACTATGAGTAACAAGCTCGTAAATCACGCGTATGCCTTTAGTAGGCAAGCACGAAGACGAACAAATGCTGTACCCCCAGGCAATGCGTTAAGCATCCCTTTATGAGGCCGTTGTTACTGCTCACTTGCGATGTTGATAGACCTAAGATCGATCCGGGTGGGTCATACAAAAGCTGAATTAATACGTGAAAGGAGGAAATTAATGTAAGTATAGAGGATCCAAACGAAACTACATACGCGCATGTAATTGAGACTGGAAAAAAACCTAAAAAAGAAGCGTTATAAAGTAACGCATCATTAGCAATCAAAAAGGAAAGTGATATTATCTGAGACTTTCAAAAATATTATTCTTTAAACAATTTTAAAGCAAAGTTAACTTAACAAAACACGCGAGCGTAGGAGGCAAAGACCTACAAAAGGCTGCGAGTAAAGCTAGAATTAAGGACATACTTCATGGCATTATTTGTGTTACGTTTCAAGTTTATACTTATTCATACTGCTGTACTAAATACTGCCCACATGCGCATAGCTCGCGTAACGCAAACGCGGTTAAAGGCATGAATACACATAATTGCGAGTGCGTGAGTCTGCAATGTAGGGTTACCAGACAAAGGACTCCGCCTGAAAGTAAAGCCAGTTTCTGAATAGTAAAAAACATGTTACGTCAATTTGATGCGTCAAAATCAACGAAGTATTTTCAAAATTACATACAAATATGTCTTAGATTTACTGCAGACCTATGGGAAAATACCTTCAAATCTATGATATAATTCACGCGTAAAACAAGATACAAAGAAACAAAAATTAAAATTTTCGGAAACTTTTCTGGTAACCCTACTCCAAGGTCCAGCGCGGAGGTCGTCCTGCGCGCACGCGTCTCCCGCTTCGAAAACAATCTCGAGTTACGAGCAGCCAGCTCGTGTGGGCACGAAGTACCTACGCCGGGACGACACGAACTCGCCCGATTAACATCCAGATTGATACGCCCGTGCAAAAAATGTATGTCCGAAAATGCGGAGGAAAAATTTCGTTCGTGAAAATATTTTCTGAAACGTGTGTTGTATTCATGACGGTGCGGTGGTACACGTAGAGCAAATCTGATCTATCAAGTGTTTGATTACTGATAATGCATTAGTATTCTGTAAACAACGTTGAAATTGTTTTAATAGTTATGTCTACTTGCCTAGCCGGTGGGAATGGAACCAACGAACAAAATGTTTTAAAAACATTCATGTATGTATGGTTTAAGACGGCATCATGTTGCAGACCTGAGACTTTAACGCAACAAACGGGATCGACAACCAAGTGTAATAATTCCAGATTACTGGAAAAACAGGCATGCAAATTCGTAAAATGTGAAAATGTGTCCACGTTGGCTGGGAGCGTTGGTCACGGTGCGCGCACGCAAGTTTACGACGGGTGTAACATTAGCCGGGCGGTGAAACAATGGGCGCACGCGCTGAGGTCGCTCGCCGGGTCGAGGACGGGCCGGGATAGCCTTCCCCGTCCTTCAGCCCTGCCCGCTTTATTGTACGTGTTGCTACGGACCTATAGCCTTAAGTTCAATATTTAGGCTCAAGCTGGACATATGCTTCAGAACTTTGAAAGCCGGTTGAATCATCTCTTTAGGAGATTTGAAAGTTGATTCGGGATCTAGAAGGAATTAACTACAGCAAGGCATCATGATTCATATTTTTTATTTGAAATGGAGAACCAAATCTTAAAAACAAAGAACAGTCCTGAAACCAAGCAAAACGTAGGAGCTCAAAAGACAATTATACACCCGAAGCACTGTAATTCAAATTCAAAATGAAATTGTGACTCAAAAGACAGCCACGTAACAGAATAATGTCCATAATTCAATTCGTGTTGAAACATTTTAGAGTGTTAGTTAAAAATGCGACGCCCGGGGACTCATGTCATCTGCTTATGATTGGGAGGACGCATTCCATCGTTGATGCACGACCGACGTCTTATGGGTGAATACAAATAAGATAGGACATGGGATTCCTTTTATTTTTTGTTAAATTTTATGTTGGGCTCAATGTTGTGTAGAAGTGGAATACACTGAATGTATGATTTCTTGTAAAGTGTCATGTTAGTCACGTTGAATTTCAAAAGCTAAGCAAGAATTGAAACATTTTGTAAATTGAAGATCCCATCATGTCTATTATGTTCATGGACAGAATATATTAGGATTTCAACATGATGCAGCTAGATTCTCATTTTAAAGTAAGTGGGAATCGTAAGTCCATGCATAGATGTTTTTAACACTCACGGGCTCTAAAATCTCAATATTTTATACCACAAGTTTCATAGCGTCAACTACTGGTTCATTTACATCACCGGAGGGCTCGGCTCTACATACGGCGTCAAACTTGTTTTATTTTTATGACAGAGATTTAAAAGGACAATGTGTTTCGACTACTGAGTTACGCCAAGATTAGATAATATTAAATGATCCCTTGTGTAAACTACCAGCCTTTAAATTTTGTTGTTTATGACTATACCATGTAAGTTGCTATCAATAAGTTATGATGTTGACTGTGTAATCTTATTAGGAACTAGCTGCTGCCCGCGGCTTCGCCCGCGTGAGTGTCGGAAATTACCCCATACATCCCCATGGGTTTTAAGTATAAATATTGAGTTTCGAGTTAATCGGACAGCGCGTTAAAATTCTTCCATACAAACATTGACACCCCCCAACCTTTTAGGGGGTAGTTTAGAAAAAACAAAAAACTACAAACTTTATAATTTATTTAGATAACTATTCGTGAGTAGTTTCATGTTTATTACCTCAAGGAATAAGATTTTTCATACAAACTTTCATCCCTTATTTTACCCCCTTAGGGGTTGAATTTCGAAAAATCCTGATACACGTTATTCTTAATTTTTGGGTTTAAGTATAAATATTGAGTTTCGAGTTAATCGGACAGCGCGTTAAAATTCTTCCATACAAACTTTGACACCCCCCAATCGTAGGATAGGGTACTTTTCCGGGATAAAAAGTACCCAGTGTGGTGCCCAGGATATTAAAGAATAATTATACCAAGTTTCATCGTAATCGAACCGGTAGTTTTTGCGTGATGCCTGAACAAACAGACAGACAGACAGACAGACAGACAGACAGACAGACAAAAAATTTTTTAATCAAATTTTTGGATTCGGTGTCGGTCTAGTAACACCCCCTGCCATTAATTTTTTTGATATCTTCAATGTACAGAATTTTCACTTCTACAGATTTATTATAAGTATAGATATTGGGATTAAAATTTTTAAAGGTTTTTTAAAGTACTTTTGGTATTCTGAAGATTTAGATTTTTATATTTGTTTTATGTGGAAAAATAGTAGATGTCTCGTGTGATATTTACTAACTCAATATTAAAAAGTCATGTAACGCTCCGGTGAATTTAGTAGTAGGTGTCCATTATTCTTAGCATACGAAGGCGCCAGTCCATCTCTAGTAATCTATATTTAATAAGCAATGTAATTACACAATTTAAGAGATAGTAACATTACATAATTAATTACCATTTCACATTTTGTTCAATAAGGAATTGATAAAAAGTCTTACTTTCACTTTGTATTATAATAGAGATCATCAAAGGCCTCGGGCTAAACATAATATATATACGTTGTCTAGCATGACTGAAGCAACAAAGATACTACAAGAACACAATTTCTACAATACTATTCATATTTTCAATGAGGAAAATGTTAATTTCATTTTATGCTAACCAAAAAAATATCAAAATAATCGTATAGACCAGCGTGACCTTTAACGGTGTACAGCTTTGACAGATGGTGTCATTAACTGCACCGGCTTATACGCACGGTGAAAAAAAAACATTAAAAAAGTTAGGAACGCGTCTATAATTATAATGAAGCATGAACGCATCGGGTCAAAAGAGTGTGGTAATATCACTGGTTTAAAATAAAACATATGGAATGTTTATCAAGAGAATTCTTTAGTTTACGACTGGGGTTAGACTTGAATGCTGAGTTTGGGGTAGCTTAAGAATTACCTACTTACATCATTAGAAGTTTAGTCAACCGTGTCACAAATAAACATCGCCTTTAAATTATATACTATCATAGAAACAAAAATGTCGGTATCGACATGAAATTACCTAACACTGAAATTATTACCGCTAATATTAACATCTTCCAAGACTTTAATAAAGACTGAATATACAAAACACTCCCAGAAAATTCCGATCAACTCTTAAATCTTCGACGAGACGAACCAGATGCGCCAAACAGGTATAATATTAGCGCAACATTTCTGTTCATACCCCAACCTACAATTATTGGGAAAAGAACAACCCATAATTTATCTACAGTAGCCTGCACGTACGTAATAATTATTTTTAAAATATTTAAAAAATACCGGCCCATGTAAATTGAACGGTAAGAATCCTCTAGAAATGTTATGCATCGTTAGTATTGGCGGTAGAGAATTCAATGTCATTTAAGTTAATTTACTTTGTTCTTACATGCCATCTTGTATTACTCATGCTCATAGTCCTTGAATATGAACAAAAACAAGCAATAATTGACACGTGTGGTCTTTTAAGTAGAACATGTAGGTAACAAAAGATTTTCGTAGTTATAAGTTTGTATTCAAATTCAAAGGTAACGAAACAAGGAAGGGCACCCTTACAGCTCGTTTTATTGATTTTCCATAGAAACATAGACATTGATTTAATAAAAACTGTTCCCCAATAACAGGGGTAAGGGGAAACGTTTGTGAAAAAGAAATTACTGACACAGAAAGCCGGTTGAAAATCCAATGCCTCAAATATAATTCTAATGTTTCTACATAAGCTGTAATTATATCTTAGAGATAATATTAAACTTCAATCCAAGTTACATCAGCAGTCAATAAACGTAACATATCAACTATGTTGGAATTTTCCCATAAAACTCCGAAGTAGATCTTGTCCAAGATAATTTATAATTATACAGTACGTTACAAGTATTGTCGAGTGGAATGCGATATACTCGTGACCCCATCGACCTGGTTGCTGTCAACATTTTTATAGATTTATACAAGTCTTTTTTTATGACAATCGGATTTTAATACAAAGCTTAAGTGCGAATGGAATTTTAAAACGCAAAGCTAACATTCTGGTATACTGAGCAAAATAACTTTTTACCATCCATTTAAATGTCCTCATTTTCGTACAAGGACTTACCAAACAGCTTAATTAAAAACCAAAATTCTGGTTAATTTTGACATCGATCGCAAGCGTCCAATCAGCTCGTAAAATAAAACATACGATTCCCATATTTCATTTATCTCGAATGCATCGATCACATTTCTCTTGTAAGCCATTACCACAACTTTGGGTCCAAAAATATTCATTCACGATTACAAGGTGAATTTTAAAACGCTACCGGGTGAAACATCTTGGTCCACGCGACTGTATCGAAAGGTACTTCTTAAAATTCCAACATTCTCATGATAACGATGGCTTTACTCGTTAATGTTATGGCCGTTACATGTTTTATACGAGCCAACGATAAAACTGTGGATTTTAAACAAAAGCCTTTTATATTTGATTGCACAAGACACTTAAGTTTGCAGGAAAAAATATGGGACGAAAGTTAAAATAAGTTTAACATGTTATAGTGTTGGAAATTGGCATAATTGGGAAGGAAGGACATTTAAAAAACAGTTTTAAATGCTTGTTGGCGTTGAAAAAGTTACCCTATGTATTTTAATGCAGAATAAAGCGAAGTATTAACAAAAAAACTGAAAGTTATAGCAGGGATGTTGTACCCAATAAGAAAATATAACAATCCATTAAGGATTTAAAAAGGACACGGAAAGAGATAAACAAAAAGGTAGCAATCGTACTGCCACAACAGAGACACAACAAACATGAAATCTTAATTTGACGTAATAAACCTTTGAAGACTAAAACGTTACAATAAAAATACCAAAGAAAATATTACCGCTGGATGCTCTGTCATCGTATAGTACTTTCGAGCTTTTTATTGTACAAACTGATCCTCATTCTGAACATTCCAAGGGTATGACTGTATGATGCACGTGTTTTAATGGCTGCAAAGGATTGGAAATGGTATTTGAATATGAAGGGGGATTTGTTCATTGGTCTTTTGTGAGACTGACAGCTCGATGTAGAAAGATGATATGGTTGACTGTGAAATAACAAGAATTGAATATGTGAAGATTGAGAACAGTCACATAATTAATATGTCAGGGAACTCTCGGACGCTTATTATAAAGAATCTGTACTTGGTGTGGCACATCTAAATAATATGAAAAGAAAGAAACAGAAAACCAACAATATAAATTAGTCTACCACGCTAATGATTTCAAAAATTCAGGTTAAATATTTTCATAGCATTTATTATAATCAAATATTCAAATCTACCTACATTGAAGCGAAGTTACGCTTGCATAGAGATTAAAATACATGTCACTGGATTCTTATGACAAATGCGTAGACCAAGACGATTTATATCGACGGTATTTTAATGGATTTAATCAATTCCCCCAGTGCACTGGTGCGTTTACGATGAAAAATGGAAGAATCGCTTTGCATATTATCTAGATGTATCGTTTCCAACTGCTACAGAGAACGACCATTTATTACGGGATGTATTGAAATAATGCTTTTAAACTTTCTACGTGATATCTGTGAATGATATATTGTACAATTTAGTACCTATCGGATGACCTGTGCAATTTGTTAACTAAAATTTTCTCCGGCCATGGACCATGAAATTGGCGTAATAACCCACGCATCCTCGTAAATTTACAGCCCGAAGGCTGTAAAGGGCGAGGCGGCGTGTAATACGAGCGGCAGATATATCATAATCAAGCCAGCATCTAGAATCAATATATTATCTGGGCGGTAGCCAGTCGAACGGTAGCCCAACGTTGCATTACATTAACAAACGACCCGTTTCTAACTCAGCGGCCTTTTATTATAATATTATGCGATATTGTACATCCACTGTAATTACGTGTTGACCTGTTTTATGGTCAGCTAGTGTCTGGCCATCGTTTTGCCTGTGCTGTAGTTTATTTCTAGATTATTAATTTCAATGTTCGCTTATTTTAGTCTTTTATGGCGATAGTTATAACTACAAACTGGTTTACATATCCACATGCTTCTTCAATCTTGAATGGTAATCCTTACCTGTCTTATAGGTATACAGAAACGTTGGTTCATGGTAAGGAATAGCGCCCAAGAAAGTTTATGCATGATGCTGCAACAGACATATGTGTACCACCGACCAGCCTGTCAACCTGACAACTTTACGACAGCGCTCTTCTTTACGATTTCCGATGGACAAGACCAAGATCGGCTGTATCCAATTAGCAGGTACATCAATTTCTGTGTCATGGTTATTACTGCCAATTAGGGATGGGCGATACCTACGTCGTCGCGGGACCGCATACAGATCGACTTTTTAGAGCAAGTCGGGATATAGATCGGCTTCGTACAAGTCCGTTTGCTCTCAAGTTTGCTATCATTATCGATGGATATTAAATACTAATTGTATTACATATTTTTTATTAAGACTGTATTAATATCATTAGTATTTAATTTTTCAATGTAAATAGACGCAGCAATGATCTTTTACCTCCTTGTATCGTTCACATTACTATTTCAATGAGATATATTGTAATGTACGTCAACAAAGAAAGTCGTATTTAATTGCCCATTCCTACCAATATTTGGAATATTCATTTATGTATTACGTAGGTACATTTTACATTTAAGAATTATCGATCGAAACAGCTAGCTTACCTAACATCTCGTTAGAAAGAATCAATTTAAGAGGCACAAGGAGAAAATTATTGAATTTATTACTAATTACTGTAATATCTGATTTAAATGAGTGAATTTAAATGGTATGAAATTTTATTAGATGGATAGATGGCCGCCGGCTGCCGGATGCTCGGTTATATAATAAAAGTAACAGGATTTTCGTAGCCTACAGATATGGTTTTAGATTATAAATCAGCGTCTTATGCGATGTTTTGATTTTAAGTGAATTCTAGTAGTGTAGTTTATAAAACAGGTCAATCTTCAAGTCACCTTTTGCCATGGTTTTTTGCAATTTGTCAGTAAAACATGCCAATGCCAAGGGCGCCATAGAGCCAAAGACTTCACTAGATTACGATAAATCGCCAAAACAATTACCAAAAATCCATTGCATGGCGTCATACATTTTACGCGATCCGTACGAGCATTCCACGCATGTGTTCTATTACCTAATACTGATTGCGTATACATATTTTATGAGGATTGACATGTTCTAAAAATGGCTTATCGCGGATCGTTATGTGCTACAATAATAGTAATGTTGGAGAGAAAATTTCTTTGTTCTAAGCGTTTTCAATTGACGTGGGTTTACATTTACGTTTTTTAACTGTATGGTCTGAGTCAGTGGGAGAAATTGTTTGATGATGCACAAAGATGTTGGACTTGCGACCTGAGATGGTTATGAATGGAACAAAAGACGAAGTAGAATTGCATACGGAAGCCATAATATTTAATTATTATACTGTAGATAGGTACTGTTCAAAGTATAGACCAGCCTACATTGACAATGCTTACTCATGTAAACATTTCTAACTTTGTTCTATGATAGAGAAAATATTACCACGGATTGTTTCAATAACTTCTCACCTCTATTTAGGCCAGCTAACGAATTTCAACCTATAAAGCTAATTACTGTCGTTGCAGAAATAATGCCATTGAATGAGATTAATGAATAGGATTACGACATGACTAATAACTAAAAACAATGATGCACCAACATTTAGTCATCATCGCATCATACTCTTGTTTGTATTGTTTGACAGAAGCTTGACGTACAATAAAACTGACGAGCGTCATTGCAGAACAAACACATAACAAACATGTTTCTAATGCTACAATTAACCTCCTAACATGTGCTATAAACATGGTAGAATCAACACCTGTTGTTTTACAGTCCATTATAAAAGTAATTAAATATATTCCTAATAATTTAAGGATGTAACTTCTAATAGTTTTCCAGGTTCAAAATCAAGTAATGTCAAACAAGGCGTTTATAACAGCTATGTCATTCATACAAGGAAGTGGGTGCTTAATCAAATGTATAGTCAAGTAGTTGGCATTTACCGCATTGTAGGTAGGTACCATCCCACAAGAAAGGTGACATTATCTAGCGACCAATCGTTTCATCATATTATATTATAACCAGTAAACCATTACTTGAGGTAGAATAATGGGAGAATCCAAAATAAAACAGACGGCGTTTTATTTGAAGAAATTACAGACTACGTTTTGGAACTATAATAAAGTTTCAAAGTCGATCCTTGTCGACTTTAAAACTTTATTATACCCACTTGAATACTCATAAATAAAACTAAAACTGGATTAACTAGAATTTGTTGTTTTTCCAATCATTGGAATTCCAGTAAATGTCTTACGACAGACAGGGGTTTTCTACGGATTTCCCACTGTATTAGACCTGTTTATTTGATCAAGATTTGCTCAAAACATTTTATTTTTAAATGTCAAAAGCCTTACAATTATCTTGGTTCTTGTCTTCAACCACTGGCATTACATGTCTTCAAAATACAGCCTTATTTGTTAGGATCTAATAATACCCTGTTTCATAAAAAGGCTACATAATTGCTTGTTGCGATGCTAATTTTCTTTTTAAACCTCTAAAATTGCCCGTGCTAGGAATAGACTCTGCAATTAGGACCAATGAAGTGAGTCCTGTAACCGGTTGATCGCATGTTCGAACCGTTACGACATGGGACTCTGATTACCCCCCGGTAAATTAAGTGTCCTATGTGTCATATTAATGTATTATATTCCTTTGCTGCTTGTTTTCTTAACTGCATAGGCAAACTTTATCAAATGTCAAGTTAGTTGAATGTTTGCCATTCGATGGTCTGAGTTATGACCCAATGTTTTCTTGTGAACCATGGCATAACTTATGCCCAGGAAAATATTGTAAGGATGCGGAGAAATGCATCTTAGCAGCGACATATCCAATCATGACGCTTGTCTACAAAAATGTTGCGAACAAAATTTTAATTGTATCATAAAACAAAAGTTCCATAAATGGCCACCCGACACCTCGAACATTACTGTTTTTTTCAATTAAAATATTTCGAGACCCAAAATCGAATGCGGATTGGGATTCTTCGGTTGAAAGTAATACTTCTGATAAATTATCGACTGTGTCGTTTATCACCGGCAACATTGTAGAGGTGATAAAAACTGTCGGGCAGAGATGTGTATCTGTTGCTGTTGCGTTCGAAATCTGAGGCAACGCGAAAGTTCTGGTTTAAAAATCAAAGGATTCTTTTGGGATTTACTTGCACGCGACGACTAAATTGTTTATGTTGCTGATTGTGATATAAACTACTTAGTGAAAGGTTTCATTGTTTTACTAAATGTCATCGCATTTTGTGAATATAGATACCTACATTAATCATGAAACATAACATGAACATTTCAATGATTCTTTAACTCAGCTCAATATTGAATTCACCCCCGATTTCTAGTCATCTTTTTTCCTAAAATTCAACATTTTGAAATCCTTGGATTCATCCACCTAAATCATTCATTTCTCCCATTTTCATCATCGTTAGTAGACTTTTGAATTGCATTACTCCGTCTTCAGCGGATTCTTTTTAACAAATCACAAGTCCAAGAAACATTTTCAATTCCTTCGTTTGCCTGATAAGCTAAAGTGCATGCCACATCGCCCCGTGTTCCTCGCACACGGCCCTCCATCGTACCTCTCATACTTTTTGCTTACAGCGTAACCTGGTAGCTGTATCATAACTATTATTTATGGACGGTTTGTTTCGTTTTAAATTTAGTGTAATGATGAGTCTTGGCTGCTGCCCTGCACACTTCAGTTTAATCGCTGCCCGTCTCGGTAATGCAGGCATGGAGTTGGGTGATGGTTTTGTTGGTGTACTGACGTTAATGTTGGAGAACATTTTCTGGAGAAAAGTATTGTTGAATACTCTTTTGCTACATGAAAGCAGCTTTGAACACGAATAAAATTTTCAATAAGATAAGAATTCTTTTCATGATATCCTTATGGTCTATATTGAATATATTTATTTTTCCCTTTACTCCAACCCTGGGCATAAAGACTGTTAAAACAACATTGTAAATTCATCTGCCTACAATTTTTACTACTTCTTTCACGATTTTGGTTATGAACAGCAGCACAGCCTTCAGCCAAAGTTTAATAAATAAGTGTTGACCATAATCAGTCATATAGGAGTTTTGTTTGCGGTTCATGATTAATTTCGCGGAACGCCAAAATCCGGATTCATGATGGCCCAAAAGATATTCAATCAAATATAGACGGAAAGATGGAAGCGTACAGCAATACACTTTCGAACAAACTCTTTCAGTATCACAGATGCGACGATTGATTTCTTATACAAATGTAGTAAAGCCTTTAAGTATAATTTAATAGCTAATGCTATCATCGACAACAAACATACGCATGTTGACTTGTAATAGGAAAGTTATAAATAGAGAATTTATCAAAGTTCATATACAGCCACTCTGTCTCATTGGACTAAGATGAGTACCTATGGAATGTCAGTGTTTCCTGTTATTTTATATTTCTGTGGCTATACGCAGTTAAATATAATTGTGTTTGCATAACATTTATCTTTTTATGTTGTTGCTCATCCTCGGTATATGAGCCAATATGATCTAGAAGCGTTCCTTTAGGAGGGAATCTAATGCGTAGGACGTGCCATCTGGCTAATATGACAAATCTTCAACAATTTCATGGAAAGACTAAGCTCAGTACCTAATCAATTCCATGTGTAATTGGTACACGTATGCAACTTTTAGAAAGCCTAATGATTATCAGCCCAAAATCCTGGTATAGTTTCTTAACAAATTCGGGCCGAAAAAACAGCACCGACATTGTTTTAGGGCCTTGCTTTCAAGATTAACCACGTATGTTGACATTAGTCAGTTTGTAATGATAATGATCGTAATCGGGCGTTTCCGAGAATGTGGACAGAGGTGCCTCACACAGGAAAGAGCCTTAAACAGAAAGCAAAGCGGACATCTTTTATGTAATGTTTGTTTTTCACCAAAACGTTGAGGCAGGTTCAAGAACTTTGCAAGTTTTTGATTTAAGTAGAACGCCTTGAAAAACATAGGCATCACGTCGGCGGGTCGGTTTTTTTTCCACTCTGTTAAAATGTAGTCAGCTTCACTCACAGCAATTTCATAGAAAAACAGGTTTTGGTACACTGCCATCAACATCAGAATGAACCCAAACATGCCTCAACTCCAAACCATATCATTATAGTTCATTAAACAAAGCTACCATAAACCCGTATTCCGAACATCCGAAAATTCAAAACAACCTTGTCTATGGTAAAAAAAAAGATCTGGAAGCTTTGCCCCTCCCCCTCATCTGTGGTGCCTGGGGCTATGGTTCATGTCGACCTTGGTTCCAGGAACGACCCGGGTCAAAAATAATAACCGTTCGCAGCAACTACCAATTTTCTACCATCACAATCAAAATAATACAAATTATACGTATCCCTTTTTAGGGTTACGTATAAAAACGGGTGAGGCGTTTTAGTTTGAAGAAGGTTTCAGTATCTTCTCTGGGCAACTCAATGTATCGCAACAGGAATTACATTGAATGCATTTTCATTTACAAATGTTGCCAACATAAATATACTCTATTGTAAGCTTCATCTTTTCGCCCGAAAGCTACAGCCTACACGGGTCCCTCATGACATCAAAATGGGATATATGTATAAGATCTTTTTCGAAAATAACCAGTTGTTACGGCGCATATAAAATGTACAAGGCGTGCTCAATTAAATATGTATTAGCGTATGTTACCGCTCAGCATTTGAATAAATGCAATGCTAAACAGAATTTGCAGTTGCCTGCTGACAATGAAGCCAGGAGAAGTCTTCGTTGAATGACAAAGTTTGTAAATATAGGGAACCAAGATCCGTGGACTTGCATGTCAGAATATAATTGTATTAATTAGACAAATCTTCACGCTGTGCTCGGCTCTAAATCTTTATTCAATTAGACAATTAGAAGGGCTTTGAATAGTAAGTTGCTTTGCTGCCCACTCTTAATGTTGATGCCGGTGGTAAAAATTAGAAAGAAAACAGTTTTAAGCCATACTAGACTCAGTTTATGATTAGTAGGACTAAAGAATCCAGATTTCAAATAAAAAAGTGGAATTAGATCAGTGTGGGAAACAGTTAAATTTCCGATGACAATCAAATAAGTAAATTCTAAAGAATGGAATTCATATCAGCCATCTACACAATAATCTACACCAAGATTAAATTAAACAATGTTGTATTAACATACCCAAGGCATTCCATCTAAAAAAGATAACGGACAACAGTTAATGATACTGTTATAGGTTAAAAGAAAAATATATTACAATGACAAAGATAAAAAGTAAATAATATGGGCTCTATTGTTAAGCGTAACACTAAACAAAGGTGACATCATGGTGGTACCGAAAGTGACGCTGGATGATCGAATTACTGAGGTGGAGATATGAAAACAATAGGCCTGTTACTGTTTAAGCCGGAATGCTGTAATAGACAGGAATGCTTTAGCTCCTAATATGGAAACTTGTTTTAGTATTCACTTTGAGAAATCTTGATGAAGCTTTTTATGTGAGGCTTTATCAGAACTGGCTTTTAGAAGTGCAGTTTCTTGCAATAAAACTTTTAAGCAGTCGTAATATAGCTTTTACTATAAGGATTGAATTCTCCATTGTATTAAGGAATTGTTAATCTTTACAATCTAATACAAAGGTTGCGATTAGTTAAACAAACAGCTTACAACAAGATTAGAACTAAAAACAATGAATAAACATAGTCTTCTTTTGAATTGTTATAAGCACCTGCGATGCTAATAAGTTCAAGTATAAAGGTCCTTTGTAATCGGATAGCGTAGTAGCACACGACCAGTGGCGCACGCGCACAGTTCGGAGAACACGCCAAATCTGGCTGGATCCTTCCCGGAAATATTTTTGACTACCTAATAATTATCTCTAAGGATAAGGTGGAACAAGATTATTAATTCTGGTGGATGGTATACTTAAGAAGTAGTTTAGCAGTGAGAAGTGGCTGGATAGCTTGATGAAATTCTAGTAATGAAGAATCAGACAACAGTTAGTATGTAGGACGATCGATATTATTCACATATCCGGTAGATAATCTTAGTATGACCTCAATATATTTCGAGCAGAAATAATTGATTCATAACATGCAAAAATATACATAATTCTACCTGAATGTTATTCACCTAGAACATTAATTTCCAAGAGACTGATACATTTTTCCTAAGCCACACGCAACCGCATTCCTTGTTACAAAATTAGTGGCGTGAGTAGGTTCTAGGAAGCGACCCGAGAAATTTTATGCTTCTGCGAAGGACTGATGTCTTATAGACCAAATCTAATTTTGTAATCGCACGATACGACGGAAATACCTGGAGTTTAAGCAAAAATACTGTGAGTGCAGAACTAGGCGGAGGGAAAATCTTCAGAATGTCTTACTGAATTCTAGCAAAATTTTGAAAATGATTTCTCGTTTTTTGCATTCAATAATTCTACCAGGGTTTGAATATGTTACTCCACATTTCTTGTAATATAATATATACCTACTTCGCTCTAACCTTTCTTGTCCTTCTCAGAACACGAAATAGATCTCATCACTTAGCTATCATTAAAGGCCTTTTACCGTTCACAAAATACAATCGTCTATCAAGCTTAATAACAAAGATTAATCCGTTACTTTATTTATCACCTATAACAAGAACAATTATCACATCCAGTTTCTTGGTTACGTAGGCGACTTCCCAATTAAAATTCTAAACGAAAGCTTATTTGCTAATTAGTAAGCACGATTTTATTCATATTGCTAAACTCTTTGGGTATAGCTAGTGCTAGTCACATCTTCCTTGCGCAAACGCGTCCATACTAGACTTAAGCATAAGATTGGGCAAACTGTATTTTTCTGTTCGGAAAATTTAAGGTTCTTCCTATTCTTCGGGTAGCAGAGGTTGTTTTTGCTTGTAGTGTATGTTGTCTGGTGGTAAAATGTTTTGTTTTAATTGTGTGCACATGCTTGCACGTCCCCATAGTGGCGGGGCTTCTGCACTCGAGATAAGTCGATGAATTTTTACTCGCATGTTCTGCCATGTTAGAATCGAATTACTTTGTTAATAATAACGTTGGATGTAACATTCGAAGAGCAAGTTTTACTATGAAAGGGGTCTACAGACGATAACTTTATTAATTGATGGAAACAATCAGCAGAGTAAGACTTTGTTATTCGAAACGATTCAAGTGTTTCAAGAAAGGCTTGAACAAAATGACTAAATCTATAAGAAGAAACCCATAGCTACAACAAAACCCATATCCAAAAGCTATAGTCCACTAGCATTATCGGTTCAAAGCTCCAAGACGATTTGCAACTTGACTAGACGTCTCCTATCTCCAGTTAAGTGACTTTGATGGCCTGTTCAGCTATCTGCTATGATAAAACTCTCGTAAAACGTACAATATGCACAACTTTACTGCTTATGTCTTTGTTATCTTAAAAGTATGAAATGGGGCATCAAGTGTCTATTCCGATTTACGATGTGTCGATCGTTTATGAGGTCATAAAAGAGGCTCTTGGTTATAGTTGTTGAATATTTTTTAGTTTATTTTAATATTTTTAAATAAACAGCTTTTATCTACCAGCCCGCTCTAGGCCCGCGTGGTGCATTAGGGCCTCTCACAGAATGTCCTAGCAGTGGACGTGTTATAGGCTAATTATGCTATGATATATTTTATTGCAGTACCGACTTATTTCTATTTTTTACTCTTAGTTTAAAGCATCACCTCCTCCAGCATCTTCTCGTTACATTGTATTTTTATTATTAGTATCTTTAGTTTTATTGAATACTTCAACCTTACTAAACTTCAAACCTCAACAATTCCAAAAAGAAAACTAATGTTTTACGCCAAAATTAAAACAGACGCGAAAACCTGCGCATGCGTCTATTCGCGGAACAACTCGCTACGCAGAATTGGAGCGCCTATCGAAAGATTGACTCACCGATCGGAACGCAATATCCGATCAGTTAAATGTGTTTGCACGCAATGTGTATTACACTTTCGTGGTTAACGTGTTACTAAGGCATTTGGCCATTGCAGAAGATAAAAACCATCGTTTGGGAGATTCATGTCCCTTCATCAACTTCATCTTCTTTACTTTACTACTTTAATTTAAGTAGTAAAGTCTTCCTCTTAGACGTGGAAGCCACTGCCCAGAAGATGCATGTTATCCGGGATGTTAATATATCATAACATAATCATTAAATGGAGAAAAAGAACTTTCCAGTAAGTATTAAATAAATTTTCCCCAGTTCAGCCATAATGCGTTAAGGTCTAAGTTATGTAGTTGATATCCTAATCTATAGCAAACTCTGACTGAGACGGCCGTGTCGACCATATCATAAATCCTTGACCACTATGTCCTGATGTGGCTGGCTTTTACAGCGTGTTTGATCATCTGATTCATGCAGGTTCTTTAACCTAATACCTTAAAGATTTAAGGGAAGAAATTGTACCACACAACGGTATCCCTTATGTTTATATGTGTCTTGTCGTAGCTAAAGTTAAAGATTGTTTTTTTTTCTAATGTTTTGAAAAGAACCTCTTTCTCTCCAAAACTAGGTAAAAGCAAATCCGCAGATAAGGTAACCTGCGTAATATCCTTATTAATTTTCACAACTCCAAAATTACAAAAAAAGATATAAGTATTTACCCAACCTGTGAAAGCAATTCTGCGTTAACACCGGTATGCATACCTCTTCCGACCACAGCCCAACTTACAACACCTACTGTTTACATATCTTTGAGCACCAAAACACGTGGGGATTACATAAATGATGCTAGAATGCCATTTTCTTGGTATTATGACTAAGCAAACGTGTTATGCGAGCTTTATATCGAGATAGAATATCTACAAACAATTTTACAACATAGTTTTATTGTTAGAAAACTTTGAGTCACGTTTTAAGCTCAAATGTCATCATTTCTACGTAATATGAGGACTTTGCTGAAATGAAATTGAAAGGGGAAAGAATGTAACCAAATGTGGTTTCTATAGTCAATTAATTAACTTCAGTAAAAATAAGTATAGAACAAAACCCAAAGAAAGTAACTCACAAATTCCTCATCGCTCATCCATTACCAAACTAACACAGAAACTATTAACTGTACGACATTTTGACATACAGCATCTAGCAGACATGAAAATAATGACAGAGTACATTATAATCTCCCTACTCCGAACAGATCCACATCAATTTGCGCTTGCGCACAGGTCTAAGGTTACGGGTTACGGTAATTGATCACTCTAATGTATCTTTTTGTTTACTTGCACCGGAGTTATCAATCAATTGACGTCAATTGGTAGAACTGAAGGTTATCTCTGATGACTGCTGGTAGTCTATCTAACGTCTGTGACGTCTGTCGCATTCCAATTTCAAATTACTGTGCTGATTGGTAGGTATTTGAAGAATACGTATGTATACGAAAACTGTTAGATATAAATAGCTTTGCTTTTGATAATATGCATAGTATAGATAACATGCAACGTTACATAAAATTAACTCTGTACCAAACCCGGAAATATTGAGGTAAAATAAATTTTCTCAAACATGCTTGGAAATTCGAGCATTATTTTAACAATCTTCTTCGAGATAACTCGTATTTGCTGTACCTACTGGTTAAAAACAAATGACTATGCGGCCGACAATATTACTGTGATAATCCATATTAGCGGCCAAATAAATTACTATGAAAACTCATATCTGTCGTGTTATTTAAAAATGGAACGAACTCTTTACTTCAACACATGACAACCAAGGAGGTAACTTATCATAGATTTTATTCAAATTTTGATTTCATTTGCAAATAAAGCTGTTTAAAATAAAGAAGAAACAATTGAAAACAACGTTACAGTACCTAAAATTAAATCTGTAGCAAACCCGGAAATATTGAGGTAAAATAAATTTTATTGCTGAAACAAAGCATTCGGCACTTTTTATAGTTATATCTACGTCGCTGCAAATTTTGAAATGTCTTGGACATAACAGCCTCAATATTTTGACAGTTAAGAGCAAACTAATTGGAGCTAAATATCAAGGTTCATTCGTTGAAATTGTGTTCATTTAAATATCATTTCCTTCAAACTGCACTACTTGAGTATCGTTAGTAGGTTGAATTAAGAAAATCGAGGTATATAAACAAATTCCTAGACTTGAGGTAGTTAGCCTAAATGGATCATAATTTACATCGCCTTCTGAATCTACTCAATTTAATTGTAAACGCAAAAGCAGCATTGATAAAAAAAACCTAACTGTAGATTAAGTTCTCTCAGACTATGAAGATTCTGGTTCAGAATAAAAATCTCAAAAACCTAATGTGAAGGTAAAATCACGTATGTTCTCGCTAAACGAATGCAGATTCGTCGTGATAACGGTATTCGGAGTGCGAATGTGAACGTGAGATGTTTGAAGTCCATAACCTAGTATTCGTAGGTAACAGGAAACTATTTCAAATGGCCTCTTAAATGGTTTTATCATTTTCTCTGATTTCACGCCAAATCTGAGAAAGTTGAACCAAACATTCTTAACCTTAAATGCCAGATAAGAATCAAGATAACTTTATATAAGTCACAATAATTTGGAAATTAATTCAAGCACATACCAAAGAATTTTAAATGCAGTTGCAATGACACAGAAATTAAACTACGAAATATATTATTAACCCTGATTACGGCACGAAAAATATTTTGTTGTTATTATCAAAATTACAATCAGCAAGTAAGGAAGTACTTTTTAACCTTTGCTTGTCATTATAATCGCGATAAATATTATACAGGCAAACAATTGTATTTAAAGCCCTATATTATTGTTATTCATTTAAGTGTTATGATCTTAGAGCAGCAAACGACTTTAACCTTCATATACCTACGTCAACTTGAACACTTTTAAATTCTAATCAAGCATTCGGTTTACTTAAATTGGGTCTACTGCTGCTTTTTGCACACTAGCTTTAACACCCAAGATATTTAAACGAGAACAACATCAACCATGCGTAAATGATTAATTTCATAAGAAAATGCATGAAAACACACAGTATCTTCCAGAAAAATCAATCTCCCCAAATTAACTTCTATCAATTTTAATGACAAGCATCTTTTACCCCACTTTTTATTCTTCTTAATCCAAACGATGAGAAATTAAAACTGAACTGCGTCCAACTTCACTTCCTGAGTGAACTTTGATCCATCAAGTCTCGTCTCATTGCGTGCTCAATTCGAAACAATACCGCAACCACTTATCTCTTATCTGTATATCAGGGCACGATCGCATTCCATCGTTATCTGTCGGAGAAGCCACTAAACGAGTGTTTAATGTGCCTTTGAGCACATTAATTATAGATAGCCGAGTTTCATTTAATTTCATCACATTTTAATTACTAGTTTAACGTTTGCTTGTGATTTTTATTCCCCGTTCTATATGCATTCAAGTGACTGCATCATGATCATCATCAATTTCTGGAGCAGAAAAGTTCTGTATCAATTTTCTTTTCGTGCACATCTGGGATTAATATTACTTATAAGTATAACAACTATGTATTTTATATTATACATTCATACGTCTCTGAACAGAGATAAGACGTCAACCTTTGACAATGGCAATATACATTGTACGAGTAGGTATTGTTAACTATTAACTTGCATAATAGACAGTAGAGCGATATTATCACGTTTCTACTCTAGATAACAATTTCAAATGAATACGGTGCTTGAATAAATTTATATTCATCAACCTCTCATTACAGGAAACACTCGAACTAAAGTACACTTGAATGATTTATTCAAAAAGACCACGTTTAGTGTCGAAAAGTTAAGCGGCATGGAAATCATCGAGGTGCATTTAGTAACAACAGTAGGTAATGTTACGGTGAATATAAATGAAAAGGGTCACGGCAATGCCAAATGACATTTAAATCCATGAACTTGATGGTCGTGTACCGCTACAGAAAGTCCAAATGACACGCAAAACGAGGCTAATTCTGTTTTCTATTCCCACCGCCGCCGCTGTCAATATATTGTATTCATGTACAGATGCTCCTCCCCCGCGAGTGGGTAGAACTTTATGGTACTCAGCTGTGTCTCTCATGCTAAATACTGTTTTTTTAAAGATTTAGTTCAAGATACTTGAGAACTTGAGCGACAAATCCACAAATATTTCAATATTTTAATCAAACACATCTACGATTAACAGATATGTGGACTGACCACACCTTGATCGTACACCCCAAGATTACATCAAAAGCAAAAAAGGCGCGCCAACTTCTCAGCCATCTCGTGCAAACGTCACAAACTCACAAGTTAATTGAGTTAAAATTAAATCCAATGACATCGCTCCACTGATACAAGCTAAAGCGTTTATCGATGGATGTCCGATAAGTTACAGCTGCACTCGATAGACGATGAAGTCAAGTTGAAATTATCGACAACATTGCCTTCGTATCAGCACATTAAAATGAAACTGATCGATTGATGAACCAAGATAAACCATTAATCGATGCAAAGTAAGTGCTTTGAGACATGAACGGCAAATTGTCGCGGGAAATACACTTGCTGGTAATGTAAAATTATTTTTTAGTACCCCAAGGTATGATTAAGTTAAAAATAGTAAAGGTATAGCAAACGATAATAAATTCGTAGGTTTTCATGTTGGTTTAACTATTTTGAGCCAGTTTGTTTGAATAATGATAGCTTGGACTCACAAGTACACACAGTTTTAGATAGTCTACCCAAATTGATTTTAATATTTGCTAGCGGACAGGTTTCTCAGTATATGCATTAATTATCTCTTTTTTAACTTTTCCCTTCTAATTGGTAATCTCACCAGTACTATGTCTATATCTACGTCAATTAAAGATTAAATCTGAGTACTAACCTCGAGAGCCTCCTGAGCTGTGTGGAGGTACTCTCTCAGCATCGCTTCCTGAATGCTGAGCCATTCTAACCTCGGGTCTTCCAACTGCGTCACCTCTGTAACAAAAATTTGATGAGATATTAGCTTCCTATTTTATAAATAAAATTCACGTTTTATTTGTCAGTTGTTCTACAATTTTAAATTAATATGTATAGCCAAAATTTGAATAGAATAGAACAGATACTCTTTATTATGTACACCATAAAAATTACAGACATAAATGACGATAGAACCTCGCTTTCTGTCGCGTCATAAAGATCAAACTTTACCTAATATTGTTTATATCTTAGTCTTACGTTTAGGCATTACTCATTACTTCATTACTTTTAAAATCCCGACCTTTTCACCAGAAATTACTTAAAGCTAATGGAATTTGAATAAATCCGTTTTCCCTGTGCTCAATTCCTTGAGACAAATAAGCAGCAACCGCCAGCCAATATGAGAACCAGATTAAGGCTGTAGAATTACTCATCGTCAAACTATGCGATACGGTTGCCGATTACCGACCGATTAATGACGAGACCGAGGTAGTGTTTGATAATGGTGGCATTCAATAAACAGTGATAGCGATCACTTTTACAGCCGATAGTGACATTTGGGACGAGGCTTGGCGTGATTGTAATTCACGGTCGTTTATCTGAAAAACTGATTGCGAAACAGACTGTGTTTTTGGAAGCCAATTCTGTTTTTGATGATAACTATGTTTTTTCCAGATTATTATCATTTAGCCAAAGATGGCTAAATGAAGGCTAGGTATAAGTAAGGACCAAGAACCAGAAATGTAAGATCTCGCTCGGAACTGTTTACTTCCAAACTTTAACCATCTGCTATGTGTGACTGACAATCATATTAATAAATATAACTACTGTTACTAGATGTACCCAATAAAATGACCTACACTAAGCAAATGATCTACATTTAGTCATAAAGCACATAGCGACAGGAACCAATCATAGAGTCAGTCATCATCGGGCAGCTGCATTCCGCCATCATTCGCACACCGCGTGACATCCAAAGTACGCATGCGGCGATCTTTCAATTATTATTCTCAATTCTGAACCCGACAAGGCCGGGACGATTCTACAGACAGATTGTTACTCACTTTATATCAGATTAGAGAAACAATGCCGTCGAAATTGCTATGTAATTTGGCTACTGTTCGCGATGAAGGTAAAGTGATAGTGGTTAATCAAATAGGTAACAAATAGGCAACTCATGGTTAAGATTATATCTTCTAATGACTAAACACAAAACAAAAAGATTTCCATAAACTTTCGAATAAGTTCTGCCGAAGACCAATATATGAAATCATCTGTAAGTTTGCTACCAATAAAAAAATAAGACACTAATAGAATTTATGGAATCCGTCCCTATGTCTGGCGAAAAAAAACACAAACAAAACGTGTCCTGAAAACATTATAATCCCACACATTCATGGTGTAAACAAAGGTACTTAATTATGCATAGAGCTCCTTTCGAAAACCGATAATAAACAATATCAAAGTTAAATCAAACCCGAAGGACCATAAACAAGCAACGCACGTGACTTTGATTCCTTTGACGGTAGGAATTGACCACACACAGCCCAAATTATTGATATTCAAAGACACGAAGTAGACCCATCTATAAATCTATGTGAATGAAGTAACACATCTAAAAAGACATGCAAATGACAGTGATGCCACCATTGTAGAATAATTAGTAAACAATAAATGAAGTTTCAATCACACATTGAGGAATTCAATTAAAATAAATGAAGTCCTGTCGTTGAAAATAGTCTCGTTAATAATATTATTAAAAACAAAATTCCAATTAACCAACTCAAAGTATCAAATGAAATTCTCAACACAGCGCGGTGTAAAATAAAAGCTGGTATGAAGCGTATAAATATTGCGGGGTTATGCAGAAAATAGGTATGGAGAGATCGCATACCTTGATATAGAACATGGATGCTGTAAACTAAATATGTAAAGTGGAGGAGGCATTAACAAAGTAACATAATTATGCATATTTACACAGGTATGCAAACCACCAGGTTCAAAGACTTAAATACTAGAAAAATATTAAAATTAATTGCACCGCTCATTAAACGAGTTCCAACTTCATTATTGCTTGTCCTTTTCTATCGAGAACTGTGATATGATCGTTAATGAGTGTGTCAATGTTTTGTTGATCTTGTAAGATTATTTCATTGCCAATTTGTCTATGAATCTGCATATTATTATTTATTTTATTTATGCATATAAGCTTCATGTGATAATCTTGGTCGATCTCATTTATGGATGTGGCTTAAATGTCAATTATTAAGTGCTATTTCATTTGCAATCAATGCTTTACTTACTGTATATTAAAATTCCTTTACTGCTTTGTTTTTGTCTGTAAGATTTGAATTCTCTGTATTAACATTATGCCTTTAGCAGGATTATTTAGTTACTTTAACACGGTATGCGTGTAGGAAATAAATTCCAAGTAGAATTTAAATTTTCTCTTGCAAGTTCTAACATTCCAGCGAATTTATATTGACTCGTATGCAGTATCTAACAGCACCAGCGCAAAATATATATGGTTCTAGAAATATAAACTAGGATCCATACAGCGTTGTATAGGAATTGAAAGGAGAAATGTTTAAGGCAGGATAAAACTAAAGCTACAGGAGACGTATTATTTGAATGAACGATATCAAGATCCCATCAGAAGGCCAATTCTCGTACTTAAAAATATTCACATTCAAGTAGCAATCTGTCAAACTTGTCAAAAATGTTGGTAAATTTTGACAGATTGCGAATAAGATGCAAATGCTTACGTTCTTAAAAATACGGGAATTGCTCTGAATGCTGGGAAAGTTGAAGCCAGCGTGAACCTATTTATACATTAAACGCTGCAACATTGAATGCGAAAAATGCATAGCTAGAGGAGCTTCATGTAAATTGGCTTTTATTTTCATTATTACGCTAACGACTGGCCATGTTAGTGATGAATAATGTTATCCGCGAGGCATTCTTCAAGAAATGAGCTTTTAAATGATGGGCGAAACATTTGTAACGTCCTGCATTTTCATATCTAATTTGACCGCATTATTTAGCCGTTTTACTACGCCACTTCGAATGTAATTCTCTATAATAGCGACGTGCTTAACTACCAAGGAGATATAATTCTGTACGTGTTACTGTTTTATCTGGTATTTCTTAACGATAGACATATATTTTAAGGAAAGTAATGTTACGATAAATTCCTTTGGGTATGTTGATCATGAGAAGCAGTTTGATCATTGAGATTCAACCATTCCACCAATCCACATAATTTATTAGAAGTTCTTTGATAACGATTTGATTGCTTCCTTTATTTCACTTGGTATACTTAATTTCGTCGATAAGTTTTTTGATGGATGTCCATTTAGAAACCATGTACCTAATTCTCATGAAATTTGTCACCACCAACTAACTATAGTAAACTTAATCAACCCTACATGTAATGAGTGTTGAAATTACACTAACAATAAACGAAACTACCGCCATAACTAAGACCAAACATGAAATTGCAATTGAAGAAAATCTTAAAATGAGTAACACAGTAATACCTAATAAAATACAATCAAATAAATAGTTTTAATTATCAATTAACGTGGAGGAGAATTTATGCGATGGCGTTGGGGCTATGGGTAAGCTATCGACGAATCTACACGCGTAAAACACCATAGTACCATAAACGAGTTGGGAGCCATTTACATTTTGTATTGAATATTGCAAATGGACACTGTAGGGCTACTGTGCAGGAATTTATGAATATACAAAGCGTTTTTGAGTTATTTTTGTACGAGTTATTCTTGTGGGTTTATTTTTGCTTGATCAACTATGTCCCTTCTTAATGATTCTGAGAATCGATTTTACTTTTAATGCATTTGTGTGCGTCATGGGAAAATACTTATATGAATTTGAAATTATGAATTCTGTTTTGTATTGCCTCGAATATCTATCAAGCTGCGGTATTTCGCTTGAACTGTTATTACGCATTGCAACTTTTTTTACTGCCTTATATGAATTTTTTGACCAATAACCATGTACAACAACAGTAACCACATTCATCGCCAAAGCAACCCTATTCAACAACACGACAGAATAGTAAATGTGACGCATAGCAGCGTCGACGCATGCAGCCAACAACTTATGAGAATAGCACCCCACTCCACAACACACTAAATAAACATCAAATGTCCTTCCAACACGTTTAAATTTAATTAAAATATCTAAGTTGTAATCAGGTTAAGTAATGACATTAGTTGCGCACAGAAAATGGTTGTTTAAATCGCGTATAATTTAAAAAGCGCACAAGTCTGTTTCTCTTTTGTGATAGGATCGAACCGTAATGAAACCTATTTGAATCCTTTTGCATAATTTGTTCTGGATGTCTATGCATAAATTCGCTTCAGACAAATATTCCAGTTCGTGTAACATTGCCTAGCAAATACTTTTAATGAGCTCCGAGAATTTATTTGCTTGAATATACATATGTTTTGCAGTCTACGACATAGATGGCAGCACGGCTTTCGAATTTGCTACTGTACCAATGTTTCAGAACAATTTTAGTTGTACATTACAGTGATGGGATCAGAGAAAACCCAGATTTTAAAGCAAATATTTACCGTTGGAGGTTACAGTTCAATGTTTATTTTCGGAAAGTCAATATTGTTACTCGTAAGACAAAGTTAATTTTATTTCAATCAACATGAAAATCAATTAAAAACTTTAGCTAGCTAACTTGAATAAGTGTCAAGGATGTCTATCAGATGATTTCCTTAAACTTTGAGTACTCAATACCAAGCTCATAAGAAAATCTTCTTCCACGACCCAGACGCGACGTCTATAAAAATAACGTTTGTAGAC
Source organism: Eupsilia transversa (assembly GCA_914767815.1). Classification (NCBI taxonomy): domain Eukaryota; kingdom Metazoa; phylum Arthropoda; class Insecta; order Lepidoptera; family Noctuidae; genus Eupsilia; species Eupsilia transversa. Next base: position 10,361,953 of record OU611887.1, on the reverse strand, counting down.
ATTATTTACTTCAAAAACGGTAAAGAAGCCACGAAAATTCGGAGAATTTCATCAAAAATATTTTAATCTTATCAGAATAAACATTGATGATAAGTTACGTCGCGAACTTAAACAATAATTGCTACATACCTATTAATTCATAATAACATTGATTAATATCACATGACGTACTCCTATCAAGTACTAACATAGTAAGAGTAGTATTGACGTCCGTGGTAAATTAGATGACATAACATTTCAGTTTTTCATGCGCATTAAACGGTCTCTCTTCGTCGACTCGTAAATGCACAACGCTAGCGACCATTACTGTAGAAAATTGCACTACGCAAGCGACTCCTCAGAAATTAACACCGAAAAAACATAAAAACTAACAAGCTACGATCAAAAGCCGATCCGATCAGCAACAGTTGATGGGTGGTCTCGAAAAAAAAGTAAGAAAATGGCGGAAAAGTTCTACGGTCTTCATAAATAATGCATAAGAATGCGTGAGCGCCGTGCGAAAATGTACGCCGTGCGTTTGCGCACACCGTTATCGGGTGTTCGCGGGTCGTCAGATATCGCGCGTTTTCCATCTTATAGCGCGGTCATTATTGCCTTTTTACCTTTTATAGCGTCGTGTAGATAGGAAACTAAATTGTCGTGTTGAAAGTTTTCGACACTGACCATAAAGCTTATTAGAAGTCATTTATAAACTGGATTTAAGTTGCTACTTAAGGAATAATTTACTGCTGTAAATGTGGTTATCTTATTTGTTTGACATTGCCGAGTTATAGTGAGTTCTCAGCATTGCTATAAAAGACAGAACGAAATGTGTGCGGTAACCTAGAGAGAAACGTCTAAGTACAGAAATATTACTTTTTCCATAACTTTAGGGAACCTTTGCATCTAGTTTTCAGGTCATAACTTATTCGTTTTGAATTGTTTGTTAATAACCACGCCAGTTACTTTAATTGGGTTTAGGTAATTTTAATACAGTAGCAGATTTTCTGCTGTAGGAACTCTTTATTCATAATATTCATACTAGGCATTATGCATTATAGAAATGTATTAAAAATTCAAAACAACACGTTTATTTTATCTGCATGTGAGATTACACGGTGGCAAAGCAATATCTATGCAACGACTAATCAATTCAATACGACTCACGAAGATGCATTTGCGTAAATAAACGATACATAGGCATTCCATTCATAACACGACTTATTTAGTGCTCCTCCATAGAATAATCTAAGGATTCACATAAAAACATATTATATCTACGAGTCACGACTGCACGGACGTGCATCCGAACATACGCGCAGCGCCATCTATTTTTCGTGGTGTGACGTTAAAACTCTTGCGCATTTCGATTTCAAATATCGAATTCAAGATGGTGGCCGCAACAGTCGCAACATTCTATAGGCTAGACATGAATCAACCTGTTCAATAATTCATAGGGAATAACTAAAGCACCGTGGTACTTCATAAGCCCCCCGCATAGTACATTTTTCACCCGACATACTGAATAATCCAAGGGATAATAAATAAGAGTTAGCCTGTTGTAACCGGTACAAACAATTCATTGTGCTAAAATGAATTATTGCATTGTTAATACACGTCCGATATTTTGCTACTCAGTATGCTAATCGTGATATAGGTAAATTTCTCGCACGAAAATTCGATAGATTTGTTACCAATAGGACTGGTTTTCGATATATTGTCAATGTCTAAAAATACTTTCTTATTAATATGCATTGAACTCTCCCAAATGACGAAACTATATAACTATAATAGTAGGTGAACTTTTCTTAAAATATTGTATTTCTATAACTAACATCACATTAAACATTCTTAAAGTCGATTAATCTCAATATTCAAAACACATGCTACTCCACAAAATACTAAGAACAGATTAGGGATCTGTTCTGTTGGAAAAACTGCCAAATAAACAGCAGGTGTTACTTACGGTTGACATGATTGATGTAATAGCGTCCAATCTGTGGATCGTAGGCCTCCTCCCATCCAAGCGGCAGCTCATTGCCAATGCAGTCCGCGAATGTCTGTGGCTTAGTATATCTGGAACAATAAACGTTTTTTTGTTGAGTCTAGGAAACGTTTGTGTACTGTGATCCTAGAATTGAGGCTGAGGGGAATGTGTTCTTGTGAAAATTGGATGAGTGCTTTTTTGTGACGCAGGAAATTGTTTAAATCGGATATTGGTTCTTTTATTAAATCTTTCTATGTATATATTTTATTTAAATAATATTTACACGTCTTACTTAGCTATAAATCTTAATTGTTGATTGGTTGGTTCTGTTACAAGTTTTTTTAAGTAATTGTGAGTTTCCTAACGCCGAAAGCAATCTTAGTTTTTTAACTATCACCCAAAACTACTAAAACAACTTCTTACATGCTTAACTTTTAGTTAGAAAAAGCTTTAGAAAAGTCGAGCAAACAAAACAAAAAAAGCTTCCCATAGAAGGTCTTACATCAACCCGACGTTCTTCCCACGAACAGGGGCGAGCCTATTACTGCGCTTCTATAACTATCATTAAGGCAAAATTATAATAAGCTCCAGTTATTATTTCGAATCTTTCGACTGGATAATTTCACTGGCCATTCGGTAACGTGGACTGGTCGGAGTGATTCCGTATTTACTGTGTGTAAACATGCAACTGGCCTCCTTTATACCAACCAATTTTGTATTAGACGTCTCACAAAAATTCGACACCGATATCTTATTATGTCTTTGAGAGCTACCAGTTCTAAAATAGATTAATCACCAGACCGTTGAAATCGTTTAGCCTTCAATCAATTTAGAAGTTACGGGATCAAGAGGATGCGGTCAATATCATTGGATTTATACCAGTCGAAACAACACCTCGTTAGTCAATCACATCGTTCAAAATAGAGGCAATTAGGTTACGAATTGATGCATTATATAGGACGAAGAAATCGCCGTGAGAATTACAAGCGAGAACATATTTTACATTAAAGATTTTCTGATTCAAAATGTAATGCTACGAGCGCGATGGAATTATAGATAAAACAGAGTATTGAACAAAAAACAGGTGCAAGTTTCTAGATTCAAGTTGTGCCTAGGCGTGCAGATAATGCAGGCAGGTTGTGGCATGAGAATAATTAATGATGGGCGATGCGGGTGCCCGGGAGCTGGCGCGCGCAGGGCGTGGTGCGCTGGCGCCGGCGACCTGCTCCACTGCTGCTACAATTTCGATCATGATTCACGTACAACCAGTTCACCAACAAAAAGCGGACACACTCGCATTTCCGATGGTGACGAAATCAACCGAACGCCGCGTCTCATACGCATCCCACTTAACGGTTTTCGTGACTTTTAATATAGCGTTTATACGGTAGTCGGTTATTAAATAAGATTCTTCGGTTAATTGGCCACGTTTATGTCCAGTTCGGTGTACGTGCAACTTTTGAAATCGACGTTTTCGATGTTCGCGTGATTCTGTTTTACCGTTTGCTGGTTGTTTTACAGTAAGCAATCAAGTAAAGGCTGTTTAATGAGTGCGTATAACTTCGTGTAAGGTTATATTCACATAATTGCATGTGTTTATAACCTTACAGCTCAATTTAACAACTGTTTAAATACATTGATTCATGAATTCCTTCAAAATGCATTATCCATTAAAAATATTTGATAGAAATCAAACGTTACAACAAAATCGCTAAAATAACATCCTTTCTTTTTTGTTATAACAATTTATTGAGACAAAGTCGAGAGGGGTAAATCTTCAATGGGAATTCGTTACTCCTTCCGCACAGCTACCGAATGCGGCGTCCATTTCAAAACACGATCACTCTTATCGAGGTGAGGGGATAGAGGGCGCGTGCGTGTGCGCATCCAATGCATCGGTGTGGGAGCAAGAAGGAGATACAAGAGTAGTAAAAGTGAGCGAGACAAATAGAGAAACAATGTTGCTGCGTTATGGGAGAACGGCAAAACCAGTCCTGTCAGCGGGACGTCAAGACGAGTCGAGTTCTCGGAAACGGTGACCCGTGTCACGGAATCCCTAGCCGCACACACAGGCATACTTTCACACACACGCGCCTGCGCCCACGTAAACGAAACACTGACTCCAATCAAATACCGCTGCGACAGAATTATTGGTGCTATAATACTAGATAAACATTTAATTGTTTCTGGTTCTGTGTCAGAAAATTTGCAGAGTTTTACACAGATTGCTGCAGTTGGTTAGCAAACAACTCATTTTAACAGCATAAGGTCGCATTCCTTAGATAGTATTGAAAAGACACTCAACAATTATACTGAATGTATTGTTCGCGTTCAGTTTGTCGATAGAAATGGAGGTGTTAACGCAATCTTTGTAGATAAGATTTTAACACTGCATTATCTTGAAGTGGAATTCCAAAAATGGCGGAAGCACTTCTTGTCAGGAACACAAAAGGTATTCCTAAAGTGTAGTTTTAATCAAATAAAACACTCGTTTGAGTTAAGGATATTTAAAGACAACGCCATCTACCGAATTGAGTTAGAATTCTGCTACCTGTCTTGCGCGCTAAGTTCAAACAGAAGTCAATAAGAACCATCACCAATAATTTGATGAAGAACTTAGACTTTTGAGGACCAAAGGTCCATAAATTATACTCTTTGATGTTGTTTATTTTCAACAGATAGGTGATTAAATAAATAAACTAAATTCATTATAAGTACTTAGTTAATAATTATGTTCAATTTTAGACAGTGTGAAAGATGCATTCAGCGATACAATGAAATTCATTTTAATAACGTACCACAAATAGGCTATCAATTAAAATTCTAAATGTCTTGTTTTGGTTTTTAATTGGTGAAGTATTAGGGCCTATTAAATTTGAATTTTATATGAGTTACTGTAGTAATGTAAGTAACATTATACAAAACGAACGCATAAAACATAAACAACTGTACATAATATTATGAACAAGAAAAAAACATTGTCCTCTTTTTTTGCAATCACGTCCGACTCACAATTATATAAGTAATTTGTTTTACTTTACTTCACTCTCCGTACAAGTTTTCACATATAATACAGTTCGCAACAGAATTGAGTTCACACACAGCTGTATCGCGTAATCGATGCGAATAAATCCGCGAGCTATGCCGTGCGATATGCCAGTGCATCACAGTCTCATTGGAAAATAGCGCGGGAGAAGGCCAATGTACCGCCGTTCAGCACCCGCAAATAGAAACACGAAGGTTGCTGCCCGCTTTGGACTATTTAGTTACATGCCCCTGCAGATTTCAACGCCATTGCAGGTGTAAAACCTCTCCAATGATCCCATGTTCTTTAAATGCAAACGTTATTTCAAAACAATATATATCAGCCAAATCACGTTTAATGTCTTCCTAACACGCCAAAGAATCAAGAGGCTCACCGTAAATCTGAATGATTAGACTATTAGTCATGTGTTATCCAAATAACATTTCGAAAGCTCAATGACCAAATCCTGGATTACGACAAACTTGGAGCACGTCTGGTGGGAGGCGGTGCCATGCTGTCTCACACATATCGACCGACCGACAGACGAACACGCACACCTACTAATGCTCTATAAATACCGCCAGGGAAATATTTTAATCCGGATGGCCCGTTTAATGCACATTCCTTGGGCTTCGGAACAATCTCGATTTTTTTACTCCTTTACTCCAAGAGGGCATTGCCCCACTTAGATTTTAGTCCGTATGATAATCTGTCATATGAAACTGTGTCAGTAGAAACTGCTAAGGATAATAATGTTAGGTGAATAACCTGTTCCTTACAAAGTTATAAGTAAATTCCAACGGCGTGATGTCACGTATCCTATGTGCTTATTTAAATAAATCCTCATGTGTTGAAATATACTCACGGACAGGAAGATTACAAACCTTCCGATGGCCAAAAAAGGAATTGTGTTAGGGGTCAACGTGATTTCCTCTCGCATTCCGTTCAGCTGACACATTCGTACAACGTTATAATCGAATTAAACACAACTTGCAATATATTCGTCGAAGCATGCCGACCGGATGATCCAATGCGTGAATGTAAAATTTGTATCTGAACCGAACCATGCATTAAAGTAACCACACATATAAATATTGTTCACGTCTTGCGTCACGTCAATCACCAAACTTATCCACCAAATTGCTTCGGCAATCGTTCGAAAGTGGTAATTATGTATTGATGGTAAACGCAGCAGGCTAATGTGACGCTATGACGTCACACGTTATTCGATCATTGACAAACGACATTCCAACGCCTAGTGTGAACTGTGTTGTTGAAACGCACGTCACGTCATTCCCACCAAGGTCTCATGCTCGTCTTGAGAGACTTATATACACACACTAAGTGCTCCGATCTGAATAATAAAGATCTCTTGACACTAACTGCCTTTAAAATCTCGAAATCTTTCCTATTATAATGAATTACAAGCTTCATTAGCAATGTCTCAAGTAATGTTAAGTTGGTAGTGGTTATTATGAAGTTATTTTCCATTACTAAGACACTTTTTATGTACTATTTGAAATAATTTGAAGTATAGTCAAAATAAACTCGCACATCGAACGTAATTTATACAATTCAATGTTGCATGCTGTCTGTAGAAGTGACGGACGGACGGACAGCGGGTTGCATAAACACTGAATATATAGGGTTTCCGTTTGAATCACGCCGCATACCAGCCGCCTTCGTCACGCCGGCAGGCGGCGCGTGCGACACAATATCATGAGTATCACGACTCCGCTCACAAACATTCGATAATACGATACCTAGTCTAAATAATGTCTATACAGAATGACGAATTGTCGGCCGCGCCGGTTATAATATCGCCGAGACTCAGGAATTTCTAATTGATACTGCATTGTGGTCACTCCCATTCTGCTGCTTGTTTGAGTAATAAGTACCTACAGTCTGATGAAGGAGATTAAACGCTATAAATCTCTACACAACTCAGACACGACGTTGTAAAAATTGTCGTAGTAAATCAGCTTGTACTCTAATTCGCAGGAACAAAACTTTATGATCGTCGTAATTTATTATTGTATTTTTGTTATTTTTAACGATGCATGCTAATTAATTAAGCGAATGTTATAAAAACTCCCCATTCATCGGCTTGTCAGACCGGTTCTGAGATTTACATACATAAAACAGAAGGGTACGTCTAATATTGAGAAAACACACACATAGGTACACCAATTTTAACGATATCTGTGGCATTCAAATCTTCTCATTATGCAAATATGCAATAGTTACAGAATGTAGAAAAGCAATCACAAGCAGTTGGTCGTTGCAACTTCGAATACCGCCCTCGAAGTATGGCAGAAATGTTGCTAATGGCTTGTAACGATGTTTGCCGGCAACTTCACGACTGCACAAATGATACTTTCCCAGCAGTAGAAAGTCAAACATTAGGTAGGAATGGCACCAAAGCGGCTCCATTCACATATCGTTGTTATTAGAGCGGTGTCAAGACCGGAAAGTATGGATTAAACAGAGGCCAAACAAGCAGATATCAATGTGCGCAAACGCATCGCCAATGAATGGGAGGCGCCGGGCTTCTGCGAATGTTTGTTGAGGAACAAAATTCCTCGCTCCATTGTTTCGTGAATGATCGACCGCGTGGAATGGGGTCGGGGAAATATTTGCGATTTTTACTGCTACACACTGTTGCCAATTTCTGTGGTAATACACTACTACAATGCAGCAGGAAAATGTATTCAGCACTGTTAATGCATGAAGGCGAATAGAAATATCCATTGCAAATGGAAATACAGCGGAAACGAAGCGCTGACAAACCGTAAAATAATTCACAATCTGCAGCTATATATTATCCTTTTTGCAGCAGTAATTATGGGAAAACATAGAACAAGATAAGATAAATCATGCATCAAACTCAAATAAAGGTAAGTTCTAACAAAAGAGATGCTACGTTATTTAATCAAAAGGTAAAAGTTACCAAAGGTAAAACTGTAAACACAATCCATCGACGCAACCAGAACACTATCACCTAATCGCTATTAAATACAGGTGTTTTCGCATACCATACCGCTTACGATCATTTGCAAATTCGCAAACCTAAATAGCTTAGTATTGCTAAGGAACAAGGTACATATTGGAATGAGAAAATTGTTTATTATAGTCTGTTGTCGCATATTTCGCCCACACCCAAATGGCGGGTCGTCAACAATTTATTCAAAATCAAGGATTTGTGCCAGTTCGCCTTACCGTACCTCTATTTATGGACACCTAAAAATTAAACCATTCACGGTATTAACATTGGCAATAGCATGTACAAAATGTACAGATATAAGCCATACAATTTGGGAGCAAATAAATCGGAATAAATTAAGAGAAAGAACACCGGCTTGAATCTGCATAAGTTTTAGATAATAATATATCAAAAGCTTGATTTATATCTGTCCAAATTATTGCAGAGAATGGCAGAATTTTTTACAATGAGAGTGGTATTGTTTCTTCATAATGCCAGGACTATAGGAATTTAAGCCATAAATACCATGAGCAACAAAATATTACTGGTGTTCACCATATTAAGTGCGTCGTTAATTACTTTCCCATAAAAAAAGAACTTTCTTTAATGAATACGCCCGTAAATAACGATATTAATTTTTATTAGACGTTTTTAAGTCGAATAGCGGTAAAGTATCGGTTTCGTTCCATCATCCGACAGATTGGAATCGTACATTTTACTGTGGACATTAAATCGTCCCAAACGTTTATAGAGGAAATATTAAACAGGCAACATTCTTAAGCCAACGACGTCTGGGCGTCCTCCGATGGCTAATCAAACACTCTTATGCAAATCAAGCAAATAGTTATACAATTTTATGAGCGACGACTATCGTCAATTTATCACTCCCTATAAGGGGGTACAAACACGCAGAAATTCCATCCGACCATTCCGTGGCCCGCTATGTCGACACACCATATTTTGCAAGTTTATCATTGCTTATGCTAACTTCATGAAGTTATGGGGCGGGCCCACTATACAAACACACGTTAGACCTTTTATAGAGTTCCGAGTTACAGAACTAAAGGTGTAACGTTTCAAAGATATGAAAACTAAAATATATGTGCACAACAATGAAAAAGTCGTTACAAGTAGGTAAACAACTGCTTTATGACGGCATATAGATAAGAGAGGAATGCCAATTTTGATTAGAAACGAGAGCAGAACAGCTTTTATCGCATACTAACATAGATAACTTTAAAACATGCGTGATTTTAAACACATTTTCATTTATTAACGCTAACTACGTAAACGGATTCGACTTCGAAACATCGTCACACTACATTGGGAGTAAAAGTTAACGATTACATATATCTATAATTAGAAGTAAGTAATCATTACATTTCCTGTGGATGTCAGGTGTTAATAAATTAATTGGATTTAGAAGTGACTTTGCATTGGTTGAGCGCTTTGAGATTCTAGACTTTTTAAACGACCATTCGTCTTATTAGTTGTCGGAATCAAAATAAATCTGCAGTGAAGCCGGTGTCGGCGGCGGCGGTGTCGACGCGCGTCTGGGTGTATAAAATCGCCAAGGACATATTTATCTGAGAGGAATGCGTAGAATAAACAATGTTGTACGCTATTTCGCGTCCGTTCGCCGCCACGCGCCGCACCCTGCCGAACACAGTACACAGTCCAACAAATGTTTTGTAAATCTTCTTTGCAAAACACACATACAATTCTTGCACCTAATCAAATTGAATAGGTCCAAAAGTGAACAAATAAACCTACTTAAAACGCAGTCGATTAAAGTCAAGAAACGTTGTAAAATGCCCAGCCCTTCATCGTTACGCATGAGGGAGCTCAGAACTTGTGCAGTGCGTGGGAAGCACATACTTGGGTTACACAATCTTGTGAAGATACCTTCGTTAAACACGATTGATTTTATACATAAAATCTTGCTGGAAAAGGTTAGAGGTTTGTATTAGCCATAGATATATTGAAGATATTTGTAATAGTCATTGTTATTGAAGGAATAGTAGAGTCGTATCTTATAATATTGTTTCTTCAACAAAGTTGAACGTTTAAGGAACAATTACATTATAAAATTAGCCATCACGCCACTAGCTACTCGACCGCAGACATGCAGATCGCATTCAAACATTCCAACGCGAGCATCCTTGTATTTCCCACATACAATTTGCCTGCACCTAGGCGAGTACGCATATACGCCTAACGCAGATTTCACTCGCAACATAGAATTATGCATTAACGATCAACTGAACGAAACATTCTGGTATGCAACAGAACAATGTACTGGCTTAGTGAAACTGCGTTCAACCGATACAATTAAAGTAATAAACACCGGTGAACACAAGTACAAGTTCCCATTCGCTTGTTAATCGACGCTATCATTGTCTTCGCCGCTTCCTTGCAACCGCAAAATGCTCATTCGCACGCAACATCTCGTTACAGAAGCATTTGAGACGCCACTTATTACCGTAAATGTATAGTCTCAGTGCCCAACGACACCATAAATATTTAGGCATTATCTTTTTTAAACAGCCATATATATCGGAATTCAAGGGCAAATATTTCGTTATAAACAGCGATCTCTCGTCGTCAAAATGAGACCATAACATCTGAGTGTAAAAAAGCAGGTACACTAAACTGACAACATTCTTATGGTATAATTGCATTCGTCCAAAGGCAGTTACGAGAGGGCACATTTTTCATAGTACAACGTTTAGGTTCCGTATAAGGTTAATAGCGTCGTATGCGCCGGAGACGTGGCCGGGTTATTTTTAGCATTAATAAATTGGCTTAGTGGCTCGGTTTATTGTGTGAGCGTTTCGCACAAGTAGATGTCGACGGTAGAGTGACATCCGCGGTACCTCCGCTCCACACACCAAATTCTAGGTCAATTTTGACTGCCGTTGTTCTTTTACTATTCACTTGGTTCTTTCAAAACAATGTTCCAAGTGGGCAATTTTGCGATAAAAGCTGCTCTTTGACCCCAATTAACTCCAAATTTTTCTTTAACAACAATTCAAGTTTTAGATCGCGCATATTCCATTTTTCTTTTTTCGCTTGCAGGGTGTTTGTCGTTCAAACCTGATAACGTAGGACCACAAACAGAAAAGCCAAATCGTCGTATGTTTTGGATTGCCAAGCTGGTAACCACGTCTCAAATATCATACTGTAAAGTCGACTGTATGGAATGCAGTTTGCCAAAAGGTTCAATAAAAATACCACTTTATGTTTCCTGTGTCAGCGACGAATTTTATTGTGGTGTCAATGTACCGACCAGATTCTCATGTGCCTTCTTAACTTTTGAATCAATTTAATCCACATTCGCATTTTTATGCAATATTTGTTCAATACTTAGTCGGTTATAAAATTGAATATAACTGACATTCCCCTGTGCGACTATAGGTCTGAAATGAAACACAAAATTACAATTGTATACATTCAAATTCGTCCTGTTTCAATCACTTGTGAAGAATAAATATTGAATGTCCATTTACAACTTTGCCATGTAAGTTCATTTGCAATTAAAACTGCATTTTTTATTATAAATCTGCAAAACATTTAACGGTATTTTGTTTTTTATCATGCAAAACTTTATGGTAAATCTTATTAGCCCGTTATAAATACAACACCATTACACACTGACAGTTAGCATATTAGGATGTTTCATTTTCCTAATGTAACAGACATCACTACAGTTAATTGTTACGCCGTTTAGCATCACCAAAGTGATAATTGACCGGTTTTAACTGTAACCATGCATTTTCAAGTGCAGGTGTACAGTTTTTAAGGTTAACTTTAAAAACAATGGTGCAGGTGTCGGTTTAACTATGGTAAATAGATACGGCTAGAGACATGATCGGTATTTAATAGGGATGTGTTGTGCAGCACCTGCAGCTTGCTGAGGTGGTGAAGGGGGGTGTGGGGAGACGGTGGGGCGGCGGGGAGGGGGAGTGCGCCGCTTTAGAAAGGCGCGACCATCGCCGCAGGCCCGGGCCGCATTCTACGGGCTCTACGGCCTGTCATTCACACCGCGCAACTTGCCTATGCATTGCATTCCATCTCCCACCGCGTTCTCCACGCATCGGCACCATACACACACGCGCACCTTACGAAACCACCGACCGCACCACCATCTAGACAACATGCCACATTCATTCTTAATACATAAACGCTTCATCGAATTATTTCTGCACCAGTTCAGCCACTAACATTGCTATGAACCAGTTCCGTGGCCTCATTAGTCGCGTACCAACTGCTCCGCTCACCAAATACGAACCCATAGGAAAACAAGACCACAGTATACATTCCAAAGGATAACAAATGATAACCATAATTTGTGTTTAGCTCATTTGTTGTCAGTAAATAGTGGAATGTCGTGTGAAATCGAGGTTGACGCGCATTCTTACCACTAGAGAGCAGCAGCGTCGCGGCGACGGAACAGTTTGTTTTTCACGATTTATTCTATTTCAAAGTTGCGTTTAACACTTGTAACTTCAACAGAACCAACTATATCACGTGCACTTCCGATATTTACGACCACAACACTCAAATTCAATCAGAAAACGTTAGAAATCGCATTGGAATGTAAAGTTTTGACATGGGGCTCTTACGGGTTAACACTTCTCTTTGGAAAACTTACCTGTCTCGCGGGTCGATCCACGTCGTTTTTCTACTGTTATGATCGATGAAATACAGTTTTCCGTCAAAGTCCCTCGCGTAATCCCATCCGTCGGGCAAGGGTATCTCACCGTTTCGTCTCCTTGGCATATTTCACTGATTAAATCCATTCAAACGAGTAACGAAGCACACTCGCGAACTAGCTACACGGCCATGTTGAATACCTCATTACGAGGTGTGACGTCACGCGGGATCGGCCAATAGCGGCGAAGGGCCCCCACGATGGAATGCGGCGCGTACGCGAGCGCGAACACACGAAGCGGTTCCGTACGTCACTCGAGGGATAGGAACGATACACACGACCGCACCACGCGACCCCGCGTCGCCGACTAAACCCCGCCGACTCGCAGCCACGTTATCACCGCACATGATAATATTCAGTACCAGCACCTACTGTCTAAATGCATTCCTCGACCATCTAATGTTTACATTACATGGTCTACTAGTGCCGACTGACTGATGCTATGTACGGTGCGGAGACTGTGAAACGAACTGGCAATGTAAGCAAAAAGTAGGTAGGTACATACCCATTCAATCTATTTACGATTCCGCTGTATAAATATGTATAGACGGGCGTGTATACGTATAGATCGCATTCCACAGCGTATGTACGTATATACAAGCATACATACAAATTACTGATATGTACCTACATAAGTAAGTAGATATGTTTATCTGTCGTTTTAATAATATTGTTGCCATATTATATACAACTTACTGTGTTGTGTTATGATTATCTAGTAGTTTTAAATGACCTACTAATTTTGATGTAACACAAAAACTTAGAAACAAGGTTACCCTTACCACTGACATTCCTTCGACGGAAGTAACATTTTAGCAACAAAACATACATACTAATATTCTAAGTCGATGGCTATAAGACTAGGGGAAGACCAAAGAAACGATGGCTGGACTGTGTGAAAGATGATGTCTAGAAAAGGTGTGACTACTGAGATGACGACTAATAGAGAAGTATGGAAGAAAAATACATGTTGCGCTGACCCCCAATAAATTGGGATAAGGGCAGGAGAATGATGATATCATTCTCTGAAGAGTTTAAGTAAAACAATTGAAAGTTTATTTAAAATCTTCTTTTGTTTTAAGTACAAACAAAGTCTTGTTAATCCCCTAGCAAACAAAAAGGAACTTTTGTCCAAAAAAATAAAAGCATTTTGCTCTTATCCACGGCAACGTTTAAAATACTTGCTAAGTACCTACTTAACTAATTAACAATGTAACAGTGAATCAATTTTCACGCCTCCCCATAAATACCTAGGCCAAATATTTATTGCTCATGACCGAAAAAGGTGCCATAAAGAATATCAATAAAAATCTGAAAAAAAAACGCGGGTTAAAGCTAGTTTTTTAATAACACAACATCACGCCTGTAATCCCCGGAGGGTACGCTGCTCACCCTGCTACTGAGAAATTGCTGATGAAAACCCAATAACACTGACCTCATGCTCAGCACCAGCTCTTGCGACGACTAGACCAACGAGGTGGTATTGTTCATTTTTCAAAAATTCCTCAGCTATGTTCTCCTTGTTTCATAATAGACTTATTTCTGCATTTTATTGTTTAGCGTAAGCCAATCGATTTAAGCGATCGAATACGTGAAGGACAAACATTAAACTGATTAATTTTGTGTAGTAAATACTCTCTTCAATTAGTTTCAACCAGATCAATACGGGTATTTTTTCGGTTATAACATTTATATTTTTTACAGGTATTTTAAAGGTTTCAAATTGAATACAAACAGTATTAATACCGGTTACCGAAATAAAAATTACCTCTATTTTACACGTGCCGTCGACATTAGTCAAAGGGCGCGCATCGCCTGTGTGTGTATAACCGGAATTAAAACGGTAACCTATAAGGTACTTAACATGTTTCTTATTCTTGGGTTACCCAAATAGCGGTAACCTTAGTCGTGGAAGTAACCAACATTCATCGATACCTGTACCGTAATTTATAAAGTTTTTCGGTCCCTGTTAACCAAAGCATTCATAATGGCAATGGACTATCTTTTAGGGAGAATTTCCGTTATCGAGATCAAAATTTCACAAAAAGTTAAGGACAGTCTCCTAAGACCATTGTCCCGTAGCTACAACGGTTAAGATATCTGCCCTTGCTGCCCCATCTCGAAAATCCATCCTGTATATTTGTAATCACGTTCTCGAAAACGGCTCTAACGATTTCGATGATAGTTGCAATAAATGGGTTTACGGGGGCGAAAAATCGATCTAGCTAGGTCTCATATATGAGAAAATTCGTTTTCTCTATTTTCCCTCGAGTAGAGCTCGGTCGATCAGGTACTTATGACGATAAGACAAACACAAGACTAAATAAACCTCTATAACCGAGACCCTCAGAAACACCAGCACCCTAATTGCGTAATACACGACCAATCAAAATCTAAATCGTTTTGAAACAGATTGATAAAATCCATTGCTTCATAAGTTCCAAAAAAAATTTGCTCAACAACGATAACGCAATGAATGTTGTTGAACTGTCAAAATGAAACAGATTCGTCTGAATTGTTTACGAAAATATTTATGTTACGCAATTAGATACCAAAATACCAAATATATATAAATAGAAAGTTGTACAGAAATACCTACCCAATAAAAATTTGGACTACCTAATTCATAGAGGCATTTTTTCTTTCAATTTTGCAGGTTTTAGTAAAACAAAAGTTACATTTCCGCTTACTAATATACTTCGAATGCATTAAGGAATAGCTAGGACGATGTTGTCCTTCCGTTCCGTAGGTGTTTTGATACCTACCATGAGTCATTTATAAGCGAATCGGTTCACAGTAGGTATTCCCATTAGTTGTAATATGCTGGTATGATCTCTCTCTATTCGAAAGAACGAATGGAGAAACTGAGAAGGCGAGAACATAACACAAGTAAGCATAGCTTAATCAGCTTATGATGTGCCCAGCGCCGAACTTACCCCAACATACCTTACCTTCTAACCTATGTAAAACATGACGTAGACAAACTGTAGGTAGATTCTAGACGTGACTATCGATCTGTCTTAGTGACGCGCGTAAATTATTCATAAGTACCGACTAATACGTATTATCACTCTTCAATAGGTACATTATGAACGTTCAAATCCGAAGAATCGTAACGAGGGATTTTTTATAAAGATGTACACACGGCTACATATCAAGTTATACATTTCCAGTATAAGCTGACCTCTCATTGTTCGGAAACACTATACAATGCGAGATCAGTTTACTCTGGAAATGTGTAGCTTGATGTGTAGCCGTGTGTACCTACCTACCTAATTGAATAAACAGGGCCTAAACGTTACAATGGTCTCTCAATGGTGCGTTTTTGACAGTTTTTGTATGGCAAATCTGTCAAAAACTCACCATTGAGAAACCATTGTAACGTTTATAAATTAGTAGACTCTTGTGCCTGGTACCTTGACACCGTGAGGCGGGGTCGCCGTCATGGTAGGCCACGTAGGAGATAGCGGGACGAATTGGATAAGTTCCGTCAAAACTGGAAGGACACGCGGGCTCGCAAAAAATGGAAGGAGTGGAGTCCATGAAGTTGTATGTTAGTATTTATAAAAGCGAACATCTACTCCTACTGCTCCCAAATCGCAACAGATAAGTAGGTACTAATAGGTAGGTAGGTATTCGATTGAAGGTATATTTGTTCTTATGTAAGTACCTAAGTAAGTAAGTAGGTACTATTTAATGTATATTACAAAAGTATCTAATGCAAGTGACAACTCTTGTTCTGTAAATTCTTACGCAATCACACACTAAAAAGTAAAACATTCATCTGTATCGTGAAGGTTTCAACTTCAAGTAAGTACCTAGGTAAGTACTTACCTATATCTCACCACTTTTTCCAACAATTATTGTTTGAATAACAGTACCTAAGTACCTAGTACATTGTAAGTAAGCAATTGAAAAATCGACAAAAATTGCGGTTATTAAATAGTACCTAACCCAAATATTCTCAAACGAAAAGCATCTTGATAACATGCATCTTATTGTGATAATACAAAGCGTAAGTTCACTAGGTAAGTTCTTTATGTTCACTCAATTCATCATGCATCCAGGGGAACGTTTTCTGATTCATTTGTTTACATATTCATCAAATACTTTTGGAACAGATCATTTTATACTATACATATGTACACAGCTATAAGTATCTAATGGTCTGTACAAAACACGGTGCTGAACTGCGACGCGGGACATTTAAATGATGTAGGTACGTAAGAGGGGTAGGTATTCATCGCAGCAAAAGGCAATGCCCTTTTACTACACCATGGGGAAAACAGGGTCCTCTATTCACGTAAGAAACAACAGAGGTAAATACAGATAAGTAGGTACGTTAAGTTGACTTACTTGACTTAATTCCCTTGTCCTCTTGATGCGGCGAGGTTTGATCCCCGTCACAGACTACAAACGAGATAGGTATTACATAAATCCCCGTCTTCACCCATAGTCCGGCCGTCGAGAGAATGCGTGGCTGCACTTTTTGAATTGGTCAAATTTCCTGGATAACCTTATTTTGAACATAATACATAAATATCAAATAAACATGCAATTAAAATCGGTTACATAAAGTAACAAATTAAAATCGACGAACATTAGAGAGGATCACAGACGAAGTAAGCAGGCTAGGAGTTTGAAGCGTTGAATTTGGTTATTTAAAAAAAAGAACAAGCATGCAAGTTAATTATTTTAACACCGACAAGCAAAGATGCGAAATATCACAATAAGTACTAGAATAAATTGTTCTAATCAAGCTACTTAATTTATACCTAATATAGCAAACGAAAAACTTTGTCGAGAACGTAATATTTTGGTTCGTAGATTTGAATTTATATTTTCACTTTTTTCATCTTTATAACACGCAGTGGTTTTGTCTTTTCAGCCTACCTCATTACAACTTTTGCAAAACCCATTTTTATTTTTTAAATAGAAATTATAAATCAGTTTAACATTGTATTGTATGCAAAATACACTGCTTTTTAAATGCACAAACTATTCGTGAAATAAACAGCAACAAAACAAAGAAATCACTTTTATTTATCATGTTTAAAATGCAACACTAGTCCTCTTTACAACTTAGATTGAGCAAGACAGAAAACAATGTATTTTCTATTGATTCTTGTGATACGGAACGCGTTAATGCGATAACTGTCAATGTCATGTGTTGTTGGCAGTTTTGTCAACACGTAATAAACACGCAAGATTTCTATTTTACTTGTAATTAGCTGGTTTAAAAAGTAAAACAACTGGTGATCTATAAAATAAATATTATAAACATGCCTACAAGTGACAGTGAGGACTTTGAAAGTGCTGATGAGGGCCATGGCAGCCCAGACAAGAAGGAAAGAAAGAAACGTTTGTCGTCGTCAAATTACAGTGACAATGCAATGGAAACTGAACAAAAGCCGTTGAATACTAAAACAAGTTCCAACAATGATCAAAAGTTAGTGGAAAATGTGGTGAGTATCACAAAAAAATAAATAAGCCATGCAAAATTCTGTCAGCCATTCACAGCTGGACATGCCTCATCTTCCAAGTTGGTCAAACAACGCATAACATACGCCAATATTGTGTAATAAGTACCACATAATTTATAATGCGTTAGATAAATCTAATTCATACTGAATTTAGTTCATATCTTATCAAAAATTAATGCTGATTTATGGTTAGAAAATGTTGGATTTAACACCAAATTAATGGAATTAAAGTATTTTAAAACTATATCTTTAAGATAGAATAATAAAATAATGGGATAATGTAGGCTAATAAAAAAAAAAAAATAAAAAAAAAAAAAAAAATGAATAGTAATTAAGGTAGTGATGACCTTATGTTACACATTTGGTATGCTAATTACATTATTTGGAATAGATCTGCTCATGTTTATGTTACTATAATTAACATTAATAGAGTAATGCATATATTCAGTGATGATTCAACAAGATAATTGGGCTGTTTATGATATTCTATCACTGTTCAATGTTTTTCCTGGACAACCTATTACTGTGTACCTACCTAACTTTAGTAGCATACATGTTAGGAGTACCTACACAAACTGGCCAACTCATGTAACATAATCTCAAATTGGCCCTGCTGGAGAGCAGAATCCTAAAATACCTATCAAAATTTATGCATTTCAACAAAAGACTCAGCGTCCAGCGCTCGGCGTCCGGCGTCAATCGTCATCCTGAGGATGCCTCGTTGAGAGGTGAAACACGTGTCGATTTCTTACAGGGTTTTTTAAGATTCTTTAAGAATAGTTAAGCGGAATAGGTTACTAAATATATCTGCATCTATTGTATTTCAACAAAGACCTGCTTTAAAGATATATTTGATGTAGACATTGGCAATGAAATAAATAACCGCAAGTGACTGCTCATACTTAGGTAGTCATATGGTGTTACGCAGCTATACTATACTTAATACGCCTCTGCCTACCACAAACAAAACAGGAATAATTATATGCTATGTAGTGTGAAGTAAAGTTCATAATTCCAGAAAGAAAGTGACGGTTGGGACGATTTTGACATAGAAGATGCTGAACCTATAGCACCTGAACCAAGCGCCAAGAGTAACGTACCAGAGAAAACTAAGAGCAAACCAGAGGATAAGCCTAGTGTTACTAAGGATAATCAAAAGTCTCAGGATACAGGCTGGGATGAGTTTGATGACTGGGGGACGGAAGATGTGTCCGCTGATGTTCAGAAGGTATTTTTAGAGTTTTGTTGGTATTTTAATACTGGTGTCATCAAAATATATTTAATTGTTTACAATATTTAAATCCCTATTGTTTTCAAAAAAGTCTGCATGCACACCAACTTTATAAGCAACAAGAGAGCAAAATTTGTCTTACATAAAAGCAATTGAATCATAATAAGAACACTTGCTTGATTTTTCCACTGAATATCACCATCGCATATAATATCTAGTCTGTTCTGTTAATAGGAACCAATCTTATGTCATTTTACTGAACAAAATAATATATACACATGCAAAGTAAACATTAATAAAACATTTATAATCATATTACTTACTTATTATTAAAATCACACCCAACAATTACAGACAGATCCACCAAAACCACAAGCAGTCCAAACCAAACCAATAACCCAACAACCGGAACCTAACATCCAAGAAGTGACAGACAGACTGGCAGCGGCATCCGCAGGCGGTGCCAGCGGATGGGGTTGGGGTTGGAGTGTGGATTCTCTACTGAGCTCTGCCACTGCTGGTCTTAATTCTGCTACGGCTGGTATTAGTAATATTACCAGTCAAGTGTCACAGGTAAGACATAATTTCAATAGTATCTGTTAGCAATAATAATCTTTACTGCTCTTTAGTGGAATCCTAGTGGGTCACACTACGCCCTGTCTACGTATGAGTCAAGTGATAAAGTAAAGAAAAACACATACATACTTAAACTCACACCTTCCCATGGGGGTAGGCAGAAACTACAGAACGCCACCTATTACGACCCTTACATATTGCTCTGCCTCGTTTATGTTCATACATCTGGTCATACACGCAGGCCCGTTGTGAGTACTACGCACCTGACTTTACTCAAGAACGTCATCAATAAGGTCACTATAATTATGTCCTCCTACGGTGTCCCCTCATGGCGTTTCCAGGGTTTCCACTCACATCTGCATTGTAAATAACTTTAGTTAGTCGCCTTTCATTAATCCTGTGACAAACATTGGCTTGTTTTGAGTTATGGTGCTCAAGAGTTGCCAAAACACATAATAAAAAGTTGTGATCATTAGTTGCAACGTTTCGTCAGTAACCAATACCTCTTCTCAATAATTTATTATCAGCAGTATAAAATTTATTAAATTATTCAGTACAAATGAGTTAAGTACATCTTCATCATGTTTTAAATTCCTAAGATACCTAGCCTTTTTTATACTCCCAACACCCACACATATTTATCCATATTTCAGGGCATATCAACAGTCCTAGAAACCGGTATAGGTGCTCCAGACCCAGAAGAACTAGCCAGGAGAACATCTAAAGACAACGAGACCAGAGTCACCAGGCCTGAGAATGCACCAACCCGTGATCAAATAACAGTGGTTGGAAGTGAGGAGGCTGGGGCCAATGTTGGAGCCAACACTGGGGCCAATGCTGGGGAGGCATTCCAATTTGGCAGCCTGTTCTCTGGTGTTACTAAGTTTGTTGAAACTACTGGTAAGGAACTGTTAAACTTTCTTTTGGTTATTCAATTTAATAATGCGATTTTGCTAGATTTATTATTTGTGTGGGGACTGGTAATTGCCTCTGCTTTTGAAGACTTCTACTCAATTAGATCTACAGGCTACCAGTCTTATCCTATAGACATGCTTAGGACTAAGTCTAGTCACAGTATAAATATGAACAGAAAAGTACAGAAAGTACGTAGTAAACGTTCGAAACGGCACACTCACACAGACGTGCTCATTGCCGAGACCCCAAGCAATTGTCGCGGTTCTGTCAGTTGCGGGTGCCGTGTCGAGACGAGTGGTCGCCGCGATCTTTTAAAAAATGGAACGTAGATAATAAAGGCATATTTATATTGTGGTATAGTCTATGCTAATTTGAATTAAATGAAATATTATGTAGGTAACTATCGAATGAAATACTGCAGAAACCTTCTCGGATTGCAATATGGTTGGTGGCCATTTGTTTTTTACTTGCAGAGTTTATCACTCGACTATATTAAAACTGTCCATTAATGGAGAATTACAAGCTGTGTACCCGATGGGAAATCCCATCGGCAAAAATGACGAACTTCCATAGTTTCATACCCTGTTTAACCCCTTTAGGGAATGAAATAAAAAAAATCAGTTCTTAGTGCTCACCTACGTTGTGTAAGGAATTCTTGTGCAAAATTTCATTCTTCTATACCCACCAGTTTAGACTGGCCATTTTTTGTCAGGCGTACCTACCTACCTACTCAGATATATAGGTATATACCTACTTACCCTACCTACATCTACACCTACATACCTACCTACATACCTACCTACCTACATACCTACCTAAATACCTACCTACATACCTACCTGCATACCTACTTATATACATACCTATATACCTACCTACAGCATATAATTATGTATGTAATGAACCTACCTACCCTACAGCAATTTTTCCATATTTTCTCACCATTTAAACTTTCCTTGGACTTCCAATAATATTTCAAAACCAAAATTTGCCAAATCGGTCCAGCTGTTCTCGAGTTTTAGCGAGACTAACGAACAGCAATTCGTTTTTTTGAAGTAGACACTGTATCTTCATTACTCTTTTTCCAAAAATTTCAGGCACAAAAGTAATACACGGTGGCCTAGATACCTTAGAAACTATAGGCAAGAAAACCATGGAAGTTCTTCAAGACGGTGACCCAGGGCTGGCCAAGAAACGTGCCTTACTTGGCCTGGGGGCTGGTGACAAGCCAGTTCTGTCTCAAGTCCTGAGGGAAGCGAAAGCTAAGGCAGAAGAAGATGACAGGGTGAGGGAAGAGAAGAGGGAAGCCAAGGAGGTGCACTATGAGAATCTGTTTGATGATTTTGAAGGTAAGATTTTGAAATAATAATAACATCAAAGGAATCTTCTCTAGAACAAGAAAGTTTCAGAAACATCTTAAACTTCTGAACCATCTCGAAAAAAGTGAGACTTCTAAGGTGGCCTCCGTCAGTCCTTCCGCGCCGCCGCCGTCGACCATAAGCGACGGCGCACAGAACCCGTGCGGCTGCATTCAGTAAAATTCAGTTTAATCTAACACATGAAACAAACCGAACGCACGTCTGCGTGAAGGCTGACAAAATGGCAGCACTAGACGTAGACTTTTATAAAACGAAACCCTTAGACATTACAATTTCTGTGTTGTTGTCCAATTTATCAACAAACAAACACTACTGAATACCAGTTTTTTTTTTTTTTAAATTATGCGTAAATTACTGTTTTATTTCTTTTCTTGAATGAAGGTTATGCTGCCGACGCCGCCGCGGCCGCCGACAGATTGACTATCGGCGCTCATATCTACATGAGAGAGAAAAAAGATATAACTCTGTCCCTCACACTAAAACTCTCTTATTCCTTAGTTTTCATTTTTTTTTTACTTATGCTTACTTACTTTTACTTATGCGTACCCTTTACAAACATTTTTCATGATTGTAAAGGAATTCGTTGTTTATCTCCACAATACTATATCGTTTGGTCAATGTCATTTGTATAATAGCCTCACAGAAGATAAACACGTTCTTGAGATGTAATATTTAATTCCATGCAAAGGGAAGATTTTTTTCCACTCTTATCTGCAAGGCCCGAGGGTCCTCAGTACCAATAACCGACCATTTTAATAAAATTGTTGTTAATATTTATTGTTATTTACTTAATTACTTGTGTGTGATTTGTATGAAAAGCATTTCATTCATTAATTTCTACTATAGAAGCTTCGAGCTTAGTTTTGAAACCACTGAAAACCCATAATAATGTATATTTTATCAAAATAATATATAATTTTTCTTTAATTCCAGGCCTAGTACATTTAGAAGCTCTAGAGATGTTATCGAAGCAAGTGAGCATGCGTATAGAGGAGCGCATACGCAGCGTCGATACCGACAAGAGACAAGATATCAAGGAGACGCTGCAGCAAGTCGCTGGTATAATTCTAACTTGAAATTTATTTATTTAAAATATATATTAATCAGTGAAATGTAATGAAAATGATATTATTTTCTATAAATAGATTTGTAGAAACACTTTTACACGTCAATAATATTTTAAGAACTAGATAAGGTCGGCGTTTCCTATCTGACTACTCTGAGAAGAAAGGCCGAAGCAAACTCACAACGATATATTTTCAAAGCTTATACTTACCATAGTTCCCATCGACAGAACTGTGTGAGATGCCAGAAGAAGACGAGGAAGACGAAGAATCTCCAAGCGAAGACCTTTCAAAGTCCGACGCGTTCCATGAACGTCTGCAGACCGCTACACAAGACCTAGGTCTTAAACTACAGTTCCAACCGCTGGTCAAGTAAGTTCATAAAACCATCTGTATCATTTAGCAAACTATGGTGCCGATTCCCTTGTTCACAAACTAAACTAAATTTAAGTTCAGTGCATCTTTTTCTTTCTATTTCATTAAGAAAAGGACAGAAGATACATTTTAGTTTAGTCCTGTCAAATTAATAAGCGTCTGAAGTAAATTGACGTAATTTTAGTAGGCAAGTTTTTAATCACGTCTAAACTTGTATGGAGTAGTGACAGGCGCCGGTTAATTTGACAGGACTAAACTAAAATTTATCTTCTGTCCTTCTCTTAATGAAATAGAAAGAAAAAGATGCACTGAACTTAAATTTAGTTTAGTTTGTGCACAAGGGAATCGGCACCAATATCCATATCTCAATACTTGCGTTCTGTAAGACACCAATGTCCGACGCGTTCCATGAACAACTGCAGACCACGACACGTTAACGATGATGTCCACCAAACGACTCCCATCGCATCGGATCGGAAAGGATACGAACGGATGCGGCGACATCCGATCGCGTCCGGCAGGATGTCGACGCATACGTTCGGCTCCGAACCGTCGCTTGCGAACGTATCCGTTTCTGCGCCTAGTCAAAAGATTTTAGGACACGGCGTAACGTAACAGTCTCGCTGCGAGTGGTACATGACGGCCAGTAACACCGGTCAGTACCCACCTTTACGTCGAACGCAGCGTCGAGCATTCGCAGGAACGTTACATTACATGGAAATGCTGTTTTAAATTGAACTATTGCTTGTATTGTACCATTCGTAAGAACGGTGTAGCCACTAGTTTCAACCGAGTCTAGTGCTGACTTCGCGCCCTCAAGTCAGTCCAGTAGTTGACTAATCTACCCGTCTATTTTAGGGCCCAGTAGCTTGCCCCGCCTGACTTACTGACTTACCGACCGGTCCGAAATTCCGAGTCACTGGTTCCTGTCACTGGCATCGTATAAACCAGACATTAGTCATGCTCACTGGCACAAATGACTCCATAATTAAACAACAACCTATCTTAGACTTCACTGTCTTCTTACTATTTAAGTAGTTAAGTAATTTATTTCAACCGCCCCTGTGGTCTAGTGGTTTGACCACCTGTCTCAGAACCAGAGGTCCCGGGCTCGATTCCCAGTGGGGGCACTGGTAGGGTTTGTTCTAAGTCCGTTTGGCCATAATCACAATGTTAGCAGCATTGTTGTGTTTCGGCAGTTAGAGGTAAGATAGCCAGTTCCGCTGTGGTTGAGGATTCCGGGTGAAGCTCGCTTCCACCTTCGGCCTGATCATCACTTACCATCGGGTGAGATTCAGAACTAGAGCTTCCCCGATGTTGTCCCAATTTCGTATACAGGCGAATGCTCCTAATAGTTCTGCCATTTGTAATGGCAAGAGAATGATGATTTCATTTTCTTTGGATCCATTATTTTCTCACTAACTTTATATACTTATTTTTCCAGACAATACAAAGAAACCCTCGACTACATATCATCTATAGACTCCGAAGTCTCCGTGAAGGCTGTATACAAGCGCGGTGTGTCAACACTGGCGCAGAGTACTGCGCTGTCCGTGGAACAGTACCACAAGGCGGCTGAAATGTTACTCGTCAAGTCTCGGAGATCCACCGCTGATGAAGCGGACGCACTCACACAGTAAGTAACGTGGACACCTGTAGGTATTGATGGATTAAGAAGTATACAACCATGCATACATTCCCATGGGGGTAGGTAGATACTGCAGAACGGCACCTGCTACGATGCTTTTTTTTTTGTTGGTGAGTAATTATCAAATAACTTCTCCCGCTCCGTCCAGAGCGGTCAGATACTTACTGACTGTGACCCACCCGCGTTCCTTCTGTTGTTTGTGTGTTGCCAGGGGCCACGGTGACCCTTTTGGACTTTCCCGCAACCCTGGCAGGCATCGGTCCTAGCGGGCCCCGTCAGTCATGCTGACATCTTTTTAAAGCGCGCGTGGAACACAACGCGCCGTCGACCCGGGCCTGGTCCTTATCGGGGGCGAGCTACCCGTTGCTCACCGACTGCAAGCCTGTCTGCTATGATCCTTACACATTCCTTTTGCTGCTTTTCCTGCCATGTCTTGTTGAAATAAACTTCGGTGGGACAATGCAGTTTACAAACTCTGCTATGAGCGGTTTTTTTTTAGAACTAGTAATACTCTGAATGTTTGGTAAAAAAGTCTACTTCTTCAAATGAAAATCATGTGGAAAACCACACTGATATAATATATTATATTATGCTGCATCAAATTGAGTAAAATACTCCTTACCAAAATTTTATTTTATTTTGACATGAGCCATTGCGCTGAAGAAGATTGATTTCCAAACATGTCGAGCAATGGATATTGTATAATTAAAAGCTATTGCCATCATGATTTCGTTACATACATATGTATGTAGTAAACGAAAGTAGGCTGTAATATGTATTTGTTTACCGACGCGCCACGGACGGTATGATATCATAACGTCGATAAACAACTACCTATTCAGCAGCCTTTCAAGTGATTAGGGCACAAGAGAACTTGTAATTAGGATATGAGTTATCAACGCCCAAAATCTACAATATTTATGGATATTTTTTAACCCCCGACGGAAAAAGAGGGGTGTTATAATTTTAACGTGTGTATCTGTGTATCTGTCTATTCCCTCGTAGCTCCAAAACGGCTGAACCGATTTCGATTATATTTTTTTTGTTTGAAAGGTGTCTTGATCGAGAGTGTTCTTAGCTACAATTCAAGAAAATCGGTTCAACCATTTGAAGATTATCAACTCTTTTCTAGTTGATGATTGGATGTGCGCATCTTCCACAGGTCTGATCGATTCGAAATTTACGATTCTGTTACTTCAATGATATTAGAAGAACAGAGTAACCGTGAACCGATACTGCAGCATCACCAGGAATCGTGTCGG
This sequence comes from Eupsilia transversa, assembly GCA_914767815.1. Classification (NCBI taxonomy): domain Eukaryota; kingdom Metazoa; phylum Arthropoda; class Insecta; order Lepidoptera; family Noctuidae; genus Eupsilia; species Eupsilia transversa. The sequence goes on along the minus strand of OU611887.1, from coordinate 10,335,332 downwards.
GGGTTATTTAAATTTTAAATTTTATTATTTATTCTCTGTTTCAGAATGACAGTGGTACTGACAAAGCACATCAGTGAACTAGCGACATTATTCACAGAGAAGCTGAACGCGCTACCTTCAGACAATAAAGAGCAAGTCAACACGTACATCACTAATATATTCTTAGAGGTATGTCTTTGTAGTCAATCTTTCTTCGTCATTAGTGACTAACCTAAGGCCTAAGTCTACTTATTTATAAACGTTACAATGGTCTGTCAAAAACTCACCATTGAGAGACCATTGTAACGTTTATAAATTTGTAGACTTAGGCCCCTGGTGTCAGATATTTAAAGCCGCCCGTGGGCCTCTCACTTGGCTTCACATGGCGTTGAGAAATATCTCTCGGCTTCCTCACGATGCAAGTGATAATTATGACATGTAATCATTGTACAAATAACCGATTATTATTTGTAATCGTTGTCATTGTATTATAAAAATTATTGTTGATGAGAAACATCTATAGGCGCGCCTTGGGGGTATCCCAGTAACTGGGTAATACGATACTCCTTGGTAAGACTGGTTGTCAGACTTTCGGGCTTCTGACGACTCGTAACGACTGTCACAGATCCACGAATGACAGCCGGGATCACTTAACGTGCTTTCCGAGACACGGAAGAGACTCGATATGTAAAGATAATCACCCATCCACGGACCAACTTTAGCAAGCGTAGCTTAACCTGATGGCTCGACCCGTGCGGCTGTTATTACTTAGCCAGCTCCTCCAACAGACTGATATGAAACTACGAAGAAAAAAATAAGTTAGCATATAATAAGCTCCGCTACCCGTGAGAAGCCAGGGCGGGTTGCTAGTGTTACCATAAATAAGAAAAGACTACTCTAGGGTTTACTCCGTCAATCGACGACTGCTTTAATTAATTATTTTTATTTTCAGGCTGGCAACAGTTCCACATACATCCAGAACGCGTTCCAACTAGCGCTACCGATATTACAGATAGGCGCTGTTTAAATATAATGATAATAAACTCTGCATTTGTGATATTGTATGTTAAAATGTTGTTACTAATCTGTACGGTTCAAATTTTATTCGTCGATGTTTGAAGGTTTAGAAAGTGGTTTTGTAACCAATTGTTATTTGTATAGATTATTCATTTTGTTACTCATACATTGAGTTTGAGGACAACTACGCAATAGTATTTTTTTTTTAACACAGCACACCGGTGAGATAAATAGGGCCGAGAAATCAGCGTAACTTCGCCAAAAAATTCACCAGTGAAGATCGACCTGAGCCAACTGGCGGCGACGTCGTAAAAAGATGCCCATCCATAGATCAATATCACCCGACTCTTCACTATTCCATTGCCATTGACTCGCTACTCCTTCTTATCCTGAGGATACGTATCTTCCCTACCATTACCACGCCACCCGGTCTAATCCTTACATGCAATGACCTCTGTAGCCCCATGAAACCTGAGGCTCCAGGGGTCAGTGCAAATCTTGGGGTTCATTCGAATTATCGAGTCTGGGATCACCACGCTGGGATCGGTGCATTTCATTCATTCATTCATTCAGTCATTCATCTGCATCTATTCAACAGCATTCCAATGTAGCCTGTTCAGTGTGTTTTCATGGTACACTCTGCGCTGCAATTATCACATCGTATCATTTATTACTTTATTTCTGTAAGTTGGTTCGAAAAAACACTTACACACGTAAATAAAAGCACAAGTGGTTTATTTGTGCTAATTATATAGCTAACTAGCTTCCACCAGCGGCTCGAATCTTTATAAATGCGCCTGTGTTACGCCGTGATAATAAAGCATTATACTTGTGAAAGAATTTTTTAAATCGGTCCAGTTGTTTTTGAGTTTATTGAATACAAACAATAATACTTATTAGTATGCAATGCCGTTTATCGCTCATAGGCGCAAGCATAATCAGCATAAGATGAAATATTATTAATTCATAACACAAACAAATGAAAAATAGAATGTAATTGTTACATTAAGATACCTAGGGAATAATTTAGTGCATTCAGACATGTTTTATGCAAAAATATTGTAGTTGAAACAATTAGACAAACTGACACAATTATTCGGAAATCCTCGCGTTCATCAGTATACAAGGTCAAATAAAATTAACTAGAGAAACTTCACAGAACTGATTGAAACAGACGTAAAACTATTACCCCATCACGTCTAAAAGTTTGAACAGACTATACATTTTACAATTGGTTACATAGCCCGCTTTGTTCATATTTTACATTATTGTAATTGTTCAAAAATTTGATCTAAAAATGAAATCATGAAAGATGTTATTATACATTATATCACTCAATCAATCTGCCTGCCTAGCCTTTTCCCAGCTATGTTGGGGTCGGCTTCCAGTCTAACCGGATGCAGCTTAATACCAGTATTTTACATGGAGCGACTGCCTATCTGACCTCCACAACCCAGTAACATTATATCACTCAATAGTAATTAATATATCTGAAGAAATTGTGGGCGATTATCTCGCAAGTCTAATCTCTATAAAAGTTTATAATATATATCTGTGAATATGTCTAATATATTATGCATTTAATAGTCAATGTTTTTATTGAAATATGCTGTTGTTTCATTTAAACCAACCTTTATCGAGAGTGGCGCCATCGTAGCACAAAGAGAACATAAAGAATCCTTAATGTACCCAAAAAAATATTGGAAATAAAGTCCTAAACTTTTTTTTTACACATGAATTTATAAGGAACATCGACCAGACGATAACCCCCCTTTTTTTGACGACGACTAAATCGTCACCCTTTTTTTTTTTTTTTTTTTGGTGGGAAATCATCAAATAACTTCTCCCGCTCTGGGCGGAGCGGGAGGGCGTGTCAGACTCTTACTGACTAAAACCCACCCGTGTTCCTTCAGTTGCCTGTGTTGCCAGGGGCCACGGTATCCCTTTCGGACTTTCCCGCAACCCCGGCAGGCATCAATAAATCGTCACCCTGAATAATTGTTGCCTAGGTTCCTGAGTACCCAACTATCGTCACACGTTCAATAAAACTATCAAATTATGTGGTTTAAACGGCAAGACAAACATAATTAACAAACACTTAATTTAAAAAATACAGACTAATTGATACCTTAATTGTACCTCCTCTTTTTTTTTTAAGTAAAATCGGTTAAAATTTGTCTAATCTCAAACATAAGAAGTGAAAAGAATTCACTCAATAATAATAACATAATGGCGGATAATGGCGCGAATATCGGGCATTGTGCCGACACCTGTTGCTCCTGCGCTTCTAACGGTCGATGGATTAGTGTGGATGCGCCTTTGTTCGTTAGGAAAAAAAGGAAGCAAGTAGGTTGGCTAACAACCAAACTGCGCATCCAAATCAATTATTTGCTTGCACAAACCTGACCCTTATAATAAATTCAAATAACGAAACCAATAATAGAACTCGTGATCCTTATTGGCACAGATGGAGTTGTTTTAACTTGTTGGAGCACTCCAAAAGTATACATTCGACCTGATTGATTCTTTTCTAGCCTCAAAAGTTCTGTTTATTTTATAGACCAGTATAATAATTATCAGCTATCTAATTGCGTAAAACGTTTTCGTAAACGATTCCGACTAATCTGTTTCATTTTGACAGTTCAACAACATTCATTGCGTTATTTACGTTGTTGAGCAGATTTTTTTTTCGAACTTATAGCAAGGATTAGCAATCTATTTCAAACCGATCCAGATTGTGATAGATTGTGTATTACGTAATTAGGGTGCTGGTCAGCAGGCGTCCAGATTTCTACTTTTCTTTAAACACCCTTAGATCATTTCAATTTTCGTATCTATTTTAACCCTTCCACGTTCTAAGTCATGTCCACACTTCACTTACTTTAACCAAAGCTCGCCGCACAACCGGTGGATAGTCCTCCGGAGCACATCTGTCACATGACGGACATCACAAAGGATGCAAGGGTTTAGAGTTGCTCTCTTTACGCCGTTTTGCCAAATATTAACTGCTTCGTTGGTCGGGCTAGTGACTGCAAGTGCTACTGCTGAGCGTGGGCCCAGATTCGATAAATCCGTTACTGGGTTTTTGCATTAGAAATTTCTCTCTAGCAGCCTGGAGTTTAGATTTGCGCTCCTTAGGCTCGCTCCCTATTGTATGAAACTTACAAAACATTGACGAAATGTGCGTGTTTAGATGTCTGCCTTTCCCTTTGGGAAATAGGTACTGGCGTAAAGCTGTTATGTAGGGAATCGTCTGAGATTCTTCTCAACTTTGTTTAAAATAACCCTTCAGTGTCCAAGCCATGTCCACACTTCTTTTACTTCAACAAAAGCTCGCCGCACAACCGGTGGATTGTACTCCGTAGCACATCTGTCCCATCACGGAGAACACAAAGGATGCAAGGGTTTAGAGTTGCTCTCTTTACGTCGTTTCGCCAAATAATGGTGCCGATTCCCTTGTTCACAAACTAAACTAAATTTAAGTTCAGTGCATCTTGTTCTTTTTATTTCATTAAGAAAAGGACAGAAGATACATTTTAGTTTAGTCCTGTCAAATCTGTCAATACTCCATACAAGTTTAGACGTGATTAAAAACTTGCCAACTAAAATTACGTCAATTTACGTCAGGCGCTGATTAATTTGACAGGACTTAACTAAAATATATCTTCTGTCCTTTTCTTAATGAAATAGAAAGAAAAAGATGCACTAACTTAAATTTAGTTTAGTTTTTGAACAAGGGAATCGTCACCAAGACCTTGACATGTGCATGATTGATGGTAGGTACTACCTACAGATATTATGTTGCTGTGTGTGATCATGTTGGTCGGAACTGCAATTTGTGGGCCATATTTGGAAAGGTGTTGCATGAATTTAAAGTTGCCTGTAGCTTGTACTACATATTAAAATGCTTATTTTATTTAGAAAGATGTTTCGAAATTAAATTAAATGATTTTAATTTCTGTAAATAGGTTTGTACAAACAATTTGACACGTCAATAATATTTTAAGAACTAAATGAGGTCGGCGTTTCCTATCTGATTACTCTGAGAAGAAAGGCCGAAACAAACTCAGAGGTCACAGTCTCTTTTAAAGTCCAGACATAATATTGGTCAGATCATGTGAAAACCATTTACTTACCTATACCTATTAGTTTCTTGCTTGAATGGTGTAGTGGTCGCATGCGCTACTGCTGAACATGAGGTTCCCCGGTTTGATCCCCGAGACGGGTAAAGCAAGCTCAACACTGATGCAGAAAGCTTGCAGCAGCGATTCATACACAAGCATGTGTGTGAATCGTGCATCGTGCAATAAAATAGTGCATCGCGAGCAGTCTGTTCGCAATATACTGTTTAATAATATATTTAAAAAAATCGGTAGCTACATCAATCAACAACCATAGCCGATATGGCCAAGTTTACTGCTATAATCATAGTGACCATAGTTTATAAAACTCAGGATATTATGGTCGCGTGCCGTATCCGATTTTGTCATTAATAATCAAAATAATATGTAATCATGATGATTGGTTATTTCTACTTAATTATTTGGTTGAAAATAACTTGCTAATGCATTTTCGGTTTTATCATTATACGGCTAAAGCATGCTTTCCCATGTTTCTTTGTTATAAGCTTATAATTTCACGGTTCAATGATTTTATAATGATCACAAGTGACACGTGTTTTAATGTATTTTGTTTGTTAACCCTGTTTGACCCTTTGTTTATTTTAGGTACTTACCAAATATTTATTGGTGGGCAACTGTTAGGGATCATCACAAGTTGTTGTTTTAAGCTTCGTGCAGACTGGCGCGACGCGACACCGTTAATTGTACCGTGAAGTTTTCTTAGAAATTGAATGCACGATTACTGACAAATGCGTGCACTGATAGGACAGGTCCACTCAATCTGTGTGGTTCTTTCCTCACAAGACCATTCCAGACACGAATCTACATGGTCTTCATATGATCTAACCATTAAAATGTCTGGACTTTAATAGAGACTGTTACCTCTGAGTTATTTTCGGCCTTTCTTCTCAGAGTAGTCAGATAGGAAACGCCGACCTCACCTAGTACGGTACTTAAAATATTATTGACATGTAAAAGTGTTTTGTACAAACCTATTTACAGAAAATAAAATCATTTCATTTCATCGTCAGTCTGCCATGAAACCCTAAAACCTTTCACTCCAAAAATTATCAACACACACCGTACATATATTTAAAACATTAGCAACAACTAAGTACTTCCAAAAAGTAAACATCATCAACACAACTTCCGAACAGCGATGTCACACATAAATTATGTTCCATTTTTAGTACCGCCAGTGTAATAGTGTGTTGTGTAGGTACCTATTGTTTCAATTTCGTGCCATATTTGGCTACATTGCCCGTGCAGGAAGCTTCAGGTCGTGAATTGTAATTAGGTGGTTCCGCTTCACTTAGATGCCTGTCAAACGTAGTGATAGCACACTCATACAATGTCGGACAGAAAAATGTCGCAATGGGACAGCTGATAAAGCTGTATAACGGATATCGTAATATAATTTTATTGACTTATAAATGACTAGCTCTTGCCCGCGGCTTCGCTGGCGTGGTGGTTCGAAAATATCCAACAGTAACATACCGGGATAGAAGTATCCGATGTCCTAAGTCTAACCCAGGTCATCACCTGTGTGCCAAATTTCTGACGCGGAACGGTATCACACAGACAGAGTTAATAAGTACCTACTTTCGCATTTATAATTTATGTATAGTATGTACCTAAGTATGGATTCATTGATAAGTTTAAATCCCATTCAAACAATACCACGACCCACATTGCTATTTGCTAACATTAAATATAGCAATTCCAGCGCACAATAGACCACTACGAACAAAATATCTAAACATTTTGGACAAAAATGGTTACATTCAAAACAGACAAATATCCCGCAGCCACTCAATTTTAGCACCTTAGCCACCCTTAGCCAAAGGTGTTCTCGAACATCTGTGAATAATCCGTTAAACTTTGAAGAGCCCGCATACTACGACCTATTCCCATAAATCATGGAATCTTTTATACATAGAAATACTTAGGAATTGGGAAGGAAACAACTGTTGGCAAACTACCTCTTAATATTTGTTAGTCTGTGATAGTGGGTAGGTTTTTTTGGTCACATGTGTAATGGGTAGAGTTGAATGAATCATTGTACTAAGTATCGAATAGTGATTGATTTGCCGAAATAGTGTGGGATTGGGAGAGGTATGCTCGGCACGTTTTCGGAAGTTACATCATACGCGATTAGATCAGCTGCCACTTTCTATTATTATTCTGGTATACTTTTCGATAATCTATTATACAATTTGAATCTTACGCTGAATTTCTAGATTTTTTTCATTATTGTTTTGCAGGAATTTCTCTGTAGCAGCCCGGACCGGACTCTGGATTTGTACCCGGTTGTTGTATCCGGAATTTAAACATTACTGGCGAAATCTGGGTGTACTATAGATACACCTCTGCTTAAGCCTTCGGGGAATACAGGCGTGATGTTATGTGAAAGGCTTAAGAGGGTATCATTGCTAAATAATGTAATTTCTTATTATACCTACACCACAACATGATATCACAAATGTATCCTGCCTGTCTCAGGGGAGACACAACTATCGGGACACATCGAGATGTTTTTTGCAGACAACATCGGGAACTAAAACAGCTGTTTTATCGACAACAAAAAATGCAGTGTAGGTAGGTATCCCTGGGATCTGAAGGGCATGTGTTATTTATCTCGACATTCTACGTAAACATCACTGTATTCTAACCAAATGTGAAGCAAAACTGGCTTCTGAAGCCTCGTGCAGACTGGCGCGACACGACGCCGAAGGCGCGAAGCGACTAACAATACAATTTCTAAGAAAACATCACTGATGAACAATTACCGGTGTCGTGTCGCGTCGTCACGTCGCGCCAGTCTGCACGAGGCTTTATTGTCCTATAGCAGGATAAAACCTTATTACTACTGAATGAGAGAAGGAAGAGCCAGATCATGGTATGTTACTCGTAACAATTTTAAATCTAGTTTGCCTCACAACATCAACCAATTTTTTCCCACGTATGTTGGAGTCGGCTTCCAGTCTAACCTGATGCAGGTGAATGCTGGTATTTTACAAGGAGCGACTGCCTATGTGACATCCGCACCCAGTAACTGAATAATACGATACCCCCTCCATGGTAAGACTGGTTGTCAGTATTTCGGGCTTCTCACGACTCTTAACGACTGTCAAAGATCCACAAATGACAGCACCAACGGCTTAACGTGCTTTCCAGGCACGGATGAGTCTCGATATGTAAAGATGACCCATCCACGGACCAACCCCGTCAAGCGTAGCTTAACCTGATGGATCGACCCGTGCGGCTGTTATTACTTAGCCACGAGCTCCTCTTCGAAATTATTGTTTTCGTCACATAATTCTATACTCAATCTCAATATATTTACAAAAAAATAAAAGTATAAAAACTAAAACCCAACTACGGCAAAAAAGTCAACTAAAAATGTGTAAACAAGTCATCTCAGACAGACAAATTAAAATATGACTTGTTTATACCTTTCTAGTTGACTATTTTGCCGTAGTTGGGTTTTAGTTTTTATACTTTTATTTTTATTTCAATTATTTTGGGGATTTTTTTTTTTAATGTGCAAATTAAATTTGCAATTAAAATTGCCCTTTCATACATACCGGTCCAAATCATAACCCACCTTTTTGCTTCACCGTAGTCGGGTAAAAATAAAATATAATAGATAAGCTTATTGACAATTTAATAACTTAATTATCAAGACCGGTTGTAAAGGAAACCGAGTCTGGACATCTGTCGACCATCCTATTATAGAACAGGATACTTACTACAGGATATAGGTAAATGGACTATGGAGCAAGTTATAATTGTCGAACCTACCTGTGTTCCGACGATGATAATGAGCTAAATATAACGGTGCGACTGTATGAATATAGCCCAGGTTGCATTGGGGCTTGGGCTCGATTATTTGATGGACAAAAATGCATTGTCATTTCAGGCGACAGATGTCCACTGCTGGGCAACAGGCCTCCTCGAAACATCAATCAGATATGAAGAGATCCAATAGCCCGAAGAATTGCTAAACGTCTCGGTACTAGTCCCTATAAAAAATATTGTCAATATTAGGAAGGCCTCTGAAATGAAATTGTATAATCTGTAGCTTTACAAGCTAAGTATAATGTCTGTTCCAAAAAAATCTGATGAAAATTTAAACAAATGCATCAGAAAACGTACCTGTGGATGCTAATTTGTAGTACCACTCACGAATAGAGTGCTTCGATTTGATTATTTGAATACTAACGAAATTCTAATTTTAAATCACCAAAAAGATGTTTTTCATTTGACAAAGAGTTATGTTTACAACATCAATTTTCGTCAATGACAAAATCGAAACAGTTTTTTTTTTTTTTTGTAATGTATTCTAACAATAACTGCTGGAAAAAGTGGTGAAATATAATGTTGAAACCTTCATAATACAGCTGAATTTAGCCATAACAGGGTTTGTGTACACTTAAATCAATACTTTTGGAACAGATAGATAGGAAATGCTAAAGCATTTCCTATCTGTCTGGTCATTAACTAGGAACAGTTCTTAGCGTTAATCAAAGCGATTGGAACGCGAAATTAAATCTGGAAATCGTTTCATTTGCAATGTACATTCCAATTCTTATTGCTAAGTATAGTAGATCCAATTATCTGGCTGATGCAATTATTTAAAACATGCCTATTTATTTCAGTAGCAAGGACTGTGACCCCCTGCAGGGTAAAGACCTCTTCTAATAAAGAGAAGGCATGAGTATTGATCACCACGCTTGCTCAAGGTCGGCTATTTCAGATTTTTAATAATTACAAATTTTATGTCCAGGTTTCCGTTACGATATTTTTCCTTCATCGGTTATAGTAATGTCCAAGATAAACTCAGAAAGTAATTAATTGAAAAAGTCAGACTGGTAGTTGGTCGGATACGAACCCACAACCACATGAATGAGAAACGAGGCCTAACCTGGTCATTACGACTTAATTGGCGAGAATTATGACTGTTAGATCAACTCAATTTACAACAGCTCAAACGGATACAAATTAGAATATCAAATGAATATATATACCTCGGTATATATTTTATAAAGAATATAAAATGCCAATGTTCAAAACATCAAAAATTAAAATATCGAACGACCATAAAACCGAAAATTAAAATATCGTAAGTTTAAATTGTCGAATGGTTAGAAAACCTACGTCCAATATATCTAAAATCGAATTATCTACAAAAGTAACATCGAAAGTTCTAAATATCGAAGTACAAAGTATAGAATGTCCTAAATAACTTTCGATATTTTAATTTTCGGTTTTATGGTCGTTCTATATTTTAATTTTCGATGTTTTGAACATTGCCATTTTAACCGTAGGTATTTTAATTTTCGATATTCTAATATATGTACCCGCTCAAACACTACTGAAACAAAGCAAAAAACACTAGGTACTGAAACAAAGCAAAAAAATCTTTAATTGCAACATCCCGGAACCTTATGATTCCATTTACTCGTACCAATAAAGATCTCTTTAAATTGCGAAACCAGAGACAATGGGGTACAAAAACACCATTAAGTTCAGCATTAAAGTGCACACCGTAGCGCATGCGTGGGGCGTGAGACAATACGCCACCACTTCCGATTCTGACAATGTTTGCAGGTAAAACTAAAATGTACTGGTCGGCACAGAAGTGTTGGTGAATATGGGTTGTTAAAGTTAAAACTATAAGTAAATCGTTTTAGACTTGGTTGGCTTATTAACATATTATAATCAGAAGGCCAATTGTCATTCCTACAAAAATGTTCAAATTCAAGTCGCAATCTGTCAAACTTAGCAAAAATGTTGGTAATTTCGTTGTATTTTTGACAGATTGCGAATGAGATGCGAATGCGAACGTTCTAAAAAATACGGGAATTGCCCCTCAATATAGACAGATATTACAACTGGTCTTGATAACGGTAGAAGGATATGCTTTTGCCATGAAGGAATTAAAGACATGTTAAGTTTATCTTGAATTCAAACCGAGGCTGAGACCTGCGTGACCTGTAGTCAGAAGCCCGAAAGTCTGACAATCAGTCTTACCAAGGGGTATCGTGTTACAAAGTTACTGGGTTGTGGAGGTGAGATAGGCAGTCCGCCTAACTTCCTTGTAAACAATTGGTATTCAGCTGCATCCGGTTAGACTGGACGCCGACCCCAACATTGTAGGGAAAAGGCTGAGCTGATTGACCTACATGAGTTTTTTTGCGACAGGCCGAGAACAGCAAATAAATGATTTCTTTCTTTTCTTTCTTTCTTTCAGGGTATTGTGGTTGTGAGAAGCCTAAGACCATCAGTCGACAGCATGCGATGGGCTGAGTTAATACACACTCAATCACTGATAATATAAATACTAGTTTATGTGTTATTAACCGCCCAATTCACATCAAGTCCTGAGTCCTGGTATCTATCAACGAGCACAAAACCGACATATTTCAATTCGACAGCAAAAAAAATTGGCAGCAGGTGTAAAACCTAACACTTCACCGCGCGACTGTATCGGAAGTCGGAGCGGTGTAAGTACTCATTGTGTCCGTTTCCGCCATCCGCAACGCCCTCTCCGCGTGAAGAATGAACTAGAAAAAAAACGCAATAATACCCTCCAATGCTACAGATAAATGCAATATGAATTTACGAATACGATTTTTTTTACAAGCTTTTTTTTGATAGAAGAAATGGTCACCCACTTATTTCTGACAATTATTTTTGAATAGATGTTATAGATTCTGTAATTTTAAATGTCAAAAGGTTCATTCATATTATTGTAAGTTCTCAAGGCTGTTGAGTTACTAAAATGTAGTGGTAACTAGGCAAAAACACTTAACTTTAATTGCTTTATTTGTTTACATTTTCTTTAAAGATTTATGAATGGAAGTTTTTTTCTCAAACAATGCTTGGAAATTAGAGCATTATTTTGACAAACTTCTTCGAGATGAATCGAAATTACGGTACTGAGGCCTTAGTGTAAGTTGCAAGTGAGTAAACGTAACTATTGCGTTTGCGTTAAGATTTGACTGATAGATCATAATGCTAAGAATATATCGGTGAGAATAAAACTCTTAACGCAAACGCGATATTTACGTTTAGTCACTTGCAAACTTTCACTAAGGCCTCCGGTCGAATACATTCGAGCGCCCGGCCAGCAAAGTTTGTATGAAAATAATATGTGACGTGTTTAGCGGTAATTTCGATTTGTCTTGCAAATGGAGCTGTTGACAGTAAAGGAGAAACAAATGAAAATATTGGCGTGTGAAAAATGATCGTTGGTCATTGATTCTGGAATTTATAAATTAATTTACTTAGTTTGAATTTCCGCGCATTATTTAAGAAAAGTATTATAGATGCCTTGACCACAACCAGGCATTGATGGACTCACGTATGTGCGCCTCGGCCCACATTTTCACGTTCGTCCATCAATGCCCATGTTGCAGGTTGCCCGCGACAGTAATGTACTCATGTACTATTTTTCAATAACTATTGTAATTTTAATATAACTTTAAAATTAAGAAATCGTCCGATAACGTCTTTCACCGTAATGCCTTGGGGAAGACACCAAACTTGATTCACGTGTTGTTTATAATATACAGTATTTTCAGTTGTTAAAGAATGAAAGACCAGGTGCTTGTAGCCGTTTGTTTCTACAAGTTGACAAGCTGTTGTCTTTATTGATATTTTGATAATTGTTACATAAATACCATGCTGGGCACGGACAATGGTGTGGCCAAAGCGCAATCCAATGGGTTTGCTTTTTTTAGTCACGTCATGTAAATCTGAAGACTAACTTACTAATCATACAGACTAACTGCTTCGTTTGTCTAGTAATCGCAAGCACTACTACTGAGCATGAGGTCTGGGATTCGATTCCCGGGTCGCCCAAAGAGGTTTTTCCATCTAAAATTTCCCAGTCACATGGGACCATGATCTGGAAAAGGACATACCTAAACTACTTTTCATCCTGGATCACAGATGAAGTCGTGGGCAAAAGCTATTGGTGCCGATTCCCTTGTTCACAAACTAAACTAAATTTAATTGCAGTGCATCTTTTTCTTTCTATTTCATTAAGAAAAGGACAGAAGATAAATTTTAGTTTAGTCCTGTCAAATTAAGCGGTGCCTGACGTCTAAACTTGTATAGAGTAGTGACAGGTGCTGATTAATTTGACAGGACTAAACTAAAAGATGCACTGAACTTAAATTTAGTGTAGTTTGTGAACAAGGGAATCGGCACCATTAAATTATAAAAATCGCGTGCCATAAGTTACGAGAACAATAAACAGAAAACAACCGGATACACTGTCATTACTGTCTATCATTAATAAAATGTCATATTGAACAGATTGGGCGCCCCATTGGACCCTAATTTCACGGTAGTAGACTTAAATCATCAGTTTGCAGTTATCAATTAATAAATTTCGCTGTGTAATGATTTCCGATACAGATTAGTTGGTTGAAAAATATTGTTTATTAATTTTAGAATTGTGACACGTGCGTGTGAGTGGCATGTGTTTTGGGGTAGACATAATTGTTGGTGTAATAAAAATGGTTAAGAGGGTTTATTCTGAAAGTTGGCAACGTCGCAAATAGATGTCAAATATTTCGCTGTTTTGATTAATTTGATAATATTTCTGTATGGAAATAAAAAATGTGGCTAACTAGCGAACTAGAATATTGATTATGAAATGCAATAATTAATATCGTAACACCGAATAGTTAGTTTTAGATGTAAAAAAAGTATTTGGTAACTTTCCAAATGCCTTTTTTTCACCTAAAACGGGTACAACATCAAATTCAATGTTATAATTGCAATTCATTATTAATATTTTAGTCAATTGGTTAGCCACATTTCTTATTTCCATACAGTATTATTTCCAAATTAATCGAAACAGGTAAATATTTGACAGCTATTTACGACGTTGCCAACTTTTAGGATGCACCCTCTTAAATGACAGGTTTGATTCATATTGGGTTCAATTGGTTGATGCAAAAATACAGGGTGACATTTTCTGGGCAGGGTTGGATAACACCTAACTAAATCGTTTTTTAAAAGGCGAATAAAAACAATCCTGCTGCCCATTTTCTCTGTACGGTTACATGACATAACATCACGCCTGTATTCCCCGAGGGGTTTGGCGCAGAGGTGTATCTATCTTTAGTTCACCCACATTTCGTAAGATATGTTTAAGTCCCATGTAATAGGGGGAGCCTTTTGCCATCAACTGGGCACACATCCAGACTGCGGGCTGCCGGCTGGAACACTCAATAAATCTATGCCCGATCTGGGTATTTACTAACAAGTCTTCTTATATAAACTACCAGGCTATACGAATATTTTGGCTGCTTCATAATAGAACCTGTGATCCAGTATTACAGAGTTCAAAACCTTGTCGTCATGGTGATAAAAGTTTTAAGTATCAAAAGTTTGAATTCACCACTGCTTGACCAAGGAGTTCAAGCCACCCCTGACTTTCACCAATGAAACTGAACGCGATCAGCACTTGAACCACGTTTAAAAGCTGTCAGTGTCATTACTTTCTTTGTAATATTGTCACTGACAGCTCTTCAACTTGGTTTAAATGTGCTGATTGCGTTCAGTTTAATTGGTGAAATTCGCACTTAGAGGTCGTCAAAATGTTGCTGTTAAAGATATTCATGGACTAAACAAACAGTAGCTGTAGGTACAGACTTTATCTTTTTTTTCAGATCAACATAATCCGGCAATTTGTATCCAAATTACGCTAAGGTCGTCTTGTGACATCATCTCTCAATTTAATTAGTGTGATAAAAGATGTTTGGTCGTTATCCTTAAGTATGAGATATTTTCGTCGTCAATTCCAGAAAATATTATTGGCTAGTCCATTAAATACATTTCTAAACGCACGGAATATTGCACAAAATCTTAGGAAATGTAAAAAAAATCGTAAAGATATCCTCATAGATAACCTTCATTTAGACAAGGTTGAAAGGACTATTATAGATTTGTAGCTCTTTGGAACAAGCCCTATCATACTTTTGCTGATTAAAAACAAATCGATGCTCAACATATGGACCTCGAAGACGTCTTGTAGAAGACACAGGTGCAAAGTAAAAAACTACACAAAAGTCACAAAGTAGCTTGCCAAATTGCGCCAGATGACGGCAAAAAAGTTTGTCATCCACCACATGACACGTTAATAATAACTTAGTGCTAATTTCACCAACCCAACTGAACACGATCAGCACATAAACCAAGTTTAAGAGCTGTCAGTGTCGTTATTTTCTATGGAATATTGACACTGACAGCTCTTTAACTCGTTTTAGATGTGCTGATCGCGTTCAGTTTCATTGGTGAAATTCGCCCTAAGTCAATACCACCTATAAATATAGACAGACGCAACGCTAATAAAACTCCAGTAGACAATTGGTTAACTCATAAAATTCAAACAATTGACTTTACACCCGCCGACAGTTACGTCACTATTGTCTGTAATAATTAAAGGTCGTTTGATTGGTACCCTGTTATAATTACACCTACCGTCTTGGCTATATTGACTGGTAATTCTGTTTGACCGTTTAGTTCAATGTTCTATGGTTTGGTCATCGGCTATGGGTTTGTGATTGATGTCAGGGGCGTAGTCAACGAGGTTATGAGAGATAAAACTTATAACATTCATATTCTTAATACTTAATGGTTTTTTTTTCCAAAGTGACGTGTCGATTAAAACATATTTTCGTATACTTTGCTTGGTTTCATTAGGCAAGTGATAGTCAAATGCTTTGAGATGATAGATCTTTCTACAACATACGATTCACCAAATAAGTTTCATCTAGTCTATCCTCTGTCATATTATAATTATTATCATTTTGAAAAAAGCGAAAACTAGCGTAAAATTCTGTAACAGACCCGGTATAGTTCCCTGGGAAACCCTTTATATATTCCCGAAGTTCCTGTGTCCACAAAATGTTGATTAACCTTACTTACATGCATTAGGCTTACAGTAAAGAAGTGTCAAAGTCAAGATAAATACAAAAAAAACACCTACCTTCCTGTAGGTACTCTGACTGTGCTGTCAGCAGTAGAAACCTGTTCCCTGGCGTAAGACTAGAAGCCGATAATATGTTTTACGAGTTGTTTTTCTGCAAAAAATGATACATTTAATATGCAGGAGAACATAAGTATTACAAAAGATTTAAAGGATAAGTAGATAGCATAAATGGACAGATATGAAAAGTCAGAATTTGGTGATAAGATTTCAATTTGGTGATTAATATGGAGAAGATTCGGCAAGAAACTCCATAGTTACATGGTCTCCAGTCCATGGAAAAAGCAAGAAGTGAAAAAAAGACAAACCGAGAGAACGATTAAATATTGTTGATAACTTTAGCTAAAATATTACTTTCGATTATTAACCCATTTATCTTTACTGACAGCTACACAAATGCTATCAATTTATATAGGCATGTTACGGCTCTATAAAAGTTGATTTAATTCTGTATTTGTACAAAAATGTTCGTTAAAACGTTTCTTATTGACCACAGCTTTGTTTAGAGAGCCTGAGTCATAATAAAGTTCGTTAGAATTTTAAGGTAGGCGGGAAATATTCAGTCTTGATTTGGCGGGAGAATTACAAGACCATATTGAAATTGGGTTTAATTACTAACTGAATGCAAGCTTCTTTATTTAGAACTTGGACTAGATGTTAAAATTAACAATTTTTTTTACCTTGGATTAGCATATATCTAGGGCCGTCATGCTATACGCTGTTTTTCATCACTTCACCGCCTTTTGCATGACTGCGCGAGCAAACCTGTTCATCGGTTTATTCATTTGTGATTTCTCCTTTATATTTTTTATCGTCCCTTCCTTAAATATGCCTAAAAATGTTTATAGACTGAGCTTAACCTTCTTTTGGTAGATTTGAAAATAATGATGTGGGTACTGATAATGCTTTGGCCAAGTCTTCAGAATATGAAAATACTTCTACACCATTTGATGGAGCGGCTTATTCAAGGAGTTATTCCATACATTCACCATACATTAAAGGTACCTTTTCAGACACCCATGACTGATGAAAATCACTACTTGTGTTACAACAAGCGTGCTATTTGGAGTTTTTATGCCCAACAGCATATTCTGCAGAATACAATGGGTGATAAATGAAATTGCTAGCTTCGGTAGTTCGGTCTCTTCTGAAGTTTCTCCTGTCTTGGTGTCTGCGTTAAAGCTTCACGTTTAATATTCAAGGATTTTATAAACATTAATAGTTACTATGTTGGCAATAGGGTCGCCCCTTATTACATGGGACTGGAACATAACTGGCCAAATATGGGTGTTCTATAGGTACACCTCTGCGTAACCTCTCGGGGATTACAGGGGTGATGTTGTTAACACTATTACGTACCTACCTACATAAGGTAGTGTTTTTGTAGTTATTGTTAGGATTTAACCTTGTGGCTTCTAAACTATATTATACCAAGGCCAACGTACTATTGTCTTGCCATAATTTTATCTCTTGACTGTCCATATGATAGGTACTTAATTGACAAGGAGTTTTTATTTGGGGGGCCCCAAGAGATAAGGTGCGAGATAAGGTGCGAGATAAGGTGATATTCTATTTAATTTATGCACAAATCAACAAAAAAAAATTGTTCAAGTTACTGTAATCGTAGTAGTTTTGTCGACATTTAAATCAATCCATGAATACATAACAGGTGTTTGGTTAGATAAAATTACGATAATTAAAATTCAACAGTATTCTAATCAGTAATTAACCTTGAAATACGTAAGTTTATTATTGTCAAATGTCAAAAATGAGGAAATCGTTTGGATGGTTTTCTGGCCAAAAATGGAAAAAAATGTTGACGAAAAAGGAAATTCAAGTTATTAATTAAGTTATTACATTATGTACAATAGAATAGAATAAGTAGGTCTTATTTGCTTAGAATGGTCCTACATAAAAATAAGTTGATAATTGTATTCGTTTGTATTGTAAGTACCTAATTAGTTATACATTAAGTAATTCCTATAAACTTTTTATATAGCTGTCGGTAAAATTGTACCATGCGCCAAAATCCATTATTTTTATTGACATTTTATCAAACTCCAGTGCAATAAATTACCCAATTAACGTCTATATCAGACGAAATGTTAACATAACAATGCACATATCAAGAATCGATTTTACCTGTGCATTTTAGTACAACCCAAAGCCGGCCATCGAGACTAAAACCAAGCACACAAATAGAAACCAATATTTTATTTTAAAAATCGACCTTGAATTTGAACTAAGACCTGTTGAATACTTAACCCATTACATGAGAGTATAATCATCAAAAAATAGAATTGGTGTTAATGTCCACTATATCTTACCACGACCGAGATAAGGACGTCATGCACAACTATAAATAAATTGCGCGGGAAACTTCGCACCTATTCCATAAACGACCATAATATTTAAATGGCAAATTCTTATAAATTGCTGTATAGGTTATTCTTTCCTTCCCCTTTAAGAGTCCACCTGTATCCCTATACAAAAAGCGTCCTTGCTTCCATTGTTAAGGTTTGCGCGCCAAGTGACTGCCAAAATCGGCGCACGCGGCGATGCGCGGGAAAAGACCGAGCGTCAGTCGTAGTTGGGAGGAGCGCGCGCGCACACGCTAGCCACGCCGCGCTTATAGGTTAGAATTGGCGCGTCCCGCGTTCGCCAGGTGCGACCCTCGCCCGCTCTAACTCACCGACACTCATATCCTCCCTCTCGCACGCTACCTGCGGACAGCTGTTTTCTCTCGGAAGATTAGTCAGATGTTTCTCGCTAACCAGTCAGTGCTCACCTGACGCGCGATACGGTTATGGCGGCCGGAGGACGTACACCCAAGCAGAGGAGGTTCGACATGTCAGCGGGAATGGCACTGAGGACGTCTAATACTCCGAGGAGAAGGCGAGGGAGCTGCAAGTGCTTGTTTGGCGCGCCGGACAGGGACGAGACGAGACGGCTAATGGCCGAGCAGTATGCCAGAGAAAGGAAACGCTTCATCAGACGCTTCAATTTCGACATTGAGACAGAATGCACGTACAAATCCGCAAAGTTAGACTCTCCAGTTAAATTTTGCGAAGAGGATAAGGAGAACGCCGAAAGTCCTGTAAGAGTAGCTACGGAAGCGCTGGCGTGTGTTGGGAATACTACTGACCTGAGGGTCTTGGGGTCTCCATCAAGAAGGAGTGCTGGTAGTTCTACGAGCTCACCCCGTACTCCCCGCACCCCTAGAACGCCCCGAGCCGCACGCACCCCGCGAACGCCCCGTACCCCCGCGTCCAGAAGACAGCTGCAAATGACAGGTCAGTACACACTATTGTTTTTAAAACTACTGTAAACTTACATTGTACAGAGTTAACAATTGAGGCAATTTTTTACTTCGTTATTTATAATCTCGTGTCAATCTTGCCCAACTCATTACGTATTCAGGCATCGTCTTGCATAATGCACCAGTCAAGGGATTGATCACTGCTTTTTATTTTATGGGGCCATGTTTGCAGAGGGAATCATAATTGTGAAATATGGGCCAGGTTTGTGTTATCGTAGGAATTGTTCAAATAACTTGAATCAATATTGATAACTATTGATTATGTTACTGGCTTCTGCACTTTGCCTGTGGTAATATTAACAAATTCCTTAGTTATTCTGTTGGTCTGCGTTACATTTTAATGTAGTCCTGGCTATGCGCCAGAATACATTTTCCAACTACACTAAGTGTATTTTGCATTTGTGAATACTTTGACTCCTATTAATGCTTTCTTTTTTTAAACATTTAGTTGATCATTTTCAGTTTCTTCGTTTCTTGCCCAATTATTATTGAGTGAAAGTAATTTATCACCATAAAATGCAGTGTGTCCACTTTCACAAAGTTACTTGCCCAAACTTGAATGTCACATTTAATGTTGTGTCACTTTAACCTTTAAACAGCATTCTATACCGGTATCATTATTCAGTAGCCCTCATTATGGATGACAAATATGTCCATATACATTCCGTAGGAAATGACTGTTTCTGAACGAAATAATCTATTTCTCATTATTATATAACTGCATCCAATCATAATTTGATGTTTAAACCAAATACGGGCACTATGTATGAATTCCAATGGGGTCAATGCCCTCTGTTGTTCTGCTGATGCTACTACTACATAGTACTATCAATGAAAACTTAACAACAGATATTCATAATGTTGAACATGAATATGAGAAAATAATGGGAATATAATAATGAGAAAATATATAATACATAAAAAAGTATCATGATCGAAACAGAACACGTCACGGCACACGTGACTCTCAAATCCACCTAAACACTTATCTGTGGTACTACGTGAGGTTTTTTATTTACATATTTCTACATTACTCATCCATCAAGCGAATAAAAATAAAGTAGGTATACATGAAGAAGTTAAATAAACCCAAATAAGGAAACTTATATAGTACGAATGTTAAAACAGTAGTCGTAACTACTGTAGACAATAGAATACCAAACAGTGTAAAATGTGATAGTCAAAAGTTTTATCTTAGATAAATCAATACATCTTATGGATGCAGCAGAGCTATTCATTACATTGAGCGATAACCTAATCAGAAAAAAGCGACAGCATCAAAAGACTTTAAGTCAGTTAAGTCACAGTTAGGCAAAAAGGGACCTTATTGCAAAGATGATGAAGAAACACCAGTTGTCTTAAAAGTAATGAACTTACACAAAAACATAAACGAACAATTTCAGAAGCTGTTTAGATTTTTCAAATAATTGCTGATAGAGCGTGACGTAATAATAAAGGTAAAGAAAACTACTTAGATTTGAGTAAGTAAACAAAAAAGATCTAGGTATATTACATGATTATTGTACTACTTTATGAGTCAGAGTTATAACCGGCTAAAGCGATGGTGGGTGTGTGTTCTACGATTTCGTAGGTCTTATGGCAGTTTATGATGGAATTAGATAAATAAAATTGCCGTTTAAGGTAATGATGTTAAACCTACAGTTTTAAATAAATACGATTAAGGATTCAAATATCTCCATAAATAATGGTTTAAAAACTGAATCCAATTAATGAAATGGTACATTTTTTGGTTGATTTCATGTTACGTTGGCTAAGCTTCTGGTTTTTTCATTAATTTGTTTATCCATTTTGATCTAAATTAGTTTTACATTTCCTTCCATATCCATTTCTTGTTGGCAATAAAATAATTCTAAAAGATAAACAAGTATTTTGTCTTTTAAACCAATGCTTTGCAAAATTAAACTGATGCAAGAACCAGTTAAAACATACCAAATGTAATAATTTTGATATAGGATTAGTTAACCCATCAGCAGAACTAAAAACCAACCCTACCCGGGTTGGTTTTTAGTTCAAGATGATTCAAACCTAAAGATATCCTTATAGAAGTACTTGGACTTAAAATAAAAGAAGTACAAGGCATTACAGTAACTTTAAAAAATCGTCACGCGTCGGTTCTTCCGGGGTATTCCGAGGGACTATTAGAGGGAATCACGACGCGCCTTCCGGTTCAAGCTTTTAAATTAGAAAGTCCAAGTAGTCTTTTTTATTCAGTTGGAAGTTTTTAGGGACTGCTATATATGCTGATGATGACATTTCTCAAGTAAAGAGTGATTTACCCATAGTCCCAGTTATATTTACTAAGATATATGTTTTTCAAATTCCCATGGATAAGAAAGTGCCCAGAGATATAGGGAAACCCAAAGCTTGGATTCCAGTAATTTATATGTATAAATTGGTAAATTGATATATCATACACAAGTCACAAAAAATAGTCCATATTCATCCACATTCAAAACTGAACACAAATAATATGGGAATTCCACTTGAGTTCTTAGAACGATAGTTTGGATATAGCGCCATATATACTAAAAGTCTCTTTCATCACTGTTTCTTTAAACTTAAATACATCATCCCACTGCTGGGCAAATTCCCCCATAACTTTCCACGCCTTCTTTTACATTAGATCATTCTTTCGCCAATACTGTTGATCAAAGGTACTTAACCACTTTTTTTTCTCCCATGGGTCTATGAACCACCGTGTTGATCAAAAACATATTACTCTCTACACAATGATCAAAGATTCGAGTCATGGCATTGGATCAGCCCATGGTGTCCGAGGTCCTTGACCCGTTACGTCATCTAAGGCCCAATATTTTTTGTTTCACCCGTGGTACCATCCGACAAAATTATTTATTGTTACAATAAAACGTTTGTTGCTCTAATTTGGACTTTATTGTAAGTCAATAAGAGGATAAATGGAGCTTTTGGACTGTGACTTGAGTTTTTGTCGATAATAACTTAGTAAGTACTTGAAATATTGAAAATTAAGCATCATTACCAGCTTATTTATGATTTTGACTCCCGTCCATTCATCTGGAAATAATGCTGGTCACTGCAGCAACAAAGTCCTTCATATTATGTAACATCCCAACATAACTTATTTACCTTACATCATACTTAACTTAACATAGCTATTGTTTTAGACACTAAACGAGAAATTATCGTCCAACCAACTCTTGCGCAGTAATTGTGAAATGAGACGGGTCAAGTTCTAGAACCCACGGAAGACAATAATAATTGTTTTACATTACAAAAAAATAATTACAAGTATCATCAATTACTTTCAAAAAAAAAAAATACGAAACAAAACAGAGCCTATTAAAAAAATTGGAGGAGTGCCCAACCATTTGAACAGACTTTCTTACACACAAAGTCAATGACCCATAGACCATCCTATGAGTTAGCGAAGATAATTGAAGTTTTTTGTAGCTCCTTCATCTTAAGTTTTAAGTGGCAAGCTACTTAAATGAACACGTGTGTCGCGTCTTTATGAATCATCTATAATTTTGAAGTCATCTTTCTTTACAGACCTAAGTTCAGTGTCTCCAACTATATAGTTTCCTAGTTTCATATCATATTGATTTACAGCTGTACAAGTATCTTTTGGCGCGTGGCCAAAGTCGCAATTAACGCCGCCATCTTGTTTTTTCAATACATTTCACCAAAACAATTGCACAAATGTTTACCAATAGCGCCACCCTGTCAACGTCATGCGCCAAATGATCCTTGTAACATTCTTGTCAGTGTGCTTTACATCCATCTCTAGGTAATATCAATCAGACAGATATGTTGGACTATATTGAGCTATTACAATCTTTCGGAACCAACCTGTATGTGGCTCGTATTCGTTGTCTTCTTCTCTCATACTAGTTACATTTTAGTTGATCGAGAGCATCATATTGACTTAAGCTATATATATTTTGTCTCGTTTGCTCAGACAGTCTGACCTACTATTTGAATATCTAATTATTTCGTATACGTGAACTGCAGCGGACGTAAAACCGGCTACAGGCGCTGCATGTTTTAAACTTTACTACCTATCTATCTATTTCAGGCGACAATAGACGCTTCGTCTAGACTCTAGTCATGTAAATGTCTTGGTTCCTAGACAGGCCTGTTTATCACTAGCTTACATCTAAACGATTCGTTATTGAAGTTTTTATTTACCATATCAATGAAGCTAGCCGGTAATAAAATGATCATAAAGTGCCAATGTTTGTTGAACGAATTGTAATGGTGTTATAAAACATAAGAGAACCTATAACAACAGTTAGTAATGCTTCTTACTGCTGATATTTATGAAGACACATTGCCAGAAAGCCAAGATGATGCTAGAAGAAAGAAAGTAGTCAAGCATTTAACAGATAAAAATGAAAATCATTAAATAAATGCCATGATCTATCCTTTCATGATCAGCTTATACCTATTGTTCCCACTGATGGAACACAGCCTCGTCTCTTTGAGAGGGCTACCCGTTAAAAAACTTAAACAACAAATAAAAATAAAAAGCAAAGCTGTACACACAACAAACATTAGACAGATACGAAAATGACTGATCAGCTAACCTAAATACTGAACATATAAAACGCAATAAGTCAAGTTTTTTGAAAAAAGTAAATATTTACTATTGATAAATTCCATAGTAGGTTAAACCACTACAAAGTGAGGTGCAAAAGGGCCACTGGATACGATCCATACACAGTAAGATACGGAACCCAAGTATACATAAATAAAGGCGAAGAAAGGCAAATACATAGTGATCAGGACGAAATATAATGCAAACATTTAGATCAATCCTACAAATAAGTTCTCTTGAAATAACAAAGACAAATCATGGACCAACATTTACTATTTGGTTATGTATTACTGGCAGAATATTATCACAATCCATAACCACGATCCATTTGTAAATCCCTTCTGACTATATCCGTTTAGTGTTAGATATTCATGTGCTTTGCTTGCGATATTTTTCGTTTCACCCGTACCTTCTGCATCAACTTTTAGAACTTGTCCTGTACAAGTATGGCCAAAGCAAATAAACATGTGACGTTCTCTGGGTGTGTCTGCTTCTTGACCTCAATCGATTGCCAGTTGCCAATTGCAAGAAGGTAGGGCCTAATGTCACACCACCTTGTTTGATTTAACTTTTCTTGTGAATTAAGTGACTTTTCACGGAGTATTTTAGGAACAATTTTTTTGGTGTGTACACATTATTTTTTGAACTAATGGGGGTTCATTATAATTGATCGTCTCTGAAGACTACGAAAACATTCCTTAAAAATATGTTGAATCTAGATGTCCCGTTGCTTTGTTATATAACGGTATAATATGTCAGCGGTTTCACATGCGTGGAGTTATTTCACTCGAGCCAACTAGGAATGCAATAAAAGCATAATAGAGTCACTAGAAATTGTAATGAATCAAGATTGTAAAAATTATCCATGTTTGGACTTGTCTTTACTATCTCTATCGCTTTAAAGTGTTCCAAAGCTATATCATATCTTTGTCCTCACCTTTTAAACCGCTTTCATTAGCGCGTTTCTATGGTTTAAAGTCGTTAAAAACTACACCATACTCTTCGCTATCCCATTTCTCCTTCAATAGCTCTTTGACAATGCAATTATTTACCCGAAGTCACCTGTTCGAACAAGTTCAAATCTCTGCTCTGACTCATGGAGCAAAAATGGAAACTTTCATTAGATCATCAGTTTTGTCATCGATAATAATGTTTGAGGAATTGCTTTACGATGGTAGTTGAGTTTAATGATACTTTAGAGTTAATCGAAAATATATGTAGGATGTTAATTCGGAACGCACCATAATTATAAGGAATAACTGAATGAACGCAGCCATGAGTGAATGAGAGAGTATGTGGAGAGAGGGAGAATTTGAAACGGTTGACGATCGAGAAAAAAGATGTGAAGACGTTTATTTTTGTAAGAAGATATAAAATAATTAAAGAAGTATTTAAGACGACAAGAGTTTTGATTTCGGTCATCCACCCCCCTACAGCCTCGTCCGGGATAGACCGTAATAATAAAGACGAAATATTACGAAGAAAGTTGAAGGAGGAAAAAAAAATCACGGGTACAACGGCAACGGCCATTACGAAACCGCGTGCTAGCGTCGGTCAAAAAGAAGTTGTATTTTACGAAGACATCATGGGAAAAGACAATACCATGGAATCAAACATTCCATCATTACAATATGGTATGGTGGACACTATTATTAAATTCAATGGTGAAGACATGACCTACTCGTCTGTGAAGTGGTCACAAGATATCGAAGACAATGCCGAAATCTTCGGTTGGACGGCTCAACAAAAACTTATTATAGCCAGAAGATCGCTTACCGGAACCGCTGAGTTATGGTTACGTACGGAAAAACCATTCAGATCGTACGAAGAATTGAAGAATGCTCTGCTAAAAGAATTTCCAGATTCGGTAAATACCAAGCAAATGCATGAAATCATGGCGGCGCGTAAAAAACGTAGCAATGAGAGCTACTACCAATATATGCTTACCATGAAAGAACTTGGCAAAAGAGCAAAGTTCGCCGATTACGTTTCAATCCAATATATAATAGACGGGATTACCGATTACGAGCAGAACAAAATTGGTCTGTATGGGATTACGACATATGCGGTTCTCAAGGAAAAGTTGGTACAATATGAAACTATGAAGGAGAAGATGTTGAAGCAACGACGAAATTCAAGCGGTACAGGCAAGCAGCGTGAGTGTCGCGAATCCACAAAGCAAGCCAAAACAGACGACACGGAAAACGCTAGTGACAAAGTTTATCGTTGTTTCAAGTGTGGGGAAAGAGGTCATTTAGCAAATTCATGCATAAAAGGTATCAAGTGCTTTAAATGCAACCAATACGGCCATATTGGTACCAGGTGTCAAGATGGTAACGATGGTAACATGTCAACTGGTGGAAAAGGGCAAGGCGAACCATCGACAAGTCGTAATGTTGGCAGTACGCGAGGCGCTGGCGGAAAGAGCGGAGGAGGAGCTAACACGATGGCACGTTCGATGTTCACTCATTATCAATCTCCAGATGACGGAATGGAGAGTGAACAGAATAGCACGCTAGTGTCAAACGGGAAAATAGTTAATCAGTGTCATAGTTGCCAATGTCAAAATAATAACCCCAATGGTGTCCTTAGTGTAAACAATAATATCGCGGTAAATAAATCTGTTAAATATGTTATTATAGGCGGTATCACAGTGAAGTGTTTGGTGGATACGGGTAGTGATCTTAATTTAATATCATACGATGTATTTACGATGTTGTCGGTTAAGTGTGAATCCGAAACTATGTTGTTAACCGGCCTCAATTCGAGTAAGGTGTATTCGATGGGTAAGTTTAACATTAATTTGATAATAGATAGTCATTGTTATGACGTATGTTTCCATGTTGTACCTAAAGGTGTCATTCCGTATGCAGTTATTCTCGGGCAAACTTTCCTGGTTAATACTTTCACGATGATTAACAAAGGTATCATTGAGATAAGGCCTCAATGTTATGATAGTTCGTATTTACAGTGTTTACTTTCCAGTTTCACTGACGAAGATGAAATACCGATTCAAGTTAAAACTATAATAGATAATTACAAACCTTTAAAGATAAAAGAAGCTCCAATTAAATTAAAAATAATATTAAAAGATGATATACCAATAGCACAGCGTCCACGGCGTCTAGCATTACAAGAGGAAGAGACTGTGAAACAACAAATAGAAGGTTGGTTGGCTAATGGTATCATACGTCCTAGTTATTCCGAATATGCTAGTCCTCTCGTTTTGGTGAAGAAGAAAGATGGAAGTACGAGGATCTGTGTTGATTACAGGAAGTTAAACCAGAAGATGGTGAAGGATGAATATCCCTTGCCAGTAATCAACGATCACATAGATAAATTGTGTACGGCTAGGGTGTTTAGCACTTTAGATTTAAAGAATGGATTTTTCCATTTACCAGTAGACGAAGACTCCATAAAGTATACTGCGTTTGTGACCAGCAACCCAGAAGGTCAGTATGAATTTCTGCGGGCACCATTTGGTTTATCCATCTGTCCCAAATTCTTTACCAGATATATCAACATGATTTTCACTGATTTCGTAAGAAGAGGATTTCTACTCATTTTCATCGATGACCTGATTATCCTGGCTGAGGACGAACACCAGGCAGTTGAAAGACTACAAGAGGTATTAAAGGTAGCCGCAGAGTATGGTCTTGAGATTAACTGGAAGAAGACACAGTTACTACAAAGATCAGTGGAGTACCTAGGTCATGTGGTCTGCAATGGAACCGTGCAGCCAACAAAGGAGAAAACCGAAGCAGTGTATAAATTCCCTGTGCCTAAGAATCTTAAAGAAGTTCAAAGTTTCATCGGATTGACTTCATACTTCCGAAAATTTATTCCTAATTATGCTATGGTAGCTCGACCTCTAAGTGACTTATTAAAGAAGAAAGAATTTTATTTTGAAGCAGATCAAAGAAATGCATTTATGAAGTTGAAAGAAATTTTATGTTGTGAACCTGTTTTAAAGATATTTGATCCACAATTAAGGACTGAACTTCATACAGATGCCTGCAAGTATGGATATGCTGCAATACTGATGCAAAAGGATCCTGCAGATGATAGCATGCACCCAGTTCATTACATGAGCAGAAAGACTGGTGAAACTCAGCAAAGGTGGTGCAGCTATGAACTGGAAGCACTGGCAGTGATAGAAGGCGTGAAAAAGTTTCGTAGATACCTTATAGGAATTCCATTTACGATAGTCACAGATTGTGAAGCTTTCCAGAAGACTTTAACAAAGAAAGATGTCTCAGCTAAAGTAGCTCGATGGATTATGTACCTGCAAGATTTCAACTATACTATTGTGCACAGACCTGGTGAGAAGATGCAACATGTCGATGCTTTAAGTCGAAACATATGCGTTATTCAAGGTGAACTCCATTTTCGCATACAGAAAGCTCAAGAAGAAGATGAAGGTTTGAAAGCAATAAAAGAAGTTCTCAAGGACAATGAGTATGAAGACTATGTGCTTGAAAATGACGTTATTTATAAAGGTGAAGATAAGAAATTGGTTGTTCCTGAATTAATGGATCTTGAGATTATCAGAAGAGCTCACGGTGTTGGACATTTTGGGAAAAGGAAAATAAGAGATCTAATAGAACAAGATTATTACATCTCCAAGTTAGATACTAAAATAGAAAAAGTAATTTCTGCATGTGTGCCCTGTCTACTAGGTAGCAGGAAGGCAGGAAAGAAAGAAGGATTTTTAAACCCGATACCAAAAGGAGAATTGCCATTAGATACACTTCATTGCGATCATTTAGGACCTCTGGATGCTACCAAGAAGATGTACAACTACATTTTAACTGTCATAGATGGATACACAAAGTTTGTTTGGATATACCCGGTGAAAACTGTTACAGCAAAGGAAACAGTTGATAAATTAAAATTACATCAAAAAGATTTCGGAAACCCAAGACGTATAGTGACTGACAGAGGAACAGCATTCACAGGAAATGAGTTCGAAGGTTATTGCCTGGAAGAGGAAATAGAGCATATTACAATAGCAACAGGAATACCTCGTGGAAATGGTCAAGCTGAAAGGATGAATCAAATCATTATCTCTGTATTGACCAAAATGTGCATTGAAGAACCTGCACTGTGGTACAAATATGTCAGTAAAGTTCAGAGGGTAATAAATAGTTCATATCAAAGATCTATCCAAACATCACCTTTTGAATTATTAACAGGGACTAAAATTAGGCTTAAAGAAGACATGAAGATCTTAGAGTTCTTAGAAGAAGAAAATAGAAGAGAATTCATAGACAAAAGAGATGAATTAAGGAAAGAAGCAAAAGCTCAGATATTAAAAATCCAAGAAGAAAACAGAAGAAATTTTAATAGTAAAAGAAAGGAAGGACAGAAATATAAAATAGGGGATATCATAGCAATACAAAGAACTCAATTTGGAAATTCATTAAAATTAAAACAGAAATTCTTTGGACCCTATAAAGTAGTAAAAGATTTAGGAAAAGACAGGTATGAAGTTAGAAAATTAGATAACAGTAAGGAGGGACCTAAGCATACCACTACTGGGGTAGATTTTATGAAAAGATGGCCTTAATTCAATAATGTTTTGTTAACATTATAATTTATCTTTGTTTAAATAAGGAAATAATAATTAATATTTCATACTTACCGTTGAACGCAGCTAACTTACCATTATATTTTATTGGTTGTGTTGTGTTGACAGGTTGTTGTATCAAAACAAACAAACTAATTAAATAGTATCATTAATTTTACCTCGTTGTAAGATGTAATTGAGTACTAATAAACTGTATAATGTCTGTACGACTGAAAAGTTGAAGAGTTTAGTATTTGTCTAGTTTGTGTAACTTAAATGCTGTAAGTTAATAAATAAAGAAATACTTACCTACTTTGTAACTAACCATGATATTAATTCTGTGTAACAAATGTACCTAAACATTTAAGTAGTAAGTAAGTAAGAGTATTGTTAAAGGAGTGAAAGGTTGTGTGAGTGTATTATTACAAATAAGTAAGGAGATTTTAATTTTTAGATTTTGTTAATTTAGAAACATCTGTTGTAATTTAAGTTGTGTACCATAAAGATTGTTAAAGAAAACTTAAGAGTAACATCACTTTATGTTTAACTTTATTCAGTTTAGTTATTTTCTTGTAATAGAGTCAGTCTGGGGGCAGACTGAGAGCAGAATGGCCGAGTTGTAGGATGTTAATTCGGAACGCACCATAATTATAAGGAATAACTGAATGAACGCAGCCATGAGTGAATGAGAGAGTATGTGGAGAGAGGGAGAATTTGAAACGGTTGACGATCGAGAAAAAAGATGTGAAGACGTTTATTTTTGTAAGAAGATATAAAATAATTAAAGAAGTATTTAAGACGACAAGAGTTTTGATTTCGGTCATCCACCCCCCTACATATATGTATGTTTTGAAACCCTAATAACATTAGATATGGTTAAGAATTTCAATCTTCCTCTTTCCCACTATTCTGCTTTGCTCGATAGGGTCCATAATGATCTCAATAAATGTTACTAAGTACATTGTGGATTGCAATTAGTGATTGAGTAGATAAAATAAGACCAGTTTTCAAAAAAATCAAAATCAAAAGTCATTAATTTATTCTAACTAGGCTGAAAATCAACAATTTTCGAACGTCAAAATTACATAAGACAGTCTTAACGCCCACCCTTCACCACTTCCTAGTTCTTTAGCTAAAAACAGGTTTCCTAGCTAAAAAGGTGATTAAGAATTAATGGAACTGAGATTGCTAGTTTATTAGCAATTAGGTGTACCGTGTGATGGTGCTCTGAACTGAAAGGCAATTCTATCAAGTAAATCGCAATTAATTTCTTAAAGACAGTTGATACTGACACTTACATGGCCGTGCGAATATTTTTAAGCCACAAAATCTCAGAGAATGTTCGTTCCAAAACCGATCTCAGAAAGGAACTTGCAAATACTTCCACAAAAATAGTTCCATTCAAATTTAGTTTGAAATTAAATCTACACAGTAAAAAAAACACGATAGAACAATTTTCCTTATAAAATCAAAGGGAAACGACTCCGATGCTATCAGTTCACGAAATACAAAAACTGTTTGAGAAATATGTGGTCCTGTTAACAATAGAACAATATCAGGAAGTGCATGTCGGCTTTTGATACAAATTATACACCATAGACATTTTGACGTCTTCCAACATGGTAGAGGAGAACATAAAAACTGTAAGTACATTCTTTTGTCAGTCCCAAATTTTTAAGGTTCGTGGATTTTCTATGACTGCACCTGTCGTCACGGCAGATATTTTTGGCGTTATTAGCATAATGTTGCTTCAAACTGGGGTGAGACTAGCAGCTGATTAAACATTATGAAAAACTGAGAATAGGTACATTTGAAACTCTACTAGTACGATAAAGTTTCACTAAAAATGTTTGAGGACTCAAAATGCTCCATCAAGAATCCTGTGGCATATATTTAGGTACTTACAATAAATGTTCTAAATCTCAAATCCCAGTAATCACCTCCTAAGAAAATTCTAATCTCTCAACGAATTTAAAAATTCACCATGCTTGGCCTTCACTTGTTCACCAGACACTTTCAAATCCAACGAATTTACTCCAACAACCGTTGAACCAATCAGCTCCCCGTATCCATTACCGCCTTCACATCCAACCAATGCCGTCCATTCCCTCGTCTGACCGTTGAATTCAAAAAGCTTCTCATCGAGAATAATAAGAATGAAGCATTAAAATTCTGTGGTTACTTCAACCAGAACAAGCATACCGTGACGGTTTCCCTACGCATCCAACCGTGCCCTATGGGAGCACTTGATGGTACTATTATTATTGAGGGAAAAAGGGACTATTACTACCGAAGTGTCTGGCATTGGATACACCCGCATTTTTTAATGTTAGATGTCAATGGTCGTAGATCTATATCAATTGAATTATCTTCAATATTTAAACCACTGCAAGAAATGGAGTCCCATAGAGAAAGCTTTGATATGTTATTAGGTGCAAGAACATGATTTAGTTTTGGAGAAACTTCTTCTACTTTTAGTTCTGTAGCGTTTAGCGTTTATCATACTTACGTTCTGCCATCTATGATGGTAATAGTACTGAAGATGTGTTGTTTTGTATTATCCCTTCATCTTTATTCAACCCTTCAGAGATGCGATGTATGGGTTCTTCGATGTATTTGAATTGGGATATTAATATTTTGAATTTAAAAGTATCCACGATCACAAGTATCTACTAGTTAATTATTTTCATTATACGGACTCCCGTGAAACAAGTTTCAGCTTTCAATTATGTAAACTGCAGCGTATAAGCAGTTTCGTAGATTGTATCGCCAATATATCAAAAATTATAATCTAAAATTCACATAGCAGTCAATAAAAAGCATATTAAAATCTAGTAGTCTAGACCTTCTTGCAATAAAGAATCCTGGCTCTCCAAACAAAACGGAATCTTATAGAAAAGGATCAAAGTTCAGAATTGGCTAAAGGCATATTCAAGTTGGATGCAAAATATCGAAGTTTGAAACCTCGCTGTATATATTACATATACATTGCATTATTATAATAGACAGACGAGTCACGTGACCGTTTTAGAAGTGCAATGAACCGGTTTATCTTGTATTATGTCATCGTAAGCTAAACGCTGATGTTGAAATGGCAGGATAGGGTCAGGCACACATTTGCATAATTTAATATTCTTGGTGGTCATCATTTAAAAGCCAATCACCGCTTTGTGGCGTTGATTTACTTATTGTCAAAAGCCCGCGACTTCGTCCGCGTGAAATTTTACCCTATGCCACTGGGCATTACCTTAGGTTCCCTTTAGTGAAAGAATTTTCGGCATCAGATCAGTAGTTCCGAAGATTACCCCCTAAATACGAACTTACCTCTTTATTATAATATTAGTATACATTTCGACACAGAATCTTTCGAAGTTGACCACTTAAAAAACAATATGATCGATATGTGCACATAATTTCTTTAAAGATTCGCCAAAAAAAGTCCCGTTTCATTCAGATTTTATAATCAAGTAGTCATGACACCCGATTTCCTGAACACAAAAAAACTATACAGATCACGTTTTGACTCCTTTGCTTGCCATTATCCCACACGGGACATGCGTGATACTACCTACATTCTACTACTTAATATTTAAATATCTCTGAACATGCGACACGAGTTGACATGACAGAACAATTTAGTGGATCCAATCGCGTTATGTGCGCCGGAACTTAGAGATAATTTGAGAAGAATGCTGACGCTTGCTTGATATTTCTTACTACGTATCAATATCCGCTTGTTTCATCTATTTGATGTAAAACTAAATAAAAATAGTTTATTGGTAAAACAAGTATAGGTTTAAATATTATAGGTATATGTACTTTTAAATAAACAAAATTTGATTGGACCATCCTTTTAGGCAAGATTCCTTTAGAGATCAAAGTTAATAGGACCCCGGCTAAGGTTTGGAGAATTTCGGATTCCTCAGGAGAGTGTTTTCAAAATCGTCAAAAATTACACTTAAAGTTCCATTACAAAGTTAGCCCCATAATGGGCTAACTTTATAATTGCACTTCTCTTTTATTAGGTTAACAAATAGAGCCTAAAGTTAGTGTAGGTAAGTACCTAATAAAAGTTAAAATCTTAAAGCTCACTTCCCATCTGATCTCTAAAATGTAAGCTAATGGTAGCCATACACGTTACGATATACTTGCACAAGTTTAGACTTGCACCAGTATTGAAAATCCCACAAGTCTAGAATCTTGCGCAAAAATCTTCCAACTCCCGTTACTGTATACTTGCGCAATTCTAAACTTGCGCAAGTATATCGTAACGTGTATGACTATGACCCTAACTCAGACAAAACTTAGATTTTCTGCTAACAGTTTTAAATATTATACGGTACACTCAATAAAAATAAAAAGCAAACTTTAAACATCGTCTTTAACAAAAAGGTTTTTACAACAAGAACAACAACTTTTTAACGCTGATATTGTAACTAAAATGAACGTATCTTTTGCATATCGATAATGTAAGCAATATGGTAATTATTATAGAACCCATTATAGTCTAGTAACTGGTCGGGACGTGGGTTACATTTCCAATACTTAAATTAATGAGGATAATGTTATAAATACAATACATTATGTAGAATAGCCCAGAGCTTGTGGAGAAGTATGATCTTTATTTGGTCAACAATATACCATAAGTTCTGAGTTGAGCTCCACCGTTACTGACAAGTGCTTGCTCTGACTTGACAGATCCACTCAAGTGTGGTTCTTTCCTCAAAAGACCATTTTAGACGCTATTCGTAATCTACATGGTCCACATATGGCCTGACCAAGATTATGACTGGCCTTTAAAAGAGACTGAGACCTCTGAGTTTGTTTCGGCCTCTCTTCTCAGAGAAGTCAGATAGGAAACGCCGACCTCATCTGGCTTAATTTTTACTATATGACGTGTAAAAGTGATTCCGATATCCTATTTCAGACTCTTTAACAATTTCTAAGATAAGTAACAGTTACCGGTGTCGCGTCGCGCCAGTCTGCACGAGGCTTTACTGAATTAACAATTTAATTTAATTTATATGTAATAAAAAGTTTTCTTGATTGATGATGATGATATAGAATTACCTTCTTATAAGGAAAGCGAAAAAAAAGAAGTTTTATTTTAATGACACATCGAACAACTATTGCCACTTTATTTTCAGGCATTACAATTTACAATACAACAACAATAACAAAAACACAACAACAACTTTTAACTTTTTTTATACAAGTTTTGTATTTGAATGAAGCCAAAATCTATTGTCAGAAGTCAGAACTAAGTTATCAGATCATGTAAGATTTTCAGTGCAATACTTAAGCTTTTACAAGTTCCCTTCCCATCCCAATAAGTGTATTGACAAAATATCTAAAGGGCGTATCGCTGTGACCTCATGTTCATGTAACACAGGTCCTGGTGAAAGGTATTGTCGGGGTTCAATGCCCGCTCGTGCCCTGATAACTGTCGGTTTCCTTGTTTGAGTTTATCCGATAACATACAAAGACTCGGCATTCGTTGAGAGAAAACACCCTCCATACACACTTACATAATATTATACTATACATACAAAATGTATGGGTCGCATTTATTCATGGTTTATTTGAATAACAGGAGCTAAAGCTGGTGGGTTCAATTTGGGAGAAGGATGAACATGAAATATTGTTGTTACATGTTCTTTTATTGCTTGTTTATATTTGTATGCGTAGGCGCACGTTTGTATGGCGATGATTGAAGCTACACTTGAAGTCAAAGAGGAGTTTAGATTTTGTAAATAATACTAAAGTTGACTCTGTATATAGAAGTTACGACGATAAAGACTAATCTGTTTCATTTTAACAGTTCAGCAACATCCATTGCGTTGTTTACGTTGTTCAGCAGATTTTTTTTCGAACTTATTAAGCAATGGATAAGCAATCTGTTTCAAAACGATTCAGATTATGATTGAACGTGTATTACGCAATTAAGGTTCGCTCTTTTACCTGCTATAGTCACACTAAAACGGCAGTTAACGCGATTGCCCAAAACATAATGATATTTTGCCCTGTCCAGATTAAAGCTTTTACAAAATAAATCCATAGTAACAAACTGTACAAGACCCCAACATGCACAATATACCTCTTAAACTCCTCAAGTTTAACTTCCTCATGGCACCTTGACCCCAGACTACAAAGTAATATTAGGCTGCCCGTATGTTCGTGCTTTAGGCATCCAATCGTAATCCATTTCACTGCCGAAGAAAGGCACGGCTCCTCACATTCCTCATTCGTCTTGCCCACGGTCACACCATCTAGTTAAACTGATTCTCCACACTGGTTCCTTACATAGATCATATTTAAGATTATATTGTGCCCAGTATCTTGGCAGTCGTTATAGCGGGCAGTCGGCTGGTGGTGGTATGAGTTACAATTTCGAAATTTGAAAAGTCCTGACAAAACGCCGGACATTTTCGAAAAATCTGTATACTTACCTATTTTATTATTTAATCTTTTTTTTCAGTTCATAAACATAATAAGATATTGTTTTATAAAATAAAGAAATGTCTGGACAGATGATAAGGCCGGACAATCCGGACGGTCCAAACAGCGAGAGTTACCAGACAATTCCGTACATCTGTACGGAATTGTCTGGTAACTCTCGTTGGACGGGAAAAAAACCCTGAAATCATCAAGTATTTTTTGAGAAATGGCATTGGAAATGAACAGTGTTTAAACAGGACGTGTTCAATAGGTTATTGTTTTTAGGATTAAACACAGCAAAGAAATCCTGGTTTGTTGCAACTGTGAACTTAGGACGCTAAAGTGTTTAGTTTTGCTAAAATTGTCTACTCTAACAGTTATGCATTCATCTTGAAATTAGATAATTAAGCCTTGACAATTTCTCGTTGTTGCACGTCCTTTGAAGCACAATTTCCTTGTTGTCTTATTATAATAAGCTTCAGGTAAGTAATTACGAAACCTCGCAAAGAAGGTGACAGTGCAGGTAACATCCACACTTGAGCTAGACAAAGGGAAATAACATGCAGAGACAAACTACTCTTTGTTTTACTACTATTTTATTACCCTTTATATGTAATTATTATTTACCGTAAACGAACAGGAATTCAAATGGTACCTTAGCGACCGTGGCTTGTCGCCAATTTCACTGATATATTGGTTGTTCTGCACACGACATTGATTTTAGGGCGCTGTATCACCAATATCATATAACACCTTATGGGAGTGTTTAGTGTTGACTCATTTTACTCGTAAGCAGGGGCCTAAGTCTACTAATTTATAAACGTTACAATGGTCTCTCAATGGTGAGTTTTTGACAGATTTGCCATACAAAAACTGTCAAAAACTCACCATTGAGAGACCATTGTAACGTTTATAAATTAGTAGACGTGGTTCGATTCCTATTTCACCGTCTTTTAAAAGACACTAAACCATGGTAGGTTTAATAACAATCAGTTATTATTACTGCCAGAACAATAGAACATCGGTAGTGCCTGATTTTTAATTATAAGTAATTTTTTTGTAAAGTCTGAGGTCTGATATGCGTTGCTAAAGGCTAACAATTAACGGTGACTCGACCCCGGTCTTTGTGATTAAAGAGTTTTAATTAATAACTCCTTAAAAAGTGTGAAAAATAATAATTAGAAGCCCGTTTATAAAATAAAATAAAAGTAAGTAACATGTTCGTCATTCGTAGGTATGTTCAAAATGTTATAGTCTAAATTTAAACACGCTTGCTTTTTGGCTACGAAACCCTTAAAAGGATCTTATTCTATACCGATAGACTAACGAGAGGTGAATCTCGGTTTAAAACTATCGTTTTTGTTTTTTATCTACATTAATGTTAAATTAAGTTTTAGATCAATAAACATAAATTTAGAAAACCAAGTAAAGTGTTTATGTCTGTAATTTTTATCGTGTACATAATAAAGAATACTTCTATTCTATTCTAAAGTCATAAAAAATTAAAGTTACTCTAAGATTTCTAATGGATAACAATTCTCTATGACAACAAATTAATTTGATTTCATACTCAATTATTTATCACACATAAAAGTACAAATAGATACGACACATAACATTTGAGTACAATGGTACAAAGGTAAGGTAAGTACTGCTTTCTTAAGAAATTCTTCCATCAGTCCTGCGAAAGGAGAAATCGCAGAAAGCGATAAGGCCGCCCATTCTATAAATTGTAGTGTTAAATTCTTATTTTTTTAAAGTATTATCTGGTGTACAATAAAGTATAAATTAATAATTAAAAAGAAATGTAGACAATAGCTTGTGAGAACAAGAGAAAAATATAAATTATTTAATGTTGCCGCTTTTAATTATAACTCTGCCACAGTATAATAAAGTCAGTAATGTAACTTAGGTAAGCTTCATCAAACCGGATTAAGTTTAATGACACTAATACCAAATGGCTTGTTTCCTGCTTTTAAATACAGTTAGTCACGTTTTAGTCTGCCATATTTTAGTCATGACAATTTGTTTTACATGAGTCTAAATTTATGTAGAATATTTTATGCAAAGTACACTAGATATTCTTTTTTTGAAAATAAATGGATATGAAATATCATACTTAATTAAATGGATATGAAATATCATACTTATGCATTTTTAGAAGAACAACTTGCAAATTGCGAGTGTTACTAAGGTAACTTTAACAAATTTAATAGTTTAGTGTATTTATGTTAAAATAAAACCCTATAAAATGATCCCACACGGTTACCAAACACTGTCATCGATTACAATGCCCTGAAAACTGAGAAACAAGTTCAACTTTTAAATACATAACCTCATTTTAAACTCGTCTGGTTAACCAACCTACATTACGTTTTAGGAAAGGTTCAACATTGTTAATAAATGTATAATTTTACGAAGAAATCGACGTATTATTTTGTATTTTGTTTACTAACATTCGCAACCAAGTATCTTACTCCTAACGGGATCTAGGGTGAACAACCGATGTATGTAGATTGTATGTATGTATGTATTGTAAATTTCGCGAGACTAAAAAACTTGACTAAACTAGTTTTAGTTCTAGTAAAAAAAAGTATGAGAATTTTTCTGGGAAGTTTATAAGTATTATATAATTTAAAACTTTTGAAAAAGGTTTTATTACAACATTATTTTTGATATAAATCTAACTTCTAGTCGTCGAAAGCTCAAGTTAAGACCGCGTTAAGCACTAATATGGCGAGTTAAAGTTAATAAAACTTACGCTAGTAAGTACGTCAAGTTACTACTGCGCATGAGTAGCTAAATGACCTACTTTTGTGCAAGTTGTGCGGAACTGTTCGCAATAACAGTGGGCTAGGTACCTAGTTATTGCTTTTTCTAAGGAGAAAAGCTTGGGTCTGGAAAATGGCATGTTGTTGAAGAAAATTATAAAGGCTTTACAAATGCTACGTGCAATCCTAAGTCGCCTTATAAGTTTCATAAAATAAAGCGAAAATACTAAGTTACCTACATCGTTTCAGTTACAGTATTGATGATGATTATCTCATAATTGTGTTAATTAATCTAATTATGTACATGATATTTAAGTATTGGGGGGGGGCTGGTGACCCGGAACACAGGTATTTTATGCCTTTGCAGGCACCAATCTCGCACAAATGTTAACCCAAATAACTTCGATTCCTAACAAAAATAAATGGACTTGATGCTAAAAATCCGGAACAAAACCGACTATAATTTTATTGAGAATTTTAATAATAGCATTCAAAGATATTGGACCATAAATGATGTAAAGCAGATACTCGTAAAACACTTCCGTCTCTGCTAATCCTATAAAGGAATCGTCGTAAAGATTGAAATAATATCATGCTCAATGCTCACATAACGTGTTGTCCTAAATTAAAATCAAAATCAAATAGCATTTCGGATCAGTGTTCGAGCACGCTTCACAGAAACTAAGGCCGTGTTCATATAGCATGCACTGCATCCACGATCAGCTTAGCAATTTACATTGGAAAGGAGGCAGCTACTGGGCTTAGCAGTTCAACTGCAGCAGCCTGCAGAGAAAAAGTTATTCTTCCATTATTCATTACATTTCAATGACTTTATTGTTAAGTAAGGTTTCCGTAGCCGAATTGTTTCAAACGGAACTCTAAAGAACTAAGCCTCCGTCTGTCTGTCACCGGGCTGTATCTCATGAACCGTTATAGATTGACAGTTTTTGTGTATTTCTATTGCCGGTATAATAACAAATAATAAAAATTAATTAAATTAATAATTACCGTATTTTATATCTTACCCTTTACTCTGTTGAACAGAAGGAAATCACCCATAACTTGCTTTTATTTATTTTTTATGCCAATGATTAGTTGTAACGTCACAAGAATTCTAATCTAATATTGAAAAGTCCTAAATAGGCAAAAGCTATGACCGAAATTGATCGACATAGTATTTAAAATGGGCATAATGTTTTCAGGAAAGGTACTAGACTTAATTTCAAAACATAGGAAGGAAACAAATTACCTTAAGATGGATGACTGATGATCATTAGACCAATTCTAACTGCAAACCTGAAAATGACAAAAAAGTGAAAAAACTTAAGAAAATTTGAATTTCGCGGGCGACTTTTGCTAATCCACAGCAGTTACTTGCTATAATATAAAAACGCAATATGTCCATACCCTTAGTCATACTTCAAATTTTAAAACACAGTGGTTACCTTCCAGGAACCGTTTGGCAACACTTGCTTGCGCCTGCGCAATTTTATGACTAACGTTGAGACTATCTTATCTGATTCTTACTGTATTACCCGAGATTTAAATGGAATGCATCTTGTTTTATGATTTCTTCATTTAAATTAGAGTTCCTTGATTAGTTATGGTTTTAATTGATTTTAAATCCAGACGTTTATTGAAGGACCTTAACTTGCATTTACTTAATTAATGTTCCATTAGAAGTGATTTTGGAGGAGCTCGTGGCTAAGTAATAACAGCCGCACGGTTCGATCCATCTGGGGGCCTAGTCTACTAATTTATAAACGTCACAATGGTGTCATAATGGTTAGTTTTTGACAGATTTGCCATACAAAAACTGTCAAAAACTAACCATTATGACACCATTGTGACGTTTATAAATTAGTAGACTTAGGCCACAGGTTAAGCTACGCTTGCCGGGGTTGGTCCGCGTTGGAGCCTTTATTCATAGTATTACGAACATTTTAAAACAAATAATAGCCAAATCGGTCGAGCTGTTCTCAAATGACGCGCTTACCAACGTACAGAATTTCATTTTTATTTTTATTATTATTGCTATCCATTTAGGTAACATAGCTAAACGTGCTATAAAACCTTATTTCTGTATTTCTTCGCACATAATTTTTTCAAAAATCTTTCACTTTTACGTAGAGCTGTACCATGCAAAAATTGGTACCATGAATTTTAGGTTTTATTTTAGCCATTTTTAACGCAAAGTCAGATAGTTTGCACATAGTTTGCAGCAAAACGGCGTTATTTGCTTTTCAACTAAAACGTTTCAACTAACTACCTGCAAAAAGCTACTTTTATAGCCACAGGCTAGGTTTACTTAGATGGTGTTAGTCTAGAACTAAGCCTCTAGGCGATATTTGCTCAAAAGTGTGCTTGCACAAATAGTGACACGTCTGTCTAGCTGAGCACTAACATTAACATGGCTTTTGAGTGGTAAAGTAAAGTAAGCAACGCGCAATTTATACACTTGCGTGCAAAAAAATGGCCCACCCCATGCTGTCTAATTGAGAGACGATATTATGTTAAAAATTAATGTAAATTGTATTTTATATAATGTGAAGGTAGGTAAGATAAAGTTTATGTACACATATCCTTTACTTTGATAAAAGCAATTTTCTTGACAAAGATCAACTCGATTCTCATCTCTCTCACTTTTGTTTGGATAAACTGTGAGGCTTTTTTTGTCACATACAAAAGCTTAATTTTGTGTATCAGTTCGTTTCAACCACTTGAACTAACCGACCTAAAAAACGTGATTTTCTCAAAAAGTAAAGAATCAGTTTTGGTTTTTTTTTCAGTAACGTAATCTCAGGTTATTCAGGAAGTTTTTAGTACAAAATATTTGTTGTTGTTGTGGTTGTTGGAATTATCTTGTTTCAAATCGAAGTGAACGGGGTGGTTATATTTTTTTTCTCGCAGGTGTACTTGTCTGGGTTGCTGCACTATTTGTATTGTGTTGGAACTCGTCTGACTTGCAAAGATGAAGGATTTTGTCATCACAAAAATTATTGTTCTGCCAAGTCCATCTAACCCGGTTTTTTGCCAGCCTATTCTGTATTTATACAGTTTTTTTATTTTTATTGTTTAGGTACTGCCTTGTCGGTCTAGTGGTCGCAAGCGCTACTGCTGAGCTTGAGGTCCTGGGTTCGATTCCCGGGTCGGGCAGAGTGATATTGGATATTTCCTGGAATTGTTCAGTAGCAGCCCGGAGTCTGGATTTGTGCCCGGATGATGGCAATAGGCTCACCCCCTATTACATGGGACTTAAACATAGGTAACTGGCGAAATGTGGGGGTACTATAATACAAGCGTGATGTTATGTTTATGTAGGTATTCTGTATTTCTGTCCCACTGCTAAAATGTGCATGAAGAGCAGTAGACGCCCAGTGGTAACGGCCGCGACTTACGAGTTGTATAGGTCGTAGGTTCAAACCCAGGCAGGCTCTTTCATCATTTCAGCCGAAAGACGTCCACTGCTGGACATAGGACTCCCCCAAGTACCGCCTCTTCGACCGATTCTGTGCTTCTCGCATCCAGCAGATTCCTGCGGCGTTCCAAGGCCTTGGCAGGCTACTATGTGCAAATTATTTCATCACCACTGCTCTCAAAACGGTGAAGGAAAACATCGTGAGGAAACCGGCATGTACAAGCCAAAAATTCGAAGACAAGTGACATCTACCAACCCGCACTGGGCCCGCGTGGTGGAAAATGGCCCACTCCCTCTCACAGAGGAGGTCTGTGTGCCAGCAATAGGAACATTATAGGCTGATAATGCTAGAATGTGGCGTCCATCCATCGTGTCCTTATCAGAAAAAAATATACCTACCTACATATTTATATTTGACTAGCTTTTAGGGGTATGAGGAACAGGGTGTAAAGTTCACTCATACTCTATGGAAAAGGGAGGATCCTCCGACCAGACGGGTGTTGTGTCTGGCGGGCAATTGCCCAATGATTGATGTCGGATAGTCCTATATATGTTAATCGCTCGGTAAACTTAAATAGCGCGATGCAGGATTTGCAGGATGTAAATGCCGCCACAAGCTTCTACCCGCGACTTCGTTCGAGTAAAATTTCGGCCCCTGACCCACTGCGTCGCGTCCCATCGCCCGCCCGCGCTATTACTACGTTTTCGCTTAGCGTTCTTTCTGACTTTTTTTCGTTTTGCTCGGCTCCTGAGAGTCGTAGCGTGATGTTACATTACAGCCTAGTTACCTTCCTCAAGAATTGGGCTACCCAATGCAAAAAGAATTTTTCAAATTCGACTGGTAGTTCCGGAGATTACCCCCTACATACAAACAAACAAATTTTACCTCTTTATAATTTTAGTATTGTTTATTCTTCATTCTTTACCTCACACCATTACACCTATACTTAGATGATGTCCTAGGCAGGTAAAAAAATATTGACGTTGCTGGTTATCGCAGGCGCTCTGCCTACCTCACAAGCACTCGCGTGATAATACAAGAAATAAACAATTACACGAAATCTCGAAGCTATCTGTTACGGCGCAGGAAACAGGAAACTGCACCAATTACCTGCATGCTTTTAATTAGCAGAGTATTTTTTTATTAGTATAATTTATAATTGTGGTGTTTTTGCTGGGATTTGGGATTACGTTTTCTATACAAGTTATTGGATTTATTTGGTGTTGACAGAATAAATAAATATTAAGTAAACTAAAATCGGAATATTTGAAGCCAAAAACCAACAGTTCAGTTCAATTTATAAACGTTACAATGGTCTCTCAATTTTTGACAGATTTGACATACAAAAACTGTCAAAAATTCACCATTGAGACCATTGTAACGTTTATAAATTAGTAGACTTAGGCCCCAGGTCATATCTATACTAATATTACAAAGAGGTAACATTTCTTCGGATCTACTGATCCGACTCCATTTTTTTTTCACTAATGGGAAGCTACAGTATTGCCAAATAGCATAGGATATATTGTATGTTAAAACAATAAATCACGCGGACGAAGTCGCGGGTAGAAAGAAGCTAGTAAAGTATAAATATCGTTGTATTTTGTTGGTTCTTTAAAAATGTTACCAAATAGATATTGGAGATTTATAAAAGTAAAGTAAAATATCACTTTACCTTCATCATTCTCTGCTCATTCCCACGAAGACTACGCGGAATTATGATTCAATCTATAAGTGAAACCATAAATTGACACATGTTTATTCACTTACTTTCAAAGAATTCTATGAAACGACCATTAAAATGACACACAAAACCCACAGTTTCAATAAAGTACCATCTTTAAAACACTCTCTTTTATGGGACGAATCGCTTTTACCAGAGATGTAACTCACAAGAAAATGTATAGAAATCCTGCCTTTTATGTAAATCGAGCGACGGCACCATAAAAATAACACATAAACAATAACACTGGTAAACCACGTCGGCCATTGTTGAACGAATGTATGCGTAAAAAAATGAAACAAACGGTAAAATAACCTGTTATCAGGCGGTAACTTGAGGAAAACAGTCATCTTTAAATACAACTTCTTGATCCAAATATTGAATTTTCCTGTAATTTTAGAAAACAATCACAAATCATGATTTTCGACCCAAAAAAAAAAAAACTCTACCCATAAGTCTTTCAAGCTCCACATAAACATTGTCGTCAAAAAAAATATCAATCGTCAAAATAATCGAACGGACGATAATTGGTGTAGCCACCCTACACACAAAGTTGGGTTCGCGTAACCCAGGTAGCTGTCCGCCTGGGCTCAATAAATACGTCCGTAGTACTTTTTACTTTTTTTTTACATCTCGGTGTCAGCCACAGTGGGACCAAACCTGTTTTTATTTGCGAATAGTGCTGTCTCTTTCTTGCTTCTTAGATCCTTTTTTTTTTCGTTTTTGAGTGGCCAGTTCACACTTCTTCAATTAAAGAGTGGAGCGATGATAATTATATTGAGAGGCAATTTGGTGAAGAGGAAGCTTTGTTATCTGATTATTTTATGATATATTTTGTATTAATAATATATCATTATTTAGG
Source organism: Eupsilia transversa (assembly GCA_914767815.1). Lineage (NCBI taxonomy): Eukaryota > Metazoa > Arthropoda > Insecta > Lepidoptera > Noctuidae > Eupsilia > Eupsilia transversa. The sequence continues at coordinate 10,290,506 of OU611887.1, read as the reverse complement.
TAGGTTTATTAGTGGTTCATTTGGGGAGAGATTTTAGTCTAATCTCTCTTTAGCATTTTTTGTTATGTTACTGTTCAAGTTCATTACCTAGAAGTTACTTGTGGAGCCTGCTGAGGCTGTCAAGGGACTAAATTTTGAAACTAAATTCTAATTATATTGTCATCCCTCAGAAGGCCAATTCTCGTACTTAAAAAATGTTCAAATTCTAGTCGCAATCTGTCAAACTTATCAAAAATGTTGGGAAATTGATTGTATTTTTGACAGATTGCGATTGAGATGCGAATGCGAACGTTGTTAACTGTTAAACTCTAAACTTACCACATTCAGTAGCACCCTATGTAATAACTTGCTAAAAAAGACCCATTAAATCTGCAGTCGCTCCATCAAGCGTCCTTTTATAATTTTACCACGACTCCATACAATAGTAAGCTCGTCTTACCCAACACACGCAATTCCCAACTAACAGTACGCCGACAGTAACATTACACGAAAATACGCGTAACACAAGAAACGCAAATAAGCGATCTGATTGTTCCGAGACGAGGCGTTTTTAATATAGCTTGAAATCAACACCATCGGTGCCTTGTGTGATACTGTAACCTGCTTCTGCGCATATTTTGTTTACTTGCGTATTGACACGACATTTTTGCGTGGTCTGCTTATATGTTTGGGGTAAAGAGTATTTAAAATGATAAATTGTAAGGAATTTCGTCCATCACCTGTTGTGTTGAAAAACTACAATCTGTTTCCCAAGTCTGTTGATTATTATCTATGGGGATTTAAAAACATTAAAATTTAGCAGTGGAGGTTTAGAGTTCCCAAAATCCCGAAATAAACATGGACTTTGCCATAAATTAGTTTTAACTTGAACAAATGCCACAATAAACTTTAAGATTTTAGTTTCTTATACTAATTTTAGTTTTTCTTCTTTTACAGATTACTGGACATTAAGAAAACATACAGATGGTGCGTCTAGTGACAAAGAAAACTAGATAAAAATCTACATTATAAGTTATGAACTAATTTTAAAATTAGCTTAGTCGACTAAAAGTTCAACCCTATGTAAAAAGCATGCGTTTTTATAAATTATTGAAATAAATATCAATTTTATTTGTATTTATATAAATAAATAAATAATAATTAGCAATAATTTTAGGTGCCCAGTGTTCCTAAAGTAGCTATTTAACTTTTATAAAACAACTGACTTTTTTCGAAATTAAATTTAAAAAAATATATAAAAACTAATTATAATGGTTTGGAAGTGTAAAATACTTTTGGATAATTAGAGGCTAAAATTATTTGGAGAATTATTTTAAGTTTATTTCTATGGGTTCCAAGGGAAACCTTAGCTGAAATAACCAAGAATTTGAGCCTTTTACTCGTCTGCGAAGAAAGGTTATGTTTTTGTACAAACAATTTCCAAATACAATGTTAATGTTTTTTTTCGGACTGTAATGTAAACTTGTTTATTTAACTATTGCCATTTTATTGTAAACTAGCTGCGCCCGGCGGTTTCATCCGCATAAGTCTAGAACCCATGGGAATATCGGGATAAATATTACCCTATGTCCTAAACCAGGTCATGGTCTACATATGTGCCAAATTTCATCTAAATCCGTTCAGCCGTTTAAGCGTGAGAGCGTAACAAACAAAAACATTTTCGCATTTATAATATTACTTATTACGTAAGATTGTTAAGAATGAAATATTGTAAACTTTTAGCACTGACGAATTTCAACTTTTGTAGAGCAAAAAAATCCTAATTGTTTCATTGATATTTAATATTTGTAGTTAACTGTTGTAAAAGTAATTCTAAATAAATGATTGATGTACAGTGGCCAGCACATCAAGCTACCCAAAACTGTCAAACTTTCCCAATCAAACTTGAACCTAATGCTTTAGCGATAAAGTTTAAAATCTACTAAAGAAATTTGACAGATTTTAGTAGCTTGATGTGCTGGCCACTGTACTAAAATAAAATGTACGTAATTATCATTTATTACGGAAAACCTTTCTTCTCAGCAGTAAATGATATAAAATATTTTAAAATCTGTTTCAATATTGTACAAAATATGACTAAGTACTACAATATGGCCAACATCGAAATGACAAGAAAGTCATTTGGCCTGGCAGGCTTTTGGCCCAACTTTCAGTCCAATTCCTCTAGAATCCTAGATATAAAACTTATCTGTTAAGCAGGCCTTCTTGAAACTATTGCCATTTTCCATAAAAGCTATCTTCACAAGATACGTTTTCTTAAAAGATAAAGAATAATGGCCATTTTAAACTAGGAAAAAACACAGTTTGTTACCGAGAGTGGTATCAAATTTTGCATGGAACGATTTAAGGCTCCCGCAGATAGGGGCGACGCGACTCCGGCCGAACAATTTCTATGAAGTCTTCACGGTAGAACAATTACCGGTGTTGCGTCGCGCCAGTCTGCACGAGGCTTTATATTAATTTTGAACAAAATAAACCTATTTCTTGAATTTGTACTAGTAAATAAAATAAAGTAAAAGTTTAGGTCACAAAGTACCCACTTCCTCTAAGCGTGTGGATGTCAATCTAAATGAGTCGGCCAAGAATTTGGTGACGAATACCCAATGTCAATATTTTTTGTAAAATAAACTAAAATATTAAGCTATAAGTATATTTTCATGTAGAATCTAGTCTATGATCTCTGCAATAATGTTGTCTATGACCGCTCTCAGTGGTCCTCGCTTCCTAATAATCTGTCCTTTAGTTCTAAGTGTGTATTATAGTTAGTTTAGCAAAGTTTTTTATTTAGTGACTAGTGACAAAAATTAGTATTTTGTGTGTCCAAATAAATAAACGAAATGGAATATTATTTCATGGTTTTTCTTTGTTAATTATAAATAATTATGTTTATCAAATTGACTAGCAATTAAATACCCGCATTTTCAAATCACAACTGTCATCGTTTGACAGTTGTAAGAAATGACTATAACAAGTGTGTCAATTTGATAAACAATTATTTTCCTTGACTATACATAAACATTGGTTCCCTTACAAAATTATTTTGCAGCGGGCGGATCCTTTTTTAATTGAATGTGGGTATTTACTTACATAACAAGCGCTTCTGCTAAGCGATCGTGAGATCCTGGGTTCAATTCCCGGATCGGTGTTTTGGGTCTTTCCATAACAAAATTCTCAGTAGTAACCCGATGTCTGAAGTGCACAACTAATGGCAATAGACACGCGACTAAACGGAACTTAACTCAAAACATCACGCCTGTATTCCCCGAAGGATTAGGCAGAGGTGTACAAACCTACCTATACTACACACATTTCGTCAGTTATGTTTAAGTCCCATGTAATAGGGGGCGAGCCTATTGCCATCAAACGGGCACAAATCCAGACTCCGGGCTGGTACTGAGAAATTCAAGATAGAAAAACACCAATAACACTTTGCCTGACCCAGGATTCGAACCTAGGTCGAACTAGACCAACGAGGCAGTAACTCAAAATATGTCGGATAAAATGCTGGTATACTAAACTTCTGCTTACCACTTCAAGAACTGCAGTCGTGAATGATGATAATAATGCTAGTAAGAGTATTACTGGCGGTTTGTCAGCGTGTTTCTAGCGAGGCGATCAGTGACCGTGCTCTCCGCGGCTGTGAAGCGAGCTAACCGCGGCTATGCGACGTGTTCTCCGCGACTAAAATGACTACATGACGTGTTCTCCGCGACTACATGACGTGTTCTCCGCGACTACAATGACTACATGACGTGTTCTCCGCGACTACATGACGTGTTCTCCGCGACTACATGACGTGTTCTCCGCGACTACAATGACTACATGACGTGTTCTCCGCGACTACATGACGTGTTCTCCGCGACTACATGACGTGTTCTCCGCGACTATATGTCGTGTTCTCCGCGACTACATGATGTGTTCTCCGCGACTACAATGACTACATGACGTGTTCTCCGCGACTACATGACGTGTTCTCCGCGACTACAATGACTACATGACGTGTTCTCCGCGACTACATGACGTGTTCTCCGCGACTACAATGACTACATGACGTGTTCTCCGCGACTACATGACGTGTTCTCCGCGACTATATGTCGTGTTCTCCGCGACTACATGATGTGTTCTCCGCGACTACGCAACCTGTTCTAGGCTTTTCCACAACAGTATGCACTCGCTTGTCCCGCTCTCTCTTGTACACTCATGTCAATCGCTCTGGTTACGCAAACGCGGCGAACACGTTGCGCACACGTGGCGTGCTCGCTAGGCAAACAAAGCGAGCGCGTTGAATAATCGCCTCGTCTTGCTCGCAACTCGCCAATGAGATGGCGTGTGAGACTCTCAAAATACAATAATTACACATTTATATTATGTGTTGTAATGGAGACATGCAGGAATCCCCTGTCAAACGTGACAATTTACGGAGGGAACTGGGTGACCTAGTACTGACTAGCTGGCAAGTGTCCAACAGACTAGCTATGAGCTAATTAGTATGACTGGCAATGGTTCTCTTGTTCACAAACCTTTTCTTAATGAAATAGAACGGAAAAGGACAGAAGATTTTGAGAGGTTGGTCCGTGGATGGGTCACCATTTTTACTTATCGAGACTCCTCCGTGCCTCGGAAAACACGCTAATCCATTGGTCCCGGCCGTCATTCGTGGATTTTTGACTGTCGTTGCGGGTCGTCTAAAGCCCGAAAGTCTGACAACCAGTCTTACCAAGGGGTATCGTATTACCCAGTTACTGGGTTGTGGAGGTCAGATAGGCAGTCGCTCCATGTAAAATACTGGTATTCAGTTGCATCCGGTTAGACTGGAAACCGACCCCAACATAGTTCTGAAAAGGCTAGGCAGATTGAGTATTTATTGAATATTTATTTTATTTATTTATATAAATAACAATGCTTTGCTCCTTCTGTGTAGATGACGTATCGGAAGGTCTTTGCCCTGCTGTGAAATAAATACAAGCTAGAATAAAATTATGGCAACAGCCATACTCAGAACAAAAATCAATCTTATTTCTTATACCAATATAATTTCTTACAGTGTACAAAAAATATGTATTCTGCCAAGGAAACAGACAGACACGTAGACAGTAATAACATGTTTCGATCGATACCAGATACCAGATGACGCATAGTCTCAGAAACAAGTAGCTAGCTTCAGTCTAGACTTGACTAGTCTATAATCACAGTATTCTTTTATTCTCGAGATGAGAATCTAGAAATAAAATTGTATGTTTATACTTCCTGTAAGGAAATTATATTCCTACTGCGGCTTCGCCCGCGTGGACCCATTAGGGTCCACGTCGTTTCTAAAAACGCCTCCAGTATCTTTATCAAAAAAACGGAAACAGCCAAACTGCCAGAATTTTGCAGTTTTTCGAGCACCATGGGAGTAGTACAAGGGTTTTCAGGGTTGCACACTTGGGTATAAACTACCATCAGGGGTCCTCGTCGAAAAAATCGTTGTTACATGCGTGTATGCGATGTTTGCCTTTTTGTGTGTCGAGTTTGACTGGACTACTAGAGTTCATTTCAATCAATAATTTTCAAAAAACGAAGGTGGATACAAATGACTTTTGTGAATTCGTTCTGCAAAAAAGGGGATGACAGTTTTTATGGATGTGCGTAAATTAGCTATCATAACGGGCATATAGTTTGATCAGAATTAAATTGAATTTTCCTGAAGGAGGTATATACCTAATTATGTTAGTCCAACATTTTTACTTTTAACAATAAATAATATATCTGAAGAAACCGATAAATATTCCGTTGCTGTCCGCTTGAGTAATATTTTTCACCAGAGTTTTTTTATACCCCGCAATCATTCACTTGTAGCGTGTATCCCACGCGTGTAAAAATCCCATTCACACATTCATTTTGTACCAGATTTTACAATCTACAATCTAAACTTACATCGAATTAAACCAGAATTTAAAATAAGTGTCCAAACTCAAGTCCCGAAATTCTTCACTCATTCCACTTCCTACAAGCCATGGGTTCCAAAATTTTGGGGCTCTCCCACGCAACGACAGCGGAATATGTGATGCATTTGGAAAACGGTTCCGCATCTTTACTGCAAATAAGGAAACTTATCTTTATTCATTTTGTATTATGATTACTTTTCCCGCACACGATGTACATAAGAAAGTTAACGGTAGGTCTGTACAAGTATTTTTTGCTTAATTTCAATATTTTTGAATGCAACTACCATAGACGACAGAAGACGCCTAAACATTATGTTTTTCTGTGTACGTTCTACGAAATCTTATAAATAATTACATTAAAAAACAAAAAAGAATCACAAAAAATATCAATAGTTGGGAGAGGAACTTTCAACCACAGGTTTGTAAAGCAGTCGTCGAACCACTAAGCTATGTGCTTTGTTGAATGTGGCTTTGCAAAAATCGCCATTCTTATAAATGTCATGATTGACTACTTCGCTTCGCTATGATTTGATTTTGTGTATATCTATGCATGTGACGTTTATACCGAAACCCAATGTGTATTGTTAGGGGTTAGATTTGATAATGTTAGCTCATATATAAATAATAATTAAGATCATTATATCATCGATGCAGCTATTGAGGGGTCATTTTTAAACCTTTAGCAGTCGGATAAATTGATCATTGAATCAAATTAATGTGACAGTAAAATTGTTTGCTATGGTGTATAGGTACACCTCTGCCTAACCCTTCGGGGAATACAGGCGTTATGTTATGTAGAATGTCTAGATAGGTAGGAACCAATTATAGCTGGCAGTATAAAAAATTCTTCAATGCTAAAGGCAAAGAAGTCATTCTTCTCAATTATAATATCATTCAACTTAACAATAACAAAAATCTTGTTTTTTTTTACAAATAAAACATTCCAGCTCATTCATCCCATGTTCGCATTCCTACCTTTCTCTTCTCCACTGTATTACTCATTAAAGAAACATGACAAAAATGACTGATGTGTCACACGGAACCCTAAAAAGAGTAAATTAAAAAACGTTGCACTGAGGGTGCGCGTGAGTCACAGATTGACGGGAATGCTCTGCGGCTGACTCATGGGAGTCATTGGATACTCTGTTGCTAGGTAACACCGCATTTCGTAATATTGGTGGGTTTGTAATAAACTTCAACCTGGATTAACCAGTGTTGGGCGATTTTTTAACCGACTTCCAAAAACGAGGAGGTTATAATGTTCGTAGCGTTTTTTTTTATATTACTTTTACTAAACTAGTAGTTGGACTAGTTGTAGTTGTTATAGTATTTGGACTAGTAATTGGACAAGTAGTTGGTTCTATTCTATCTATATATTTAACCTGGACTGCTGGGCAATAATTTCATCACCACTGTTTTCAAAAGGCGAAGGAAATAACATAAGATTCGAAGTCATGTGACATCGACCAACCCGCACTGGGCCTGCGTGGTGGATTATGGCCCACTCTCTCTCAGAGAGACCTGTATCCCAGCCGTGGGAATATTATAGGCTGATTATGCTGGGCAAAGGCTACCCTCTCCCTTTTCCACAGTTGTCTGTCCTCTGCCATTGCAAGCCAGTCCTTTCTGTAGGAGTCAAGTTCATCCTTACATCTTTTTTCGGATAAAAACCCCTTAAATTAATAAAGAATTAAAAAATAAAACTTTTTTCGGTTGGATTTACTCAATAAAATAGAAGTATCAAGCTAAAGATGACAAGGTAAAATATGGACTAATTCCGACGATGTAATGTTGACTAACTTTTTGTACCATTCCTGGAATACTGTGCAGGTGTGGCGATGATTTTATTCTTGGATAGTATTATTGGAATTGGAAACATCATTATTATTTTTGGATTCTTTCCCCTTTCGGGAGTGTTATTATGCGTCAGCTTTTCTAGAACCCGTGCACAGTTTTAGGAATTTCAATTTCCGACTATCTGGATGATTCTTAGAAATGCTTTTATTTTTATTAAGTTGTTATCAACATTCTGGTAATGTAAACCCTTATTAATACGGTAGTATTATAAAGGTAGTATACGATGTGGAGACGACAATACAACAATAAATTTAAAACACTGGCAATACTAAATGCATAGGAGTATTTAGAAACTATCAAATTATTTCTAACATTGACATTAAAAAAGTGTTTTTTTTCTAACAGTAGTTATGCGCCGACTATGGGTTTTGCCAATCTTTGACTAGCTATAGCGACTAAACTATTGGTGAACTTTGATTGAATTTTCGTATGCACTCTAGGAACGTTCCCACAATAACACCTTAATGATCTTCTAAAACAGGGCTTCCTCTCTCCTACCCTTTTGCTGTGCCCTACAGGGTCCATAATGATTTAAATTATATAGTTACCACCTATGTACACATTATGTTAAAGCAATAAAGATATTGAGTATAAACGCAGTTTAATTTATTGTTGTATTGTCGTCTCCACCTTGTATAAAGGTAGTGTTTTTATTTCACTAGGCTTCAATTTATATACATTAAAATTATATATATATAACTATAAGTTACTTTATGACTTTTAAACATCTATAAACATGTTTAATTTTTGCTTTCGTTTCCTAAAAACATACTCCAGCCGTGATTATGTACATTGTAAAAATATGCATACTTTGAAAAATACCTACTTATCTATTAGTTAATAAATCTTTAAATCAATGTAAAACATTATCAAAGCATTGTAAACAGCTACCTGAATTGAATGTGGGCGACGAAGTTATAATGTTAGGAAACACAAATAAAAGAAGTCGTGGCAAAATAATGGCAAAAGCGTCGACTCCACGTTCTTATATTGTTAGAAACAAGAAAGGTATTTATCGCCGTAATCGTCGACATTTGATAAGACCTGCAAAGGATCCTGCCGACAATATTTTGTCTGATAGGGATGATGATTATTTTTCGGGGGATGATAGGGATGATGATTATGTGCCAAGTACTAAAATAAATGTATCGTCATCTTACTCGCCACCTCATACCCGTAGTAAGATTTAACAATTTATATACATATTTTTATAATGTAGAACTAATTATTATTTTAAGATGGTTCATTTATGTGGAATTAATTAATTTTAAGTTTGTGTTTTATTATTATTTTATCTTACTTAAGGGGAAGGTGTTGTGGATTGTCTATGTTATTTATGACATTAAAGCAGTTGTCATCCAGACTTGTCTTTCATTACACTACAACATTCATTGGGTTGGCCAGTAATAGTTAGCTATGCAACCAGTGCCTATTAGAAATCTTATAGCAATCAAGACAAACGTCTTCGGCTGCTAAGAAAGCTTGAGGCGTTGTCACTCCTTCGAGCTTGTAGTACTTATTTTATGTAAGCAGAAAAACCCCGAAAATTATGATTCCCGGAAAATATAGTCCTTCCTTAGGATGTCACTAATATTATCTACATTGATTTCTCATTTTGCAGGTCTGCTGGAACAAATTTTCTCAAGAAATAAGCAGTTCCCTTTTAAACTTTGTAAGTACTCAAAAGTTATGTCTCGTTTCTCAATGTATTGTTACTGTATACACAAATAATGAAATAACTAAAGAAGATTTATAGTAAGCTTTTAAATAGCAATAAATATTTAAACAACAGTTTTAGTTTTAATGCCTTATTTGGCTTGTCTGCATGAATATAAAATTAAACGAAAATGACGCCTTACGACAGCAGCTTAGCAATCGAGGCGTACGTCTTTACGGGCACAGAAAACTATAAGGCGTCTTTTGTACCTACTTACTTCCTTACAGAACATATACTATAGTACAACAACAGTAAAAGGAAGACATTCTTCTTCTTCTCAGCGTGTCGATGGCAACCTTAATGGACTCGGCCCAGAATTCGGCTACGTATTCCGCACCATCACTAGCGTCCATCAGTTCCAGGAACTTGCAGCTGACAGGACCCGCAGGACATAAGTGTCCCATCGTTAGTGAATTGGCACCACCACCTGAACAGGTTTTCCTTGCTTCAGCCTACCTGGGTCCGGAGTCTATCTAACAGTCTTCCACGTTACCATAGCAACTCATGTCCAGGGCCCTAAGTCTACTAATTTATAAACGTCACAATGGTTAGTTTTTGACAGATTTGCCATACAAAAACTGTCAAAAACTAACCATTATGACACCATTGTGACGTTTATAAATTAGTAGACTTAGGGCCCTGGTCGAATGAATGGTGTGGGTAAGGAAGCACTGTCTTGCTACAGCTTCTGTCTATCTTTTGATCATTCGCTAGTGAGTGGCGGGACACACACAAAGGAAGAGATTGATATGATTGTATTTAATGTTAAAACACCATGAGCTAACTTACAATAGTAACTTCTTAGTTACTACTTATAAGCAAAACCTTTAGTAGGGTTGACTCATCGTCATCATTTATTTGTCTATAATCTTTCTATTGTTAATTAAATCACCTTGATGTCATCCATAGTTAAATCGTACTTACTTGAAAACGTAACAAAGCTGATTGTGTTATAGAGCTGCAACACACGCCATACTAACCCCGTAAAGTTGTAATTTTTAACCCCTATGTGATTTGGGGTTTCTTCATCCTGTACAAAGCGAATTGCATTTTATTGTTCCTATACATTTCGTAACACACGCCAAACCAGTCATTGAAGAGAACTGGGGCTGACTGGAAAGATGTCTAAAAAAAATAGGTTAATCAAGCCACCTTTATACTATCAACAATGCACCTTTATTAACCATAATGACTATCAATAAAGGGTATTGTGTGCTCAAGCCACAGAATCACGTAGGGTACATAAGTTCGTGGTAGGCAGGTAACTCCAACAAAAAACAGGTTTCTAATTAGTGGCATTTAACCATTCTTGGCATACAAAATCAAAAGGTCACAAATAGCGACAACAAATACTTACTAGTTATTACCTATGCAGACGGACCACAACCTAGCTGCAAGCAGTTTGGGTGCAGTTGAAATGGCTGCATCAAAACTGTCAGCTAGCTTAGAAGACAGCGTGCAGCTCGTACGATACTGAAGACTGTCGGATTCGGCCGATAGCAGGATGCAGTAACGACAACACTACTACAAAACTTCATCAATATTGCACTTTGCAGCTAGCTAGCAGTCCAAATGCAGACTGGCCGCATAGGCCTTTATATTGTAAATGGCATATGCAAAGTGGCATTCATTTTTAATTGTAGAAGTCAACAAATAAATGACAGTTAATTTCTTAAAGTCAGCCTCATCAGGCAAAACTGGAGCGCGACCCCAAAATATTATGCAAGGCAAAACAGAACCATGTTTTATACAAACTAAAAAATACGTCATCAATTTGTATTGTCGGCAACAAGTTCATTTATCAAATTGTCTTCTTTCCTTTATTATAGCTTGGCTCGTGCTGAAACCCTTTATTTTTCCAAACAGACGTCTTCAATACGCAATTTGACACCCGTTTTATTAGCATTTCAATGCAAAATGGCGTATAGTACTTTCTGTCAAGGTGCATATGGGTAAAAGGAGATGTCATTTCTGACAGATAATAGAACCACCACGTGTGATTTGAAAATTACAGGAATGTAAGCCTAATACCTACAGTACTTTTATTTTGTTTACCTCTGAAGGTGAATTCCTGTAATTAATAACGTTCAATCTTATCTCAAAAACGGTGATCGGTAGTGTAGAATCCTGTTGATCCCGTATTTAAGCTGATTATATCACTACACTGGCTCATCACCACACCAAGCCTCCTGTGCAGGTACCACCTCACTTTAAACTGTTACCCACTTTCCCGTGATTCGTGGTGAACTGAACGTTGACATTAGTGACAGCGACCTCACTGCTGACGTGCATGAGATAGTGTTAAATATATATTAAATAGATACACTACATCCCTATATGATACACTACAGGTAGGTTAGTAACTTATTACTTTATACATAATATACTTACTTAGGTACTGGAAAACTACGAGAGCCATAAATAAATTGCTAGGCACGTATCGAAGTATCGTTGTTTGCTGTGAAACCTCATTTAATGGTAAAGCTATCAACGTGGAATAGCTAAAACGTAATATAATGTTAAAAGGTAATTCTCTTAACAGCGTTATTTTATGATCATTAACGATCAACAGTAGGCGATTAAATAGAGATAATGAATCATTAAAATTAAAAGATATAGTGTGGGTTGGAAATCAAAAATCTTTATGGATTTAGTGAAACAATTATCTGGCAAGTATCAAGTAGGCTAAAAACGGTAATCTCAGCCGAACTTTTTTTTTGTAAGACGCCAAACAATCAGTATCTAATGTTTCTTGTACTTAATAATATACGAAAATGAAGCACATCTACCAAGCAAAAATCATTGCTGATATGTACCCAATTACACTTCTGGACACATCTATTGGCCCACCTTGCATTTTCAGTTTCGTTTGGTCCTAGCTAAAAATTTATATTAGGTCGAGCAAAAAGTTTTTATGCAGTAAAGAAACTGGCACATTCATAATTTTATTCAATTGTCTTTTTTTGAATTTCGAACACAGGGTTTAAAGAAACAAAAGACAATTTGGAGCCTGTTCGTTGATATCAAACAATCGAATAGTAAGAAAACTTGATTTTATTGGTTTACTTGGATTTAATTCTTGAAAGTGTGATTTTTCTCTTTGGTTTTGCAACAGCCATTACTTATTCTTAATATTAAGGTGAGGTTCTATCAATAATCTATGGATACTTCGCCTGAAGTCGCCGCCCAAGCTGTGGCACTTATCCAGGCGGGACACAGCCAAAGAAATGTGAGTGCTCAACTTAATTTAAGTCGATCTGCGGTCCGACATGTTTATGGGAGGTACCTAGAGACTGGCGGCTTTATTCGTCGCCAAGGAAGGCCACGATTTCGGGTCACAACTGAAAGGCAGGATCGATTCATCGTGACGACCTCCTTGAGAAATCGTCACCTTACCTCCATTGAGATACAGAACCAACTTCGCGACTTCCACGGAGTATCTGTGAGCGCTCGAACTGTTCGGAGAAGGTTAAAAGAACGCGATTTGGTACCACACAAGCCAGCTAATGGCCCCAAACTAACGCGAGCCCACCGAACAGCACGCCTTCATTTCGCGCGCACTCATTTAAATTGGACTCAGCAGCATTGGAGCCGTGTACTCTTTTCTGATGAGTCTAAAATTGCGTTACATGGCAATGATGGAAGGAAGAAGGTCTACCGACGTAAGGGAGAGCGTTTTGCACAATGCTGCTTTGAAGAGAGGGTTGCTTATGGCGGTGGCTCATGGACTGTCTGGGGCGGTATATCCGCGAGCGGCAAAACTCATCTTGAGGTTGTTACGGGACCACGGCTGCCAACATTAAATGCTGAAAGGTACATTCGTCAGTGCTTAGAACCTCACGTGATGCCATACGCGGACTATGTGGGCCCAAATTTCCTTTTTATGCATGATAATGCAAGAGCCCATACGGCCGGCATCGTCAGGGAATATCTTCGGGATGTGAACATCACAGTTATGGATTGGCCAGCCAGAAGCCCAGACATGAACCCGATTGAGCACATGTGGGACGAGCTAAAAAGACGTGTTAGGGCTCGTCAGCCAGTTGCCCAGACGTTGCAGGAGTTGAAAACTGCCATAGAAGAGGAATGGGAGATGATCCCTCAAAATTTCATAGAGCGGTTGATAAACTCTATGCCTAATCGTATGAGAGTTGTCGTAGATGCCCATGGAGGCAACACGCGTTATTAAATTAAACCTTTATTTGATTAAACATGTTTTTTATTAAAAAATCAACTGCCTTCATCAAGGCGCATACCCGACTTGTTAGGCGTAGCTCCATGTCGTGTGGTATTCTGAATTCAAATTTAAAACAATACGATCGAAAAAGATGGTAAAATGTATCAGGTTTAAAACTGCATCAATAGTTTTTGCTCGACCTAATATAAATTTTTAGCTAGGACCAAACGAAACTGAAAATGCAAGGTGGGCCAATAGATGTGTCCAGAAGTGTATTATTGTAGCTATCAGAAAACATCTGAAAATCGAGAGTTCCTACAGGCCCCTTTAGACAGTTACTTCGATCCAGCGCTGATGAGATGATAACTGTAAGTCTTCGATCCAAATCTGTATGTCTTCGTTCAGTCTTCTTCGATCCAGCCGCTCGATTCTGTAAAAATCTCACCGTGAAAACTGAGGTGAAGTGAGCTTAAAGTGAGCTGTCATTCCGCCCTCATACTAGGGATTGACACTATTGACAGCTCACTTCACTTAAGTTTTCACGGTGAGATCTTTACAGAATACATCGACTGAGCTGATCAACAGCCGGTGAAGTGAGCTTGAAGTGAGCTGTCTTTCCATCTAATGCTAGGGATTGACACTATTGACCACTTCACTTCACTTCAAGATCACTTCACCTAAATTTGATTTTTATAGAATATACCGAGTGCTTGTTTCTTTTGACTAGCTCGCCCCCGGCCGGGGCCCCGCCACCTTTAATACTGTAAAAAATTAGGCCAAAAATAACCCTAAATTAAAACCGAGACAATCCCGCGAACTTACAACATCTGGCGTTCCTATTACAATATGAAAATTTTGAATTAGGAATGCGTGGATGAGTGATGGCGCATGCGCGGGGCACGGGCCCTGATTGGCTATTGTCTGCGCAGCTTGGCTGCATCTGCATTTCGCTCTATTGAAGTTTGAAAACGTATTTGTTGTTGTAATAAAGATTTATGTTCTCTTTATTTTGATATGTTTTTAATGGATTCGCTGTTTGTTGGTATATTTTGAGGGTGTTTATCTTCACACATATTATTAGCATGTCGAGGGCGGCAAACAGTTTGTGTTTCTGCGACGATGCAAACTTTTAAGACTATTTTTAATTCTATTTAAAGTTAATTGTTAGAAGCTCCTTAATTAATATGAACTCTTAGATAAGATAACGGCCAAATTAAATAACTACCGCTATGTTGTTCTAAATCAATGAACGCACCGAAATAAAAAATAGGTATAGGTAAAAACAATACAAACAAAAAATTCTGAAAGCTACTATTATAGACAAGACTTCCTAAGATAGCTTTAATAAATCCCAAATCACGCTTCAATTCTCACTTTACCAGATTTTCGCAAAAAAAAAGGATCGATGATTCTAAATTCTGCAATAATTTGACTTTTTTTATTAAATTCATATATTAACATTACTGTAGGTACGTGCCCTATTCGGCAACAGATGTCGCCACTTGTAGGATCATCGACCTTTGTTTCGGCTTGTCACCACGGGAGGGCTCTGGAGTACCCATTTAGAAATGAAGTAAGCAGAAATATGAAGTAAACCCCTGGTGAGATTAGCGCCGACATATTTTATATTATCACGCTTTAGGCTTCAAGGAGGTGTGCTGTTTAAGTGCCATTGTTATTGAAGATGTAGATTATGTATAATCATGCATTATTTTGGGATTTTTTTCATTGTCCTGTGCTGATTATTTGAGGACTGTATTGAATAGTAGACTATCAAAGCATTGCGGCCGAGGAGGGTACTTTCAAGAGGCATTAGCTAGGTAGGTACCTACACCTATTTATAATAACATGACACCGCCATAGGCACCGTCAAGGAAATTATTTGTTAAGTAAATTGACACACTATAAAGCCATTTCATAAAACCAACGCTCAAAGAAAATGGACAATTTAAGTTGGTAATAGCCAATTTTTCTGGTTTTGCAACGAATTTAAACCATTCTTACATTCTGCTGTATTTGTTGGCTTGCGCCGCATGCCCGTCGTCTGCACACGTGAGGACCTAAAGACCGCGTCAGCAAACGATATTAGCGTTACTGAATTTTGGGACAAACTTTAATGATGAGAACTTTTTTGTGTTATTTTTTTGCTATAAACTTTTTTTTTTACCTAATATCTGGCGAAGACGATGCAAATATTCAGGTAACCCGTAGAGTTCGTTTTCAAACAGTTGATGGTTAGTTACTAACCGGTAGTATTAGCAGGTAAAGACAAGGAAACCAATATGCTCCCCTTGTTTAAAATACATTCGTTGCATAAATTTAACGCATCAAGACTAAGGGAGTAAACAGGACGGGTAGTTGCGGCTTGCAGTGCGGCAGTTTTACACTAAGGGTGAATAAGGTAAACCTCTTCGCCAATTAGCGAAGTTAAGTGTAGTAATGTCTATGTTTTGTTCACCTTTGGAACCAGACCTATAATTAAGGGTATAAGTAACCTAGGTAAGTAATAATATATGTGGAAATAATTTGACTAAACTAACTGGACAGGTCCATTCAAAACTGTGTGGTTCTTTCCTCAAAAGACCATTTCAGACACTAATCTACATAGACCTCCCATGATCTGACCAAGATGTTCTATTTCTTCTCAGAGTAGTCGGACAAGAAACACGGAGCTCATCCAGTTTAAAAAAAAGGTATTATTAGGGAAAAGTGTTTGTGTGAACCTTCTTACAGAACGCCTCGTTGGTCTAGTGGTCGCAAGCACATTGCTGAGCATGAGGTCGTGGGTTCGATTCCCATGTTATTGGGTTTTTCCATTTGGAATTTCTCAGAAGCAGCCTGAAGTCTGGATTTGTGCCCCTTTGATGGCAATAGGCTCACTCCTTATGTATACGACTTAACCATAACTTTAAAAAAATGTGGTTACACCTCTGCCTAACTCTTCGGGTAAACAAGGCGTGATGTTGAAGTAAAAACTTAAACAGCTCACTGAACATTTATCCATTTGAGCAGATAAGTAGGTCACCAATTTATTGCAATCAGTCTAAAATCAATACACAGTAATCGCTTTAAAATAATAATCATAGCCATGTCATTATAACTAACCCTGTAATTGCCGCTATCTGTATTTAAGACAATCCGGTCGATGGGCGGTCGATTCGACCCTCGCACCCCGCGCCCCCACCTGGTGGAGCCTTTACGGGCAAGAAAACACCTGGTAACGTGAAGCAAGAAGTAGTGAAATGATTAATTATAATAATAAAAAATACGAAATATCGAGACAAATTAATTTACAGAACACGAATCTAGAATAGGTAGGTAAGTACTTAGGTAGGTCCACTTCTTTACTAGTTGTTGCCCTCGACTTTGACGGCGTGTATTTGAAAAAAAATACCAGCATGAAAAGTAGCCTATATCCTCCAGGTTTAGGGCTTCCTCTGTATTTCAGAACTATCGGTTCACTGGTTTAGGCATGAAAAGGTAATAATTTCTACGATAAGCAATTACGATAAGCAATTCTCTTCTACCACTCTTTTTAAAAACTGGTATTTCCTGATGAATAACAAAATGAAACCAAATATTATGATGATATATAGTACAAAAAACCCTAAGTTCTAAACCAAACTTTCCATAAATCACGAATAACTTACCCAAAACCTTTCCTAACCAAAAAAGTCATACAAAAAAGTTACCAATAATTATTTAGAAGACCTATAATATACCTTGTAATTGTCTTTATCAGTAGGTATATCTAAGACAATGGTCTACCGGACCCTATGGTACACCTGGCGTGACCCGAACACCCTCGCATGCATCTGGACATAGCGCGTACAAGGGTTAGATAGGGTATTGACTATTAACAAAGAGGGTTGTTAGCTACGGTTTCATTCGGAAATAATATATTTGTAGTCGATCAATTATAAGAAATCGATTTCATGGATTTTATTGAGTTCAAAAATATCTGACGAGCGGCCGATTTTTTTTTTTTTATGAATGAATGAAAACATTTATTTGTTAAACACAGTATACCTTTGGTATTCAGTAAAAATTTAGTTGGTTCTTTTCCCCAAAAAAATACACAAAATAAAACACATAAAAACTTTTGAAACGTCAGAAGCTAGGTGCGCGGTTCCAATTGGTTGTTTCATAACGATAAGAGCCGGCAAGAAACTTCACAGTCTATACTGTCCCACTGTTGGGAAAAGGCCTCCTCCAAGTCCTTCCAGGAATTCTTTTCCCGCGCCACCTCGAACCAGCTAATAGATACATAATATATATTATGTTTTTATTGAATTATCATCTTACATGCAATTAAAATTGAATTGTTATTTACATGAAATTCGCATAGTTAGTTACCCAATCAAAATGTTTTTCATGGTTCTAGAAAAAAGTGTCTGACAAAAAATTGTGCATCAAGTGTTTTTTTCATGGAAATCAGTTTCTATTTTCTACTGAATATAACAATATTTGTAATATTATTGATTACACATTCCCATTTAAACTTTTTATGTTACCAACCTATTTCTTTGTTCATAGATTCTTAACTCTGTAACTCAAAGGTCGCGTCTTCATTACGCCTTCGCCCTCGAGGCGGCAGAGGGTTAAAATTACCTTTTTTACAATTTACCCAACACCTGGAGTGTGGCTTACCCTGCAAGACGTAAGGCACAATGTTGCATCGTTAAATGTTATTTATAGCTCTAATAACGTTCATTTAAAAAGGGGTTTTACTTATGAAACGGTTTAGTTCAAAAAAGGTAATAAAAGCGGCAAAACGGTAAGTTTATACGATTAGAAAGGGTTAATGTAAAATTTAAGAAAAATCTGGCTCATCGGCGTAATGTTGCTTGCATGAGCTCCACGACCTGTGGGCTAATTAACGTAACTAAAGAAGTGCAGCTGCAGTGCAGTTGCAGTTAAGTTTCGATCAAAACAACGATTTTCGTATTCTCTACCGCTGTCAGATACGCTCGCGTCAGCCTCACGTCATGCGTCACGCGTCTACTGCTGCGCGTCATTAGTGCGTGATTCTGAACGTAACTTGATCGGTATTTTACTATTCGTTTGACGTCTGAAACAGCTTTTAAGCTGTTGCCGTGCAGTTGACGTGCAGTTCAACTCAAATTAAAGTTTTTATTTTAATTAAAACCTATAAAACATACAGGCACTTTTAAATTGTCAAAGAGTCGTTTAGTCAGAAAGATGAAGCTAGTTGCCCATTCCAAAGCGTAGTAGGTTCCTATAGAGAAGAACAAGCAAGAAACTCCCTGGACACTCTTTTAAATCAAAATATGATTTACATCATTCATGTTGAAATTATAATGTACATGAGGTAACGAAGTTGAAAGACGTGCATGTTAAAAGTGTGCATAAACCATGGCAGCTAAGAGATGACCAGTCCCTACTGACGGCAGCGCCCGTTCTCGAACATGACGTAGATAGATACATGGCCACGATACACGTTAATCGATCTTATAGAAATCCCTCTCTCTTTCTCATCATCTGTGTAGCCTTTTCCCAACTGTGTTGGGGTCAGCGTCCAGTCCACAGAGAGACTGCCTATCGGCCCTCCACAACCCAGTTGCTGGGTCACACGATACCCCTAGGTAACATTGGTCCTACTTTCGGGCTTCTGACTGTGTACCGACTGTCAAAGATCTACAAATGACAGCCGAAGCCATGTAATCGCTCTTTATGAAGTTAAAAAGAACCAATAGTAATACGAACTTAAGAAAAGTTCAAATCCTAACCGTCAATGTTCTCAATAAAACCGACATTATAAAGAGTCTGCTATCAGCAAGACAATCATATTACACCCCAATTTGTTATCCCTGACCCTAACCACCAGAGCCTGTCATTATAATTGTGCTTATCTCAATTAAATAATTATTTTAGAGCCGTTAATTACAACTGCTTGGTCTTTACATCTGAAAATGGAAAGAACTAAATTAGATTATTAGGGGTTGTTGTCTAAATGCTATTTTTAATTCTACGCTGGAACAACCTCGATTTATTTTTACCACTGCCTGTTTTATTATTAAGAAGTCCTAAAAATAAATCGCGGTGGTTTTCCTGGGGGTGAAGTAGATGTATTCTTAAACTACCCTTCCGAACATTACCCATCTCTCAACAGCCAGATAAGGGGATATAATTAGAACCACTGATCTCGAAATTGTCCAATGGCGTCCTGGATTTATGAATACGAATACATAAAGCGAAAATGGAATAAATATGAACGCAAAGTGTTAATATTATAAAAAAATGTATTTCCAATCTTTGCGAAGATTACCAGAGTAAAGATATATCATCGTTTGGTAACGTCAATGATTCCTGCTAGAATCGTCAGTTTCTATTATTTTACTGCATCATGCCCAAAACATGACCACAACTACCCTCTGGACTCTTATCATCGATCACAAACCATCTGTATTAGAAATGTAAATGATCTACAGCAACATCTGCCGCGCCACCTGGTGGCGTACCACTGAATTAATTATTAAGCGCACGCGCCGCAAAGCGCATCCTATGTTTAAATTAACCATTTATTGGTGACATTAGGTTTTGGATAGGTGGTTTCATTAAAATGATGGAGTGATGTGTTATTATTTGTATTACTCGGTTGATTACTTGACGTAATCATAGTTTTTAGGTTAGTAGGTTGTTGTTGAGCTCTTAAGTTCTGAGTTGAGCTCCACGATTACTGAAAAATGCTCACTGACTGGACAGGTCCACTCAAATCTTACGATCGTTATCGACTTCTTTGATTGTCGTTAAGAAACATTAAAAATAACTTCTGTTATTTTATATATATTTCTTAAATAAATAATAAAATTATTGATTTTACAACTGGTCTTTGAACATCTACACTTGTTTTCTATCATCATTGAGGACGAGGCAATAACGAGTATAATTGAATAGTCAAACGAACTTACCTGTAAGTGAAGTTCGACGGTAATTATACGAAGTTATTGCCTCGTCCGAAGATGATGAGTCCCACCCGACCCAAACATTCCATGCTATATAGTTATATGAGCATGGACCCTATGTTGTAAAACCAATAATATTGCTATGAACTTAATGAAGATTGTTATAGATGGCAGCACACACGCGGATACGGATGTGTTTGTGTTTTTACTTATTCTTCCAAATTATGTGACGCCACAGAGTATAAAGCCGAGACTACAATCCAGGTTCTTTCCTCAAAAGACCATTTCAGACGCAATCTACATGGTTCTCATATGGCCTGAGCAAGATTATGTCTGGACTTTAAAAGAGACTGCGACCTTTGAATTTGTTTCGGAATGTCTTCTAGCTTATTTTTAAATATATTTTAATATGATGTGTAAAAGTTATTCCGTTATCCTGTTTACAGAATAAACCATTTCATTTTATTTAATTTGACGTGGTCATAGTTAACTTCACAAAAGTAATGGTGCAAAAGACGTTAGATCATGGGGTTAGATCTTGGAGAAGACATCGACATCTTCTTGTTTAGAATCTTTCTATTTATCTCATAAGTGTAAAAAAAGTAAATTAACCAAAACATCATCATCAGTTCAGTCGAAAGACGTCAACTGCTGTACAGAGGCATCCCCAAGCACTGCCACATCGACCAGTCCTGTGCTTCTCGTATGGCGAGCGGATTCCTAAACTGCCAAAAATCACCTTTTTTAAATTAAGAATACTTTCTTAAAGATTCTTGTTCTTTGCTGCCTTTTTTCAATTTTCATCCTATCCTGATTTTCACTAGTCCTTAGCAGAAAAACGAATTACTAGGTACTTAGTTTCATACCTTCGGCCTCTTCTTTAAACCGTTTCTTTTGAGCATTTTTCGGAGCACTTTCTAATATCCATAACCTGAAAAAATATCAGTAAAATCTAAAAAACCAGTCGCATTATCGCCGCTTTTTCTTATCTCGATAAGCAATCAATGACCTAAGATCTCCCTGTTCCATTCTATCCCGTTTCACTGGACAACTCGTGACCACCATTCCTCGGTGTTTCCTCATTTTTTCTGAATCCCGTCATCCTTGAGAGGGCTCAGAAAAGTGAGAGTGATTTTGAAAGTGGAAGTGTTAATAATTTTTGTACTCTCAGATCGTGAAGTTACAAGTGAATCGGGATCGAATGACTCGCAGGAATCATTTGATCTATTTATAGTTGACCTAGTTCACTGAATGAAGGACAACCTATGTCCATTTTATTTTAGATAGTATATTGATAACAAACTTTTGTCCGCGAGGATATTATGCCATGGGAAAGGACTACCGGGATAAAAAGTACCCAATGCCTTAACCCGGGGTTCACCCAGGCGAGAAAAGACAGAGTTATTTTCGAATGTTATAATATTAGTAAATGAATATAGGTATATGGATTAAGCAAAATTTGTCCATCCTTGCAGACCAGATATGAGTTATACACAACCAGGAGGAGATAGAAATCATTAATACCTCAATCGGCATTTCGTAGCGCTAATTACAGTTTCAATTATTTTGCGATTAACTATGTTGATGATCGCAATTCTTTACTATTACCAGACAGGCTGCTTCTTACCTAATCTATGTCGAGAATGTGTGTGAATCTGCAAAGATATAAAAAAAACAAATGAGTGTGAGTCCTTTCAGACTCGTTTGGTCACATGTGACCCTCGAAACGAATTTTTAAGTCCCATTTAAGACTTGGTTCATTGTCTACTTTTAACCGACTTCCAAAAAGGAGGAGGTATTCGAATTCGCAAAACCACAACTAAAATGTGAAAAATAAAAACTTTTTACTACAAAAAAAAAACAAATGACTTAACGACACAAAAAAGTGAAAAATAAGTTTAATTTCGGAAGTCGGTGGCAATAATCTTCAAAACTAAAGACACCAACTTCCGAAATCAAACTTATTTTTCACTTTGTAGTGTTTTTTTTAAAAGTCGGTTGTTTTTATTTTAGTAAAAAGCTTTTTACATCTGCACCCTAATTGCGTAATACACTATCAATCTTAATTTGAATCGTTTTGAAACAGATTTCTTATCCATTGCTTCAAAAGTTCTAAATAAAAAATCTGCTCAACAACGTAAATAACGCAATGAATGTTGTTGAACTGTCAAAATGAAACAGATTAGTCTTAATCGTTTCCGATAATGTGTTACGCAATTAGATAGCTGGTCGTTGCTCTCACACGAAAAATCTCAGAGATGAGATCGCTTAAACAAATAACTATAGTTTACGAGATAGAAAGAATTAGATAAGTAAGAAAGTCGGTGTAACATTAGAAAGGCTTGCACCGACGGTTTCGGTATATTTGAAGAATGCTTTAATAAATATACTTAGAAAGTAGAGGAAACGCGATTTCCAGTGACAGAAGTAATTGGCAGAAAATATTATGTTTCAATAATGTGTGTTTATGTGCATTTCTATTTAATAAATCAGAACATGAGACTATGGAGGAAGGTACATACCGTTGTTTATAGATATGAATGATTATTTATGAATATAACATAACTTCACGCTACCACGATACGATGTAATCCCCGAAGGGTTAGGCAGTGGTGTACACCCACATTTCGCCAGTTATGTGGAGTCCCATTTAAAAAGGGCCAAACTACGGGCTGCTACTGAGAAATTCCTGATGGAAAAACCCAACAAGACTATATATACTTGGACTATATATACTATAGACTTGGGAGCCGAACAGGCTAACCAACCATGTCAAATTCATCTGTTTGCTTGTTATTGTATGTTTTGAGTACCTTACGTTTTGAAGAAATCATGAAATTATTTTAACATTTAGGTATCTAATTTATCCAACATGAAAATCAGAAAGAAAAGAAACTAATCATCTGTACTTGGACAGTTTCTATATCTACACATTATTATGACCATGGCCACGCTTCAGTGACACCTGTCTGGCGACTGCGAATGCGGCGAAAACAATTGCCACGAGTCACCAAGACGCGACTTGCGGAGCGACAGACGTAAACAGTAGACGAGCGCGCGTGCCGCTTGAGTCTTGACGCAATTTGCATCGCCCGAAGCAGCGAACGGGGCCTTACGTACCTAAGCTTACGGTGGAGATCTTCCGGGCTTGAGCGTGACACCGCCGACGCGGCGACGGTGATCTCTCGCGTCCAGCCCTGGTCCAGGCCATGGTACGGAGCAAGAGGGCACGGGAATCCGTCACCTCCTTCTGCGAAACAGTAATGCTCGCGAAGGTGGAGGCGGAACGCGTGAGGGAGAGGCAAATTTCGCGCCCTCACGCCCCTAGTCGCCGCAGGGGACCCAAAAAGGTACCTAAGCTTTTGCCACCCCTTAGCTTCCCCTAAAAGCTCTTAATGACAGTCGTATAAATAACAAACTTCTTAATTAGCATGACATTGCACCATACGATGGTCACCCGATGGTGACGGTGACGCTATGGTCTTAGGACATTATGGTCGTTTGTTTCTGACCCTCCATTTATAAAGAGTGTGTCATTATTATTACAGTAATTTTGAGTCCTATCCTATGGTAGTTATTTAATTAGTAAGATATGTAGTTAAAGATACTTAACTGTTAAAACGAGCTGATTGGCACAGTGAGTGATTGGCTTCTGCGCAAAGAGCTGTGGAAATAAAGCCTCGATTTAGGAAAAGTTTCTGAAGCAAAAGTTCATTGAAATCCTTGAAGATTTGGTCCTTACTTACTTGTTTTACATACTTAATAAGCCGTAAACTCAATAGAAAACTTAAGTAAGCAATTACCATTTTGGTAGGTATAACATAATAAAAGGTAGGTAATCAGCCTAGATAATGTGCCCACTGCTGGCACACAAGCCTCCTCTCTTCGAGAGGGAGTGGGCTGTAATCTTCCACGCGGGCCCAGTGCGGGTTCGTATTTTTGGTTCTAGGACATGCCGGTTTCGTCCTGATGTTTTCCTTCACCGTTTTGAGAGCAGTGGTGATTGTCATTGACAGTACTATTTTAAGTACCTACTGGGAACTAGACATTTTTTGCATGAGAATATGTTGGAAATTGAATAAAAAGGATTTACTTTTACTACGTTTTTTAAATGGTACACGAAGTTACTTCAAATATTGAGCTGTAAACTACATCAATCAATCTGCCTAGCCTTTTGCCAACTATGTTAGGGTTGGCTTCCAGTCTAACCGGATGCTGCTGAATACTAGTATTTTACATGGAGCGACTGCCTATCTGACCTCCACAGCCGACAGTTACTGGGTAACAAGTATAGCTGTTAAACTACATACTTACTTACTTCATTATAATAAAAACTAAAATCGATCAAAATATTCAAACATCCATCAACAAAATAAATTGACATTGCTGAATTAGCATTTGCTATGCAAGTAAATGCGACGAGTAAATTACTGCGCGCGCGCATCTGCATACAATGCCGGCTATTTATTAGATCAGCGATGCGATATTGTACTACCACGTTTGTTTACTACTTATTTCAATAATAAATAAAGTGTACATACCAAGGTTTTAGATTTAAGGCTAAACTTGACACCACTGAATTATGTTACAGGAAAACATCGTGAAGACACCGATACGATAAAATAATAAATTATCGTTCCTCCTCTAAAAGACTTTGCCTAACTAAATCCATACTCTATACCTACTTAATATTTATTAGGGTTCCGTACCTCCGAATGAAAAAACGGAACCCTTATAGGATCACTCATGTATCTGTCTGTCTGTCTGACTGACTGTCCGTCGGTCTCAGCCAACTTACTCCGAATCTACTGGATCAATTTTGTTATTTGGTACACATTTGAATTTTTGTAACCCAAACGTGGACGTGTAACGTTAATAAATAAATTTTGAATATTGGGGTCGCTTTTTGGGGGCAAAACAGAAAATAAAAATAAAAGCTTTGCAAACTGTACCGTGTGACATATCAAATGAAAGGGCTTGTTGTGAGGATGTCAATTATTTTTATAAATGATTTTAAAATAAATACTTTTAAAAAATATTTAAGAAAATTGATCAAAATTTACCATTACTTATCTCCGAAACTACTGAGCCAATTTTGAAAAAGTACAGAGAATGGTTCTTTACTCATAAATTACAGCAAAACCTATAAGAAGTCTATGGTCCTAAAATAACATGGTAAATCTCTCAATATTGTGCGTACAAACTTACATGTGCAGTTGTAATCTATAGGAGTACATGTTTTTTAACTACAATGTTAAGTTTGTTCTTGGAATAAATTCATCCCGAAGTATAGTTGACAATGTAGCCGTAGCATTAGATGACAAAATACCCGCAAGAAACATCTTTATAAGTAACGGTTTTTGGTAGACACTGTTATCTAGTTGACCTTTCTCAGCACACGTCTAGTCTTAACACAATAATAGTAAGTTCGTTGCCTATCAATACGATCGTACCATATCATCGCGTGTGTTTCCGCATAAATTAAGATGTCATTATATTATGACACCTCTGCGGGGCGCCAGGAGTATGCGCAAGAGTGGCACGCGTCGTGCGTTCGGTTAAGGGGATGGTTGCATGCTAGAGTTATAAATTTATTAATTATTTGAGCCCAATATACATGGTGTAACATCGCCGTACAAGCTGCCACTGGTGGTCGTTGGACCCTGAATCAAATATTGAATTCATGGTATCATTTTGCGGGTCGATGTCCTTTACAGCCTGCATAATTGTGGCCCAAAGTGATACGACTTTTGTACTTCAATTCTAAACTAAATTCATCAATTGCAGAAATGACTTCTCATAGGATAATTTTATTTTAAGGGCCTGTAAAACTCTTAAAATATCCAGCTTTCTAACACTTGCCAAACAAAACACAAACGTAAGACACCAATAACTGCAAACAGCTTCAGCTAACATGTTTCCAACCCGCTTCCACTTAACAAGTTGACATTCGAACGCGTGCGCGTACGCAACTCAGATCGTATCGACATGAGGGCGCATCTGTCGCTACCCTCCAATTGTTTTATGTTAATGACATTATTTTTAAAGAAATTACTTTAATTTGTGTTCTGTTTGGAATTTGGACACTTTACTACGATCAAAAATGTTGATATCATTTGATCATACATTAAATACCTAAGTTTTATTCCAAAAAAATACAAAGAAATATATAGGTACTGGGCGTTGATGCACTATATATATTACAGACCACTTCTCTAAACCATGAAAGCTTGAACTTGCGAATGAACAGAATCGTCTGATTGGAAAAATGACCGTACATGATTTTTTTACATATTTCTCGGGTAAATGTTTAGTAACGTAACCTACGCTTCTAACCATTTACCTGAAATATATGTTATCTTCGTAACAACAAAACATTTTTTCATCATTTTATCTCCACCACAATTTCATCAAACCAACCACAACATTAACCTCCAACAAAGGGCCACAAAACAGTAAACCAAACTAGAAAAAAGACACTTAAAACTAAAATGTAACAAATTCGTTTCATTCACAACTTCGTCACGCGTTTTACTTGAGTTGTTGCATTCGTTTTGCCTTAGTTGTTATTTCCTCATATTACTGACAACACCGGCTAGTGGTAGTATGGCAACACTTTATGTGGTTGCAGTACATTAGACTGATTTGTAACATTATTGTAAGTCACGATTCGGTAAACGACGCTAAAGCTAAAACTAGAGATGTGGGCAATGCACTTGTTCCACAATTTAAGTGGATTTTGTCGAATTGTTCAACAAAAACTTAAAAGTTATGTACCTACCTACAGAAAAATATGTAGGACTTCCCGAAGTGGTAGGCAGAAATGTGAGTCACACACATTTCGACACGAATATCCATGTTGGCGAGCTTTATCCAGACCTCGGCCTGAACCATGGTGGTGAGCCACGTCCAGACCCGGCTTGAAACTGAAATATTCCTCATGTATTTTGTAATTATTTTAGATACAATTCGTCCTATTTCTTCATGTTTTCGTGTTCTTGTTCTATTGGTATAACCATGTCCTATTTAGATATTAATTGTTTATTCGAGTTATTATTTTCTCACCTGCTGTAGCTTTGAAAACAAGTTTGCTAACGGAGTTATCTCGTGCTGGTACAATACCAAGAATTAGAAACTGAAAGAAGGCACTGTTTATTTAACCGTTCTTATTAACAGCTTCCCTTCCTACAAACCAGCATCCTAATTGCGTAGGTAATACACGATCAATCACAATCTGAATCGTTTTGCAACAGATGGCAAATCCATTGCTTCATAAGTAAAAAAAAAAAAAACTGCTCAACAACGTAAATAACGCAATGAATGTTGTTGAATTGTCGAAATGAAACAAATTCTTCGTCGTCTTAATCGTTTACGAGAATGTGTTACGCAATTAGACAGCTGCTAAACGTGATTGCAAGTTTACATTGAATTACATCGATTTTTTTTAACCTTGTAACATCACTAGCGTCATCTTTCACAAACGCAATTAATAACAATAACGCAAACGCACCGTGACATCAAAATAACGTAACTCAGCACACGCTTTTTAAACACAAAGTCGGTTAAAGTACAATGCATTCGTCGATTACGATTAATCGTTTCGTTAAAAAGATATTAGTCAGTTCTTGACTTTAAATCCTTTTTGTATGAAAATAAATTGTTTTTCATACATCGTTAACTGCCCGTGTAAGTATGTTGAATTATGATAAATTAAAACTGCTTAAAACTTTTCAATTTAATTGCAAGTGTAAATAATTTCCCGACAGTAGGAATTTCTCCTGTATCGTTGTTGCTGTAAAAAACTCAAATTTCACATCTAGAAGCATCCTGCACACTAATTGCGTAATACACCATCAATCACCATCTGAATCGTTTTGAAAAAGATTGCTAATCACCTCTTCATAAGTTCGAAAAAAAGTCTGCTCTAAAACGTAAATAACGCAATGAATGTTGTTGAACTTGCAATTAGATAGCAGTCCTGGACCCGGATAATGTATCTTCAGTAAATACAAAATATTTGTTTCATTAAAAATCGAACCCTCGACACGAAGCGCAAATGACGACTCCCCCGCCACTTCACCACCGTCTTTAGCAGTCCACTGCTGGACTTAGGCCTATCCAATCGCATGCCATCAAGTCGACCCTCGGTTACTCTCATCATGCTGCACCAGCAGCCAGGCGAAGATCGTCGCTCCACCTAACTTAGCTTACCAAGTCGCGGTCTCCACTCAAGAACACGTCTACCTCCACAGTCATCATTTCTTCGTTATGGCCAGATCATAGCTTATTCTCAGTTAGAAAGAGCCCATATTATTATCTACAATGCTAATATCTACAGGCTGACTTTGAAAACATGCGAAAAAATTTAAGGGGATGTTCTACTCATCAATATGAACAACTTTTACTATGGGACCAAATAAAAATTCACAAAAATAAAATCGACCTTTCTGTATAAAGGTATACCCGATTGGACCATTTTTTATAAGGTCGATTTTTTAGATAGCATAGCATAGGATACTTTCTATCCCAGTAGAACGTTCCCGAGGGATAATTTCCGACTTTTACACGGGCGAAGCCGCGGGCAAAAGACTGTATAATATAAAATCAGAATGTTCCTAATGATCACTTGATCACCCCTCTAATTTGGTGTTAAATACGGCAAGTGCTACAACAAAGCCCACATACTTGATGATAATATGCCCGTATAGATGGCGACACTGTTGAGTGGAGATTTTTATTCATTTACTTTTAATTGTGATAAAAAGCGGGCGCATACGGGGTGGTAGGGTTGTGTCCTTTTGTTACAGACATGATTGACATAATTTATCAATGTTATAGAAAAGATTGGTATCTGGGGAAGTCGCACGATTATGAACCAAACATCGATTATGATTTTTATCGTTGATTTTGCTTGTATGGGAGTATCTTTTAGAGGAATTTTAAAGAATATAATATGGATAACAGCAATGTGGGCAGAATTTTAGATAGTTGGAATTCGCGAATTCGTAAAGTTACAGCGGGCACCTGAAAATAATACTGTTTTTTTAAATGCAACATTGTTCAGTTCAAAACACTTAGGTAGGTACCTATGGTTAGTTTAGAAAGGTAACATAAATAAAAACATCATAAGTATTAAACTCAAACCGGATCATACTCAAACTCAAAGAATATAATATTTCATCAAACTCAAAGAATTTATTTCAATTAAATCATTTACAGGCACTTTTGGATTGTCAAAGGAGTCAGTCACCCAGAAAAATGTAGCTAGTTGCCCATTCCAAAGCCTAGTCGGTTCCTATGGAGAAGAACGGATAAGAAACTCCATGGACATCCAACTTATAAGACGTCGAAATCCACCTCCAACAAAAGCCCAAAAGCTAACGATGGCAAAACGAAACAAGGGACAAAAACAGCAAGAGTAAACTTATGCATATCAGCCATTCAATAGATCAACTAAATTGATTCAATTGAACTAAATGGGTTACCAGGCCACTGTGTGAAGGGCTGTCTGCCAGTTAAATAGTTACTTATACGTTTAGGAGAGACACCTATTCAAAATTGTGGACCTATGACAATAACATAACATAACATCACGCCAGCAATCCCCGAAGGGTGTACTTTTAGTATACCCACATTTCGCCAGTTATATAAGTCCGATGATATATGGGGCGCGACTGCCATCAACCGGGCACAAATCCAGACTCCGGACTGCTACTGAGAAATTCGAGTTAGAAAACCCAATAACACTTTGCCCGACCTGGAAACCGGACCTATGGCCTTATGCTGAGCAGTACAACTTGCGATCAATAGGCCAACGAGGCAGTCCTATGACAATGTACTCTTAAAATATAGTGACTATGAACTGTGATAGTTATGCTTATTTGATTTATTGTTAAATCTTTATACTGCGAGCAACAGACGCCAAATTATTCTGATTTAGCGCACCTGGACTCCCCAATTTATTCAATTTTCTTCAACCAAACTTATAATTTAACGAAATCTATTCACAAAATTAAATATGGCGTTGAAAAATTCATCCGCATCGCTGTCGACTGGTAATGTACCCAACTTATAATAATTGAAGAATTGTTTGTAGGTTACAAGTTAGTAGATTCTTTTAATTACACGAATGCTGATCAAATAAATATATTTTTCAGTATGCAGGACTTTTGCAACTATTATGTTGTCAGTACAAACATACTTACTGAAAATTAACGACGTGATTCTTTTCCGAACAACTATAACGTGTTGTTAAAAAAATATATTCGTAAATCCAATAGATACCTTCATGAAAATAAGAAACCGAAGAAAATATTAGCCCAAAATGATGAAAGATTCAACTACTCGGCAATAGATGGCGTTTCGAAGCAGTATTGTGTCGTAAATAATGGTTTGTTTACGTTTTTTCGAGTAAATTCTATAAGCGATGATGACTATGTTTGTTATAAATATTATCATGTCCTTCCTGTAGGTCAGTAACGGATAATATTTCGATGACTGTAAGTTATTTTTAACACTGCATTTGTAGATTGCTGTTTTGTAGTCCACTGCAGGAGGCCCGAAACGAACTTGTAAGGTTTTTGTTAATTGTGTTGATCAAGCTGGCAAGCTGGCTTATTTTACTGAATTATTTATTTCATCTGTTTAATTTCATGGATTGCTTTTCGTCTGTCGTCTTCGGGTGACCACTGATCTTGCCGAGGAGATTCCTTTTTCCGCGTTAATTAATTAAGATATTTGTTTTGCTTTAGGTAAGTAGGTATTTGAGAGAAGACTTGGCTTCTTTTATATGCACGTGTTTCTTGTGACAAAATAAGCATATTTTTTTTGTATATTAATTAAGAATCAGGGTTCATCTCAAGTTTGAGATGAATAATAGAAGACAGCATTTGACAAGATTTTTTTATTGTGAGACATTGCTGCAAAATTCTATCTGCAAAAAAAATCAGGTCTATATTGTAGACCTCAGTAATGATCTATGAGCATAACAAAACAAATGACCAGAAAAACCACAAATATTTTTTTAACAAAAACATTTTTTTTTTCATACAGTCCCGTTTCCATTCGCACTAACATAAATCATAGTGAATACCATACGTTTACTTATCACCATTTTTTTTTTGTTTTCAAATATGAAAACTATGGTCACATGCCATGTCTCGTGTTTCAAACATCTGGGTAATGTTATGTGGTTTTCTATGGTGCTGTTTTTTGTTTTGTGGTATTTTCATGGTTTTAATGAATGTGAAGTTATCATGAAACCAAATATATCTATTACCTAAATGTATTGAATTGGAAGCGAGGATTATGAAGAGGCGATTTCAAAGTGGTTTGAGTTTGCGTATGGTTGATGAACACTATGATAATACAGAGTTAAATAAAATTAGCTAGCAAAACTCTGCAGATATAGGTAGTTAATGAGGAAAAAAAAAAAAAAGCATTTTCTAAAATCATGCTTTCGTAATTACAATACCAGCGGCCGTTGAGTAGTATTTTTTTTTGTTTTATCGTCATTAGATATCGATAACACATCACATTTGCAGAGTTAAGCTAGCTAATTTAATTTGACCTTACTTCAGTACTTCTTTGGCTGCATGTTTTTCTTCAAAACATTAGCCTGTGCAGAGTCCGTTGTTTGTCAATCAACGCACCAGAACACTGTTTTACATACAGAGAAAAAAAATCCTAGCTGCACACATATATATGTCGTGTTTTTCTATAATTTTCTGCCAGTTATTTTGTTCACTGCTTCCCATTATTAAAATTGGATAGTTTTTTTTATCTAGTTTAACTATAATATTATAAGTTACAAGTTGAGTATAATAATTGCATCTCCTACCTTTATAGTATATCTTAAAAGCTAGCCTGTTATCTATAACCAACTTTA
Source organism: Eupsilia transversa (assembly GCA_914767815.1). Classification (NCBI taxonomy): domain Eukaryota; kingdom Metazoa; phylum Arthropoda; class Insecta; order Lepidoptera; family Noctuidae; genus Eupsilia; species Eupsilia transversa. Next base: position 10,258,015 of record OU611887.1, on the reverse strand, counting down.
TTAATATGTCTTTGTTAGCTTTCAAAGTTCAAAGCTTTATGAAAGCTTTGGAATTCCGCTTTCCCAATATCCTACACTGGATCATCAAACATCACTCAAAATTTACACGCCTAAATCTTCACAGCGTCAACATGTATCTCACGAACTACATTATAATAGACATAACCCTCTACCATCCGTCTTCATCAATCAGAAAGCACAATCCTTCATCACGACCGACTATTGTGCCCTCTACCCTAAAACTTCATTAAGGTAACCCCCTAATAGAGTGTGGCAGGAGGATATAATAGGGATCGAATCAACATTATCGATATACGGTGTGCTCTCTAAAGGCTCAGGCACAGACAGGAGCGACGCGACATTAGTAGAACAATCTCTATGAAAACTTCATGGAAATCTACCAGAATTGCTTCGCACCGTCGCGTTGCGCCTGTCTGCGGGAGCCTTAAACGATGTCGAGGTGAAAATCTGCAAAGATGTACAATTAATTCTCTTTCGAATTTTAGTGTTTGTGAACACTGTATTGTTTTTTTTTTCTTTGGGTAGGTTTTAATATGCAGTTGACCGAACGTCGTCGGTAGTAAAATTTTCATCTTGAGCTGGCCTAGTGTAGTACGGAGGAGTTTCAATCGTGGTTCTATTACCACTCACGAGCGGACGACTATACATTTTGATTCTTTGGCAATGTACCTTGTTAGAATTGGATGACGAATGTTTGAAAACTTAAGAATAATGTTCTGTTTCACAGTAACTATAAGGAAGGTAGAGCGATATTACCCACATAAATTCAAATATGTAATAGAATTAATTTAAAAAAATCTGCATATAATTCCGGTACTGCAGTTCTATTCTGTAAAAATATCACCGTGAAAACTTAGGTGAAGTGAGCTATCACTTCACCTGATGTTAGGGATTGTCACTATTGACAGCTCACTTCATGCTCACTTCACCTAAGTTTTCACGGTGACATTTTTACAGAATAGATATCCTGATTTCCACCCTACTTGCGTAATACACGATCCATTGGTTCATAAGTTCGTTTATAAAAATACCTCAATAACGTAAACAACCCAATGAATGTTGTTGAACTGTCAAAATGAAACAGATTAGTATTAATTGTTTACGAAATCTAGTTTAAAGGAAATGTGTTACGCAATTAGAAACTAAAGGTCTGTGTCACCAACTCTTGCTGAGTTAGTGACACAGGCCCTTAGTTTAGTATCGATACTCCTCAAATATCGATACCTTTTCCGGGTTTAAAAGAACAAGCTCACGTCTACAAATCAATTGGTTACGGTTTTAAGTTATTTTGGTCCTAATAGACGTGGATGCGTGTCGCCGATGTGTCTGCCCGGATTTAGGGATGTTGCTGTTAATGTTGGAATTGTATGGTCTTTGTGTGCGTGGTAATGTTGTTATAGTTTTGTAACCGTGACTTTGTTTTGGTATGGTTAATTAAAAGGTATTCTGAGCAATTAAGGGAGATATACTCTCATTTTAGATTAAGACGGATTCGGGTAGGAAAAACTCAAATAGGTGCCGACTAAAATCATCAAATGCCAAAGAATTTGTTTATTCAGGATATTGATAATGATAATAAGTAAGAAAACAAACAGGTGCGACGCGACAACGCAACGCGACTTTAATAATACAATTTGTATGAAACCTTCACGGTAGAATAATTACCGGTGTCGCGTCGCGCTACAAGTCGCGCCAGTCCGTACGAGCCTTAAGCCGTTAGTCCCGGCTGTTATTCGTAGATCTTTGACGGGTAGTCAGAAGCCCAAAAGTCTAACAACCTGTCTTACTAAAGGTTATCGTGTTACCTAGTAACTGGGTTGTGGAGGTCAGATAGGCAGTCGCTCTATGGAAAATACTGGTATTTAGCTGCATCCGGTTAGACTGGGAGCCGACCCCACAACATAGTTGAGAAAAGGCAGGGCAGATTTTAAAAATAAATTTTGTCTACTATGAGGTCCTCCGTCCTCCATTTAATTTGTAATAAACCTTCAATGCTACTTTGTTAGGTTCCCAAAGATTTAACTTCTAAATATTTGAACTTAAACCCACCTCAACGTAACGGACAAATACAGGAGACGACAACACTGTTTCCCCTATATATGAAAGCAAGCGTGAAGATACGTTTTTATGAAATAACGACCGACAGTTTATACTTCCGCAAGGAATCGAACCGGATACCTCGCAAATGGTTCGAAGAAGGATGCTTCTTGTAAGGATTCATATTAAGTCACCTGCCATGTTTTGTTTACGACATTATCTTCAAGTTAAATTAATATGTCGAAATTCGATAGTTACAGTTAGAGTGCGAGCAAACTAAGTCTGCGCGCGCTCTAACTATAACTATCGTAGATAATAATTTAAAATATTAATTATATAATTCATTCATTCATTCATTAATTATATAATTTAAAATATTAATTCTTAAATTCGATTATAAATTTAACCTTATTATTAACGTTACATAAATATTAATTAATTAAGAAAATACATTTATTTAACACAGACTAAAATAACACACAATATAATATAAGTACAGCAGAAAAAAAGGATAAAATATAAAATCGAATAAAAAGTGTAAAGTAGGTACGATGTAAGAAATTAGCAGGAGAGTGTGCCTCACTGCTGCGCCAAAAAGGCTCAGTTCAACTAAAATTAAATAATTTATTAGACCCATACAAACGACAAGAAAGTGGCATAGGTAGTTATTAGTTACGATTTCAGTCGCGCGCAGACTTATCTTGCGAGCATTCTAGAGTGCTACAAGGACTTTTTGGCGCCTGAATGACATTGACCGAGGGGCGTTCTTGGTAAACATTTTTGAAATTGCTACAGAAATTATATTGACCAAACAAGATGGCGGCGTTAGTTCCAATTTTGGCCACGCGCCAAAAGAACCTTGGCGGGTTGTAATCGTTGATCCATTTTGTATACAAGTGATAGGACTGCTAGTTATATTCATAGAAATAAAACTAATGCGTATGGAAACGAATGAAAAGGATGTTTCCAAATTACATTATTTACCCGACTGCCTGAGACGGAGAGTATCCATATTATTTTTACTCACGAAGTAGTTTTTGAATTTCAACCGTTGTTTCAAAAACTCATCTTTTAATTTAATAAAAAATAAGGCCATAATAGGGGTCCGTTATCAATTTATCCAGAGATATCAATTGTTCTACTAACAATTGCATACTTGTGGGGTGCACATAACCAATGTAAAAGGCATAAAACTTTATTTTTATTGCACATCCTACTTTCACAAAATGGCCGCGGCTCGTTGGAACAATTGTGGAATTGTTTTTTGATAGGGAGCAGCGAATTTTAATAAAGGGCGGCCTGTTTGTGTATCTTTATGAGATTTGCATCCGGGGTGAGCATTGGTTTTATAAGTAAGTATTTATTTATTTCTCAGTATATGGTCCATTGAGATCTTATAATAAACACTGTTTCACACATACTACCATTGCTGGTGTAGAAATATTAAATAATAAGCTGGGTACATACAAATCAGAACTAGGTACATTGTAAGAATATTATATACTAAGTGGTTTATTTATAAACGTTGCTTAAAGTTAAGTAATGATTATAGCGACTGTTTAACCATACATTTTTGACGTTTGAACGTCACTTAACTTTAGTCAACGTTTATAAATAAACCCCTAATTGCATAACTTTAGGTTATACAAAATTGCATGTTATGCAATTTTGTATTGAGTTTATATGACAAATTAATGCTTGCACAGACTGGAAAGGTCCACTCAATTCTGTGTGGTTCTTTCCTCAAAAGACCATTTTAATTAATTAATTTTATTTATTCAGACAAAAGTCCATAATTGTTAGTCACAAAAATTATCTTACAATCTATGTTAGTACAGACATTACAAAAAGGTAGGTACACACAAGGTGTGTAGTCATGAAAAACAAAACATAATCCTCTTGGTGGTGGTCTGGTGGTGTGTGGCCTGGCCAAGATAATGTCTTCCTCTGAGCGACCTCTATGTGACCTCTGAGTTTGTTTCGGCCTTTCTTCTCAGAGTAGTTAGATAGGAAACGTCCACCACATTTACCGTATTTTTAAAATATTTTTTTAATAATTATGAAGTGTCAAAGTGATTCCGATTTCCTATTTACGAAATAAACAATTTTATTTCAAATCCCAATTTATATGGGTTCAGCGCAACATGTATTTTTCATCCATATTAACTTTATTAGTCGTCATCTCGGTAGTCAACCCCCATATAGTCCACGAAATAAACGCAAAGCTGGAATCTACCATGAGATCAACTACGGTTCCCAAATTACCATCATAGTTTTACTTTCATCCGACAAAGGTTAGACAAAGGGTCTGACTTGCGAGTCTAACCCTATTCACTAGACCGAAACAGACGGATTTCCTATTCATTGAAATGCATGAGATTCCATTTTTATGCTTATATGCATAGTTTTTACTTTCATTTCCGACCTAGGAAGTTGTTAAGGTGTGTTAAAATATAACCCTCTTATTTGTAAGGTACCTAATTAATCTTCTACGGCGTTCTCACTTTCTTATGAATCATTAATAAAAATTCAAGGCTACAGTGTCATAAAAGAAAGATATTTTAGTGTAACTCGCACAGGAAGAACACAGACTAAATGTTAAAGCCTCGTGCGGAATGGCGCGACGCGACTCTAACAATACAATTTCTAAGAATAACCGGCATCGCGTCGTGCCGTCGCGTCGCGCCAGGCTGCACTGGGCTTTGAACACAAACATAGAAAAATAAAAACAAAAGAAATCACAACAACAAAACTTGAAAAAATTAACTCACGACTACTCACGAGCATCAGTCTCCTTGATATTGACGTTGAACGTCAGCTTACATTTAAAAAAAAGTCCTGAACGAGGTCAAAAGATACCTTACTATCTTTAACTATCTTTTAGCCATAGAGGTCCGAGCTTATTATAATCCAGTAACCGGACACAAATTGAAACTGCGGGCTGTTACAGAGAAATTCCTAATGGAATAACCGCTTCTAACCTAACCTGTCCGAATTTGGAAACGATGCCAGGACCTCACCCTCAGAAATTGCACTTGTGACCACGACCACTACACAAATGTCAGTATGTTTTTTTTTTTAGTTTTTTTTAACTTGTTTGTATTGAGAAAATTTTATAATTTATTTGATCCTGGTGACTTTATATTTTCTTAGCATTATTGCTATATTGAATAATGTAAATTGACCACCTTGATAATATTCACACTAAATTTTCCAACTTAGGTATAACAAATTCCTCGTTCACAGTCCACAATTCTGTGATTGACTATCGCGTGCAGCCCTCACTTCTCAGTTTTCCCACGGGCCCTTTGCCCAGGACATAAAGTCGACCGTACACTACAACGTAGGATGTGCATGGAGAGGTTTGCCATGTTAGCTGTGCTCGGTTCAATGTTTGCCAGCCACGCATTCGTGCGTAGCGTGGGTCACATTGGACGATCCAGACGAGACTAAAGCAGATATTAGATGCTGCATTCAGACGATGTTGGATTGTGACGTCTGCGCTGTCACCGACGACGCAATTTTAAACACTGTCGTGCCAGCGATAAGACGTTGAATTTCGATTCGGCGGCATCTTCCACTCGCCTATCGACAATGATCGACAAATTGGAGTTTGTTTCGTTCGTCCAGTATGTAGTTTTGTCGGTGTCGTGTGTACGTGCATCATCATCTTCCAGCCCTTGTCCCATACTTGCATGGGGTCAACGCAACACGTTTGGTTCTTCCACTCTCCCCTGTCAACCCACGCTATCTCACTCCCTTCTCTTTCATAACATTCTTCACACAATCCATCCATTTTTTCTTTGGCCTTCCTCTCCCACTCCATCCATCAATATTTATATTCATCACTATCTTAGTCACATGCATTTACTCTCTCCTCATCACATGCCCATACCAGGCCAAGCAATTTCCTTTCAACTTTTCTGTCACTCTTGTGAACGTGCAATGAAACAAAAATTAACATTCACTACGCGAAGCTTGCGTAGCTTAGCTATGGGCTGCTGTGGAGCAGCGCCTCAACAATCCTTTTTTACAAGTCTCTTCCTTCGACATGATAACTTTCCCATCGTATCTAGGCATGTGTCCAGTTTTTATGTTTCTTTTGATAGTTGTTATGAACTTTCGTTTTTGCTTAATGCATGGTTTTAGATTTCAGTTGTAATAACGTCAATGTCGCTGTCAATCACGCTTGTAATTTGATGGGTTTAAATCTTGAAAATAACAATATTCATGACATGAACCAGATCCTTTACATTTTTTTTTCTATAATACGTCGCCCCACACTAGGAATTTCTCTTTTACACAAACAGCCAGACCCGGAACAACTACTTGTAGGTCATACACATATTTGATCCGTGCGAGAATCGACTCCGCGACACGCAGCGCAGCAGTCAATGACTTAACCACTGCACCAACCGTGCCGCCAAATATCGTTGCCTCTTTCACTAGGTATAATATCTAGTACTAAATAAAGGATTAAAGGCCAAAAATCGCACATCACCAGTCACCACATGCATAATTGATTAATGCAAGGAATCGAACCTATGAACCAGCTTAGTAGCTTATAATTAATCATATAGCCAGTGGGCCTATAAACACCCAGTCAACAGAAACAACTGTGCTAATTGCTTACATGCACAATGTGTTACATACGGGAATCGAATCTACAACCGGAGCTCAGTAGTCCATCGATCTGCCGCTGTATCAAGCGAACGCTTTAGCCTCCAGCAATGCCTCCCGTCTTCTAGATGTCCAGAGGCTGCGGTGACACGTACCATAGTGTGCCGCCTGCTTACAATTACATTAACTAAAACCTCGTAATCTTGAAGTTATTCCTTTGTCGTCCTACCCACAGATGCTAGTCGTTTTAATAGCCTCAAACACAAGTCAGCCGCTAGTCAGTTGTGCGTCACATTAACCTACTACTTCCTCCTCTGACGACCTCTTTTTAGGTAAAAGCATGAATACAAAAGGGAAAATTCACGGTACCTTGTTAACAGGATGCCAGGGTGCATATATTATGCGTGCGGCCCGAGACATCACGCATGACGTGCACAGGAAGATGTCCCGATTTTGAATGCATTTTTTATGGGCGTACGAAATGTATCAGAAAATATTACACTGTGGATGATACAATCTTTATGGTTGTTTTCCTTTGTATAGTTAGCAGATTTTTTATGCTAATACGGGCTAAGAAATTACGTTACGCATGCATTTTATTGTATCAGAGCGTACGCCCTTCGTTTGGCCTAGAAAAAAAGTTGAATGGACGTTCGTAAGGGAATTATTTAACTTACTAAAAATACCACGTAGGTACCTATTATAACTACGGATTGTAAAAATGCTCTCTTATAGTACAGTCAGACAAAGTTACTGTAAAGCAAATTGACACTCTATGTTAATTTGTCGCGTTAAAGACATTTCAAAATCAAATTCAAATCATTTATTTGAATTAAACCATTTACAGGCACTTTTGAATTGTCAAGACGTCGGTCAGTCAGATTTCATACAGCTGCCAAAGAATGACAGTTGTGATTTGATTATACGGACAATTACAATCGATAGTAAATTTTCTTAACGATTAAGGTATAATTCTGAACAACACTGCATGCGACAACGTGGCAGTGCAGCAATGCACAGCAGCAATGCTGCGGGGACATTGCTGCGTCACAATGCTGCCGTGCTCGGTATGTAATCTCATATAAACCTATAGAAAATGTACCGATGGGAACCAGTAGTGATGCGTCAGCGCTGCCGCATGCAGCGTTTAGGCTCCCACAGACAGGGGCCAGCCGACTTCGCGACGCGACACCGGTAGAAAAATTTCTGTGAAATTTTCATTAAAATTGTTTCACTATTGTCGCGTTGCGCCTGTCTACAATCATACCTTTAATTTCCCACACTTTACGCTACCACCATCATACCTGCATTGCTGTGTGTTAGTAAATAAGGAGTACCCACAAGGTGGGTCATTTCTGTCTCCACAACCGGCATATAAGTCACCAATTATACCACAACTGCAAAGAAACTTAAGAAATCCAGAATGCATTCTTTCTCGATGTTAAACTTCCAAAAACTTTGAAAAGTAACACAAAAAAAAAAAACTGTCCACAATTCACGAAAATATCGATGCACATACATTTAAAAAAAACCATAAGGACGAACATACCTCCGCCTTTTAGGAAGTCGGTTAAAAAGGCCAGCTAAGGGTAAGTAAGAAAATACACCACATTTATCTACACTATCTACAATTCCAAGATCGAGAAATATCCTACCAGAACTAACCTAAGTAGGTGTAAATATGTACCAACAAGTAAAGTCAGCAAATTGGTGTCTTTCGAAAAGGTCAGGTGCGCAGTATTTGCAACCGGCTCTCGTGTTGGGTACACGTACGCACGTACAATGGAGAAGTCTAAAGGCTCGTGCACACTGGCGCGACTTGTGGCGCGACGGAACACCGGTAATTGTTTTACCGTGAAGTTTTCTAAGAAATTGTATTATTAAAGTCGGGTCGCGCCAGTTTGTAGGATGAGCTTTTAGGATCGTAGCATGTACACACAGCTTCATCAACTTAGTTCCCCCCCACTCATTAACTAGGTAAATTCTTCGGAAGCACAACGAGCTCGGTGGCTTAGTCAAAACTACCGAGATTAAATAAAAATAAAAAATAAAATAAAACCTATGTAGCATCCTATAATTTTTGGGCTTATTCCCAGGAGATCCAAATAATTTTATTCCAGCGGACAGGAAGTTCGACATTCTCGCATTACTCTGGTAATTTGTTTGTTGAATCATAAGTTAATTTTATTGTAAATAATTATATATTTTTTTGTACAATCTATACTTTAACATTTTTGGAAGTCATGGGAAATGTTTTATTAATTATTATTATATTGCTTTTTTTCATTTGGAGCCTGCCAGAATAAATTTTTTTGGAGCTCCTAAAAATCGTGAGTTTATCTACGGATTGTAGGGAGTAGGGACAGTGAACAAAAGAGAAAGGAATGCTAGCAGCTGCATGTGTTGAGAACTCAATTCTTTGTGCCTACATAGGGTACAAATGTTCATTTCTTACCTACATACCAGCCTCTGTTGCTGACCGTACACAGTACCGTTAGCAACAGGTGTAACAAAATCAGTTCCTTGTCAGTGATACGCCTTCGGCTCGGTTACAACGGTCTTGTCTTGGAATCGACAATGGTGGACATACAATATCAATGTGTTCAACCATATGTATTAGTGAATAAGTCGTTGGCGTGCCATAATTAAATAAATTTAGCCTCGTGCAGACTGGCGCGAGGAGACGGCGGCGCGACCCTAACAATACAATTTCTAAAAAACATCACGATAGAACAATTGCCGGTGTCGGGCCGCGATGTCACGTCAGAAAGACTGTCAGACGATGGACTGCCGGTCGCAGAGACCTCCGGGTCGGAGAGTTTCTAGGTGTGGCAACACGTTGTGTTCGGGTTTGCGACAAGTCAAACGTCATCCTGAGGATGATTTCCGCCAAGTCATGCCTGAATCAATTAACTATCTTGAAGGAAGTGAACTCTGAAAATGACACCTACACTGTGCTCACCCTAAATAAATCAGGTTGATGGTGAGGAAATCGAGTGCACTTACACTTCTTCTTGAACGTATTAGATAACGGCATTTTATTATCTGTATTATTACCTAAAACAGTTTTAAATAAATGCTAGGTATCTCATTACTGTGAAGTATCGCGTAGGTGGTGCGACCTACATTAGAAATTCCACAGATTATAGAATAAATCACGAATACATTGCAGAACTAATAAATTCTCAACAAATTAATTGAAATCGTAACTTACGTCGTAAAACTTTGAAAATGTTATAAACATAAACTGATAATCAGTGTTAAATTAAATTGAATTGTAAAACAACCTGCATTAACCGACCATTATACTTTGGGTTTGAAAGTTGTTGAAACGACTTGTTTAAAGGCCGTTACTAACAAAACCTAGAAACATTCGGAAATATACAGCATGTATCAGAAAAGTATGGTTATATTTAAGGGTGGTACAGATCATCAAACTGCACAACTTTCTACGTAGGACCAACATCGTAATCGTGAAAAAATTATCAGCTGTCCCATACATTTGGGTCGAGTAGGTATTGAAGTTTTGTATGGGACAATTGATATTTTTTTCACGCTGTATAGGTAAGTTCCTCCGAGACCCAGTGCGAATGCGGTGCCATTGAGTGTCCACTATCCAAAATGTCCAAACACCAGCTCTTTTGAGGTTTTTGACTTAACGACAATTCACAAACCCACAGAGATTCTAAATAATATTGAGAATAAATACCTATACCAGCAATAAATAAGATCATTTATCTGCATTCTTACTCAATGGGACCGGGCTTATTAGCAACTTTGCCATTCTAAATAAAATACCAAACAATTTGTCAAATAAATTCCTATCCTACTTACAAAATTCTACATAACATCGCGCCTGTATTACCCGAAGTAAAGAAGTGCACCTAAAGAACACCCACATTTCGCAAATTATGTTAAAGTAAATAAATAAATAATGTATTCACAAAAAATATAAACTTTGACAATAAGTGTAAGCTTTGATTGGAGACACAGATTCGATACAAAAGGTAGGTAGTGAGGTCGAAAGTCCAATAAGCATAGGTCCCCCAAACTAGGAAAATCCTGTATCTTAGGCGGCAGTACTATGTAATAGGGGGCCAAGTCTATTGCCAATTTGCCATCAACCGGGCACGACCGGGGAATCGAACCCAGGAACTCTTGCTCAGTAGCAACGCTTGCGATCAACGAGGCAGTTCTATCCTAGCATTTTTTTAAATGTCTATTCCAGTATTTACGAATCCTTGTATTACCAATGCGGGTGATACAATTTGATCGTAAGTAATTTATGTTCCCCCGATACAGCTATACCTCGTTATCAGTGATGATAACTGACAATGAATTTTATTGTATGTTGTAATCACTTCAATGTGTCTATGACACCGAGACAGGTCCCACCGTCGCGTCAACTAAAATTGCGTCTGATTTGCGTGCGTGTCGCGTCTGTATGGCTACAAACGCGCATCGACGCGTTTAAAAAACGTGGTGTGCATAGGCCCTAAGGGCGTTTGTGCACTACAAGGAATTTTACGGTCCGGCAGTCCGATTCTCAAGTAAATATCACGTGATCCGGAAATATAAGTATGAGATTTTACATCCGGACCGTAAAATTCCGTGTAGTGCACAAACGCCCTTAGAATAATTATTTCATTTTAATAGTTCAACAACATACATTGCGTTATTTACATTGTTGAGCAGATTTTTTGTTCGAACTTATGAAGCAATGGATTAGCAATCTGTTTCAAAACGATTGAGATTTTGTTGATCGTGTATTACGCAATTAGAGTGCAGATCGTGTATATGCACCTTGTAGGTAGCTACTTCCTAATATTTATGTACTTAGTTATTATTTTATCATACTTTTGTATGTCATGCTGTCTTTTGTATGCACCAAATAAACGATTTATCTATCTATCTATCAATGTAAGAACGCAAAAGGAGTATGTATGGATGGCAAATGGCGTTCTGTAGTTCCTGCCTACCCCCATGGGATGAAGGAGAGAGCAAAGTTAGTTATATTATAACCAGATTTTATCAGAATCGTGCTATCAGCTTTGAGCTTATGAAATATGCACTTTTGTATAACGATTCTGTCAGAAATCGCAAGTTTAGACTGACCTCGCGTCCTTACCAACAGCGATTGTCGCGCGAATACGCAATCGTCGCCTTCATATATTATGTCCGGAAAGCGCCGTCTGTCGGCGCGACCACGCGTTCGCCGGACAAAAAGTGACATGAACGAGCGCTTTTAGTGAGGACACAGCCTTATGCTTTACGAAATTTTAAGGTTCAAAATAAAACAACAAAAAAATACCAGAAATTGATTTAATTACAACAATTGATTACAATAATTTAATAAATACGTAGAAATTATAAACAATACTTATCACAATGGCTATGTACAAAATGTCGAAAAGTAATTTATTTAAAGGTTAATCTAAACTAAGTACATAAGTTTCTAGGTGTTACTAGTAGTCACTATGTGAAGCTAGGCATTCCTACGTGGACTTTGGAATATAGCTGCTTGATAAGTATACATGTAAAGGTGGGTACTGACGAGTGCAACGTGTAATGTAACGTTTCGTGTACCTAAGTAACGTCATTTTAGGATATTTCACAAAATGTCTTGTCCATGACCATTACAAAGTATAGGTATTTAAAATCTGTATTCTCTTTGCTGTTTTTTGAAGTGACAACTTTATCGTGTGGTATAACCACACAGCCTCTTTTTTTGTATTTATTCATGGGTATTTTTCGTTTTTATTTGCTGGGTGTTTGTTTTTTTTTAGAGAGTTTTCGGTGTTCGTATTGTGTTTCGTTAAAACAGGTTACGTACCATGTTCTTTTTTTTGTATTTATTCATGGGTATTTTTCGTTTTTATTTGCTGTGTGTTTGTTTTTTTTTAGAGAGTTTTCGGTGTTCGTATTGTGTTTCGTTAAAACCGGTTACGTACCATGTTCTTTTTTTTGTATTTCTTCATGGGTATTTTTCGTTTTTATTAGCTGTTTGTTTCATTGTATTTTTTAGAGACTTCGAATTGTGTTGCTTTAAGACAGGTTACATAACATGTTACACAATCAAGTACCCACCATAAAACAATTAGAATTAAATAATAATGTCAGCTTACTATTTAAACGTTTCCTTTTTCTTTCAAATATTTCTTTAAATGTCAACTGTCACTATAGTATACCCTAGTCCGTTTGTCCACCGCACCGTGAACGGGACGTCAACGAGAACGAGATGACGACGCCGAAGTAGCGACAGTACATTTTTGACGTCCCGTTGACGGTGCAGTGGACAAACAGTGTAAAGCTTTGGTTTCTTATGAAAGCCATGAACGGTCACACAATAACGGCGGTCTCAATTTTTTGAATTTTTTTTGAGTTTTTTTTGACAACTTAATGTCTAATTCTCGTGAAACTTACAGATTTTCATAACGGCCCTTATAATATGACGGCCACCGCTCTCTTAGGAAACCGTAGCTTCACCGACCGTTACGTTTTCAACTGGTATCGGTATCGTTTTTCTAGTGAAAATAGACCCTAAAATATTTTTCCGTCATTATTTAGAGGTAAGGTAGTTATTTTAACTCAGTTATGAAAGAAAATAGAAAAACTAACTAGATAGTCACTGTTAATATTATTAGAGAAATTAAGATTTCGGTAGATTTCAGTGAATCTTTTATCATTTTTATTAAAGAATAAAATAAATTGCCCCTTTGTAGTTGTTAGTAAGGTAGTATTTTTTTTTTAATGTATCTATCTAATTTCATAGTATTTTTTTTTCATTCCGCACTGTTATTTTTTTAAGAAAGTATAGCGAAAACCTGGAACGTATTTTGCATAGAACAAGTAATAAAGTCTATTCCAATAGTTATAAAAAAACCAAGTTATATTTTGCCATGTTCAGGATGTATGGTTCATAATTCCAAATTTTTCACAGACTTATTAAATATAATTAGATTTCCTCTATTTATTAATTATTAAAAACTAGACTAGCTTCTGCCCGCGACTTCGTATGCGTGAAATATCGGCCCAGACCGTACGCGTCTCATCCCATCGACCACCCGCGCTTTTACTTTGTTTTCGCTTAGCGATCTTTCGGAGTTTTTTCCTTTGGGCTCGGTTCCTAAGTGCGGATTTCACCACAGAAACTGAACGCGATCAGCACTTCTTAAACGCGTTCAATAGCTGTCAGTGTCAATATTCCATAAAAATGTAAGTTTAGATATGCTGAACGCGTCCAGACTCCGGGCTGCTACTGAGAAGTTCCTGATGGAAAAACGCAAAAAGACTGCCCGGCCTGGAAATCGAACACGATCATAGAGATCGAAATCGCGATATTATCTCGCATTGACGCAGAGTAGAGTCATTAGAGACCCAGTTTAGCTTTCATACCTGTATAACATCTTCTATGCATATGTATGTATGTGTATTTTCTGTTGAACAATATGGTATATATAAATAAATAAATGTCCATTAAGTTTCCGAGATCAAGATTGAAATTACAGGGAGTATTAATTTCAGAACTTTTGATACAATTTTATCTACGCTTTTAACTCCACTAGTACACTACGAGTTAGTTTACACTACGGCTGAGCGAATATATTTCAAACCGATATCATACAAAATAGAGATCCAGATATCAAAAGTCGAGATTATCATTATCACATCAAATAGTTTTTTTATAGGCACGTCTTCTGCCCGAATTCAGTCAAAAGAAATTTTTGGTCGAAATACATTCGCGCAACAACTAAATAAGTATCACTTTTTGAATAAAAGTAGGTACGCTTATATCATTTTAACATCATCGGTGATCACATTCGTCCATTACAAAAAAAAAAACTTTTTAAACACTAAAAAGAAAACATTAGTCTTGTCGACGATGTAGTGCAATGTTCTAATAGAACGTGATTATGCGACCATCGCAAGTTCGCGCGAACACTGTTCGTACAATCTTGTCGCGTGAGCAAACGTACAGGTATTGAATGGGCGCTTTTATAATTTTTAACTTGATGTGGACGTCCCGTTCCACGTCACGGCGCGGCGTCACTATGCACACAGGGAAGTAAAATGTATGGAAATATATTTACACGCTTTTAAATTTCCGTCCACGAAAACGTTTTGACGAGCACGTATTTCCATACATTTTTTGGACGCCCACGCTAATATTGTAGCCTTAGAAAATATATAAGCGTACATAAGAAAATACACACTACTTAAAATTGTCATTCGTGTGCTATAATCGCACGGTGGTCGCGAAATCACGTTATGTTAGGACAACGGCTAATGCCATGGAATAGACTTAATGTAAGTAAAGAAAGTCTTAAAATACGTTAAATTTTATCTCCAAGAATTACAAAAACGTGGACATGATCGTTAAATTCTGTGATGTTAGTAGTGGAAATTAGAAAATTCCAATATTTACAAATAAAATTAACAAAATATAAATAAATCTTAAACAGTATTTAACAGATAAGGCGAGCCGATATAATACAATTAAAATATTTAAAATAGGTACTCAAAAATAAATCTAAAACTTACTATATAGCCTAATTGTGGCACTTTATAAGCGTATTATGGTACAAAAAGCGAAATTTTGGGTTTCAGCATAAAATTGACGGTACAAGATGGGGAAACGGATATAGATTTAATATAAACAGTAATAATGCACTCATATGCAGTTGAGTATTCACAATTCGCACTGGACCTGCATGGTAGATTACAGCCCACTCCCTCTCGAAGAGAGGATGCCTACGTGCCAGCAGTGGGTACATTATCAACTGATTACGATACAGTTGGGAAGACACAGGATTTGTAGGAACAGCGTCAAAGTTAAAATTCAAAGCATTTAATTAAATGAAACCATTTACAGGCATTTATGAATTGTCAAGGAGTCGATCAAGCAGAAAGTTGGAGTTAGTTGCCCGTTCCAAAACGTAATACTCAATATTTTTATCTTATTAATAATCCACCTGCATAACTACTGCCCAAAATATTAAGATACAGAAACAATACTTTCTGTAGATTCTTGTGATGATGTACCCGCTATGAACGGGTCAGAAGCGTAGAAATGATACAAAATAAATAGGTAGGTAGGTTTTTTTTTTCTACGACTGGTCAGCGCGTTATGGAGCGGGCTAAGCTCGGAGTCTCTGTGAAGGACAAAATCAGAAATGAAATTATATGGAGAAGAGCCAATACCATAGCTTGCAGAGTAAGCAAGTTGAAGTGACTGTGGGCTGACCATTATTGTAAAAGGACTGATCGCCGGTGGAATGGACGAACCCTGTAGTGGGGACTGCGTATCGGCAAGCATAGTGTGTGAAACCGCCCAGCAGAATGGACCGACGACCTTAAAAAGATGGCTGGGATAGACTGGATGCGGAAGGCGGAAGGCGGAGGACAGGGTATTATGGCGCAGCTTTTGCCTGTAGGGCTATGTCCAGCAGTAGATTGCGATAGGCTGACTTGATTGATTGATTGACTGGTACCATCTTCTTGGCAGTTAAATAAAATAATACACAAGACGAAACCCAAAATATTCATACTTCATAATTTTGTACCGTTAATCCTAGTTGCACATCGCCGCGGCAAGATTTAAACAGTTCTTTAAATCAGACTAGTTTTTATAAAAAGCAATCAAAACTTCTAAAAGTGACCTTGAAATGTCGAAAGGAGAGCCAAAATACGCATTCTTCCTATTTCCAATCCGTTCTTACTGAACGCCTTCATTATAATTAGAATCTATACTTGATGAATCCTTGAAAAACTATACCACCTTTGTTGGGCACCGTCTCCTAGGCTTGCTTAGAATAAGTTCAGCGATCAGTCAAAACGGGTTTTTCGATGCTATGAATGATGATGATGTTGGCCCTTAGTTAACCTTATACAAGTTTGTAGGTGGAGGAATAAGGTGTGAAACCTCCATTGAAAAGGGAGGATCCCGACCAAACGGTTCTTGTGGGCTGGAACCCCATGGTTCTTAGGCTCCATATAAAGACAGATCTCGCGGTAAACATTGAATAGACGATATGTCACGACGTGTCATATGTCGTCAGGTGTTATCGTCACCTACAAGTTGCAGTCCGCTGTCTGGTCTTATTTTTATAGCGGAATAAATGGCACTTGGCCGGGATCCAATCGTCAGAGTTAGAAAAAAATGCGTGTTTGATTAGTATGGGGGCAACAGTTTACGGTAAGAATTTACTCCAACGTCAACCTCTTCTTAACGTGATTGTTAGAAATTCCTCTATCATCTCTTGGCAACTTCCTCCTTCTTGTAGGTGGTGCACGCTCGGCGGCGTCATTCGAATGCATCGGCGTCCTTTCATTGTCACTCACGGCAAAATTTTCCTTGACCTCCATCAGGACCCATTCGCCTCCATTTCTTTTCATCCATTCCCAATTTCCTTTGAGTGCGACCTCGTTTTTAAAGTCGAAGTTATATTTTGCTTTCATCACTTGTCTGTCTCTCTCTTCCAATTCTTTCATTCTGTTGGCGAAGTTGTCTATCTTCGCTTGATCATCTTTTTCTCCTCCAAAGTCGAGGCGCCTCACCACATTGTGATTTCTGGGGACCCTGAACATTTTTCTTTGGTTCATTGAGGTAGTCTGCGGAAGAAGAAAAAACATTGGTCAGTCAAAACTTAACAGGACAGGACTTATCCGGGAATCAGGCGATTTCTATGTTAAAACTTGATAACTCAAAAACTATCTTTTAAAAGTTAGTAGTAGCCTTTAACAGTCAAATACATTTTTGAGTCACCGCTGGGTCATGCTATCTCTGTCACTTCAAGCTATAGAGTTGCGATAGAAACACTTTTAGGAATGTCTTAAAGTGCTGTTTGTATATTCGGAGAATAATCTTTTATTAATGACAAAAACTAGCACAAAATCGTAAATCCCAAAACGAGTTTACATCCAAGATTTCATCAACGTTATAGAAAATAGGTAAATGTGCAAGAAGTATCGGAATCGTTGGTTTGCATTGCATTAAAGTATTTTGAAATCGACCGCACTAACATTGCGCGGTGCATTCTAATTTGTTTAGCATACGGTCTCGAAATTGTCTGCTGCTAAGAGCAAATTCTTTAAATAGTTCACCGGGATTTTGTAAACGGATTCGTCTTTATTTTGACAAGAATAGTTTGAACAAACTTCAGCACCTACCCATGTCATTATTTTGGAAAGTTTTACATATTTTAAACAAAAATACGCAGATATCAGTTTTTTTTTAAATGTGGCAAAATAGTCTTTCTTGTGTCGTGTGTAACCAATGGTGTAAGGCGTGGACATGGCACGGGTGGCTTCCTATTCTATCATACAAAACTCATGGAAATAAAGCGCAATTTAGGACACACGGTATGTCGTTGCTCGGATGTGATTATGACGCGCCATTTCGCCCGATGCCATATACATGTGTGGCCTGCATCTAAAACCTCGCCTCTCATGCCCGAGGTTGTAGATTTCAACCAGGGCAAGTACCAATGTGACTTTTTCAATTAAAAGAAAGAAAGAAAGAAAAATGCGTTTATTGGCAAAATACACCTTAAAACTAAAAAAACAGAAAATAATGATTATAATGCCAAAAGGGCCTCAGCTCAGCATAATGTAAATTCTTAAGGGCCTATTATAAGACGTCAAATTGCTTAGCAAGAACCGCCATTCGCAATTTTGAAATAAATATATGTTACAGTTGAGAATTAATGTTAAGTACTATGTTAGTCGAATACACGATTTCATAAAAATTTCTCTATAGAAAAAAAAAACAAAGTTACCTCCAAATCGAACAATAAACCGCTGCTTTTAAAAAAATACTTCAAATTAGATCATGAAACTTTGCATACTAACTGAACTAACTATAAAGCAGTGACTATGTTTTTTATTTTTTTTTAATTACCATTATTTTCGCCGTAAAAAGCAATTACCTAAACTATTGCTGCTTTGTAGCCATCTCCGTCTCGCTCGCACTCAGTCCGCGAGTAGTATGGTGCGAGCGAGATAAAAACCTGAGGTTATGTGGGCTCTTAAGTACTTTCCCAGTTTACCTTAGACGTTACTAACATCGGTGAACCCATCGTGAGCACGCGTGATGATCAATGCTAGTACCTTCTCTGTATGAGAAGAGGACTTTGCTCGCCAGTGGAACAATAATTTGCTGGTATTATTATAATAGTCTTTCTTGAAACACAATTACCAGACTTTGGACTCGTAATTGGGTAGGTACCAAAAAAAATTAAAACAATTGTAGGCGAACGGTCATAATCGTTGCAGTTAAATAAATTGCCTTTACATTTGCATCCATTGCTCAAATAAGGTTAATGAGTAGAAACATCTATCATTACAAAACTGACGTCATAGTGAGATCACCAATCTGCTTGTGTGTGAATACATTTGCAATAATAATGCATCTTTGTAAGAAGGTCCAGTATTTAATACGTGACGTGAGGGAGACGATTCAGAAGTATTAAGATCCGATGCAGCCGGACCCTTACTGCCCTCCCCTAGTGACGCCCTAAGCAGAGGTCCGTACCCCACAATGGGTGCCCTTAGCGTATAGTTGCTTAGTTTATGATTATGCCCTGGCTGTAGGCTTTAATAGGTCTAATTCCGCGTGGCTAGCAACCACCATCTTATCAAGTCTGTCGCCATAACAATAATGTTAACAGTATTGTTGTGTTTCGACAGTTGGAGGTAAGATAGCCAGTTCTTCTGTGGTTGAGGATTCCGGGTGCTCGCTTCCATCTTCGGCCTGATCGTCACTTACCATCAGGTGAGATGCAGGCTTCCCCGTTGTGGATAAAAAAAAATCTACAAAAGCACAAGGAACCCGTTACATTACTCATTCGTCGAAAGCAGAAAGTGGCAAACAGACATGCAAACAAACAAACGTTGCATAAGGTGCTAAACGCTTGGCGGGTCGGTAAAGGTGTGTATTGTGCTTCCTACAAGCAATTCGCGGGTACAGTAACGGTGCCACCTTATTAGCAAGTACGCGCGAGCTTGTATGCGCAAGCGCAAGGGCTGGCCTAAATATGTTAAAAATGTGTGGCCTGTGTCTTCACTTTTACCCTTCCATAATTAAATATTTAAGTACGAGTAAATGGTGTCCAAGTTCATGTAATCTTTAACTATTTTTCTAAAATACCAAACAGTTAAGCCAACGGTTACGTCGAAAGATTTGTTAAAGTACACTACGAAATAAAATAGCCTTGATGGCCAGCCAATTTGTGAGTTTCCAGAAAACAGAAAAATATCAAACACACAAATCTTGTAATTTCTTGAATCCCATGGATTTTAACCCCGATATATGGGGTTCCAAAAGAGTCACACTATCACGTCCTGGAAGGAATACGTCGAATTACAGTACATCCTGTATAGTGTGGTTTTCATATTGTGATTACTATTTATAATTTTATAATGTTTGATCTTTCTTTTTCAGTTTGTTCCTATTTCTCGCGGGGCAGCCCTGACTGACAGTAGCCAGTTGTTTTGGCTGTGCAAGCGTCGACTCGCTAAAGCGTCGTGTTAACGAACGCTTAATTAGTGAATATATATACCTATATTATCTGACTAGCACCGCGCCAAGTAAATGCAGCATAGATTATTTGTTTAAAAAAGCATTATCTATGCAGAAAAGTTCTATTTTTATTTTATTTACGAAATTGGGAATGATAATGAATGCTCGAAGGTATTGAGTTAAAACTATATATATAAATGTAAAGCACAATGAATATCTTATATTTTATACTATCTGCGCCCCGCGGTTTCACCCTCATAAGTCTCGATTACGTGGGAATATCGAGATAAAAAGTCCTAATCCAGGTCATGGTCAACTTATGTGCCAAATTTCATCCAAATCTGTTCAGCCGTTTTAGCTTGAAAGCGTAACAAACAAACAAAATTTTGTATTTATAATAATAAATAAAGTTGGAATATGCACAAGCTTGATTTTTAAGATGCCCAAAAATTTTCCTCGCAATTTCTGCCCGTTACCTCATTCTATTAGTACTTAAAATAAAATTATAAGCAATCATAATCACACACTTTTCTACATCTCTTTCAATCCACTTTCATATTCACACAATTGATTCGCAACGACAATGCCCACGTCAATGTTTACAAAACAAAATATCTCTTCACACATCGGTTAGTTTACAAAACGCCCGCCGATGACGGACAATAGCCGGGAATGTAAACATTGGCCAAAACCCCGACGATTACAACCGAAGGCGAGAATGGATATAACGTGCTCAGCGAATACTTCGTGGCTTCCTCTGCGAATGATTTTGAGCAGCTTCTAACGTGGTTATTGTTGAAAGGTAGCCAGTTAAAGTGGGCAGTAACGTTGAGAGCACTGCCCCCTTAAAGTAGGTGGGTAAGGATGAATGGAGAAAAGCAAAATGGAGTAGGAATCATCCACTCCCAAAAGCAGTGTAAGTGTAAACAAAATTATAGTTTAAAAGTGAGATGAAAATACTGCACCGCACTAAAATGCTCTGCACTGCTTCCCGCGAGATGGCGTTAGATTACACGAATGCATTGGTACATTCCTACTTATTTATTAAAACCCATACACATGCAATCATTCTGATTTTTTGTCAGATTATTCTACAAGCAAGTAATAGCGTTTAAATTTTTTAGTCCAACCAATAGATTTTTTGTAAATAGATAACTGCTTCATATTTTGAAATAATTACCAGCGTTGTGTCATCGCGCTTCTCTGTCTTATCTATGGAGTCCGACAGTGACCGCGGTTTAGCTGTTGTCAGCCTGTTAATAAAAATCACTGAGCGACAACACAGCCTACACTGCTAGGTCTAGAAGCACGAAATGCACAAGAGATCCTTATTTATCGAAAGTGAGCACAAAGGAAGGATTTTTGAAAATTCATCACCTAAAGGGGTTAAATAGGGGAAGTCCCTAAGTTTGTCAAACTCAAAACTCAACTCAAAGTATTTATTTCAAACTAGCTGCTGCCCGCGGCTTCGCCCGCGTGAGTGTCGGAAATTACCCCATACATCCCCATGGGTTTTAAGTATAAATATTGAGTTTCGAGTTAATCGGACAGCGCGTTAAAATCCTTCCATACAAACATTGACACCCACCAACCTTTTAGGGGGTAATTTAGAAAAACAAAAAACTACAAACTTTATAATTTATTTAGATAACTATTCGTGCGAAGTTTCATGTTTATTACCTCAAGGAATAAGATTATTCATACAAACTTTCATCCCTTATTTTACCCCCTTAGGGGTTGAATTTCGAAAAATCCTGATACACGTTATTCTTAGTTTTTGGGTTTAAGTATAAATATTGAGTTTCGAGTTAATCGGACAGCGCGTTAAAATTCTTCCATACAAACTTTGACACCCCCCAACCGTAGGATAGGGTACTTTTCCGGGATAAAAAGTACCCAGTGTGGTGCCCAGGATATTAAAGAATAAGTATACCAAGTTTCATCGTAATCGAACCGGTAGTTTTTGCGTGATGCCTGAACAAACAGACAGACAGACAGACAGACAGACAGACAGACAGACAAAAATTTTTTTAATCAAATTTTTGGGTTCGGTGTCGGTCTAGTAACACCCCCTGCTATTTTTTTTTTTGATATCTTCAATGTACAGAATTTTCACTTCTACAGATTTATTATAAGTATAGATAAAACAATTACAGGCACTTTTGAATTGTCAAAGGGGTCGGTCAGTCAGAAAGATAAAGCTAGTTGCCCATTCCAAAGCGTGGTAGGTTCCGGAGAAGAACGGGTAAGAAACTCCACGGACACTGTTTTAAATCAAAATATGTTACAAAATATTGGTTACATCATTCATGTTGAAATTATACATGTGAGCACAATGTAAAAAGACGTGCACGTTAAGCATCCATAAAAAGATAAAAACGTCCATAAAAAATCTCATCGGGTTCACGGCTTGTGCACCAATAAATTCGGAATGTCATCCTCAGATGAATAACCCACATGTCAACCGGAGGTCGTCACAAGATCCCCCCTGTGTGTTGGAATGGAATGGCCATTTTCCGGCGGATCCTGGGGGAATGTGACAGAGGAAATACCGAAATCCTGGGTCAATGCAGTCGGTGCGGGATAAGCGGGTTAAAAAAGGAAGCGATCATCAAATCAAAGTTTTGTTACAGTTGCGCCGGTGGCTGATTGATAGACCACATATAGCCTCAAATCACGGAAGATAGAAGTATACAAGTAGCTTTTTTGGCTGTTGTAAGCATTGGTGCAATTATTTTGTGAAATGCATTAAAAAACAAGATGGCGATGTTACTTCCTATTTTGGCCACGAGTCAAAATCACATATGGCAATATAGGAAAGAATTGACTGATTGATTGAATCATACTTTTTGTAACTATGCGTCAATACATATAGTTACCTACAAAAGATAAACATACCAAATCGATTACGTATTCTTTGGAGGATGGAAAGAGGTTACTACTATTCCAACTCCATCCCCGAACTGGTTAACTTGGCTTTGAATATGGTTCACGAACGAAATCGCAGGCATCATCTATATACTTCGATTAATGTAAACCAGAAAGACTTAGGTATCACATGTTAGGTTCCATCGCAATTTTTATTTACTTATCTTTCAGACCGATAGTTGACGCATCAAGAGTTAATGACCCCAATCAACGAAAATTCTAAAGTATCTACATCACACATTGCCGACAATTACCAATGACAGAATACCCAATAAAACTGCATCTTTTTCCCAAAATAAAACCAACCAATTCGACTAGTCTGAAGCTAGTTAGCAACAATACAGTTTGGCCCACATTTCAGTCTATTTTTAGCCGTGGTTACTGAATGACAGATGCGCGTGAGACACAATTGAATGCGTACGCGCATCTCAAGAGATCGAGCGGTCAGGACTGATTTATTACATTTGCATGTTGTTAGGAGGTAAATTATATTGTTGCGATGTTTGTAAATATCTTTTTTTTACACTAACTTTAGTTGATTTCGCGTCCATTTTGGTTATAACTTCATTTTTATCAACAGCTGAAATTTATGCATTTGTCCCAGGATAATTGGAAAAATTGTTAAGTTTTTGCAAAAATCCTGATTTTAGATCAAGAAAGTCTTTCAGTTTCCAAAAATCCGGGGTTTTTTTAAATACGAGTTTTTAAATTATCCTGCGATACAAAGTCAGTCATTTTATTTTTAACATGCAGGTTACGAAAAAAAAGGTTTTTTTTTTTTTTAACTTTCTTCAGACACTTTTAATTTTATCTTCACGAGTTCGTCCTCAATCCTGCTACTAATCAGAACGCACCTTTAGCCTACAAAGTAGGTTAAAGATAATCGTACAGTCTACAGTTACAGTGTGTTTCGCAGTAACCAGTCTGTCGTCTGTCACAATCAGCGTCTGTCTGTCTGTGCGATGCTATTGTCACGATATATGAATATTCCTATTTTGCCTGTTATTGTTCCAGTACAGAGCTGCCTCATAGTCATTTCATACAAAGAGGGATACATGCAAGCTGACTGCGTGTTGGCAAGTTCGGCCCGTAAGCTCAAATTCTTGAGTGGAGACCGCAAATCGGTAAGCATAGCATGGAATGACCATCAGTTTTTTGGTCCAGCATCATCTGCCTAACCTTTTCCTGCCTATCTGACCTCCACAACCCAGTAACTGGGTAACACGATAACCCTTGGTAAGACTGGGTTACAACTTTCGGGCTTCTCATTGCCCGTAGCGACTGTCAAAGATATACGATTAACAGCCACACAACGGCTTAATGTGCTTTTCTGAGGGACGAAGGGGTCTCGTTATGAACTAATGGATGGTAACCCATCCTCTGTTAGACCTCGGCTAGCGTAGCTTAACCTTGATCTACCTTGATTCTGATATAGATGAGAGATTTAGAATGAACGCCAGCGGGGCGGACGGCCCATTTGTTTTAAATATATTTGATGGCTAATAAAATTGGTAATTATACACTAACCACACATTACCTATTGCAATATCAGCAGCTATATTTAGTTCCTCTGTCCATCACAGACAGGGTCAGCGTTACAGATAGCGTCATAGTCTACAAATGCCGTCGTACTGTCTGTCCGTATAATCCTATTGTTAGCAACATTACATCGCGTGTATTTGAACAGGCCGGTGATTCATTCCACTTACACTTTTCACTTTTGTTGTTTACACTTTTTTATTTGACAACATTGTCTATGGAACGGGAAAATTGTTGAGATAAAGCTTTAGGTCATTGCAGTTTTATTATCTTCATTGGTTTCGTCTCACGAGGAGCTCGTGGCTAAGTAATAACACGGGTCGATCCATCAGTTTAAGCTGCGCTTGCCAGGGTTGTTCAGCGGATGAGTGACCATCTTTACACACCGAGACTCTTCCGTGCCTCGGAAAGCACGTTAAGCCGTTGGTCCCAGCTGCCATTCGTGGATCTTTGACAGTCGTTACGGGTCGTCAGAAGCCCGTAAGTCTGACAAACAGTCTTACCAACGGGTATCGTATTACCCAGTTACTGGGTTGGGGAGGTCAGATAGGCAGTCGCTCCATGTAAAATACTGGGTTTTACCTTGTTCCTACCTTCCGACTCTTAAACTGTAAGTTCGGACCAATAAAATAAAAAAGCTGTTATTTGTGTTCGCTAACATCATAATCAAACCTTGGTCCCCAAAGGGTTAGGCAGATGTGTACCTACATAAATGTATTGCACATTTTGCCAGTTCCGTCGAAGTCCCATGTAATAGGTGGCGAGCCTATTGCCATATTGGAATTTCTCAGTAGCAACCCGGAATCCAGACTCGACACTCCAGATAGAAAAACCCAATAAAACTTTGCCCGACCTGGGAATCGAAATCAAAACCTCATGCTCAGAAGTAGCGCTTGCGCAACCAGACCAACGAGGTTATAACGAGTAGTTTTCAATAATGATTGTAAAACTCTATACCTACTTCATAAAACCGTTTCATTTAGAATTTATCAAAAGGTTTTATCTATTAATACACCCCGATATTTGTTTGTCAAAATATATTTTTTATTAAATAAAAAACGCGCAACTGTTTCTAATAATTTCTATATTAAAGTCAATGGCGCCATGTTATCTATTATATTTTACTTATTTTTTGTGCTAGGGGTTTAAGTTGTTTATTCTGATAAATAGAAACATGAAAAATGTGCTACCACATACCTAGGGTTGCCAACATTGATTTAAATAGTAAGTAATAATTATATAAGTCAATGGTTGCCAACTTTTTTTTTTTACAGAAGCGGAATTTGTTTTTTTTTTTTTTAATTTGCGTTACTACGTGTATGACACCTAATAGCTTCACATGGTTTTTAATGTAAGGAAACATTAAAAATATGGCCTCACTACCCGAAGTGAAGCTCAATTTGGATTAGTTATAATAAAAGGTTCTTTACTAAGAATGGTTGTCAAAAACAGTATTTTAGATACTTTACTTTTATAAAGCAGTTTACAGTATTCAAGAAAAAATATATAATTTGTACTCTTTTTAACAGCATAGTAGTGACCCTACAAGACCCGTCTATTATTACCTATCAGAATCAAATGCAAACATTACTATTTTATAGCCGTATCAGTGTTATCATTATCAGCGTATAATCCCCTATTGTGACACTTTTTACACCTTTATGTGGCAGCACTATTGACATGTCAAGTGAAGATTATAAAATGATACCATTTTTATACGGTTTTATAATCTGCGATGTTCCCACATTATAGATAATTTTGTAATTAATATGCCTTAAGCGATTATAGAGTTAGTAGTTACTGTAGATTTTTTTTAAGAGAGTGTGAAGCGGTTGAATATTTAGTTATCGAATAAAATAATCATATCCTACTATAATATAATACACATAATAAAATATTTATAATATTATAAATGCGAAAATAAATATATAATATAATTAACATTATAAATGTGAAAGTTTGCATGTTTGTATTTGGATGTTTGTTACTAAATTTCCAACTTACTTTGCACAAATAACTATTAAAATGCAACATTCTATAAATTACCAACATTTACAACAACCGATAAATTCCTCAGCCTTTCCTTTTCAATCCTTAGCCTATAAACAGACGCACCCCAAACGGAAACCAGCTCGCTATCATCTCCAGAACAAGTGCGTCGCATCCATATTCATGAAGGGCACCACAAAAGGGTCCTATCGCAGATCTTCACGCGTTCTACTTCCCTGCGTTTGCGCACCCGAAAGGATTTAATGACTACATACTGATTTTTATGTTGGGTACTACAAATAGTTTAGAGGTAAGTTCGTTTGAACCTATTGTTCGGAGGTAGGTAAGTGAGAAATTGATCGTGTTATCTGATAGTGGAAGTTTTATAAGGTTTCGCCCGTATAGATATATGGTTTCGTCAGTTTAAAAGGAGTGGTAATGAGAAGTATAAAATAATATGAAAAGGTTCTTCTTTCTTCTTTTTCGGTTAGTGACTAAACTGGTGTATGGTAGACAAAAATAATGCAACAATCCAAAGCTAATGGTTAATTGAATAACTTAACCAGGACCTAAAAAACTTGTTACGGAGATTGCAAGAAGAACAATGGTATCCCGAAGATGACCAAAAACAATAATAAAATGGTAGAAAAACAAGAAGAACACAACGTTGCCCTTCATTTATTGCTACAAAGTTGCAATAATTGATATATTTATTTAGGGTCTCCAACAAAAGATATACACAAAACATGACACAGATTTTGAGATGGGGCAGTAAGGGCAGCTACCTTAACCGTTGTAGCTACAGGAAAATGGTCTTAAGAGACAGTCCTCAACTTTTTGAGAAATTTAGATCTGCATTCACAGATTTTGAAAAAAATTACAGTCAGCAGGAAAGTGGGCAATGTTCGGTGAAACTTTTTTTAATGCCAATCGATCCTGTTTCATACAAGGATAAAAAACCTCTATTGGACCAACTGAGGTTTGAGTACTAGAAAAGTCAGAAATCGCAAAACACTTTTCCCATACATTTCGTAGGCAATAAGACTAGCGTACTCCATATCCTTACTAATCCTCCACTTACAAGAGAGACCAAAACCTACACAAGAATAGAGAAGTAATAGAAAAATATTCTCTCGCTTTCTCAAACAGATAATCAACTCTCTGCAAATTATAACCATCGAAAGGAAGAGTGCTCAAGACCCTTCACCCACAACGTGTAACCCACATCATAAGATAGATCTAATCTTCACACGATCGTCTAGACGCCATAATTACAACGTGTATGTTAATAAGTTATGGATGATCGTGTATGTTAAGGTTATTAAATAGTTTTCTTGAATGAAGGATATGACGTTATGGTTTACTGAGTCACAGGCTGGGGAGCCCGAAGGGA
Source organism: Eupsilia transversa (assembly GCA_914767815.1). NCBI lineage: Eukaryota > Metazoa > Arthropoda > Insecta > Lepidoptera > Noctuidae > Eupsilia > Eupsilia transversa. Next base: position 10,229,969 of record OU611887.1, on the reverse strand, counting down.
TAGTGGACAGGGCTGGCATGATTGAGTTTTTAATACTGATTTAGATGGCGGTAAAATAGAAGATAATAGAAGCCTCGAAGTTGAAAACTAGGAGCACTGATAATGATTCTATTTGCAGGCTACGTTTCTACGTTTCTTCTAGAAAAGTGTTACTGGTTAAATTGGAAAAAAATACTTTTATTGTCGCATATTGAGGTACCTCCCCATGCCCAAGAAAATAAAACTGTTATTTATTGATTCTTTGTCAATTTTTAGAGTTGGTTTTACAGCATGGCATTTCATCAAACAACCTATTCCACATCTCTCTATTTAGAATAGTACCTTCTTGTTTCTAATCGCTTTCTAGATGCAATTCTTTAGTAGGTATATCTTCTGCTTGCCACATCATATCAAACCCAACATTCTTTACTTTAAATTGTATATTGTGTAGGTACATGAAAATGACCATTGATAAATTATAACTAAACCCATTTCTGTCATCCCTGCCAACCCTAATCTACCTAACTGTATGAGGTCATAAAAATGTAACGTATTATAGCATCACCACGTTCTGTTTAACGAACTTTTACTATTGAAACCCGCAGTCGAAAGTTATGGAGCTGTTAGCTAGATTGCCGTCAGTAACATCACGTTATTTGCCTCATTTTTTATTATCGAGACATAAATGTGGGACTTCGTGGAGAAATCTTAATCGAGAAAGTGAATCCGACGGAATGATGTTTATTAGAAAGAGGATCAACATATCAGTCAGGTAGAATGGTTAGAAATGGGACGAAGTAAGAGAATAAATCCACGATGACGATATAGTAAGCTACAGTTTCCGAGAAAATTTCGGAAGACGCAGCAAAACTTGAAGTGGTGATGCATATTCTAGCCATGGAAATTTCTCGGCAGGGAAAACGCTTGGTGAAGATGAGGCATCACAATCTTCTAAATAAGAGTTTACCTAAAAACTAATGTTTTACCTGATAACGCAGAAGTTCTGTTTTAAGGCAACATTTTAGTAACAGGTTATAGAAAGCACATACATGGAGGTCTTGTTCAACCTATAAAAAGCTAAACGAGCCTATCATAAAACACAACGTAAACAGAAAACTGTACAATCAAACATAAAGCACAATTGTAAGCAGACGTAAGTTAACAGCGGCACTTGCGATTCACAGAACCAATGTTTCCTGAAACCCATAGTTTACAAACTGTCACACGTCAAGGGATCGCGCGGAAGCGTTCTAAATTTAAAACGAGGGGTGCGCAAGAGTCGTAATTGTAATGCGCACGCGCCGCACGGATGCAAAATGGCGGCTCAACGAACCGCTTCCGTTTAGGAGCGCTGACAAGTGCATCCGAAATTGATACACGACAATTTGACCCGACTGGTTTTTTTCTGGATCGAGTTGCAGCAGTTGGTACTTCCTTGGAAATGTTCTGAGGTGTTAATTTATGGCAACTTTTTATACCTAACATTGTATAGTTTGTCTAAACAAATGGCCTTACAATTTCATACAGATTAATCAATAACGCAGCTGCAGCTATCAACGACAACGCAGCTACTAACTTTGTCTTAAAAAGAACTGAACAAACGATGCAAAGTTTCCTTTATTAATCAACTTTGGTTTATTATTACGCCTACATAAAGTTCAATACCACAAAATCATTGTAACAGAAAAGAGAAATCGCCCTGATACAAATTACAGATAATCTAATACCATTGTTTTCCTAATTATCGTATTGTTTGAAGCTATAGCAACGGAATAAATAATTTTACTATAGCCAGAATATCTCGAGCCTTCGAGGTAAAACAGTACCTACTTGCTAATGGAAAAGAATTTCAACGGTAGGCCGATCTAATGATATATGATCGCCCCTGCCTAAGAAAATTTGCTATACATTTGAGCCTATAATCACACCAGCGGACCCCTCAAATCGGAAGAAAGCATAGCTGATTGGCGTTAGAAACACGAATAACGAAATTATACAAATTAAATAATCTATCCACGCATGTGACTAAAAGCGTAATGAATATTTTTGAAAGATGGAAGGGCAGAGGAAGTCCAAAGAAAATAAATTGGATTTGTGAAAGATGATATGAATGAAAAGGGAGTGAATGATAATGTGACAGCTAATAGGGAAGGATGGAAGAGTAAAACAGTTATCACCGACTCCCAAGTTAGTAAGTACCATGGGACAAAAGCAAATAGGATATAAGTTAAAATTAAAAATTTAAATAACCCCCAACATCCTGCAGTATCGGTTCGAGGTTACTTTGTTCTTCTAATATCATTGAAGTACCTAATAGAATACTAAATTTCGAATCGATCAGACCTGTGAAAAGAGCTGATAATCTTCAAACGGCTGAACCGATTTTCTTGAATGATTGCTAAGAACACTCTTGATCAAGACCCCTTTCAAATAAAAAAATAATAATCAAAATCGGTTCAGCCGTTTGGGAGCTACGAGGGAACAGACCGATACACAGATACACACGTTAAACTTATAACACTCCTCTTTTTCCGTCGGGGGTTAAAAAAGAAGCAATCTACCACAAATTCGGTACGATTATCTCAGCTGAAAGAAGTCCCCTGCTGGACAGGCCTCCCCAAGCGTCGCCACGTCGACCGGTCTTTCACGTATCGAGCGGATATCCTCGACCATCACCATAGGTCATGGTGCAACTTGTGAGAAATTCGGTACAAAAAATCTATTTCCCAATTTTGTGAGTATCAAGATACACTGGGCACACCCAATTTCGAAATATAGGGCTGGCCCAAACAATTATCGGCCGCATAGATCTTGCCTCACGATTCAGATAAAGATAAGAATTATATATCAATCTAGACACTTGAAATTTTGGGTCAGTAACCTGTAAGTATTGTGGATCGTCTTGTAACATTTTATCGTGGATAACTGTGTCAGTCTGGATCATATCATTGTCAGTAAACATTGAGGCAAATCAAACCTGCAAACTGATATAATTCAATTTTGCGAAAATCCCAGTGTTCAAACACTTTTCTGCTAGTGACTGAGTGTGAGCTTATAGTGTCCAAAAATAATCCAACAACTATAACCCGATTTTTATAACTGTGCGCATGTCAACATCAAAATAGTACCCGAGCGGGCGAATTCAATCATAACAACCACAGACATGAATGTCTGTGATAACAACCTACGACTTTGACAGCTCCAAACACACAGTTATAAAAATCGAGTTATAGCATGGTTTCTACCAAACCTTCAAAAAGTATATACTATTAAGTCTTTAGCATCTGCGGAAGAAATCTAGACAGTATTCGAACTAGAATTACTAACATTTTTGTGTGGTAGTGACCAGCGGTATGGATTTGTACAAGATATTGATGTAAGTACTTAACATTTAATTCCTTATTGATACCAAGAACTAATTTGAATTTGGAACATTGGCTATGCTTCATAATTTTTTTTTAATTCTCAAAAAACGGAGAATATAATTTGCAGTCATTCTTTATAGATCTAATAAAGTTCGTAGCAAAGTCGTTTTTTGCGTCTAGCGTCTGTCTGTGTGACCGCCCAGATCTTTTGGATTTTGATGCAATTTTCACCATCATTTAAAACTTAGAGCATTTATTCTACCGCATTTATGCTTCCCGAACAAATGCTGTGTATATTAATTCATATTTAACTAAGATATAGCACAGAAATATCAATATTTTAACATGTCACATTTATCCCGGTGATGCAGGGGTAGGTCGCTAGTAACTGATAAAAATATCAGTGATACATTGTGTGACAGAAAGTATTCCTGAAGACAACCGAAATAAAACATGCGTGCACGCAATGCGGTGACCATCGCAGAGTTCTAAAACTGCTGTTAAAACGCCATTCTGCGCTCGTTTTTTTATTAAAAAAAAATCAATGAACAAACGTTTAAAATTAGTATAAACAGGCAAACAAAGATCAAAAGCAGTGCTCGGCAGGGGAATATTGTAAATAGCCCGTTTTCAGCGGCGCGTGGGCACCAGCGCAGGCGCACACCCGGTGCATAACTCGTAAAATGCACTTTACAGATTTTACTTGTTTTTACTGCATCGCGTCTGTTCGAAATAGTCTGGACTAAAATACACAACGGCTGCAGGATGATCTTGTTATAACTAAAACGAAAAATTCCTAGTTTTATTTACCTAGATTTTTACTTTTAATAATTCTTTAACTCAAGGTTTAATCGTTTTATACTAAACAAAACAACATACATAATAAAAATAACATTAGGCCTGCTTTTCCCAAATGGGTGCACCTATAGTGCACCTATAGTGGGTGCACCCATTGCGCCAGTTATACGTATTTAAGTTCCATGTAATAAGCCCCTTGTAATGCTGAAGATCTTTGGTCATGTCTCCAGGCGGAATAATGACTCCATAGAGCGTCTAGTGGTACAGGGCAGAGTGGAAGGTAATAGTCACCGATGAGGTAGACCGATCAAATAAAATCCGTGGTTGGAGACCCTGTTAATGGATGCGCCAGACTGTCATGTAAAATAACAAGATGGAGAGAAATCGTGAGGCGGGCAACGACTACACCTGCAATTGGACAAAATTTAATTTCAATTTTAAAAGTACTGACTGAAGATGTAGCTGCAAAAATTTTACACAGCAATCATTGAAACTAAGGTACATTTAGGTCTTTCTAGGGCGGAATGATTACGCCAATTAAACTGCACTTAAGTACGATGTCGAGAGTGCAGTACAAAACGTCATTTATCATCATCTAAGTTTTGCATACTACAGCTAATTGTGAGCACAGGCTTAATTGATTAGACAAGATATGGTCTTAATTGAGATGGAGATTTGTTGAGATAGCGAGTGTGATTTGACGAAAGGCAAAAATAATAATTATAGAACCTAAGTACCTAATAAAACCTACCTAGGTATAATATAAAGAAAGAAAGAAAAATGGTTTTATTGTCATAGAACACCTACCTACCTACCGTACCAAAACAGCAATTCATTTTTATATAATAGATATAATTATATTGTGGTATAGGAAGGAGCATAAAAAAAAAAAATAGAATATTTCTTTCAAATTTTGAGGTGATCATAATGCACTACTCCACGAAAGAAAGATATTAGTTCCAAATCTTTAGTCGGTAGATTATGAAAGCATGAGATGGTAAAATTGATCATTTTAATTATCATTTCAGCCGAAAGACGTGCACTGCTATCTCCTCCAAGGATTGACACAACGAGTGGAGCAATGCTGCCCACATCCAGTAGAATCCTCCGACTTTCACTGGTAGGAATAAATGGAACTCAAAAAATATTAGTGTATAAGTTTAACCTATGTAAGTATGTACTGAAGAAACATGATTTACCTACACGGTGCCATTTAATTGCTTGTAAGTTGAAGCAACAATGCCGAATATAGTGAAACCCATAGATCTTAAGAGCTTATGTTAGCTACCTATATTCTTGTAATTAAATATATCATTAATTCATTCATATATCATTAATTCATTCATATATCATTAATTCATTCATATATCATTAATTCATTCATATATCATTCATTCATTTATATATCATGCATTCATTCATATATCATTAATTCATTCAATAAAAGTTGTACCGTCTATACAGTTTAAACCAGAGTTTTTCAACCTTTTTCATGAAATATTTCGCGACCCCCTACCCGTTGCTTTTTTTTCATGTATTTTATTTTTCGACAAAAATATTCAATCCATTTTTTTACTGCAGTAGATTTCCCAATCTTTTGCAACTCTGCTATAGAAGCTTCAAGACCTAAAGAGGATTCGAGAGGCTCGAGTCACACGTTGAAAAACACTCGTTTAGACGATGCACGGTCATTTATTGCTTCAATTTTATCCACAACCAAGAACCTTGCATCATAAATGGGTCTTTACTATAAATAGTATCAACCCAGACAGTTGCACTTGATCCAAAAACAGAAAACAAAACATTTCACCACGAAACCATCTTAACTGGGCTTAATCTATATTTATTAACACTCGGCTCAATACATCAGAGAATCAATCGAAAACACTGAAAACCCGCTTGAACAAAAAGCTCCTAATAACGGCTTTAACTGATAAATTGATGTTCAATTCCCTGCCATTACTTAATCGAACAGCCGTGAATTAGTGAGCGAAGCCCGCATGTCTCTCCGTCTGTCCCAACATCCCTCTAGAACAAATTGTCTCTAATATGTTATTAATTTACATACGAATGTTACTGCTGGTTCGTCATGCCACTTGGAAGAATCGTGGAAAAGTATTTTTGCCCGCATCTTTTTGGATAATATTTTTTGGGGTAAAATTAACGGTCTTAAAATAACGCTTAGATGACTACGAATAAACTTTTCTATACACATACACACATAAAATACACAAGCATACTTTAATATCTTACACTAAATACGTTACATACAATAGCGATTTTCATCTAAAGTCTCGTGCAGACTGGCGGGACGCGACAGTGCGGCGGGACTCTAACAAAACAATTTCGAAGAAAACTTTACGGTAGAACTATTACCTGTGTCGCGTTGCGATAGTCTGCACGAGCCTTTAAATAGGCCAGTCACCGTAGACAAGTCTTCGGAGCCCTTCACTGAGGAACGTAGGCCTTCCAAAGTACACGACTGTCTCGGTAAGCGCGTTAAGGTAAGCTGTATGTATATATTACATACCTAGCCTTCGTTGTAATTTATTATAATAAATACTCATTTACCTTTGATTATTTATATGTCTAGATAATGTCACGCTATAAAAAAACTCAAACAAACCGGCCAACTTTTTTATGCTGGTGTGCGTGACGGCTACGTCTTACACTCGCGCCACATCATTGTGCTGCTGCTGACATTCTGCTTTTCTAGCGTGCGTGCATTTAGCGGTTAACTGTTGGACGAAATTTTTTCGACGAATTCACAGCTTTTCTAGACATATTTATATCATTGTAATTTAAATTGTGTTCTGTATTCCTGTCGCAGGACTTTCTGAGTCTGGTGTCCCGCCATCTGAAGTGATGTTCAGCGATCCAAAATAACTGCTCTACACCTTCATCTCACATGTCTTTCCATGTAAGATGAGTATTTTCGCCGATTTATAATTTAGAACATTGTGTGAAAAATGGCTAATATTTGAAGTGCCGTTTCTTGGGTTCTATTGGACCTACAGACTTACAGTTCCGCTCAAATTATAGCGAATTTTAAATAAGCCCTTTTTTTTTGAAATTCTAAGACAAAAACTGAAAGAAGTCCGAAAATGTCGAGGTTTTTCGAGCACCTCGAAGTTAGCACAGGTCTTTTGAAGCTGCAAATTTGGTTTTACACTATTGGGTACCTATCTATCCTCACAACATCCCAAAAAATCATTACAGTGCTTTATTTTGCGATGATTAAACGACTGGCCTAAAAGTATTGATAGATAATTTATGGTGTTTACGAATACATGTAGTATTATCGAAGTATTCAGGCTCCCTCAGACAGGCGCGACGCGACTCAGGTGGATCAAATTTCTATGAAAACTTCACGGAAATTGTTCTACCGATGTTGCGTCGGGCCTGTCTGCGAGCCTTTATGAAATAGAACTTTTTTCAAAGGTAAAATTGTATTTCTCGAGAAGAACGCTTTTGAACTTCTCAGGGCTCGTCTTCCCTACGCCACCAGGTCTACTCCTTGATATGCAATGACCTCTGTAGTACCATGAAACATGAGGCTCCAGGGGCTAGTGCAAATCTTGGGGTTCATTCGATTTATCGAGTCTGGTTAAACCACGCTGGGATCTGTGCATTTCATTCATTCATTAAATAGATACATTTTACAAACAAAAATTGCACAACTGTTTTATTACATTAAACATCTTTGAACTGTAATAATTGATTATTTAAAGTACTTTGAATCCGTGAGTTCAGCGGTTACACTATAGATACCCAAACCGCGCACAATCAAGATTATTAACAAATCTCTTGCTTGAATCTTGTACCTTCCTATAATACAGTGCGTTAGTACTAAAAATAGACAAGACAAGTTCTCACCGCATCCCGAGGGTGGCAGGATATGTAACAAGAAGCCAGCCATCCTCGTGAGAAATCACATAAAAACTATAATGAACTTATTATTACGTACACATCATCATCTGGATGTAAATCATTTTTTTATGTGTGAGATGTACTGCATCTGTACAGATAAATCTATTGTAATGGGGTTCTAACGTATGGCGTTCTAGCTAGCTACATTTTTTATTTAATTTTAATTTTAATGGATGTTTATTAGATATTTGATTGAATTTTCATATTCAGACTGGGAACGTCATTAGATATATTATGCAGTTTAATTTATTGTTGTATTGTCGACTTCATCTGTGCTAACTTGAGCACGGTTTGAAATTGTAAATTTCCACCTGGGAAGGTAAGCATAGCATGAAACATCCTGTTTATCAAACTATAAGATTGAGTCACAGTTCCCATAAACACAACACCAACAACAGGAAACAAATAATTCTATATTAAGATGCATGCAATGTTTATTTATATCGGGCTGGATAGGAAATAAACATACTTAATATATGATTGATGAGTGCACGCATTGTTTGGTCACACAGTATTTGCAAATAGTAATGCACTGTGTACTTATAGTCATCATGAGAATATTGGTATCATGTTTACATAACATGATACCAATATTCTCACCATAGACACCACAGTTTATTAAGAAAATTAATAATTATTTACGTACACCTGTGGTTGAAAATTAAACTTCAAAACGATTTGACCTCTATTGGAACTATTTCGCTTTAATACTTACAATACAAGATTTCCCTGAAAAAACTAACAAAACCAGATGTAATAAGATTACTTATATCATTATTATCTAACTTCTTACCGATACTTCAAATGAAATATTAGTTGTCCTTTTTATTGCCTTTTAAAAATGTTAAAATGCGACACATAATAAAATTTAATAACTATCCGAAAAACGATATTTCTTTACCATTTCCAATAACCAATTAAATACTCTCTTTAACATAAGGAAACACACCCACTACGCCTGCATCTAAGGTCTTCAAACCCTATCAGTTGGATATTAATTCGCTCAAGCAAAAAGTGCAGAATGTAGCGTTCGCGACGCGTCATACTTGTAGCGTGGTGCATCGACCGACTACTGAGTGCCACTGAGTGCCATGAGGGCCATTGGCTAAGTTATTACATAGGTAATGGCTAAATAAGAGGCTTAGGTGCACTAGACTTGGGTGGCTACTGTAAATCATCATGATATGAAATATAGTTATATTTGTTTAGAAGCATGTTTGTATATTTCTCAACATTTTTGAATTGTTTAAATTATTTGTCTGTTTGTGAAATTTCTTGTTTTAACATACAATAAAATATACTCAGCAAAACTGTAGCTTCCCATTAGTGAAAGAATTTCCGAAATCGGATCAGTAGTTCTGAAGATTACCCCCTACATGCAAACTCAAAATTTTTTGCTTTTTATTTATAATTAATACCTTTGGAAGACTTACAGCTAAACTTAACCGACTAGGAACTTGAAAATCTGACTGATAGCCAATTACAATTTTGTCCATTGTTTGATGTCAGGGCCAGAGACCAAAGACAATTTAAATTGCTTATTGCGTACTGAGTTGCGACACTAGCAAATGAAAACAAACAAACAATCAAAACATAGACAAAATGCCATATCAAGCATCAGGTGAAAAAGTAATATTATTAGTAGTAGTACCTATATTAAGATTAATTGAAATGACAATCAATACAGCAGATTTCTGAATGCAAGTGGGACTGGGATATAACAGGTATAATTATTAGGAAGACTTGATAGAACTGTGAGTAAACTGTATCTTTAGTGAAAATATTGAGGACCATAGTTTCAAGGTCCTCAAACGAGATTTTTTTTTTTGTGGATAAAAAAAGTAAAAAGTTTTTATTTTGGAACAACAACCAATTGACATTATTACAATGGAAACGATGATAGCTACAAAAGTTCAAAACTGTGTCGCAGCTATCAACGCCCGTCTAAACATATGAAAGCACATTGTTCCAGACTTAACTGTATATTATGGGTATAGTTTAGGTAAGTTTGTTATAAAAATCGTAAACATGCAAAAATAAAATAAAAAATAAGAAAAATAAAAGGTAAGCAAGCTGTGTATGTTGGTGGGTGTAGTGCAGTGTGTAGTGATAGGGTGAGTGAGGGTGTGTATAAAGAAGAGCATAACAAATTTTGAGAATCAATGTATATGGCTATAAGAATAGGGGAAGACCAACGAAACGATGGATAGACTGTGTGAAAGATGACATGGCTAGAAAAGGGTGACTACCGAGAGGACGACTAATGGAGACGTATGGAAGAAAAAGACATGTTGCGCAGACCACAAATATATTGGAATACGGACGAGCGAATGATAATGAGTTATAGAAGAGCATATAGTGAAGCTTTATAGCTACACTTGACGTCAATCTAATTTTAATCCTGTGCTTACGTCATTTATGAAATGAGTAATAAATTACCTTAAACGGTAAACATTACATAAGTATAGTAAACAAGTAACTCAAGCATATGTGTGAAAGTTATTACCAATTTCATAAAAATAATGTAGGCCCAGGATTTATATAGCATAGGTCGATCAAAGGTAGATACGCTTGCCGCGGTCAGTTCGTAGATGGATGACCCTCTATTACATATCGACACCCCTCCGTCCCACGTGGCGTTAGAAAGTCTGTCAAAAAGTCATACCAATGTTACCCAGTAACTGGGGTGGGGAGTTCAGATAGGCAGTCGCTCCATGTAAAATACTGGTAATAGTTGCATCCGGTTAGACTGGAAGCCAACCTCAACATAGTTGGGTAAAGGCTAGGCTGATTGTTTGACGTCAATTGTCGAAGTTAATTTAGTTTCAACTTATTCACGGATATCTAAATATAAATCAGCATACAATTTAATCCCCGTCCATTGCACGTGATTGAATAGCCACCGAGCATTCGAGTCTCACATACATTGATCAAATTGTTACGCTCTAGTGGGGACAGTCCTTTATACAGGAGTGAATTGCTTTTTATAAGGACTAGTTTGTTGTCGCATCGAGTTGATACGTTATACGTGGAATAGGGATGTAACTTATAGCTGGTTTATTACTGTGATTTTTTACCGAGATTTTCCTGGTAATTTTAGCAGTTTGATATATTATGCTGCCTCGACGTTCTAGTGGTCGCAAGCGCTACTGCTGAGCATGAGGTTTTGGGTTCGATTCCCAAGTCGGGCAGTATTTTTGGGATTTTCCATCTAAAATTTCTCAGTAGCAGCCTGGAGTCTGGATTTGTGCCCAGTTGATGGCATTAGACTTGCCCCCTATTGCATGGGACTTAAACATAACTGGCGAAACGTGGATGACTATAGATATACCTCTGCCTAACCCTTCGGGGAATATAGGCGTGGTATTATGAGTCTTTTTTTCACAATTTTATGTATTTAAAAGACGTATAATATAAAATAATATTCTGCCATCATGGCCAACATGATAAAGATTCCCACAAATCATAATCCCAGCACATAACATAACAAACCATACGGGAATGTCATCGCGGAAGTGCGGTCTGGCTGTCGGCTGCAACCACATGGTCGCATGGTCTATGACTCTATGGTTAGAGACAACTGCAGATACGCTGCGCCTGCGCATCAGGGTTATTGGCATTGGCGTGTGAACCGACTGGCTATTGGTTAATAGCTTGGCTAGGATATATCGTTACTGTGTGAATTATTTCCTTGTATGCGATTAGGATTTATTGAGGATATTAACCGATTGAAGTATTGGTAGATAAATAGATAAAATACTCTTTATTAGCTCTCTTCTCTTTATTTGCTCTTTTTTTTTTCTTTTGGTAACACTGGTCTATAATTTTCGTCTCTATATTGATAATAATTACTTTTAACTGCAAAGTGGAAGTTAATAATAAGATTTTGGTCAGATAAATTGAGGGCTTTAATTTAGGAAGCTGTTTTCTAAACCTGCAAAATGCAAAGCTACGTATAAAATTACATGACTTTTAAAATCGAGAAGAGAGGGAAAGTCGAGGAGCGCGTGGCTTAGTAATTACAGCCGCACGGGTCGATCCATCAGGTTAAACTACGCTTGCCGGGGTATGTCCGTGGATGGGTGACCTTTACATACGAAAGCACATTAAGCCGTTGGTCCCGGCTATCATTCGTGGATCTGCGACAGTCGTTACGGGTCGTCAGAAGCCCGAAAGTCTGATAACCAGTCTTACCAAGGGGTATCGTATATTGCTGGGTTGTGGAGGCAGTCGCTCCATTTAAAATACTGGTTGAGCTGCATCCGGTTAGACTGGAAGCTGACCCCAACATAGTTGCGGAAAAGGCTATGCAGATTGATTGAGCCGAGGAGTCGGGTACAATGTGAGATACCTACTGATTTCTAATATCACAGGTTTTCAAACAGCATCAAGGAACACTTGATGAAAAATTGCAATCAATACCTGCTAACGAACCCAGGACCTCATGTTCAGCAGTAACGCTTACGACCACTAAACCTACGCAGTGTAACAACAGTTGATAGTCAACACATGGTTACAAAACCCCTATCAAACATTCCCATCATCTTTCTATGACCACAATCTAAGCTGTCAACAGTTAAAATCCCATAAAAACTCGTCAGTAATTAAACTATCTGTGGCTGTGCTGTGGCATTAACACAGATCTGGGACCATAACCTACGTCACACAGGTCAATGTCACAGCCATGACTGTCGGTTGTATATCACGGCGTTATGGGGTTAGGGCGACTGTATACTGTAGTATTTGAATCCAATACAAAATATATTTTTTCATATAAATCTACATGGGCACTTATGAAACGTCAGAAACTAGGTGCACGGTTCCAATTTTTCGTTGGAGAAACTTCATGGTTTATCTATACAACAATATTTCCTAATTACAGTGTTAATAGGAATGGGAGGACAGTGTAGGACTGTCAAAAAGTACCAGGTACTTAACACAATAGAAAATGGTCAACAAATCGAATCATCACCAGTCTACTTGAATGGGAAGCTTCTCTATCAAAGTTGTAGCTGAACGACGAATAAATATAAAAGCCAAATTCGGCAAATAAACGTTAATTCTTTCCCACTTTCACCCCTTTTGGGGGTTTGGTAAGTTCTTGGTTGAAGAAAAGGCAGAGGAAGACTTAGCTAAGTGATAAATTCAAAAGTAGAATTCGAAAAGTAGCTAAATAAATACGGGCAGAAACTAAATGTCGAAATTTCGAACGATTAACAAAGTCTGACTAAAGTTGAAGTAATAGCTCGTTCTCAATCTAACTTCATGTAACAGAAACAGTCTGATTGTACAGTCTGATCGTATATTACTAAGTTATTTGTCCTGCTCAAGATAGAACCCGAGACTAGCATTAAAACCCTTCTGAGCTATGGACTACGGACTGTCTTGGCGATTCTTCTTCATACGAAACTGTCTTTTGGAAGTAGCAACTAGTATCAATTCTATTTTCTTTTAAATTTTGACGTTCAAAAGTGCAGTTTCGGCGCGTATTTGAAATAAATTATTTGACTTTGACGAAAAACCCCGTCGCTATCCAAACTCCTAATTTCAAACGAAAAATATTATACCACTGACATCTAAAACTCCTAGAGCAACACCATTGTACACAATTCCTTACTATAATCGTTGAACCAACGACGCGCGTCGTCCACATTGACTCTAATGGAATCTCAACCACGCAGTACGTTTGTCGAGCTTTCGTAATAAGCCACTTTAGCGGCTCTCCAAGATAGGAAGCAGTTTACCATAATAGATGTCATTGTAGGAAGTAAGGTTCAGACTGTTTTATTAAGATAATAATAGTATTTGAGTTGTTTACATCGTTTTGGCTTCGGTAATGTTTTTCTCGCGAAAGACTTTTCTTACGTTTGAGAAGACTTGCGATGTTTGTAGGACAATCATATGCTTTAATTTACTACAAGTACTTAGCGCAATAGTGACATACTGCAGCATTTTTGAGACAGCAGCCTTTTTTGCAACCATGAAGAAATTCGGTATTTTATTAGACGTTTCAAGCCTTCTAAAATCCCTCCACTCTTGTGATTTCGAGTTTAATACTCTATAACACACTCAGAACCTCCTCTCTTTCTCAAAGATTATGTCTGGACTTTAAAAGAGACTGTGACCTCTGTGTTTGTTTCGGGCTTTCTTCTCAGAGTAGTCAGATAGGAAACGCCGACCTAATATAGCTTAGCACATTTTTTTTTTTTTATTGTTACGTGTAAAAGTGATTCCGATATCCTATTTAAAGAATAAACAATTTCATTTCAAAGAATAATACCTTGTACCGAGGATGTCTAAAACCAACCAACAAGTCTTACCAAGGGGTATCATACCCAGTAACTGGATTATGGAGGTCAGATAGGCAGTCGCTCCATGTATAGTACTGGTATTCAACTGCATCCGATTAGACTTGAAGCCGACCCCAACATAGTTGGGAAAAGGCTAGGCAGATACATAGAACGAGGACGTCTAAAAACAAAAAAAAAGCGAAGATACGCGAAACTTAGCTACTACTTACACAGTAATAAATACTACTAAGTAGTGTTTTACAACATGGTAGAAGCAATCTGTGTCAATGCTTAGTTTATTAATATGAAAATCCTAGGCAATAAAGTCTAGCCGTTCTGTACGCCAGATTAGTACCTATTTCACTATGTCCATATAAACTACTTGTGTGGTCCTTTGTGTGTGGTCTTTTAGTAACTATAATTTATATGCCTATGTAAACATAGTCTCTTAGGACCATTTACTAGAAAGATGTCCATAATCAACCGATGACCACTGCTGGGCTGTAATCCACCATGCAGTCCAAGGCGTGTTTAAGGATGTTACATATCCGGTAAAGCCTCGTGCAGTACTGGCTTTACTTTAAAGTTTTAAACAACCGTGTAGTTTTCTTAGAAATTGCATTGTTAGAGTCTCGTCGTGCCAGTCTGCACGAGGCTTTATCGAATTTGCCAAATTCTAACCTATCCAAGCGCTTCTCTGAGCAGATAACCTTGAGCATTCGTTCCCTCTTCACCACACCACGCGCATGAATAACAGTAGTGAATACGCACAGATTTTGTAATATTTTCGTTATTTAATAAAAATTTGGTCCTTTCAAAATTGAATCGTACAAAATCATTCAATATTAAATTATCTTTCCATTAGTATCAGTGGCAAAATTAAAATAGTGATTCACGAGGAGATCATGCATGTTATCAATCATTATTTCTCATTTCTGTGGTTCCTTGTAAGATCTTTAAAAAAAAATGGAATCAACCATGGAATCAAGACCAGGTAGAAAAATGATTTTTTTATTAGTTGACATTTCTTTTAAATTACAAGTTGATAGCTCCAAAAAAACTGCACAAAAACGGCTTTATAGCGCGTCGGTTTGCTCGGGGAATACATTTTCGGTAGTTAACAAATCAAATGGTACGTAACATGACCTGACAGGACGCTCCCTTCCGCAATCGGATGTGTCCGTCACGGCTGATCGAACTGAACATTCTGAACTATGGCCACTCCTGTATGCCAGATCGACAGGCAATATGTTTACGTTTACTGTTGTCCTGCTCATCCTATTGAGGTTTAGCAGTTCAATTACGTTTCGACTCTTTAAAAATCATTCTTCACGTAATTGAAAATCAATGTGTTGTATAATCTATTTATTTTAATATTAGACAAATAACGGTTATCACCCTTTCGATATAAACGTATTATAAACTCCGTTATTTCACGATAAGTACAAAACAATGTAATCTATTTACCATTTACATTAAAAATATAATTCTAAAGTGCAATCATTTCAATAATATTACACAGTAACTGTCGTTATTTAGCCGTTATTTGTCTAATGGTAAAAGTTAATGGAGCATAGTTGTTTTTGAATCTTAACATCAAAATCAAGTCAGTTAATCAAGTCGCAATAGCTTATCTGAAAACAGAGACAGAGGAAATCTGGCCAGTGGTATTCTTCTACTAGTCATTTTGTAGGTACTATTCAAACGTAAGATATTAAAATATATTTTTTTGGAAACTCTGTTTTCTGCACCAGGCTATCAGTATGAACCTGTATGTGGAGACAGTTCCTACCAATTGGAATCAAAATTACTACAAAAAAGTATCGTTTATTATCATTACCTACTGTTGTTTAATTTTCCATTTATACATATCAAATTACTGTCCTCAAAAACTCAAGTCTTCAAGAATCACGTGATCTGTCTTCACATTTATATTTTGACAGTAACATTAAAATTCCCCCTAACTATACCAGACGAGTGTTCACGGCTGGGTTGTGTAAAACAATATGACAGGATGTGACAGGAGACAATACTGGTTTGTCATCAACTCTATTGTCGGGCCATCTAACGGATTAATTACAATTATGCATTGTTTAACCGTTTTTTATTAGGTTTTTTTATAATATTTCCTGACGGTTTCTTGTGGTTTCAAAGGAAAAAAGCGTTTGTGTTAAACAAAGTCGGTTTGAGAAAAAAATATTAATATCCACATTTCTTAAAAGACTTTCAAACAAACGTGTTTGAAATAAATATAAGCTATTTTCACGAAAACTGTATAATGCCTGCTATGATTATGTGCATTTTTTTATTTTTTTCTTCGGGATTGAATACCAGAATGAATTATATTTCTGTATCGAAGGCCCAAAAATAATAATAATGATAGGAGTCCATCTGATTCTGTACTGGTAAAAAGTAAGAATTATGGATTTGATTTTGAGCCAAAATCGCCACCATAGATAAAGATAATTAATTTCTTTGTTTAAGAGCCCTATTACATTTTTTATGCAAATTCATGAATAAAAATTAAAATGTGTAACTCCAACTTAAAAGAATGAGAATAGCACTATCGTTATTGATAATCAAATAATTAAAATATCTTACTGATGCTGAAAATTACAGCGTCAAAAATCATGAATTTGCGTAAAAAATGGGCTCCTAAACATGAGTGGTGAACGATATGCATCACAGTTATAAAAAAGTTGACAATGTTTTGTCGATTGTGGCGATTAGTATAATAATTAAAGATATTGATGTCTACGGATCGCAAACGCTATTGCTGAAAATGAGGTCCTGAGATCGATTCCCAGCTCGGGCAGTGTTATTAGGTTTTCCATCTGAAATTTCTCAGTAGCAGCTCGGAGTCTGAATTTGTGCCCGGTTGATGGGAATAGGCTCGTCCCCTAGTATATGGGACTTTAACCTAACTGGCGAAATGTGGGTGTAGTATAGGTACACCTCTGCCTAACCCTTCGGGCCATACAGGCGTGACGTACATGTTATCTTATGTTAAACTCTAAATAAATTGTAGATAAGTACAATTATTTCGCGATATCTTCGTCCCATCTCGTTTCCACGAAGATGTTTTCGCTTTTATTTCAAAAAACCAACTTGCCTGTCAAGGCAATTAAGTAGGTCCAAGCTCTAAGTAATTACTGACGTATCTCATCTAACTTGACGCGACTTAATGACATCCGCAGCAACTCAACTATACAGCCTGTACCAGAAATTTCCGGTCACATTTAAGGGTGTGGTCTCTCTCTTCTCTGTCGTTCCCTCAATGCTGAGGATCGCGACCACATACGACGCGTCTCCAAGCAATGCGGTCTTTTGTTCTGTGGACCGCTTGGTAAATGCTGCCTCCAACAGCCCTCTTGATCGCGTCTGACCATCTTGTCGGTGCTCTGCCTTGAGCGCGTTTTCCTTCCACCCGGCACAGTATCATAAGCCTTTCCAGACCATGCTTAGGCGAACGCATAATATGACCGAAAAAGCTTCGGGCACGCTTCTGGCATATTGTAGACAGCCGCTTGGTTCCAGTATGGATTCATTCGTTCTCATGGTATACGAAGCAGCCTCCGCCAACACCACATCTCGAAAGCATCGATCTTACTGCTTTCGAGTCTTTTAATGCACCAAAGGTGTGGTACAGACCACCAAACTGAACAACGCTCTCCATGGGACCAGTATCGTAATCGCGAAAAAATTATCAGGTGTCCCATACATAAATAAAACTTAAATACCTACTCGACCCTAATGTATGGGACAGCTGATAATTTTTTCGCGACCCAAACCACACATTTCTGATACACGCTGTATGTATTAACTTAACTTGCACTTGGGCGCGATAATAAGGTCTTGGGGCTATTTATAAGTAATTAGATGATTATAATGTAATTTGAGTTTATACCTAGTAACACAGAGAGATTGCAATTACGATAGTAAAAGTTATAACTTAAGTTGGTGATAAGTTAGTTTATTCTCGGAGTTTTGTCTTGGATTTGACATAGAAAAATACTTTTGAATTAGATATTTAGGTCCTTTATGTTTTTTGATACAGACTATTGAGTGCTTTTAATATAGACGACATAATATCAGGGATAAGAGAGAATGAAAGGCAGCTGCAACTGACATGAGAATGCTAAGAGGGATTTGTGGTGTTACACAAATAGATAGACTAAAATTAAATTAAAAATTTAAATAATCCTCGACACAATTCCAGGTGATGCTGCAGTATCGGTTCAAGGTATCAGCAGTAGGTTGGTAGGTGCAGTTTCGGTATTCTTCTAATATCATTGAAGTAACAGAATACTAAATTTCGAATCGATCAGGCCTGTGGAAGATGCGCAGATCCAATCATCAACTAGAAAAGAGCTGATAATCTTCAAACGGCTGAACCGATTTTCTTGAATTGTAGCTAAGAACACTCTCGATCAAGACATCTTTCAAACAAAAAAATAATAATCAAAATCGGCTCAGCGTTTGGGTTGGGAGCTACGAGGGAACAGACAGATACACAGATACACACGTTAAACTTATAACACCCCTCTTTTTACGTCGGGGGATAAAAAGAGTACATAAGAGGAAGTCTGAAAGTGGCACCGGTGACTGAAAAGTTGTTGCGGAAATCGGTTGCCAGTTGTGGGCTTGTGATGCGGAGGAATGAGGATAGTTTTGAGTATGAATGTGAATGGCTTTAAGAGTAGGGGAAGACCAAAGAAACGATGGATGGACTGTGTGAAAGATGATATGGCTAGAAAGGGGGTGACTACCGATATGACGACTAATAGAGAATTATAAAAGACAAATTCAACCCCAAGTGAATTGGGCCTTATTCCAATTTGTTTGGGGTTGAAGCAACATGTCTTTTGGAAGAATGGTGTTAACAGGGATATGAGATGCATCAAAATGACCTTAGATACGTGTGAAAATATAGCAAGCTAAGATAAGAAATAGTGGAGAAATTATGAAATAATCTGACACTTTCTAAAAATTAGTAAACAGTAAGTTGGTAGTCTATGCTAACAAAACATGTATAGTCCGCGCGCGACTGCTAGTCACCGCCTGATGTATGTGAGCGGTGAGACGGGGGAGGGCGCCATTGACAAAATTGGCAGACTGAGTTAGCTTGGCCTTTGTCTACCTCCCCGTCTCACTCCTCACAGCCTTAGCCTCAGACTAGCAGTCGCGCGCGGAATATAACACACTTTCTAATCCATTGCCTCATATGTTCGAAAAATTCATCTGCTCCACAACGTGTATTAAAATTTTCAAAATAAAAGGCATTGCAATTGTTAATACTTCACGCAATTATCCCCTTTGTGTTTGACACTGATTAAGTCTGTTCATATCCTTGTATCCCATTGATGTTATTACCGCTTAAACGAACTTTAAACCTGAGTAGTTAAATTTGATTTCAGAATGACTAGTTCTATGGAAAAAGTCATACTTAAAAATGTTTCAATTTATAGTGGAAACTGAACTTTGTGCCTGGGCATTCAATTTTGTTTTTGAAAATATTATTTGTTTCCACGATTGGAAACTGAACATCGAACATAGTTTCGAACAAACACAATCACCCAATCACAATTAACCATTAACCGGAAATCAAATCACCGTGACCCGATACATCCTCAATGGGTGTCGGTAGCGAATTCGATTCCTGTGCGACGCTCGAATAGCCGCAGACAATGCAGCATGCCAACAATGACAGTTTTACACAATGGATCATGGCGGACAGTTAATGGCGTGATTCCATGCATTGTCTTGTCTTAGAGGGTTCAGTTCTGATGATGATTATGTTTTTTTATGGGTCATTGATTAGACTACAGTCCAGCCGTAGAGGAAATGCGTTCCTGACACCTGTCAGTTGGACAATTTTTAGGAGTACTTAAGGATGAAATTCGCAAAACACTTCGTCAATATGAAAGGACACAAACGTGTTTAGTTGATGGCAGTTTAAAGAAGTTAGTCGACTGTGTTTTGAAAAATAAATCTTGGTAAAGCGTAAACAGCGAAAGTGAAAGTAATGTAAGGTAACTAGAAAAGCACAGGAAGAGAGAAATAATAATGGACTATTCCAATTACTAATCGTATGAAATGATGTATATTATATAAGAGATCAATCAATCTGCCTAGCCTTTTCCCAACTATATTGGGGTCGGCTTCCAGTCTAAGTCGATGCAGCTACATGGAGCAACTGTAGGCAGTGAAGGTCAGATAGGTCTAGCCTCCACAACCCAGTAACTAGGTAATACGATACCCCTTGGTAAGACTGGTTGTCAGAGTTTCGGGCTTCTGACGACTCGTAACGACTGTCAGATCCACGAATGACAGCCGGGACCAACGGCTTAAAGTACTTACCGAAGCACGGAGGAGTCTCGGTATGTAAAGATGGTCACCCATCTACGGACCAACCCTGGCAAGCGCAGCTTAACCTGATGGATCGACCCGTGCGGCTGTTATTACTTAGCCACGAGCTCCTCGCAGACCAAGCAATAGATCACAAAAACAGAATTACTTTTACTTTGGTATCCTTCAGAAGTTTCTACAGGCAACGGAGAAATCCAATATCCTCAAGCAAATGATCGTAATATCTAACGATACGTTTTCCGATATAAATAAAAAAGTTTGGTGCGTGCAAATCCTTTCATTTTTGCTACATCCGAGCCAGATTGCGATCCATCACATTACGTTACACAACGTGCTAGTAGATGCGCTAGCGCAAGTGCAATCTACTGACTAGGGTTGTACCTAGTACTGGCAAGAGTTTCAAGATGCTCCAAATCTTTTTGAGACTGACCAATGTTAAAAACATTAACGATTATGACGTAAACTGTGTTATTTTATACTATATCTTAGCACTAACATTATTTTTATGCTAGTTCTGAGGCTATATTTTATTGAGTATAAATAATACATTAGTATAATATTTTTACGTCTCTTGATGTTTCTCGGGACCATGGAGTCCCGGACCTTTGAAGGCGTACAAGGACCCAAAGCCAACTCGCAGAAGCTAATTAGATGTGTTTAATGAAGTAGGCCACCAGCCGACGAATACCCCTGTTCGCAGTACGCAAATGCACCTAAGGACAACTCCTGCTTGGTATGGGACTATTGCGGGATATGGAAACAAAAATATGAGATGGATTATGCGTTTGGGTGGCTAAAGTGAACTGGTTACCTAAAACTATAGAAAGACCACAGGCCACTGCCTGAACAATAGTTTAAGTATCGTTTATTCATTTTATCTGATCACATTTTTAAATATTTCTTAAAAAAAAATAAAAAACAAAAAGTAATTTATGACAAACTAGTTTTGTATGTTGAACTAGTTTTGAGTGTTGTAATACAGAAATGGTCCTTTTCGGCCTGATAATGAATGATTTTGAGTGGCAAGATTGTTTGTTAATATACAAATCCTGAGTCTGGGTTTCCACTATAAAATCTCAAACTCAAAACATTTACTTCAATTAAATTTACAGGCACTTTTGAAATGACAAGGAGTCGGTCAGTTAGCCAGAAAGCTGAAGCTAATGGCCCATTCCAAAACGTAGATGTCTATGGAGAAGAACGGGCACGAAATTCCAAGGACATTCTTTTAAATCAAGATATTACAAAATCCTGGGTCTCTTCACCTTTTGGGTAACCAGGTTTTGCCCTTCAAAGGATAATCTTCACATTACTATATTATGTAAAGCAACCACCAACCCTATCGGTAACGGAAATTACCTCACAAGTCACAATCTACCAGATATAATGCATCTCGCACGCATTCCTGAAGCTGGCAGCGACAAAGAAATCGTTTCTAGTAACGCATCGCTCAATGCGCACGCGTCTTATAGCCAATTTGAGGTGACGATTACATTCGGTTATGATCGGGAATCATCGGATATCATCGGGTAATAAAGGGCACGTGAGAAGCACGCAACTGAGAATTTCAATTATGTGAGGGTAGTTTTGAATTATTGTTATTTCGCGTGATTAAAATTGCGTAGGTGGACATGACACTTTTGACATAACAGCTGAATGTGGTACTGATAAAACTGTTATTTTGATTAATTGTGTTGTTAATATTATCAATTCAAAGGGTTAGCAGCATTAAGTTAGTTACCACACCATGCAGTTTTTCGGATATGTTCCAAAATAAAAGGTTCCCGGTGTATTAGCAAGAAACATATACATCTGTCATTAATATTATAAAGAGGTAAAGTTTGTAAGTTTGGATGTAGGAGGTAATTTTCTAAAAACTTTAAATAATTCTTTCGCTGATGAAAAGCAACACTATTACCGAGTGCCATAGCATATGTTTTATAACTTTCACACGGAGGGATTCGGTCAGGTAGAAGCTAGTTAGTAGTTTTAACTATTTCATTCATATTTTCATAAGTTCGTGGAAAGTGATCAGATAAAAAATTGAATATAATATACGAAATTGACTAGAATTTTCGTTCGTGAAAACGATGAACTTTCAACGCAAAAGGGCTTCCAAGACACAGCATATTTAACATGACTTCTAGGAGTGGTAAGGTGACGAAACTGATGGTATTCGTAATGATGATGACTTAGTCGTCGACCACACACATTAGGCTTTACACACGTTTTATCTTTGTCGTCATTACTGAGCTAGACAGTGTGACGGGCGACATTTGTAAGGCTGTGCTTACACGTAAAGTTCTTAAAGAGAACTAAGCATTACTCAATTAAATAAAGTACTAGTTACTAGCTGCTTTTAGCTAGTTTGTATTAGTCTTTATATTTTACGTATTTTTTTTTAAATTTGCATCTTGTTTTTGCAGAATAAACAATGTTTTTTTTTCTACTGTGTATGTTAACATTTTCATGTCACAATGGCTCTTGCTTCGACTGTTTTCGAACACGAAATAAACAAAATACTCTAAGAAAGAGCCAAAGAGGTGTTTGGATGTTAAGGAGAGCATTTATCTTCCCCTTAATGTGCTTATTGCAAGGAAAAACAAACAAAAAATACTTGGACCTTCGCGACGCACTATCGAAAGCATTCACAAAATGAAAAAGCGAGGCATTCCATGAACTTACGTCTACCGTACCTACATATACAACGTGTTTTTTTTGATATCCCATAACTCTAGGGTTTTATTCTATATGTAAAAATAATACAAAAAGTCATAGAATATGTGGTCCAAAAACGCATAGTTTCGAAGATAACATACCACTATACTCTCGATGTGTGTATCTAAGTTTCATTGATAAGTACAAGTAAATCATTTTCATTCAAACCAATCATTCATATTTAAAGGAAAGAAAATGCGACGTTGTCATGTTTCACGTAGATAAGGGTGTTTTACATAAATCATCGTGACTTTGTCGTATTATTTTCTATGAAAAATGAAAAAAAAAAGATAGTTGAAAAATAATTCTTAAGCCAGTTGATTCTTTGATATGGTCTCATTCATACGCAAGAGTTATGGGATATCAAAAAAAACACCTTGTACTTTGTAGGTATATGGCAAGTTACACAAATGTATTTTTTTTATTCAATAGAAGAATGGCATTCAAATAATATTTACCTTTACCAGTTTACATCTCTTTAACATTTACAAACCTGCACAAATGCACGCTCTAATCGTTTTCCACGACAATTTTTTCCATCGACGTCGACGTTTGCATGACTGCAGCTTAACATGTAAGTAATCAGTGCAGTCTGATAAACGTGTAGTTAAGTGCAATAATTGTGTATGACTGCGCCGGAGTTCAAGGTTTTTCACTTGTCGTAGAAATGTACATTGTTCATGTGGTATGTGGTAATTTCTTTAGGAAGCATATTTTTATGAGTAGTGGGAATGATTTGTGATGGGATCAATGCATGGAAATATGCGGAGGTAGAGCAGAGGTTGATATGACGGAGATTTTAATACGTATTTATCTACTGATTCAGGTAGTGATGTCAACGTTTCTTGTAAATCTTGTGATTGATTTTTTGAATGGATCTCTGTGCCTTGGGGTTCCTTCGTCTGCGTGGACGTCAGAATTCGGTCCAGGAATATCCTACGTGTTAACCCAGGTTATAAACTATATGTGAGCCAAATGTCATCCAAATTCGCTCAGACGTTTTTGCGAGTAAAAATCATCCAAACATACAAACTTTCACATTTATAATATTGGTAGGATAAACTTATTTGAATTGATTGTAAATTCAGTCAATGTTGGTATATCAAATATAGCTTAGCTTACATCAACTTTAGATTGTTTCCATGCGACATGTGTCTTGAGACGGGTCTATATATCCTGTATCCATCGGTGGACTGCTGTAGGCTAGTAGGACATTACGTCACGCACTTTGTGAGGGATCCAACGTGCGTCACGTAGGTAATGTGCTACTAGTCCTACTTCAAAACCCGACAAAATTCGGGACACATGGACTCATGTAAAATTGTAGATGTGAATCATCAAATATATTAGCTAGAAGTATCAGCCAGCAGCATCTACAACGACGAGAGAGCCAGCATTACAAGATTCACAAGGGAAATTTTATTTTGCTTCATAAGCATAGTCGGAAGGCACTTATCAGCAACAGGTTTCCACAACGGGACCCATGGTTAGGTACTTAGTTAATATCCGTACCTGTGAGATTATGAAATATTTAAAAATGAGCTATATCTATTACAGAACTTATAAATATAATAGTTATCTTCTTAATACCTGTAACTGTTTATTTAAAGTGAAAACGGATACGGGATAGTTAATCTTTTCTTAAATGATCTAATTAATTATTCATATTTTTTTTATTTTTTTTTACTTTTTTATTTTTTTTATCATTTTTAGGGTTCCGTAGTAAACAAGGAACCCTTATAGTTTCGCCATGTCCGTCTGTCTGGCTGTCTGTCTGTCCCCGGCTTAGCGCAGACTGTTAGTACTAGAAAGCTGTAATTTGGCATGAGTATACATATTACCTACGCCGACAAAGGGGTAAAATAAAATCATGGAAAACAATTTTTT
The DNA here is from genome assembly GCA_914767815.1 of Eupsilia transversa. Lineage (NCBI taxonomy): Eukaryota > Metazoa > Arthropoda > Insecta > Lepidoptera > Noctuidae > Eupsilia > Eupsilia transversa. The sequence continues at coordinate 10,204,633 of OU611887.1, read as the reverse complement.
TTAGGGTACCTTAGGGTACAAGTCGTTTTTTTTTTTTTTTTTTCTTCCTTCCATCCCATGGTGTGGGGTATCATTGGAGGTCGTTAAAAAATATTGTGAGTTAGTTACAACCATTTTTGGATTGAAAGATCCGTTTGCGAAATATTAAGCTTTAAAGTGCTAATTTTTGTTAGAGTCAAGTGTCCCCCCCCCCTGCCAGCTAAACGGTAAGTTCTGGATATGTGGAAAAATTCACAGCAGTAGTATATATTACGAAATTAATAGGAAAACTATCACAGCTAAGTAGGCTATAGTAGTTAACGAGTAATTATCGACCAACTTTAATTTGCAGTTGCAAAAACATGTTCTCCCATACATTTCGTATGGGAGAAAATTGTTTTTCAACTACAAGTTTGTTCTTGGGATAAGTTCATCCCAGCTACGGAACCCTTCATTGTGCGTGGTCCGACACGCACTTGGCTGGTTTTCTTCTTAAGTCTCAATTATGTAACTTGTTTTTTTAAGTACATCTTTACGGATTCAACACCTCTAAACCGTTTGTATTTTGAAGTGATATTTAGAGAATATCGCTACAAGATAATAAGCACAGTACTAACATACATGATAAGTGACGATATCTTTAAAAATTCTGATGCAAATTAACAATAGGAGAAAACATGCAATAAACTTAATTAATGTATGAAAATGACAATAACAAAGCGGATTTCTTTAGTCCTCATAGCAACAGCGACCGTGTCCACGTGTATGTGTGTCTGTATGTCAATAAAATTTTATGACCGTTTTATGCGCTTGCACATTTGATGCGCAGCCGCGTTTGTGCTGAATGACAGTGCTGGCTATGTTTGTTTCGCCTTGACCTATTTTGGATCTGAGTTGACAAACTGTTCAGATTTATCCTCAAACCACTATGAAATAGAAACGATTTATAAATAATCTTATACTGACACTATTCCTAAACACAACCACCAAAAAATCAGTCAGCATTTAGTCTCATAATTTCTGTTAAAGTAGAAGATTATTTGCAGCTTCTGTACAATGTATTTTCTCTTTAATTAAATGTTATTTATGTAAACCTATAACTTTTGTATAGAACGTGTTTTTTTTAATAACCCATAACTCTAGGGTTATAATCTATAAGTAAAATAATACAAAAAGTCCTAGAACATCTGGTCCAAAAATGCATTAATTTCGAAGATAACATAGCACTATAGTCGATGTGTGTATCTAAGTTTCATTGATAAATACGAGTCAATCATTTTCATTCAAACCAATCATTCATATTTAACACTAAGAAATGCGACGTTGTCATATTTCACGTAAGGTTGTTTTACATTAATAATCATGACACAATTTATAATCCTCTACAAAAAAGTCCATTCATTAAGTCACCAAATAAACTAAGTCTTCCGGAGCTAAACTACTAAGTCCTTAAAATACATTTTCACAATATACTCAACTCCAATTCCAAACCAAATTCGTTATATTTAATTTATATTCCAACCACAACACATTGAATCAAAGTATTCAAACAATCTCCCCTCAGTGGTAACCCCATACGAAACTCACGCTAAAATCAATAAGCGCACGCGCAGCGTTGAAAGATCGATATTGTCTTTCTTTCGCCCCTTGCACATCTGTTAGGTCGATAATCCTAGTCCCCTCACTATGGTCCCTATTAAATCTATCGAATTCTATACATTGGTGGATTTGTTTAATACCTTAAAATTAAAGTAATTGAAAAGGGGCAATGGATTCAAAAATATGGGCATTTTTACAGGGAAGTGTAGTTTCCTGCCGTCTATTTTTATTATTAAAGCGAAGGGCGAGGGTGGTGAGCAGAAGGGAGATTGTTTTGTCTTTCCACCCCTTAGTAGTTTACAGCTTGAATCCTGGAGATTCCGCTTTGTTGGTAGCGATTACTGGCAATGTTGATAACTTGTCGGTAGTATTTTTGGGTAGATATCGATTTAGTAAATAGGACGGTGTTAAATTCATATTTATTTAGGTTTAAAATTATCTTACTATTCATTCTGCCATAAGGTTTTCAGAACTTAAATTCGACAATAGTCATACATATTTTGATGATTTACTTTTCAGAAATCATATAAAAATATTCTGTTGAGGCTTTTAGAATCCCATTGGTTATTTTAGTGCTACAAGGATCTTTTGGCGTCTGAATGACATTGACAAGGGGGCGTTGTTGTTAAACATTTGTGAAATTGTCACAGAACTTAGTATTGAAAAAACAGGATGGCGACGTTAGTTCCGATTTTGGCCACGCGCCAAAAGATTCTTACACAGATAAGATATACTTTGACAACTGCGTGTGAACTTAAGAGCGGCTTACGCCCTCCTTCGACATGATAAGTCGTAAAGATATCTATTACCATAATTCCCATATAAAACATCAAAGCAGCTATGAACAAACAAAAGGTCTTTTTCTTTGATATCCTCTATAAGTACATGTTAATGTTTAACTTTCAATTTCGTCACGACTTCCTGTGCTTAAGAAAAACATTATGTTTATCTCATAATGACAGTACGTGACAAACATATATGAAGATACTTGTGTTTAGTTCTTCGGTAATATTTGTTTATACGGGATGAGCGGCGGTTATGATCTACAGTTTAGTCCTGACAAATCTGTCACTACTCCATACAAGTTTAGACGTGAATAAAAACTTGCCTACTAAAATTACGTCAATTTACGTCAGGCGCTGATTAATTTGACAGGACTAAACTAAAATATATCTTCTGTCCTTTTCTTAATGAAATAGAAAGAAAAAGATGCATTTAACTTAAATTTAGTTTAGAATAGAATAGAATAGAATATACTTTATTTGCTTTGAATGCAGGTACATACAAATAGGATCGTAAATAACATAATAAAGAACCGTGTACATTCTGCCTTGTTGGCATGCAAACACAATAATTTAGTTTGTGAACAAGGGAATCGGCACCAATGGCATCTTATAATTTAGGGCGAATCACCAATAACAACTGAACGCGACCAGCACATAAACCAAGTTTAAGAGCTATCAGTGTCATTGTTTTCTTTGGAATATTGACGATGACAGCTCTTGAACTCGGTTAGATGTGCTGATCGCGTTCAGTTTCATCGGTGAAATTCGCACTTAGACAGACTTAAATAACGACTTATGTAAAACTACTTCGTGAGAGACTGGTGTCCGTACAAGGAATACCTGTATAGCAGATCATCAGGGTCCCACCACTCAGGGATAGGGCATAACATGTCCGTAGGTGTGTCCGTGGCATCACAGCGGGCCCTATCAGAATACCAGCACTGCGATATTTGTTTATTTTTTCTCAAATATCGTATTGTTATGCTGAGATAGGAGCCTTTTTGGCCTTGCACAGGTTTTCTGTGCCCTTCGGTTTATTTTTCATTACTTGTTTTATGTTAATTTTAATATTTGTTTTTATTTCCTGCGCGTGTCCCAAATAAAATATTTTCTTTCTTTCTTTCTAACATAAAAATCAATCTTTGATACTTCTTGAATTAACATAACATTACATCACGCCTGTACATCCCGTAGGGTTAGGCAGATGTGTACCTGTTTCTACACCCACATATTTCCTGAATTAAATCTTACTTTATTTTCCTATATAATTATCATTATCATCATCAGCCTTTGTATGCTCTGTGTCCAAGAAACTGGTTTCAAGCTATATTTCTAAGAATGATTTATGGTAAAAGACGATATTTTTGTCCTATCCCGGGTTGATTCAAGGAACCGTGGTTGTTTAATAAGTTATTATCGCTGTGCTCTTAAACTATAAAAAAAAAATGTTTTATCCTGAGGCAATTAGGTTTTTTCTCGATTTCAGAAGCTACATTATTCTTCCAAAAATGACCAGCCTTGACTGTAACCCTTCCTTTTTTAAATTCCCGTAATCGAAAAAATCGGGTTCAACCGCAGACAGACGTTATAAAATTCAATAAAAACGGAGCAAAAGCCGTTTCTGGAGCGTAACGCCTCAATAATAGGGCACGTTGAACGTTCCCTCTCTTCTCACTTACACTTTTATTTAATTTCAAGTACAAACATGGCGTTATTTTCACTTGATATCATCTGCTTGATTGCTACTTTCTTCCCTGAGATTACGGCCTTAATTACTGTATTTTATAACCTTATATTTATGGGGGATATTATGATTTTGTAACCTGATTATGATCCTTTGGTGTTTTGCTCGTTTTGATTCTGATAAGTTGAGTCACGAAGGAAGTTTGTTATAGTTACTTTGGTATATTTTTGTACACCGAGGAAAGTATGTACGTGCAATTTTCTTACATCGTACTTTACACCTTTTTATTTGTTTTACCTTTTTTATCTGCTGTATGTTATATTGTGTGCCTTTTCGTCTATGTTAAATAAATGTATATTCTTTCTTCTTTCAATATAAGTAATTTCCTAAGTAACTCAAACGTCTCAAAATTAAAAAAAATCGCAAGCACAAGATAAGCCCGTAAACTTCTAATAGCGAATATGGGCGTCTAAAGAGTTATAATGTAATTGCTACTATTAACCAAGTGACAGACGGTTTGGTAATGGTAGCTTGTTGTTATAGTCGCGACACCACTGACCATACTTAGGGCTTGTACAAAAAACTGCGTTGCGACGTCGTATCGCAAAAATCTGCAACGGCACCCTAAGATTTTCTTAGGAACGAAGCTTCTGCGTTGCGAATTCATCGCAGTTTTGTGTACAAGCCCTTAGCACGAAGTGTCCATTCTATAAGTTCCCCTTTGAAATGATGGCTATCTCTCTGTGTGCAAATTGTTTTTTTTTTTGTAATCATAATTTGAAAAAATGTGGATAGCGGTTACTTTTCAAAGGTGTCGACAAAAGTAAAAGTTTTGCTAACACTTCTTCTATAATGTGATGTCAAACGCAAGACCTCGAAATTACTAGATTATAACCCAGTAACTAAGTATAAAGTAATGAATACAGCAGAAATATATTGTTAACATTAAAATGAATGGGATATCAGTTTCCTTACTAACCAAGGCAATTCGATCTATCTAGGTCTCAATGTACCTATCAGCAGTAGGCACTGCAGGCAGCCTTCATTTGTATAGCAAATCAGCCTGTTTAGATATTTTATGTGACTACTTAGTTTACATACTTCCTAATAGGTATGTCAACTTGTAAGCAGATGAAGTGTATTTGAAACGATAAGCTGGAAAATGAACACTGGATTTTTATCCAGTGTTCATTTTCCAGCTTATCGTTATCAATCGCATTTCAATTTGGAGGAAGCACCCAAATTGACTACCAATGTGTTAATTCACATGTAATTTTTGAGTTTATTTTGAACATTACTAACATCGATGAAAGAAAACATTGCGAAAAAACAAGGATTAATGGTTAGTGTAAGTCCGAAATCGCCAATCTGTCTTCTTGAGCAGGAGTGCTGATCAATGCTCGTGCCTTTTCTGTATGAGAAGAGGACTTGGCCTCCTCAGCCTATTATTGTCTCACTAATAGGCTAGTATTATTATCCCCAAATTCGAGCGTATTAACATTCACTTGAATGCCAGACATAATTAATATATTAGTATAGTGACGTATTTCAACACTTAAACCGTTATTTATTTACCATTGTTTCACAGTCAATTTATCAACTTTCTGAGTGGTCTCCAGTTTCTACGAACATTCAAGAGCGCGGCTAGGCAGTGTCGACTGATATGTTAAAACCGTAGACAGCTCCAGACCACTCATAATATGCTGACAGATTGTAAAGTTAGCTTGAAAATGACGTAACACTTAGTCTGCGTCAATGTTTGGTTAATTAAGAGAATGACGACTTTTGTACGAAGCAAGATCATGCATGTATTCACTGAAGGAGTAAGCAGAGGATGTGGTGAACAGTCCCACATTTGTCACCTTTGTTTGAGTCCCATGTACTTAATAGGGAGCGATCCGGTATGATTTCCACCAAACGGCTCGCATCGCATCGAATCGGAACGGATTTTACAACCTTTAAACGTTTTAAATCGTGTACACAGTATTTAAAGTTTATATTACCAATCCGCGCACAGCAGCTTGACCGCGGGTGTCTTCCGCGACACACGATTGTGGCGGAAAGTACCTATGCTGCGACTGGAGATCGCCTCCTTTCGCCTGTCGTCGTTTCGTCGTCGTCGCCAAACAAAAACAATCCGATCGGATCGACCGAAACGATCCGATCGGATTGTTTTTGTTTGGCGGAAAATATCCTTATTGCCATTCACCGGACACAAATCTAGAGTCAATTATGCTTTTGCCGAAGAACCGATTTTGAAAAAAAATATACATAAGTACCTATAAATGTAGCTTGAACCCCGAGGAAAGATGAAATCAACCCCCAAAGGAAGTGTGTTTAATTAAATTAGATTTGTATGGGAAAATCCGAAATCCGTATCCGTAAACTATATGCAAGCATTGCCTAACTTCATAAGCATATGGCAGACAAACAGACAACCTGTAGATTGATAGTCAATATTATGCATTCTTTGTGGGCGGCTTAATGGAATGCTGTCTACTGCATTTGCATCTCATTCGGCTAAACACAACCACCTCGGGAATATGAAAATGTTTTACATTCCACATATAAATTGATTAAAGCCTTGTGCAGACTGGCGCCACGCGACACTGGTAATTGTAAGTACTACCGTGAAGTTTTCTTGGAAATTGTTTTGTTAGAGTCGCGTCCCGCCAGTCAGCACGAGACTTAACCTGATTGTGGCTCTAAAGATGAAGTTGCCAAAGATTTAACTGTTAAAATTATGATGGTGGCAGAGCTATTGGTATTATTTAGGCAAATAGCACCCTTATGCGCCGATATCAGACGCTTCACTCGAGTGAATGGTTCACACTAGTGAAGGTTCATTTTTGTTTCATTCCACGTTCACACGACACCGACAAATCTAGATAGGAATGAACGGTTCACCCGCTGCTTTCATTTCACTTTTCAATTATTCTATATGTCAGTAAAAGACGCTGAATGCCGAAATCTAACAGTGTTGGATTGGTTCACTAATGAATTAATTTTTCACAATTGATTCATTTTGTGTACAGACGAGTGAAAGATTCCGAAGTAAAGGCAAAAGTGAACGAAAACTGGAGCCTGTGATATAGGTTATTGCAACTATGAGGCTGTAGCCGTTGCTACACCAGACGTTTCTTCTTCCTGCACCCTTGTCCCATGTTATGTTCGGGGGATATTTTGTTCTTCCAATTTCCACTCATCATATGCTATTATTCACTCCCCTTTCATTCAAATGGATCACACTCAAATCTATTCATCTTTTCAACTATAGGTAAATTTGTGCCTAAACTACCCACCGCATTCCACAAACATTTTCCATCGCCTAACTTATGTAAATGACTCCAACCTACCTACATTTTGTCACGGGTCCCTATACACATGGTAATTCTGTAATATATGGAAGCAAGCCGTAGTAAAATTGTGAAAGCAAAGTGTATTCTTGCAGAAATGTAGGTGGCTTTCCGGAATTCTTACAGAGATATGACGAACAGGGTGGAAAGTTCACTCGTCCTCTACAGAAAAGGGAGGATCCTCCGACCACACGGGTGTTCTATCTGGTATGTCCCACGCGGGATTCGCTAGTATCTCATCATCACCATCTTGCTACCTTTCTACCAATCCCAATTATTGGGGGTCAGTGAAGCATGTTTTCTTCTTCCACACTAGCATCCGTCTTTATTAGCCTTTATCTCCGATGTACATCGTCTAGTGTCTCCACCAAGGGTTATTTGTGCTTATACGGAAAGAACTGTACTATCTTCGAATCTACATTATTATCAATGTAATTGATAGAACATTAATAGGTTCTTTTGCAAACTAGACTGTCCTTAAACGCTCACTGTCGTCAAAAGTTTAGATACTCGCTAAGAACGCTTGCGACGCACTATCTGCAGTCATTCTTATCTCCGAGCTTTCACACGTTACACTAACTCATAATAAATCAAAAGCTTAAAAGCTCTTTCATAACATCTACCGACGACACACATACCAATCACTTATTATACTTGAGTCCGGAAGAGGATGTCTTCATGTCACCAATGTAAACAAACCTTAGATGGTACTGTACTATCGGCGCTCGCACAGAACACGGAATCGCCGCGCCGGCAATGTCTAGAGAAGGCAGTATTTATAAAATTCGTGGCGCCAAAAATCCGTTGAGCGCATACTTCTGTCACAGACCGCCTGCAAAGACGTCATTTGTGTCATTGTGCAGGCAAACGTTAAAACGCATGGTTTGTATGAAAGGTGTTCAGTTGACAATGGTGTTTCTAGTAGCGGCTGTCGAGGCGTCTCTGAGGTCTATGGCCCGCGTCGGTAATCGGCCGTTCCCCTTAGTTTAAGGTGGGTAGATAAGAGATGAGCACGCGACTCATCTTGGACGACTCTGTTATCGGTTTGTTTATATTATGTAAGTGCTAACAGACCCGCATGAGGTCACAAAGAATGGGGGAAGGTGCACTATCGTTCATTTATATTGTCTCGTGTGCTAGGGGACTTATCAACATGAAGCGTGCTTATTTCGATATGACCCTAAAAAGTTTTGTTGCCTATGCACCTAGATCAGTTAAGTTCCATTGCCACAGTCTCCCGTTATAAAAAAAAATGCTGAGTTGATAAATTACCGATTCCAAATCACGTAAAAACAAGAACAACACAGTTCAGTCACGAGTAATAACAATATATGCAATAACATCTGGGGCCTTAAGTCTACTAATTTATAAACGTCATAATGGTTAGTTTTTGACAGATTTGCCATACAAAAACTGTCAAAAACTAACCTTTATGACTCCATTGTGACGTTTATAAATTAGTAGACTTAGGCCCCTGATTTCATGATTCATTCATTAATACAGGGTGTATTAATGTACTAATATTAATCACTAGTAAGGGACAGCCCTCTGCAAATTTCCAGGGTGTATTCAGCTCCTTATTTTGAATAATATTTTCACCGGAAAAAATCTCAGGAAAATTTTACGTTTCGTTTTTTTCTGTTACAAAATTACATTATCTGTACGTCTCACCGCTCACATACCTCAGGTTGTGACTAGCAGTCGCGCGCGGACTATAACTAAAACTTGAGCAGAGGGCCAATAACCTATACTTTGGCGAAACTACCAAACGTAAGTAGTAAGTACAGAAGAACGCACGGCAGTGGTATTAAGTCCTTAACGAGTTTCAATAACATACGAGGCCAGCTTATACCTAATGCCATGCCACCTACTGTACCATAATTTAAGCTTCAAACAAGATTATCAAACCATGTACTTGTTCGATGGTATCCCAAACTTTTTATGGCCCAAAAGGCGATAAACTCGTCCGCTATGAGAACTTGCCCGATCTAACGGTTGTTACATACATTCCTATATTCCGTTTCTTTCTTTTTTCATTTCATAGTGAAAGCGGCGTGTGCGCATGTCTTAAATGACGCCAAGCCCTTTATTATTTGAATATATATTTAAGTTGGGTTTATGTCTGTAATTAAGGCATACGAAACGTTAATATTGCTAGTGTTTTCATGTATTGTTGTATTGTCGTCTCCACATTGTATGTATGGATATGGAAGTATGGATGTATTAAAAGATAGCGTTCCTGAAGAGTCTGTTGCGCACTTGCGCAAACTTCTTCCCAGCTCAAGCGCTATAGGCTATCGTACAGGTATAACTTCAGTAACATTTGGCGTTCAGTAACTTTGACTTTCAGAAAGCTGTCTTTTGTAACTTTGATTTTCGAAAAGCTGGCTGTCTTTTCCTTTGTTGATTTTCAGCCCGTGACGAATAAATGATCTTTGAATTTGAATTTTAATTCGTAAAAGAGCCCCAGAAATAAACACCAATATCATATCTCACAAAAGCTTTTTAAAATAATAGCGGTTTTTTTCACGACATTTGAAACAACCAAGCCGAATGTAATTAAAGTGTGTCATTCTCATAAAACAATGGACATTCATTAAAAACGCTTAATGTAGGCCATTGTATACGAAAACTTGGAATTTAAAATATCTAGGTCATGAGAATCCAAGTTATACTAAATTATGCAGACATGCGTTCAATGGCTCAATATGAATGCTCCCTTTGCGCTACAGAAATACAAGCAGCGTGAGAAAATCACAGCTGTAGAGTGCTACAAGGATCTTTTGGCGCCTGCACGACATTGACAGGGGGGCGTTGTTGGTAAACATTTGTGAAATTGTCACAGAAATTGTATTGAAAAAACAAGATGGCGGCGTTAGTTCCGATTTTGGCCACGCGCCAATGGCCACGACCTTGATAAGGTCTCGGCCTGTCTACATTGGCGAATAGTCTATCCTCTTGAAGAGAGGAGGTCTATGTCTCAGCATCATATGCATTACATTATTATATTGGGAAGTATTATTTATAGAGCCTTCTTGAGTTACCCACTTCGCTTTCCAACTATTTTCCGCACTGACGTAGCACCTTCGACATTCCAGTTACTGTATGAACTGCGGAATGTCACAAAAGCCTTCATCTGATATAGGTACACCAGGGTTACTTAATTGAGTATTTTCAGTTGAAAACTTGTCTGGCTGTATTTTAACATGTTTTATTTATTGCAGCCGAGGAAAATCATAATTCCTTTCGTTTTTCGCAAATAAATGTTGAATTTTGCGGGCTTTCACCTAAGTAATAAAGCTGATGTAACGTTAGACAAATTCCTATAAGTTACCTAATTACAGTATCTACATTTTCAAAATATTGAAGAAAGACGCCTGAAACACGTTCTGTCTGAAGTCTCCTATACCCCACCACGGATTTCCTTCATCTTTAGAATACCTATGGAGACCTACGCCGGAAAATGGGAAACAACATTATAATAAACCCGTTTTCAGTCTACTTATAATATATATACTTTTCAGCATTTTCCTGTTCTACCCCTGAAATAGGCAACTGCAATGTTCTAAGGCCGGATATATATGTACAATTTGTAGCTCGGAAAATGTACAACAAACGCTATGCATGAAAAAAGTAAATATTTTGACATTACGGGCCTCGAAAGACAAAACTCCAATTTGAACACATTAAGCACTTATTTTGATAGTTTAAATAGTAGGAAAATTTAGAAAACTTACCGGAATAAACGTAGCCAAGTGTGAAACACTGGAACAATAAAAATCACTTATTAAACACTTGTAAACAATCACAAAACATGAACACACAGCTTGCAATGCGAATGCTGCTCAACGTGACTTTTCTAACAAATACGAAAGACACAAAAATCGATAAAATACCATAGCAACCCTTTTAATTTTTTTTCTCGCTCTGGCAAGATGAATCAGGACATGTTAGAAAGAGAGCCAAATGGTTTGACAGCTGTAACTACACTTTGGCGGGTAATGTTTTGACGCATGCGCGCGAATCACGCATGCGCGGTCGATATAATTCCATGTTTGATTGAAGTGCAGGGTCACTCTAGGAAGGTTTTAATAGAAAAATTATACAAATCAGAACAAAAGCTAAAGGTGAAAAGGTATCAGCTTTGAGGAGGAAAACCTCCGAAATGAACAGAATCCAGTTCGCAATTTTCTTGTATCTCCACAATTGTGTGGAATCGTAAGGTTTTCTTAACAATATTTACTTTAACAGAATTTTCTAAAAACGCAGCGAAACTACATCAAATTCTGAATAGAATAGAATAGAATATATTTATGTTTTAATTTACGAAAATTTTATTACTAAGACTATATAAGGCAGATCTTTAACGTTAACTAAAACCCTCATTAAGTTTTTTTTTTTCAATCTGCTATTTAACTTCACCTGATACGATTATTACTTTTTATAGCATCTTTTGACTTGAAAAATTGGTTATGTAACGAATTTCTTTGAATTTCAGGACTGAAGCGACCTCAAAACAAGCTGATCAAGCGATTAATGACACATTGGGATGAGGGCCCCTCAGATGCATATCCTCCACTAGATCTTCGCCGCAGTCGGGTTAAAATACAGTCGAGCTTTGTGCTTTCTAGAAGTTTACTAGTTAAATCAATTATAACATCTCGCCTGTAATGAAGGGTTAGCCAGAGGCGTACCTATATTATAGGTACCCACATTTCGCCAGTTATCTTTAAGTTCCATGTAATAGGGGGCGAGTCTATTGCCACCAACCGGGCACAAATTCAAACTCCGGGCTACTATTGAGAAATTCTAGATCAAAAATCCAATGCAAGTTTGCCCGACCCGGTAATCGAACCCAGGACTTCATGCTCAACAGTAGCGCTTGCGACGTACAAGGCAATATGTCATACAAATCATCATAAAAACAGAGAATAGTGCAAAATAAGCACCATTTGGCTATAAGACAGCCATGATAGTTATCAAAACAAAGTGAATGACATATTATCAGTTTTTGTTTGACAGCCATTTGGTCACTGTCCAATGTTTCTGTTTACTAACACTGATAATAATAATAAATGAAATTGGATGATTTTTGTGTCGTTGTAATTATTTCACTAGACTCCACATTTATTATTTTGTTATGGACTAGCTGCCCGCCCCGGCTTCTCACGGGCACTAAGTACTTATCTACGGCATACCTTTCTACCTAGGGTAGGTAGGAAGGTATGCCGTAGATAAGTTCCTACCCTACCTAACTACTACGTAATTACGCCGACATACTAATATTAATTACGCCGACAAAGTGGTAAAAAAAAATCATGAAAAAAAATTTTTTTAGGGTACCTCCCCTACACGTAGAGTGCGTTTTTTTTTTCGTCTACCCCATGGTGTGGGATATCGTTAGCAAGGTTGTTCGTTGTAAAGAAAGTGTATTTCTTAAAACCATTTTTGGATTCAAGGATCCGTTTGCGAAATATGCTTTAAAGTGCTAATTTTTGTTAGAGTCGAGTGTCCCCCACCCCTGCCAGCTAAATGGTAAGTTCTGGATATGTGGGAAAATTCACAGCAGTGTATATAACGAAATTAAAAGGAAAACTAGCATAGCTAAGTAGGCTCTACAAGTTAAAGAGTAATTACCTGGTTGGGTAGTAATTACCCAACGACCAACTTACATTTGCAGTTGCAGAAACATGTTCTCCCATACAAAATGTGTTGTTTTATAGACAACTTGATTTCCATAACTACACATAGGTACTGTAACTGTAAAAATATAAATTGTGAGATGAGCGTATGACTAACTCAAACTCAAAAAAAAAAAATTGAAATAAATGCTTTGAGTTTGCGCTTAAGTTTGAGTTTGTTGGGTAATTGTATATTTTATGTTATTGTATTTTTATTGTTAATATAAAAAAAATAATGAAATAAATAATATTCTTTTTTTTTTCAATAGAACAGCAGTTTTATATTTTCGCTATTTTGGTGTCGCTCCCATTTCAAAAGTAATAGTTGCAAAGATCCCTTATGAGGTTAACAGTAAATAAAAACTAGGGTATGTACTTGAATATCTTCATATGTATATAAGTTAGTTAATAATCCCAACTCTCAAGTATTAAAGGAATTGATACATTCATGAGAATATCCAATAACGACCCACAAGAAGACAGACACGAGAATACCACAATAAACGTCCTCAAGCAGGAAAATAATACCCATCCATCATAATAATATTATAGACTGATATCTATAATTATTATTATAACTCTAAACAGTAGCCCCGACGTCATCTAGTTAGTCTAAATCGCACTGCGCGTGCGACCATGCACTTGCACTGACCTTGTTGCGCACGCCGCGATAAGGCACGTTCGGCCTTCGGGTAGCTATTCGCAGATTTCCTTGGCGTGTGTAATGTTTGTGTTAGTTTGAAGGATTTCTAATATAAACGCTGAAGTGGACCTGATGAGGAAACCGCGTAGTAAGAAACGCAACGTCGCCAGATAGAAAGACAACAAGCGCGAACTTACTTTCCAAAAAAAAGTGAAACGATAACTTTTTGGTACTTACTTATGATGTAATAAATATTAAGTAAATTCCACAATTAGACAAAACATGCCAAAGCATAGAGCTATGGCGTCAAAGGATCATCGAGCAAACCATCGCCTTTATAAGGAATTATACGAACCATTAATGATACTAGGGGTTGGTGAGAATTTCATAGACACGGACAGTATAGCCAACGTCCGCGCCACAGCTCAAGTCCGATAAACGCGGCGCTAGTGTCTATGTCATTGCATCAAATTGCATTTAAAAAAATGTAGGTCCACAATTATCCGCCAGACTTCAGTAGTGGCGCGCACTATTGCTGATAAATGCCATAAGACCACAGAGTACATTTTTATATGACATCAAATGCTGTTCTCGAAGACTGAAATTTAAGCCATAGTGAAAAGCATCATTCTAACCAAAAAGTAAACCATTGACACAACTACGTAAAACCGTAAGAGGTCGTAATCTGGGGCCATAATAATGCCGTTGCATTATTACCTGCCCTATATGCCATAGAAAACAAAACTATCAAATCACCAAAAGAAGCTGTACTCAACTTAATGACACCATCCTTTCCCTATCTATGACCACAAAATAAGCCACAGACTGACAAAAAGTTACCTTTTTTACCTGACGAAAATGAAAGTGTCGGCGCGGGAGTTGATCTAAAAACTTCACAACGGAATTCAAATCCACTTAAAAGTCACTTAGTATGATTAGAATCGTGTTCGACAACTGTTTTATCGGTAATGCACTGGATTTTTGACGTCAAGTTACAAATTGGTTTCGAAGTAGCTGCAAATGGGGAATGGCATTAAGATTTGGAGACACCATGTAGATTAATAGTGGTGCTGAACATTAACTGGTAAGAATTCTATTATCAAGGACTTCTACAGTTTTATTCTTTCAATATCATTATCAACTGCGTAACCTTTTCCCACCTATGTAGGGACGCTGTCCATGCTAACAGCATTCAGCTGAATACCAGTATTATTTTATTCACTTTATAATTTCATTTTTTTAAATTCTCTAACCGTCACTTCTAAATTCAAACACTTCTCGAGAACTCGAGCTGTAAATCTGCGGTAATTAAATTTAAAAACAAATGAGTTGGCTTTCGATTCAAATTGTGTGCGGTACTTGATTGAGGTTCGAACAGTCTTACCAAGGAGTATCGTGTTACCCAGTAACTGGGTTGTGGAGGTCAGATAGTAAGTCGCTCCCTGTAAAATACTGGTATTCAGCTGCATCCGGTTAGACTGGAAGCTGACCCCATCATAGTTAGGAAAAGGCTATATAGGTTCGACCACTCCCTTTAAATGATGTCATCGAGGATGACAAAGACAATGGCTCAATACACAAAGTTATAAACAAGTAGAAACATGTCACCGCATAATATTTACGTGGTAACATGTTCCGACTAGTTCTTACAGCTACTTCTATAGAAGTAATGTAGTCACTAGTCATGTATGCGAATTAAAATTTGAACGTAGACATACTAATAGACGCAATTTCGGCCATGTCGGCCAATCTCAGCGGACACTAGCAATCGATGCGGGAGAGTATGCGCAGACACAGGACAGGCATCTGACTTTCAGAGTGAGGGGAGAATCAGTGGTCTTCCCTCACTCTGATAGTCAAGTGGAACGGCAAC
This sequence comes from Eupsilia transversa, assembly GCA_914767815.1. NCBI lineage: Eukaryota > Metazoa > Arthropoda > Insecta > Lepidoptera > Noctuidae > Eupsilia > Eupsilia transversa. The sequence goes on along the minus strand of OU611887.1, from coordinate 10,189,033 downwards.
CTGACACGACCGGAGAGAGATCAGGCGGTCTATGGTGGATGCGAAAAGCGGACCGGGCGATGTGGCGACGCTTGACCTATTTCCTACAGAGGACGTCTTTCAGCTGAAAAATAAAGAGGATAATACGATGGTAGATAGGGATCGGTGAAAAGCGAAATGGAACATCAGCCCTGAAGAGGAACAGAACATTACTAAAAGAACAACGAATTTTATGGCAAACAATAATCAATTGTCATGTAAAGTCACGTGCACTTTAATAAAAACCAAATACTTTTTAGCTTCAAAATTAAATGCAAGTAGTCTTACACTTTCAATTCTGATGTTATTGATAAGATAAGTAATGCATCGAACGCTTATCTGTTTTCTTCGGCATTCAAGTGTTCATGAAATTCGAGGCCATTTTGACTTATTACTTACTTATCATAATTATTTCAATGCACTTAATTTAAAATGTAACCAAATTTTTATTTTTGGTAATCTAGAATGGAGACGGTTTTTTCTTTTTTATTATGAGTTAGATAACTACAAACCTATACTAACTGTTGATGATACAAATTACATTTAGCGTACCCTGAGCTGTGTGCCCCATAATTGTTAGCACCAATACTAACCTTACTGAGTGCCGAATCTTTTATTAAATATGACATCAGGTTATCTCCGAAAACTCATATCAGCCCAAGAGAAGACGAAAACAGTCTTCACAACAAAATTTAGTTTTCTACTTAATTAAGAAAAAGACTAAAGTTTTGGTCCTCACGATCTACTTATACCATGTATGCCCCAGCAAAAAAGATAAACCTAAAGTCCAATTTGCAGTCACTTTCTTGAGAACTTCGTCATTGGCGAATTCCAGCTTTGAAAGAATACTTTTACTGATTGCCTTCAAATTCTACTTCTCCAACTACATCGGAAGCACTACAGACCCCAATAATTCGACCCATCATAACAGCACCCTACAAAGGATACAAACAATAAAAATCACTACAACAAACTATTCTACTAATAAAAAGTTTAGACAAGTAGCGTTCAAACGGGTCCATTGAACTCGTATCAAGTGCCATCATCACCTACACATCTGTCTCAGGGAAACTTGTTTGTTTTGTTGCGCATACGCATCTCGCTCTAGGAGGACATTGAACTAGCACTTGGATTTCCGGGAATGATCTTAATTTGGGGTTTTTAATTGTTTTTGTGGAGAAAGGATGCTTCAGATGCGAGGAAGGATGGAAGAGTGGGTGGGTTAATTCGTGGGAGACTGAAAGTGGTGTAGATTTTTGGCATATTCTAGCTACCTATAAGCTAAATAACTTCTTAATGACTTGTGTAAAGTAAAGATAAAAACTAACTTTAAAAGAAAGTAAAACTTTCTTTTACCTTTATGATGGCTTTTATAATATACTTTTCCTTCATTAAGAACCCAGATTTCAGTCAAATCTAAGGTTAATAAACGGTTCATGACACCATCTATGATAATGCTCTGTTTACTATCACTTAATCAAACGCTGTTGCACTATGAGAAAAATTGAAAGTGTCTGAGGTCTCAAATGCCTCAGAAAATAAATGCTAAGCGTTTAACGTGCAAACAGTTATATTTTTAGGACAGTTGAATGTGGGAATTTTTGCCGATGGGAAATAACATCGGGCACACGACTTGTACTTTTAATCAGCACCCTAAATGTGTAATACACGATCAATCACAATCTGAATCGTTTTGAAACAGATTGCTAATAAGCACTGTTGCATTGGTTCATAAGTTCAAAAAAAAAAACAGCTTAATGTTGTTGAACTGTCAAAATGAAAAAGATTAGTCTTAATCGTTTACGAAAATGTGTTACACAATTAGATAGCTGACTTTTCTTTAAGCAAAGCCTACTCTTGCAATAAGCGAGGGAACCGCTAAGGCGGAACTATCTAAATGATGCATTAAGTAACTGCTAAGTATACCAGCTGGTACGCAAGCCAATTCTAGGAACCAGAGGTCCCGTTGCCAATGAAGCGGTACTGCCTCGTTGGGTTACCGTTCGAAGCCAACTCAATGTATTATAGTACTAATGGTACTACACCGGCATCATCTGACCCATTGAAGGGCAGAGGAATCATACAGAGAAGAATTAATCACAACGTTTGCGATGAGCAAAAACTTCAGGCCATTAATAGACCATGTCGGTTTTTATTTTTATTATTTATCCTTTATACAGGCTGACAAAATTTAAGGGGATGTTGGAACCATCAATGTGAACAACTTTTACACTAGGACCAATTTGAAAAAAAAAATGACTTTCCTGTATAAAGATTGGACCATTTTGTATAAGGTATTTTTTTTTGCGAGTGCTTAGTTGTTCCAATAGTAAAAGTTGTTCATATTGATGGGTAGTACACCCCCTTAAATTTTGTTGCATGTTTTCAAAGTCAGCCTGTATCAGATTCCTTTATATTTTGCGAATGTGAGAACGTTGTAGGCTTAACAGACTGTTGATTTTTAGACCATTTTCTATTTTGTTAACTATCTGGTAATTGTTGACAGGCCTAAATTATCTCAGGCCTCTCATATCTATTCACACTGTAATTTGAAAACAGTGTAAAACCCATTAATTTTTTAAAGAGTACGTGTTGAGTTTCTTGCCGGCTCTTCTCCATAGGAAACGACCTTGGAACCGTGCACCTAGCTTCTGACGTTTCATAATTGTCCATGTAGGTTTATGTGAAATGAAATATTTTGATTTTGAGGCAATTACACGTAATAGGCTGGCCCCCTATTACATGGGACTTAAACATAACTGGCCAAATTGGGGGTGTACTATAAGTAAATTTCTGAATAACTCTTCGTGGATTACAGACGGAATGTTATGTTATGTTGTGTGGCTGTAATTACTCGTCCAGGTTTTTTCAACATGCAAAAACCTAGACTGAAATATGTTTTTACTGTTATTCAGGATGATTACTTAATTTATCAGTAACAGCCCGGAGCTAGGATTTGTGTCCAGCTATAGGACAAGCCTCTACGGCTCAAACCTCTATGGATAAAGTAACTGGTGAACACTGGTGCTGTAATTGGCTTTTTCCAAGTGCATGAGGTCCTGGGTTGAATCCCCAAGCGAGTAAAGTGTTATTGGGTTTTTCGATCTGGAATTTCTCAGTAGCAGCCCGGAGTCGGAATGTGTGCCCGGTTGACGGCAATAAGCTCGCTCCCTATTACATGGGACTTAAACATATCTGGCGAAATGTGGGTGTACAGATCTACTATCCTCTCCATCTATACCTCTGCTATTCGGGGAAACAAGGCGTGATGTTATGTGTTGTGTTATTTAACAGAAGGTGCAATTTAGCAGAGGTAAAATATACATCTGCCAAGCCTTTATCGGGTAATAAGAGCGTGATGTCATGCCATGTTAACCAGTAAACCTACAAAGCATTATAATGCCTTTATCATCCCCTTCACAGAAGAGGGGGGGAGGGTGTCTGACCCTCCCCCTACTTCAGGTAAAACACACGATTATTATGATAAAAGTCGGATATTCAACATGATAACAATTTGAATCAATAAAGATAATGTCAGTAACATGCAACGTGCATTTTAGATAAATGCAATTCTGAAAAACAATGCAATAAATATGTGTATTCACAGTTTTAGACCAATCTAATCTAATCGGAGCTTGACCTACCACAAAGTCATGTGAAAACATGAGGTTTTAAAGCAAAACATGTGATTTTGATATATAAATTGCTTAAATACGCTTGTTAAGCTTGGAGGGGTGAACAGAACTGCACTGTAGGAACTGATGCAATCGTCAGTCTTAATTTTTGAATCTGTGGTAAAGTCGACTTTCAGTCTTAGCAAACTAGTATATAAAAAAATATAAAAAACACTTTAAAAAGTTTTACTTAAGTATACTCAGGGCGAATTTCATCAACAAAAACTGAATGCGATCAACACATAATCCAAGTTTACGAGTTGTCAGTGTCATTATTTTCTTTCGAATATTGACAGTGACAGCTCTTGAACTCGGTTTAGATGTGCTGATCGCGTTCAGTTCAGTCATTGGTGAAATGAGCACTTAGTTACATATTTTGTTGAAACTCTCCAAATTAACTAAGACTAAACTTTTAGTATGGAAGTGAAGGTGTTGTCTCATGTTCAAACTTGTACAAAAATTTATAACAACTGCTCGTGCAGACAGGCGAGATATCGCGGGCGTGACAGGCACCGCGATCCTCGTCGCGCCCGCGATATCGCGCCAGTCTGCATGAGCCTTAAAGCGATGCTGTAGAAAACCAAAGTGAAGATGGCGAGTCGTAATACCGTGAGAAATGGAAAGAGTGGAGAGTGGTTTTTGCCCAGCTGTGGGACAATATAAGCTGATATATTAAACAAGGTAATGGAACATGTAATATGAAGTGGTAAGAAAAGCTTTTTAATTTAAGTTAAAGTTTAGTGCAACAATCTTGGGGCGAATTTCACCAATAATAACTGAACGCGATCAGCACATATCCCACGTGTCATTATTTTCTATGGAATATTGACACTGACAGCTCATGAACTCAGTTTACATGTGCTGATCACGTTCAGTTAAATTGGTGAAATACGCACTTAGTGGGGTGTGTCTGTCTGCACGTAACTTTTACTAATTTTGTTTGCTTTATGTGCACGAGTCGATCGAAATGTTAAGCTACGCTTGTCGTGATCGTTTAGTAGATGGGTGACCATCTATTACATATCGAGACCCCTCCATACCTCGGAAAGCACATCATTCGGTCGTTTAGGAGATGGGTGACCATCTGTTACATATCGTGACCCCTTCATACCTCGGAAAGCACATCATTCTTAGATCTTTGACAGTCGTTACGGGTAGTCAGAACATTGAGGTAGTCAGAAGTCCTAAAGTCTGACAACCAGTCTTACCAAGGGGTAATAGCGTGTGACCCAGTAACTGGGTTGAGGAGGGCAGATAAGCAGTCGCTTCATGTAAAATACTGGTATTCAGCTGCATCCGGTTAGACTGGAAACTGATCCCAACATAGTTGAACATATTATTTGGGACAAGGCTAGGCACTTTAATTGAGGGGAGAATGCTTCTGCTCGGTTTGGTTGGTGGTAGGGCGTTGTTTGAAGTCCGCCTGGAGCTACCACCATCTTATCTAAGTCTGTCGCCATAAAAAAATGTTAACAGCATTGTTGTGTTCCTGATCCGGCAGTTAGAGGTAAGATAGCCAGTTCCTCTGTGGTTGAGAATTCCGGGCGAAGCTCGCTTCCACCTTCGGCCTGATCATCACTTACCATCAGGTGAGATTCAGGCCAAGAGCTTCACCGTTGGGGTTAAAAAAAAAATGGATGAAAATAATGTCATGATCTGTCTGTGTCACCATTAGGCCTTGATCAATTCCTTATTCGCGGCAGCGGGCAGCAGGGCGGCGGTGACAGCGGCGCTTTCAAATACATAGTTTAAAGGCTCGTGCACACTGGCGTGACTTATGTAATTGTCCAACCGTGACGATTTCTTAGAAATTGTATTATTAAAGTCCCGTCACGCTGTCGCGTCGAGCCTGTTTGCGGGAGCCTTTATATGGATCTGTCCTTGCTCCCCACGCTGCTGCCTTCGAGAACAGTTCCATATAAAACTATGCATTTTAACGCGCCGCTCCCCGCGCCGGCCGCCGCCGCAGCCCCGCCGCCCGCTGCCACCGAAAATACGACCTTAGTGGTTTAGGTAATAAATTGTACTGTTTGTTAATCAGCAGATTATTTAATTCATGCGCAATTACAAAAGTTTGACAATATAATTTAGACATTATTACCTGAGCTGATAACTTTAAGGATATGATAAGATTTATAATAAAGGATACTTAGCCATATTATCAAGAAACGATAAATTTCGGTATTACTGATAACACCGGTGGCCTAGAAAAAAAACAATTATTGCATACTTAAATGCAAAAGTAGCCAATTTTATCTGCACCTGCAAGTGACGTTATCATTTATGCAGCTAATAAAATGTTACTAAGGAAAAATATTATAAAACCATCTAAAGCGTATAGTGCAATCGGCCTCTAATGTTCCCACTGCCTCACACAGGCCTCCTCTCTATGGGCCGAGAGGGAGTGGGCCGTGATCCACCACGCGGGCCCAGTGCAGGTTGATAGAAAAATAATACTCTACCTTGAAAGTTAAGGTAGCTTAGGTTCTAACTTTTCTAACTACATCCGTTTTTCAGGACCAAAAGTTTTGAGACACTTGGGAAGTTCGTGTAGTTACATTACGTACTGAGTCAAAAACAAAAGAATTTCGGATTCCGTGATTAGATAACCCCTCTCTCGAGCAATTCGCACCATCAATTATATTAAGGTCGAAATATACCGCATGACTTTTATTACCGTCTCGAAAAAACATGGGTATATTAGGTGAACGGAGTGGAAGCAAATGGCATACTTCGTTTTTTTTTTTTCTAAAAAAAAAATTCAAAAAAATTCGAAATTAAAATTATACGCGACTTGCGTATGATTTTAAATTCCATATTTTTATCATTTTTTTTTTCTTTTTGCTCCGTTCACCTTACCTACCCATGTTTTTTCGAGACGGTAACAGAAGTCGTCCAGTATTTACATGTCACGGGTGAATTCGCAAAAGTAGGTACCTACTATTGTTTAGACTATGCTATAAACAATGATCTTTATGATCTTAAAAGTTGTTTAATTTGGTGTTTTAAATTTTATTTGGTGTGTGGGAATTGGCTAAAACCTGTAATGGTAGTTTTAAGGCATTTAAATAAATAAATAAATATTGGAATAGCGTAGAGATCAATGCTAAGGTAAGTACTACGACTTGACTAGACATCGAGATTTCTTTATCATATGCAAGTTTAATATAAACATAAAGGTTCCCACAGACAGGGGCAACGCGTCTCCGGTGGAACAATTTCTATGAAAACTTCACAGAAATTATTCTACCGGTGCCGCGTCGCACCTGTTTACGAGAGTCATCAATCTTCCGGAATAAATTCTCTAAATGATGACAAAAACCGCATCAAAATCTGTTGCGTGGTTTAGAAGAATAAAGGCTCGTTCACACCGGCGCGACTTGTCGCGCGACGCGACACCGGCAATTGTTCAATCGTGAAGTTTTATTAGAAATCGTATCGTTAAAGTCGCGTCGCGCGACATGTCGCGCCGGTGTGAACGAGCCTTAACGCGGACACACAGAAAAAAGCGGCTTTAATTTATAATAATATATAGATTCTTTGCGGTACCCAGGTATAAATCTAAATCATCGCAATTACGCAGTAGATTAATGGTCAACAATTCTTCAATTAATTAATATGCAGCCTACGAGTCAATCAGCACGTAATATCATGAATTTACGATAAGGCATGCGTCATCAGTTTTTTAGACTTCTGTACTTAGTTACAAAAAAAATGCATTTATAAATCTACGTCACACTCCTTATCGTGTACAAATCCTTCATTTCCGGCGTTATTAAATCTACCTTTTCTTATAACAAGTCCTAATTTATATGCTTTTGAGATGTTTATGGTAAATCTTAATCCTTTGCTCCAAGTGAAAACTAGCCTTTAGGTTACGGATAATATCAACCTACCTTATAAAGACATGAACAGTTCGATACCCCATGAGAACACGACCCGAGGTATTCAACCCCAAATCGCGCGAAAATTATAAGTTGTATTTTTTTGAAGATAACAAAATGATTGTGGAACATTCCGTCGAAAAGGACGAATCGAAATTTTCTTTGTTCATTTGTTTTTTTCGACCACTTTGACTCGTTATCTTCTTGATACGAATTGCATATAAAAATGCGCAAAGCAATATCACGTGACATAATTATTGCATTGTTCTGGTAACTTCGATTTCATGACAAATACATTGATACCTACTTAGATAGGCACTGAAATGCATTCATAATGGCGGCATAAAAAAACTCACTTGTGATAAGATTTCGATACATCTTTGAACGAGGATTGAGGACAATTTTTTGGAATATTTTCAGTAGTAGACAGCTAAGTATTTTAAGGTTTCGTGATAAGTTCAAGTTTTAATGTAGATATTAAAACCGACAGACTAAAATTCAAACTCACATCAGAAAAAAAAAAGAGTATCCATTACCTCACCAAATTGGCGCGAAAATTTTCCGAATTTCCGAATCTTTTCAGTTAACTCACTCAGTTAAATAGACCAATTTTTGGTTAATAAAACTCATCCGATCACATGGCAAAAGAAATCAAAACCAAAACGGGAAAATAAGGCGTCACAAATTTCGCGCCAAAAATTACGTCTACACTAAGAAAATGCATTAAAAATGCATCTATCACTTACCAGTTCAATAAATCCTCTCTTGCGCACTTCCAAAAAGATTTTCTTCAACTGAGGTTTAAACCTAACTAAGAAGGATATAATATTGTTTGATTTACGTGAGGGATTACGTGCGTTCTTCGAAAAGGGTAGAAAATCAGTGCGCGAGGGCCAGCGAGTGCGCGCTGCGTTCGCGCCAATACTGACTCAGATGCTCCTGCGCAGTCGACCAGCTGATTACAAACGCACACTGTCACAATCATAATGCACCTTATCTGCATTATTTTACAGTTCATTTCTAATTGTAATGTTTATGTTGTTGGAATTTTCAATTGAAATTTCAAATAACATCGCTCTTTGGCCATGCTTGCATCCGCGATGTAATGGAATTATTCAATGCATTACATAGTGCGGTAACTAGGTGGCTATTAGATGGTTAGCTTGGTACTTTTATTTTATTGTTACTTTCCAATGTGTAGGCGTGCGTATTACTTTACGAATTGCGTGGGATTCGGTGCATTCTTGATCTGAGTACCGCTGTATTAAGGATTGATTTCTAATTGGAATCTGATGTAATGATTGCGATCGTCTTTTTACATAACAATGCTTACGAGAGTTTCCGTGGAGTTTCTTGCCCGTTCTTCTCCATAGGTACCTACTACGCTTTGGAATGGGCAAATAGCTTCATATTTGTGACTGACCGACGCCTTGACGATTCAAAAGTGCCTGTAAATGGTTTAATTGAAATAAATGCTTTGAGTTTGTGAAAAATGACGAACTTCCATACAAACTTTCTTCCCTCCTTCTTTCCTTCTTAGTCCTCATCTTCGTTATAAAAGGAACTTTAGCTAAATTTCATGATTATAGACCCAGCGGCTTAGAAGATTCGTTTTCTGTCAGTGAATTTAGCAGTTTTGTAAGAAGATAAGTGAATAAGGGTTGGCTAGCTGCTGGACTGGTGACCGACCATTGCCCATATTAAACTACTGTTGGCAAGCCAGCGTCAGGCATTTATAGTTGTCTGGCATTTATGCTGAACTGGGCCTTCTTAGCGCAGCCGTGAGACACACTCCCCTGTTAGTTTCTTACATCGTACTTCACACATTTTATTTTATTTTTAATTTTATTTTTTTATCTGCTGTATATTATCTTATGTGTCTTTTAGTCTGTGTTAAATAAATTTATTTTCTTTCTTTCTTTCTTTCTTTTCTTTTCTTTCTTTCTTTTCTTTTCTTTCTTTCTTTTCATTCTTTCTATAGACTACCGGCGCTATAATCATAGTCGTGAGAAATTAGCTTCCAGAATCGCTGCACTTGTCAATTGGATAGGAGAGCGATTATTATTGAAACTTAACTGTGCAGACAACACTTTTGCTATTAATTAATCTTAACATAATATTACGCCTGTATTCCCCGAAGGGTAAGGCAGAGGTGTACACCAGTACACGTGCATTTCGCCAGTTATGTTTTCAGTCCCAAGTAATAGGGAGCAACCCTATTGCCATCAACCGGTCAGAACTCCATACTCAGGGCTGCTATTGAAAAATCCCTGAAGGAAAAACCCAATAACACTTTGAACGACCTGGGAATCGAACCTAAGACCTCATGCTCGGGAGTACCTATCGTTTGTGACCACTTGATTACTAGACTAGATTTTTTATTAATCTTGGACAAAACATACCTAATTATTAATAAGGAACCAGCTTGAGTATACAAGGTGGAGACGACAATAAAACAATAAATTAAACTACACATATCTAATGACGTTCCCAGTCTGCATACGAAAATTCAATCGAAAGATTTCCAATAGTTTAGTCACTACAGCTAGTCAAAGATTGGTAAAACCCATAGTCGGCGCTTCACTACTATTTAGTTTGTTAGAAAAAAACACTTTATAAAATTCAATGTTTGGATTTATTTGATAGTTCCTAAATACTCATAGGCATTAATATTGCCAGTGTTTTCATTTATTGTTGTATTGTCGTCTACACATTGTATAAAATGACAACAAACAGCTGGTGATGTCGTCCACGTAAAAAAATATGATTAACCCAAAGCGAGAGATACAATCCTGTCTAGATTCGATTTCGGGATAAAAAATACGCTTGTCATCATCAGATGCTTTCGATTTCATTTCGAAGCAGATGAGAAGTGACCAACACAAAGGCATTTTTACTAACTTTTTTTGTAACTGTGTACTTTTTAAGATTTTGATAATTAAAATGCACTTTTAAATCTCCGCAAACATTCGAAATAGGTAATTCAACATTAGGTAGTTAGAGTTACCTATTATTACAATTACAACTTTTTAGATTTGAAAGGCGATTACTAATTGAGCTCATTTCATATCAGTTTTGGTTGTATATCAAAAGGCCAATTCTCGTACTTAGAAAACATTCTCTTTCAAGTTGCAATCTGTCAATCTTGTCAAAAATGTTGGTGAATTGATTGTATTTTTGACAGATTGCGAATGAGATGCGAATGCGAACGTTCTTAAAAATACGGGAGTTGCCCCTCTTGGCCTTTCGCGAACTAGTTTTTAAACTGAAAACTTCTTTAAGCACGTTGAGCGATTTTTGGTAGGGGACAATCCTATGGGCTCGCGTCACTGACATGCTAATGTTAACAGTACATCTGTAGTTATAAGGGTGAACACTGTTACGGCTCGTACACACTGGCGCGATATCGCGGGCGCGACAAACAGCGCTATCCTTGTCGCGCCCGCGATATCGCGCCAGTGTATACGAGCCTTTATTCCATAGTTTTAAGTTGTTTTTTTTTGTAAGCTCGTCGGATTGGCATCGTAAAATAGAAAACAACATGAGGCAGGTCAAATTTCCTTCCGGCTTTAGGGAGAGATATATCTTGATTTTCCTATAATTCTACAAACCGTAGTTTAATAGAACACATTACAACCTAAGTAGTAATTACAAACTACTTACCAACTATGGCAGCAATGCAACGACCTCAAGGATCGAATGTCAGCTCACAGTAACAACGGCTATCTATTCCACAGTACAGTAGACCGCACGTCAGTGGTAACACTTTGACCTTGACCTGGCCTAGCCTAGTACGGAGTTTCGGGTGTAAAATGACCCTTAACAAAGCTGAGAGTCACTTGTTCTTGCCGTTATTATGATCATTATTTTGTACTGAATGGACCAGACCTGGAAATTTTCTGGTTACAGAGCTATTGAAGGTCAAAGTTCCAACCCCTTTTTTACGTTTTTTTACGAAAACAAGTTTTAAATGTTATAGTTATAACTTAAAAGTAAATACTCCCACGATCCCTGCACATTTGCATGCAACCATAACATAATTTTTTTGCGTGCATTACATTGCGTACTGCCGTAAAAAGTGAATTTTCACTACAAAATAAAAGTCGTTTCCCAGCAATTATTTTTGCACTAAGTTACTTAGTTTGATGATCAAAATGCGTAGCCGACGGCTTCGTGAGTAATCGTGAGGGCTGGGTCTTTTTACACCCTGTACGTCGCATTTTTACCACTAACGTGCAGCCTACTGTACTGGTCTGTGGCTGCATGAATGAGGGTCTGTCGTAAGTATGTGAACTTAAACCTAGATGAGCTACTGGACAAAGGCGTTCTGTGCTTAGGAAATTGCTGTATTGAATGGCGTAATAGTTTCCCGTTTGCTGCGTTTAATTTAAGTTAAAAGATATTTTTTTATGTGGCAGGTTTAGTAATTTCGGAGATGTAAGGAGAGACTGGTCAATTTTCATCTCTTTTCTTAATATGTTTAAAAGTATTTATTTTAATTATTTAAAAAAAATGTAATTCTCACAAGCACTTTCATTTGGTATTTCTTTTCTTTCTTTCGTCCGTGTTTGGATCACAGAAAGTCACATGGGTACCAAAATTTCAACTATATTGGTCCAGTAGATTCGGAGAAAATTGGCTGTGACAGACGGACAGACAGACAGACACACGAGTGATCCTATAAGGGTTACGTTTTTCCTTCTTCCCTAAGACCGTGAAAAAGGTGTTAAAACCTACTATTTGTATTTAAATGTGTCAATTTCACCATGAATAGCCTACCATGACGATACTCACATCCAGAATTCCAGATGCTATGAGTGCCACAAACGACTGTACCTACCACTCTTTCTGTGATGTGCTTAAAAAATATCGAATGAAAATGTAAACAAATGAATCCGAAAAGTACCTGTCGAAGTAAATTTTTTGTACCACTTTCAAATTGAGTGCTTTGATTTGATTATTTGAATATTTAAATTACCTTAAAGATGTTTTTCATTAGACAATTGAGGCTTTGATCATTGAGGGTAATTATTTTTTTAACCTCCATTTTCGTATGACAACCATGATCTTTCAATAACATTTAATTAATATTATCAAATCGAAAATTGTTGGTAAAAGAGTTGGATATAAAGTTTAATCCTTCTAAATACATTTGCTTTTGTTACTAATTCTCTCTAGTGAGTAATTTAACCTAAACATGGTGTGTTTACACTTTTATCAGATACTTTTGGAACAGGCTATATATATGTTACTTTTAGTGCGCAGGAGTAGAGCCAGGACTACGCGTTCCCAGATCATTGTTGTTGCGCGCGCGCCGTGACGCCGAGGAACTTTATCGTCTCCCTTTATATAAAAACGTTTTAAATGCTAATGTTCTTTGTTTTACTAGTGCTAATGTATTGTTTTGTTGGTTGCTAACCAGATTTTTATATGGTTAGTCTCCTTTACAGTTTTTTTAAACATTTACTTACTTTTAGCATCACATTTGTAATACACGCTGATTTTAGTGCTACAAACTCTAAAGATGGTATTTGATGATCGATTATTTTCAACGATATTGATTTATCGATGTTAGTGGAGTACCTAAAAAGGTGGCGTTTGAAGGTACCTATGTCCAGCCGATCTATTCTGTAAAAATCCCTCCGTGAAACTTAAAGGATGATCACCACCAAACGGCTCGCATCGCATCGCATTGGAACGGATTTTACAATATTTAAAAGATATTAAATCGTGTACACAGTATTTAAAGTCTACATTACCAAGCCGCGTACACAAGCTTGACCGCGGGCGTCTTCCGCGACACGCGATCGAAGCCGAAAATATGCAGCAACGCGCGATCGGCTCCGTTCGCCTGTCATCGTATCCGTTCGGATCCTTTCGGCTACAACACGGTAGGAATGAAACTATTTGACTAGGCGCAACGGATACGTTCGCTAGCGACGGTACGGAGCCGATCGTATGCGTGGACCGGGCGCGATCGGCTGTTGCCGCATCCTTGCATATGCTTTCCGATCCGATGCGATTGGAGCCGTTTGGTGGAAATCATCATTTAGGTGAAGTGAGTTTGAAGTGAGCTGTCATTCTACCAGTAGTGCTATTCTGTAAATATCTCATCGTGATTACTTCGGTGAAGTGAGCCGTCAATGGTGTCGTCAATCGGGTGGAATGACAGCTTACTTCAAGCTCACTTCACCTAAGTTTTCACGGTGAAATTTTTACGGAATAGCACTACTGATGCTTGAGATTGACACTATTGACAGCACCCTTTAAGCTCACTTCATCTGTTTTTAACGGTGAGCTTTTTGCAGTATAGAATCTATAGGTACTATAGCCAAATGATTTTTTACCTACACACTTTTTAATATCATCACTGTCAATTAACTTCTCATCGTTTTTTATCTTCAGTTTTAGTTATCCATATTCTGTTACTAGTTTTATTTATTAGTCAATACTGTGCTGTGAAAGTGAATCCTACGTTCTGTTCAAAAGTGAAGTTTTCACTGCGAAACTATTTACGCAGAGCAGTAATACTTTTCACTGCGTAACCCGACTTGTATAAGACAATCTTGATAACGTTAATGAGTCTGCTACTGTTGCATCGAGCACTCGAGGCTTTGCGGGTTTGATATCGCGGAGGTTTGCGAGTATTTCAGTAAAGCTCTCGATAACTAAACATGCATAGATACTCGTAGAAAGTCTAAATGACAAAGATAGAATAGAATAGAATAGATACTCTTTATTATGTACCCAATTAAATCTTTTGCATAAAAGTCTTGCATAATCAGCCTATATGTGTGATTTTTACACTCCTGGGAACCTCCTAAAGGCTTCCTCTTTGTGAGAGGGAGCGGGCAGTAATCCAACACGCGAGACCAGTTCGGGTTGTAAAAAATTATGATTTTTTAGAGATAAAATAGGCATCAATGTAATTAATTAAAATTGATTTCAGTATCGAAGCCTAGAATTATATTCATAAGCCGTTCATACAGGCGCCGTAACCCCGACCGAGAATTACCTTAAACCACCTTTTCGGTAATTCTTTTGTTCACATTTTTCTTAAAAACATACTTGTAAATAAAACAACCGTTGCACTGCAGTGATTCACAAATTCTCGCGAAGCACTTGTTTAGCAGAGAAATGCACGCGATAAGAGTGCATTGACCCCTCAGGTCGGTTCACTGGTCTCCACTATCGCCTCTCTGCTTGTCCAAGGGTCGAGTTCAATACAATTTATTGACATAATGGGTACCACAATACAAGTATTTTTTTTGTTATGTTAGCAATAAGGAAGGGACTTGCTCAGAAACGGCAATTCTTTTACATTTTTGTGACAATATTCGATTTAAAGTGTTTTGCTTTCATGTTTAAGGGGGATGTGCTATAACAGCCCACGAAATTCAAATTATCTTTCGTTTTTTGCAATTTACAGGTCAGTGTCAGGTTGTATTGTGATTAAAATATGATTCGCGACCGTAAAAAATAGGGCTTTACAGAATTATTACCATTAGATTCAGCAATACAACTCCATAAGTTTCAATAATCCTCAAATGTCATGATTTCATGAAATAGTCATTCGATAGGGTTAATGAATATGAACTTGTATTAATTTGTAGTAATTATAAAAATACATATTTAGATCAAAATACCATAGTTCCTGAAATCTTTTACAAAAATATCAAAAAATTCCAAAACTTTTTTGTACCGGTTTGTTCTATTTCAAACAAAACGGAACAAAAAACGCTAATTACTCCAGTCAATTAAGACAAATTAAATAACTTAAAACACTTAAATCGTTTTTATTGGATCCACCCCAACGACTAATGTCGGCTTAATGAGACCACCATGACGGGACGTCAAAACTATATGATTATGGGAATATTTTATTAACCATACGATGGATCATTAACATCATATTGCATTGTTGTTTTTCGGCAGTTGGAGGTAAGATAGCCAGTTCCTCTGTGGTTGAGGATTCCGGGTGAAGCTCGCTTCCACCTTCGGCCTGATCATCACTTAAAATCAGGTGAAATATAGGCCAAGAGCTTCCCCGTTATTGTAAAAAAAAAAGAATATTTTAAGATGAGATTCATTAAATACTTCGGAGCTGCTGCTGCTTTTCATGAAGGTGTTTCGGAGGTGTAGGTTACTTATAGTACACCCAAATGCGCAAGTTATGTTTAAGTCCCATGTAATAGAGGGCGAGCCTATGGCCATCAACCGGGCACAAATTCAGACTCCTCGCTCCTAGTGAGAAACTAAAAAACCCAATACCACTTTGCCTGACCTGGAAATCGAACCCGAACATCATCCTCAGCGGTTCGATAACTAGACCAACAAGTGTGGTGGATTATGGCCCGCTCTCTTTCACAGAGAAAAACCCTGTGTCCACGTTAGTAAGCGTTACAGGCTGATGCTAAACACCTCAAAAATCTCCATGTTTTGTCAAGTCGTAAAAACCGTACGAAGCAGGATTGGGGCGCCAGTTTTTACCCGCCTACGGCAAAGCAAAAAGGATGTTATGATTTTATATTAAAAAAACCAATTTGATTAATTCGTTATCTGTGATTGTTACATGTGCAAGGCCGTATTGATAACGTTATTATGTCACGTGTTACAGTGCACAACTATGTAACTAAACAATTTATGTTTAGGTATATAATTATGCACACACAAAAACACTCACTTCCTATTTAAATAACAGTTTGGCAACGTAATCATTACTAGATTCTGACCAACGAAAGCTGTCCACGAATTATTTTCTAAACTTATATTATGGCTTCTAATTAATAATAATAATGGCGTCTAATTAATAAATATGAAATACTGATGCTATTGCATAATATTTATTGAATATTGTAAAGTATCAACTCCGTTTCAGGAGTGTATAGCCAGGGTTAACAGCTCTTGATTTTTTTAAATTGCCGCCTTTTTTCTTGGACAGCTTTCGTTGGTCAGACTCTATGCTGTTATTATTCATATTTGTTTGTAACTTTGCATATTTTGACTCGATTCCATAGAGAAAACATGTTTGGAAATCGGAAGTGTCTTCTTCTACCGGAAACGCCGATGCCTGAGAGACATTTCTTCATGTGAAGCGAAGTCAGAGGCCCATGGGCGGCATAATAAAAAAAAATAGTTCATATTTTAAAATACGTGCGAGATAGTATTTTGTAATTTGTATTTTAACTAAAGCAAAGCATATATTTGCCCAGCTCTGGGCCTATCTATGATGATGATGATGAAAACGTAAAGAAACCGAAATCTCTGAATTTCGACCATACATATAGAACCACCATTATTTTCCTTGTGCTCCAAAAAGAAAAATCAATTCCAAGCCTCTTTCGTCACGCTCCTCTTCCAGAGGTCGTCAACAATCCTTACATAGATACATTAGACCCAACACATTATCCTTTTTTACTCCTTTTCAAAAGGACTCTAAGGGCTGTACTCAGAACTCCAAAAATAATAAAAGAGGAACTAAGGGGCATTGCCCTGAGGGTCGGCCCTCTTTTTAAAACATCTGACCCAACTACAAACGTGTTTTGAATCATAGGAGCATTCGTGAGAGAATTTTGAGATGTAATATATTATCAAAATGTTTTTTTACGGTGAGGCGTGGTCCATGAGGATTAAAGGGGTTTGGTTACAGGATCACGTGGGAGTGATGGCAAATGGATAGGAAATATTGAAAATTACTTATAAGGTTTAAATAAAAATAAATAAAATCTTTATTTTCAGACGAGAGATCATTAGCAGCGATTATGCAAATTGGTACTTACTAACTAAAACACTATGTATAAACAACAGACTTATCTCACAAATCTGATGGCGGTCTGTGTGCCGCCATCCAGTGACACGATTACTCTGCCATCCACATTTCACTCTGCCGGCTACAGTAGCCACGAGGCTGTTGGCTGTTGGCTTAAGGGGGGTTGATCTAGATGAGACATGAACACAACCAGATTTTCGTCATAAAGCTAGTCAGGTTGGGCTAAATAAAACCTCATTAATTTTTCATTTTTTTTATTATAATTGGCTGAATACAACTGTAATCCAAAAATATCACAATTCTCATCATCATATCAGCCTGGAATCACACAGTGCTATCTAGATGCCTCCTTTCCTTTTCGCCATACTACTGGGTTTTGTGCGTCTTTCATCGTGTTTGCGTCTTTGTTGATATCATCGGCTTAACGTGCTTTTAGACGTCCTTGGTTACTATGGACTAACTTTGGCCACTATCATTCTAGTGGGCTGCTATTAAGAAAATCTTCATTCTTTTGTTTGTCCTCGGAAATATACGTACAATACAATATATCTCACATTATATGCAGGCATCGCTGCAGGCGGAGGATCGCTTGTTGCTATTTGGCTGACATTATTTTTCGTACTTTACAGCTCGTGCAGACCGGCGAGATATCGCGGGGCGACAGGCGGCAGTGCAACCCTTGTCGCGCTTGCGTTATCGCACCAGTGTGTACAAGCCTTTAAAGTCATAAGATAATAGAGAGGAGCTCGTAGCTATCGTAGCTAAGTAATAACAGTCGCACGGGTCGGAAATTGTAGGTATAATTAGAATAATACAACATCTGGAGAATTTGCAATCGAATTAGGTGAAAAACTTGTATCTCACTTTACCTATCAGATTGATAGACTGAAAAAATTATAATTTCGTATTTATTAAATGCGTTTTTAAATTATAATCTAGAAAAAAAAAAGATGCATCATTTGTTGGCACATCATGAAACAGTAAAAAATTAAATGTAACTGCCTAAAAGGGCACCAGCTCAGCATTTTGCTAAGCATCTAAAGTACATACTATTACTTACAGATGATGTAATAGATACTTCGTAACGCAGGTGCCCACGACCAGTCTAAAGGTCACAGGTTCAAACCTTATCGGTGATTTCGGCCATTCTACGAAGTGGCCAAAATCCAGTTCGCTCTATATATCTCCTTTTTAAATATAGCTACATTTTAACTATAGTGTGTATTTTGCTTTATTTAATGTTTTCTATCGTCACTCATTTCAATTAATACATAATATCTTTCATTTATTAAGATTTTGCGCGTTTCCTGTAGACCAAATCACGTCCTGTAGACTGTTCGCGACATAGGTTGCCGTATCCACAGATGTTTTAAAAATACTTTCTCATATTTTGAAGTAGCTTATGTGAGCCTATCGTATTGCAAATATAATAAAGTAAATTCGCGTGTAATTTTAAAAAATTACGACGTTTACATTTCAAGTTACAAAAGATTCTACAGTGTTCGCAAAAAACTAATCACTCCTGTAGACAAACATGAAAAATCCGGTATTTTTTAAAATATTTTGTATAGCATCAATATTTACTTTTGCTAGCAACACTGAAACACGTAGCTATCATCATCAGTCTCTTATTGCTGGCCATATGACGTAATTTTCTAGATTTTGATAAGATTTGAGCCATTCTACAAAGTGTAAAAGTTGGTGCGTCACTTCTAACATCGTCATAAAACAGTAAGTTCTTAATTCAAAATTATAATTTTACTTTGGTCTTGTTAAATAGCGGTATAATGATGGAACGTGATGGAAGCCGCGTTTTATAACCTCCAATATTCGCCACGGCATGGACTTAAGTATTTGTTCATCACTTCTGTCGAACTCACTTCTGTCGACAACCTTGTCTACAGATGTGACGAATGCCAACAGATGTGACGCTTTTGCGAAATATTTCTTATTGCTATTTGATAAAGATTAAAGTTATCTTTTAGAAAACCTTTGTTGTATTAAATAATTCATTTTTTAAGACAATACACGCCGTTTTTGCTGAGTTTAGTACAAAATGCAAATTTGTATACAGAAATGACGTATTTCTACAGTTATGATGTGGTTTTATGATAATACTAGTGTTTTCTAAAAGTGATCAAAATTTTATTTTTATCTGATTCTGCTTGGTTTGGCGTGGCTTGCCTGAAGCATTATTCATCTTTAAGTTAGTTTTCTGCAAAAATCTGCAAATCAACATCCGTCTACAGAAATGACGTCTATCTGTGACAGATGTGATTTGGTGCTTTATTTTTATTTCCAGAATTTCGATTCTAATCGCAAAAATAGCAAGAAACAAAAAAAATTGACTGAAGAAGAAAAGAAGAAGTGCCATAAAGAACATAAAAAGAGATATATACAAAAAAGAAAACAGAAAATGCTGAATTGGAGGAAAGGCGAAGAAAAGACGGAAAAATACCAAAGGAAAAAAGCATCAGGAGAGATCAAGATGTTTAAAGAACAAACTCCAAGAGTACAGCGAAAGATAAGGAAGAGGAATCTTAAAATCCTATTATCATACAAGCGAGACGACTAAACTGTGCTAATTGTTCACCAGACCAAGTTTGTCGTCACTTTGGCATGATTATTGTTAAAGGCAAAGAAGAGTCATCAAACCGAAACGTGCTGATTGAGAGCCCCGATAGGTCCTCTGCAACCCCCTTGCCTGTGGAACCTTATTTAGCTAAAAATTGCTCATTATAATATCTACAGAAGTGAAGTCACATCTGTAGACATAGTTTAATTATTTTTTTGTTTGTAACCGTTGGTTATTTTTATGATAATTATGCCTTAGCAAGTGAGAAGACACAATTTTTTTTGAGTTTCTAACGTTGTTTTTTTCTAGAATTGTATTTATTGTCGTTATTTTGTAATATTGTCTATTCTGTCGATAATGGCGTCACACCTGTCGACAGGCAAAACTCTTAAAAGTGCCATAAATGCTAATTTTGTGATTGATGATCTCTAAAACTATTTTTAGATTAACTTATGGTTAATTTGAATTCTTCCTACCTCAATAAAAACGCCTAATCATTGAATTTGTTTTTATTAAAAAAAAATGTTAGGTTCGTAGAATGGCCGATTTATGTGCTGGGTTGCCTAACGTGAGCTTAGGTGAAGAGGTTATCGAATATGCTGATTAGTGGTTATTACGATATCAAGTTCTGTAGGTGAGATAATAATACATTGGATTATAAGGATGACAGAAGGAACAGTGGAAGAACTAAGTAGGTAATTTTATCTCACGAAGCGACGCGCACTTTACTTGTGGTTACGAGGTGTACTAACACGATGTGAATGTGTGTGTAACCAAAGAAGCTTTCGGTACCGTCTGAGACACGGGTGGAGTCGGAAGTGTGTGTGTCCGTGTGCGTATATGTGTTATGACGCTTGTGCTGACGCTTCTCGTCTTCACGCACTCATTCACAGCGTGTTTGTACACTTGGTTAGCACAAGTAAAGCGCGCGTCGCTTTTCGAGATAAAAATACTGTACTGAAAAAGCTTATAAACTGTTACAAGCCGTAATAAATCAATCTGGAGATGAGATAATTAGTTCTTCTCCTTATTATCGAGTCAATGTCTCAATTCAAAATTATTATTCAAAATCTGTATTCAGCTCAGCCAATTAATATATTTAAATACGGAAATAGACACGACCTTGTTCTATTTTATTTAATCTACGGCTGGGTACAAAGGTCAAACCCTTTGTGAACCTTTTTATCGTTACATGTGACAAACTTGTTAGTCATTTTATACGTGTTTTTTTTATATCGCATAACTCTAGTGTTATAATATTCTATAAGTAAAATAATAATACAAAAATCTTCCTAGAATATGTGGTCGAAAAATACATAGTTTCGAATATAACATAACACTTTAACCGCTAACGCCCGAATCTCGTTATGTGTATCTAAGTTTCTTTGATAAGTACGAGTAAATCATTTTCATTCAAACTAATCATTCATATTTAATGCGAAGAAAATGCGACGTTGTCATATTTCACGTAAGGGTATTTTACATTAATAATCGTGACTTTGTCGAATTATTTTGTATGAAAAATTAAAACAACAAAATTAAATGATAATTGAAAAATAATTCATATTTATGTCTGCCAGATGATTCTTTGATATGGTCTCATTGATCCCCTAGAGTTATGGGATATAAAAAAACACCTTGTATAACAAAAGATTTATTGATAAAGATAAATTTATAACTTTATTGTAGGGCTTGGTATTGCCTTGCCTTAAATAAAGTTATAAATAAACTTAATCTTTGAAACTTCCCAGAAACTTAATTGAAATTCGACGAAAACCCTTTTAAGGCCCGGTGGAGCATTTTCTCCTTGACTTGTTATTATTCCGAAGCTAGCCCTAGCAAGTAACATGTCAGACAAAACAAGCATGTTTCCAAATAGTGCCTGGCATTTCTAAGAGATGACGATTTAAAGGCCTGTTTAAATCTCTGTGAGACAACAGAATGTTTAATGTAATATTCATACCCGCATCCGCAGAGCGTCCTTGACCGTCTAACAAGCCCTAAATACCGTCTGGTGGCCCCTTTACATACTTGGGCAAGGGAACTTATTAAGAAAAGGATGTTGTCTAAGGACCTATTAACATACTAGTTGTGTACCCGGCTTCACATGGGTGGGATGAATATTCATCATTTTGTGGTCCAAAATGCTGTTCTATGGACGGTGGCGAACTCAAACATAAAGCGTTTATTTCAATTAAACAATTTAAAGGCACTTTTTAATTTTTGTGATAAATAAAATACTTAGATTATAATATTACACAATGTGGAGACGACAATACAACAATAAATGAAAACACTGGCAATATTAATGCATCAAACAAATCCTAACATTGAAATCAATGAAGTGTTTTTTTCTAACAAACTAAATAGTATTGATGCCCCGACTATAGGTTTTGCCAATCTTTGACTAGCTATAGTGACTAAACTATTGGAGATCTTTGATTGAATTTTCGTTTGCAGACTGGGGACGTCATTAGATAGATGTACGCAGTTTTATTTACATAAAGGAAAAATCGCATTCTCATCGTCAGTCGAATGGTTTAAATAAGCCTCATAGGGTGAATTATACTCCCAACTCTCTAAGTTCATGTAATCTTATTGAATGACTATTTCATGAACCTAGCTACTTATACAGGGTGTCCCCTGTATAAGTATCGTAGGTAGTGTTCAAGATAAACGTCGAAAGAGTTCTAATATGATTTTGCAATAGTCATACTGGAACATGCCAGGTTTGAGGCCCGCATAGTGTCTTACAGGCCCCATAACCTCCTGACCATCACGACACTTCTTGAACTCAATAATAAGAATAATAGGTAAGTATAATGAATTTAAAAAGAAACTAAACCTGACCACCACAACTTCCGTACAGCTGCGTTAAACAAAACAAACGCAATTTAAGACTTCTTTGAATCTCCCTCGTCAGTAATGAGTGCATATTGTTTATATCGGGGTCACTGACCTCTATGCCCACGTGTGGACACACGTGTGAAGTTCTTTGTCCGAATCTTTGTCCGATCTACTCCTTTCTTAAGTTTCTATACTAAAAATTTTGTGAGGAGGGCTTCTAAATCGGTGGACTAGGGAAAACAGTGGAGTCGCATAGACACAATTTTTTTTGCGATTCTAATTTTGGTTTTTGTCATTTTTTAATTATGAAATTACCATATTACCTATTAGTATTCTTATAATCACGAATACTTTACGTTACGCCAACAGACATTCGAGATATTAATAGCTATTAGATCATCTCAAGATAACAATTGAACGCAGAAAAACAGATAAGATAAAATACTAATGTCCTTCACTCAGATCAGGCTAGTAACTTGCTAGGAGAAATTGTATTATTTTTATACTACTGCTACCACTCAATCACCGGATTTCGCATTCCAGGTGCAATGAAAAAAGATGGGTCAATTAAATACGAGTTTAAGCCAGGTACGACGACTTCACACGAATATTCGTGTGACCTACAAATAAAAATGTAGTTACCTGTTTCCGTTCCAGGTATCCATAAGATTTGTATCCGAAAACACACCTCTGATAATAGAAAAAGGCTTGTGTGAGTCAACGATTTACTTAATTATTTTTTTAAGTTGCAATTTTATACAAAGTCTATTTCGTCCAAGCCATTTTTTTAAGTCTATTTTGTAAAAATATTTCAGACAGAAAAAAAAACTATACGAAAAGCTTCTCCACGCCTTCCGTAACCTCGCGTGACCCTCTCTGAACGAACAGTGCACTTGTTTATGTTCAATACCGAACAATGCGACCCCGCCATTCGTTCCGTACGACAGAAACATTCATTCGGTCTCATTGATCATTTGTGTGAAGATTGTACGCGTTTGAGCTTCGGCTGACCGGATTAGACAAAGGGATAACTATTGTCGTGTTTGAAAAGAAGTGTAGCAACAGCTTTTTTTAGTGTTGAGATTTATTTGGTTATGTAAAGGGGGAATGGGGAAGTCTCTTGCAGGTTATGCCGCCTTAAAGATTAAGGAAGACTCAAGTAATCAAAGACGGTTACATATTTAGGTCATCTTGCATTTTATACTGGCATGCCAATAAAGAAATAAAAATAGGTTTATTTGTCACAAAAACACGTGCAGAAAGATGGGTATTCAGTTTTTTTTTTTACAAAATATCAAATCAACATTAAGTACCTAATACGAGCATAAAACAGACATAGTCGGTAGCTGCACGTCATGACTGTGACAAGAAGGCTTCCACTCAGCATGATGCTGTGCTATCAATGGCGGGACCCACAGCACAAGGCAGTTTTTTGTTTTTTAAGCTAGTACTGTCTATAGAACAAGATTGGTCACCACACCACTTAGGTAATTCATCGCTGTATGTAGGTAATTTGTACTTTACTTATTGTACATAACAGCTTAACCGCGGTCACTGTCGGACTACATTGAAAAGAAAGAAGCGCGATGATACAATTATCTATTTAATTAATATAATTACAAAAAATCTATTAATTGGAATAAAAAATTAAAACACTTACGTTAACATGTTAGGTACTTGTAGAATAATCTGACCAAAAATCAGAATGATTGCATGTATATTAATATGGTTTTTTTCTATTGTATCATAGTTGTCGTTGTCGTAGTTGTTGTTGTTGTTGTTGGGTGTTGTTGTTGTCGTGTTGTACTCTCTAAAACCTACCAATTACTCAAAAGGACGAAAAAAGGAAATCATAGTTACAATATGGACAATATGGTTTCATTCGAAAATAACTAAATAAAGAGCAATTTGACTGTCACAGCACATTACCATGTCACATTCACATTACACGATAATTTCGTATAATGATGACAGTCTGATGACGACTCATCAACTTATCATATTATATCATATAATAGTATAATAATTATACCAGACTTTACTTAGTTCTTTGTTAAGTTTCCGTTGCACGTTGCACATGACATTTAAAAGTTATAAGTGTAGTTATTTAATATGCATATAAATAGTTTTAAGTTAACTTGCTGCGCCCTAGCAGGGTTATGTACTTATTAAAAACAGGTTATTCATTATTCTCCTGCCTTTATCCAAATTTATTTGTGGTCGACTCAACATGTCTTTTTCTTCCATACTTCTCTATTAGTCGTCATCTCGGTATTCACCCCCATTATAGCCATATCATCTTTCACACAGTTCATCCATGGTTTCTTTGATCTTCCCTTACTCTTATAGCCATCGACATTCATACTCAAAACTTTCCTCACGACATTTTCCTCATTCCTCCGCATCACATGCCCAAGCCATGGCAACCGATTTCCGCACAACTTTTCAGCCACCGGTGCCACTTTCAGAGTTCCTCATATATACTCATTTCTTATTCTATTCATTCGTGTAACACCACACATCCCTCTTAGCATTCTCCTCTCAGCTGTATGCAATTGCCTTTTATTCATCCCTTTTGTGGCCCAACATTCTGACCCATACACGACAGTAGGTCTAACCATTATTTTATATATCTTCCCCTTAGCTTTAAGGGGAATGCGGGACTCATTAACAGAGGTATTAAAAATATTTTTACAACTTTTTACAGACTTCTTTACACGTAAGCTTACCCTAACAATAATATTATTACATTGCCCTACTTAGGTATTATTTCTCACACGGCTAACAGCCATCTCGTGGGGCCATCTGCATGTGCAAGTTCAGCATTACAGTAGGTATTGCTGAACTTGCACATGCAGATGGCTTGTGTGGACATCATATCCACTTACTCTGTAACTTTCTGTACTTTGCAATAAATACTTAAATAAAATGCAAAAATAAAGTATTTCAGACTTCGTTACTAAGATTTAAAGACTGATTTCTCTGAATAATTGGTATGAAAATTTGGAAAATTGATCGAACAGTGGTTTTGATTCCCAGATTCGTAGCCAGCTTCATCTTTGTGAATGACAGACTCCTTTGTGACAATTCAAAAGTGCGTGTAAATGGTTTAATTAAAATAAATGCTTTCAGTT
Source organism: Eupsilia transversa (assembly GCA_914767815.1). NCBI lineage: Eukaryota > Metazoa > Arthropoda > Insecta > Lepidoptera > Noctuidae > Eupsilia > Eupsilia transversa. The sequence continues at coordinate 10,163,132 of OU611887.1, read as the reverse complement.
TGAGTTTGAGGTTGGGAAGATTAGTACTTACTAGGTGTTTAAATTAGATAATTGACAGTACTTATGAACCTGATAGCAGTAATGATCAGTAGTGATAGCCTAGTGGTGTGACCGTCAGACTGCCAAGCCATAGGTCTCGAGTTCAAACCCAGGGCCAGAGTAAGTGACTATTCGGATTCATGTGTGTATTGTATAATTATCACTTGCTTCAAAAACAGTGAAGGAAACATTGTGAGATAACCGGCCTGTAAGAGATTTCTCGACGGCATGTGATGTCAGAGGCCCATGGGCGGCATAAAAATCTGACACCAGTACCCAAAATCTGAATCGTTTTGAAGGATATTGCTAATACATTGCTTTATATGTTCGAAAAATGTTGTCTACTCAAAGCGTAAATAACGCAATGAATGTTGTTGAACTGTCAAAATGGAACAGATTTTGATTGATCGTGTGTTAAGCGACTAGGTTGCAGTTGCAGGTGTATGTGTTAGTGACTAACTAACACACGAAAAAGAAAGAAGTATGAGCCTGGAATTTGCCCTAAAATGGAACTTGGTAGTCAAAATATTGTGCCTACATTATTATCTTCCGAATTTCAATATTTTTCTATCTTCAGTGGCTTCAATTGCACTTTGTCTGCCCGTCAGTCTGTCGCGATTAATTCTTCAAGATAATTGATAAAATTGATATCAGTTACTTTCTTTTTCTGCAAAAGGCTTTATCTTATCAAAATTGTTTAAAATGTTTCGCCTTTCTTTAGATTATCGCGCCTTAAGTATTTGTACCTATATTGTAAGATCTACGTAAGTTCTAGAAATAATAAAATACATAACATAACAACACGCCTGTATTCCCCGAAGGGTTGGGCAGAGGTGCACCCACAACTCGCCAGTTATGTTTAAGTCCCATGTAATAGGGGGAGAGCCTATTGCCATTAACCAGCCACACATATCGAGACTCCGGGCTGCTACTGCTAATTCCTGTTGGAGAAACTCGTTTCGAGTCCCGGTGCGGCCAAAGTGTTATTGGGTTTTTTCATCTGGATTCTCTCGGTAGCAGCCCGGAGTCTGGATTTGGCGATATGCTCGCCCCCTACTACTTGGGACTTAAAGATAACTGGCGAAATGATACCTACTATAGGTACACCTCTGCCTAAGCCTTTGGGCGTGATGCTATGCTATGTTACGTATATGTAGCTACTATAAATGAATAGTTAAAACACAAACATCATAGTGGTTTATTCATATTTAATGAGCGCGTAGTAATTAATTAATTTAATTATCCATGCGTGCAAAATCGCTTATACCTAAGTAGGGCGATACGATTATTTTAGACCTTGAGAGGCGTCCAGGAAGTTTGACATCATTCGATGCTCTAATTTCCTATGTCAACCTAGTAGATTTTTATTTATACTATATGGAGACAACAATAACTGAAAACACTGGCAATATTAATGCATAGGAGTATTGAGGAATTAAGTAAATAAATCTTAACATTGCATTTCAAAAACTAAATAGTAGTGATGCGCCTACTTTGGGATTTGCCAATCTTTGACTAGCTATAGTGACTAAACTATTGGAGATATTTGATTGAATTTTTCATGATACTGCAGGGAGCTTCATTAGATATACGCAGTTTAATTTATTGTTGTATGTTCGTCTCCGCCTTGTTTAACATCATTAACACTTTTCCAGACCTGGAATAACACTTTGCCAGACCTGGGAATCGATCCAGGACCTCATGCTCAGCAGTACCGCTTGCGACCACTAGACCAATAATCTAGTGCAATTCAAATAGTTTCCTATTTTTATGAAGGAGTAAAACCAAACTTAAGCGTGTATTGCAAAGATTTTTTTTCGAACTTATGTAGCCAATGGATTAGCAATCTGTTTCAAAACGATTCAGATTGTGATTGGCCGTGTATGACGCAATTAGGGAGCAGAAAAATAAACGCATCAACTCAACAACTCCATTTCTTCAAAACGCCGCTAAAACACAAAACCGCCAACGTTTCAACTACCTACTTTAAAACTTCATCATACATCGTTACTTTTATTAAAAGTCTTATTAATATGTCGAAAGGAAGCGTTCGTTGAACAGCAATGGTATGGCAGTAACATTACGGCAATGAGATACGGTTATGCCATAGTATGGGATAGACCAGAAGGCCTGCTCTTATTGAATTATATAGAATCAAGTTCTTGTTACTTAACAGACAGCTGTGCTGCTGGGCAGTTTATTGCGCCACTTTGCTTGCACTTTATTCTCCACTGCGGAAGTGATGAAGGGCTGGCGTTTTGGGGGACTGTCTTATGTAATTTTGACGTAAAAATGAATGCTTATTCTCAGCCTAGTTGGAATAAATTGTAGCGGCATCTACAACGCCTTGTGCGAACAACGCATCAAAGACCTGACGTCAAATCCTGCATCTTGCAATTAGACTTTACCGCGCGATCAACATATCTATGACTATCCAACATCAATCGTGGGGCAGTTGACCGCCTGACACGACACCCCTGGTCGTAGGACCTCGCTTCTCTATAGAGGATGAGTGAACTTTACACCCTGTTCCTCATACCTCTAAATATTACTTTGGATTTTGATAAGATATTCCGAGTCCATTTTCTGTTATAAAAAAAGTCATCAACATTATCTCTAGCCTTTTCATCTCACTCTAGCGACAGAAGCCTTTGGTTTTATCCATACTCTTCTCTCTTCTCTTCTCCTACCCATAAGTTGCGTGTAGATCTCTTTCATTGCACGCCATTCTTCCTGGTTTGAGACTTCCGCATCTAACTCTTTTCTACAACCTTGACCAGGTCAACCACGTGCTTCGGCAGACGAAGGCTAAACTAGTGAAAATAGAAACATGACATTTCGAATACCAAAATTAATAGAAGACTGAAAATGCAGAGGCTAGTCTTACCAAGCCCAGTAACTGGGTTGTAGAGGTCAGACAGGCAGTAGCTCCGTGTAAAATACAAGTATTCAACTGCATCGGTTAGACTGGAAGCCTACCCCAATATTGTGAAAAGGCTAGGATGATGAGTGTGGCGGTGCACCAAGAATCTTTAATTTTTCTTTTCCAAACCTGTAAGCTGATAAAACCTGAGGCAGGTTGATGTTTTATGCAAACGAAGTCGCCAACGGCTCAATTACTTCTTATACTTGTACTCAATCTGCCATATTTACATGAAGCGACTGCCTATCTGACCACAACCCAGTTACTGGGTATAACACGCAACACTTTCAAAGATCTCCGAATGTAAGCCGGGACCAACAGCTCAACTTGCTTTCCGAGGCTCGGACTTCACATACTTGTACTTCTGACCAAAATTCAGTTGTCATACATGCAGGGTGTGTGGTGAGGGGTCCTGTAATAGCCCTCATCCTCCCGCAATCACTGCGCAGGCGACTGTGACGACTGAACTGATTTGTTAGGCCCGCCACACACTGGTAGTGGGTCTGGTGGCCTTGAATGTGGCAATGACATTATTCAATTAGGTATGGTGATCGACTTGGTTGGACTACATAATTATATTGTTCTATATAGGGTTAGCTGATGACAATAAATATGAATAGTATGAATAAACGATAGGTTCAAGGACCTCTAGATAGGTTATCATCGTGATAGGGATCTATATAACCTAGAAATGCAAATGCTAATAATAACATACTATTATTGTCCCACTGCAGGGCAAATGCCTCTTCTTATACAGAGAAGGCATGAGCATTGATCACCACGCTTGCTCAAGACGGGTTGGCGATTTGAGACTTAAGTATCCTAATCCTAACTGTTATAAAAATACGAATTTGAGTTTATTTATTTGTTTGTTACGCTTTTACGCTAAAACGGCTGAACGGATTTGGATGAAATTTGGCACATGGGTAGACCATGACCTGGATTAGGACATAGGATACTTTTATCCCGATATTCCGACGGGTTCGAGACTAATGCGGGTGAAACCGTGGGGCTAGTATTAAATAAGTATAAGTCCAGGTTTAAGTAGTAATATACAGTTATTATATCCAGTAATGTCGAAGATAAACTCAGAAAATACATCATTATGAAATTAAATAGTCACATTGGTAGGTACTTGTCCGGATTTGTATCCATAACCTCGTACATGAGAGGCGAGGCCTTAAACAGAGGCTATAAGAGGTTTTATAGCAGTCATACTCAACCTTTTTTTTTATAGGTGTTACAAACACGTTTCAGTCATAGTGTCGAAAGCCGCAAGCCGCAATCGAAAATTATTTAGGTCTTAATTAGAACGTAAACGATGCATTTACTTTATTAATGATTTTTCATTTTCAAGAAGTTTTAACAAAGATGTTTAATGCTTTAATTAATGCGATTTTTGATACTGTGAACAATTTTTCAAAACTTTATCAAGATCTGGCTTGTCGCTACATGCTATCCCTATTACATCATCCAGATGAGAATCAGGGGCCTAAGTCTACTAATAAATTAATAAATGTTACAATGGTCTCTCAATGGTGAGTTTTTGACAGATTTGCCATACAAAAACTCAAAACCTCACCATTGCGAGACAATTGTAACGTTTATAAATTAGTAGACTTAGGCCCCTGTAAGTTTGTTTCTGTACACGTTCTTTGTGTATTTCATTTTAGAAAAAGACGATTCGCAGACATACGTAGACCCAAAGAATATTAGTAGGATTTGGGCACATCTTTGAACGCTTTTGTATTTTTCATTTCTTGATTGATTGATTCTTCTTCAGATGGGCCAATGACAAAGGCCTGGCGGACCGCATGCAGCCCGCGGGCCGCAGGTTGACTATAGGTGCTTTATAGGTTATTAGAGGAAAAACGCTACACTTGCTTAGGAACATCAGTACGTAACCTTATAACCTCCTAGAGTCTCTGCGTTCCGTTTGGAGTGCTTTCTCTCAGTGCAGCCTGCCAGATTCAAGCGTCTTACATTGGCTAGGCTTTTCAAATGACTACCTACACATCGCTACTGGTAAAACATCGCCCCGTGCGCACAGACACAGCGTATGCTCCTGCGCACGTCCAAGATTGGCACCTGTCAACCTCGCCACGCTAGTCGGCCACGATCCACATTATTGCCTCGTTGTACATAAGTATATAACGAGCCTCTGTAATCACAGAAATCATTAGTCTACGTATTTGCTTGGAGCAGAGACCTTTGCAAATTATTGGGCTTAGATTCTTCAATATGAGCTGCAGTAAGTAGTGCATTTATTTAGTAAATACACCCCAGAGACTGCCTTGTTGATCTAGTTGTCGCAAGCGCTACTGCGTAGCATGAGGTCCTGGGTTCGATTCCCAGGTCGGACAGTGGTATTTGGTTTTTCCATCTGGAATAATTCAGTACCAGCCTGGAGTCTGGATTTGCGCCTGGTTGATGGCAATATGCTCGCCCCCTATTACATGGGACTTAAACATAACTGGCGAAATGGGGGTGTACTATAGGTACACCTCTGCCTAACCCTTCGGGGAATACAGGCGTGATGTTATGTTATGTTATGTTTCTTCGTGTTATTCTGTAAATAATACCGCCTGTTTTTGTCGCACTGCATAGACCATTGAATTATACTATCCTTGGATATTGTGGACAGTAAGAATTTCAATTGTATGATTAAAAAATCCATCGACCTATATCCCTCTGCTTCATCGTACCGATGGCCCGACAGTGAATACATTTTTTTTTGGCCTAAAGGCTCGTACACACAGGCGCGATATCGCGGGCGCGACAAGGGTAGCGCTGCCTGTCGCGCCCGCGATATCGCGCCAGTGTGTACGAGCCGTAAAACTTCAACACTGCCACGGCCTTTTCCCAACTATGATGCAGCTGAATACTAGTATTTTTTATCGAGCGACTGCCTATATGACCTCCACAACCCAGTAACTGAGTAAAACTATACCCTTTGGTAAAACTGGTTGTCAGACTTTCGGGCTTATGACGACCCGAAACAACTGTCAAAGATCTACGAATGACAGCCGGGACCAACGACTTAACGCGCTTTCCGAGGCTCGGAGGAGTCTCGGTATGTAAAGATGGTCACCCATCCACGGACCAACCCCGGCAAGCGTAGCTTAACCTGATGGATCGACCGGTGCGGCTGTTATTACTTAGCCACGAGCTCCGCCACCACTCATTCACATGACCATACTAGGCAGAGGCATATAATGTACCACAACACAAATTACCACAGGCAAGTATATCTGATCGGAACGAAACGTCTCATTTATCGTAAGGAAGTGACCATATAGTTTCGAAACCACGAAATCTATACTAATGCGCCCACATTATGCTAGGGTTGCACCGCACTTGTGCGGGACTAAACCATTATTTAGTATTCAATGTGATTCTGAACCCTTTCCGCTCAAATCGATCTAGCGTGAACACATCACTAGTCCTTGAGTACAGTCGGGGATAGAATTGAAGAGGAATACTAATTTATATTTTGTTTATTTTTGAGATTTTATTTTTAGTGAGATCGATTATGACTAGTAATGTTTTATTACACGTACCGTAATTAATTAAATTCTTTAGTAGGTATAACATTCGCGAAAAAATTATCATACAATATAATGTAAATGGCTATTTATACATCTCCAAAAGCTTTTATCAATAATAGCTTAATAGGTTAAGTATTCGTCGTCATAACATGTTCTTGGTCCCATTTTTGTCTCATTTTGTGCAAAACGTTTATTTATCGCACCAAGAAATTGGCCAAGGCTGAACGGATAACGCTAAATTTTATTCTTGATCTCAAAACTACTAAAAACCGTCCTTGACCAGACAAACCGTTAGATATGTGTACAACAAAAATCCGTAACAAAACAGCACTGAGGTACTTACATAAACAAACATTGTAGCAATAAAAATTAATTAAAGCCATTAACAGAGATACAACACAATCATTATCACCGGAAACAAAGATTGAATTGAAACACGTTTCCTTAATAATTAGGTCGTTTGAGTTCAACGACATTGTGTAATAGTAAATAATTATGTTTATTTTTGTTACGACCAATGATATAACTTTCGTAAGATCATTTCGAAATTATGTGATACAGGCAAATGTAGATATGGCATGAACATTTGGTATGCGTCAAATTACTCTTTCATAATGAGTACTTTACATAATGAGTGATGATTGCTCAATTCTTGATTATAAATTGGGACAAAATGAATATTATAAGACTTATTTTACTTAAAAGAAAGATACTTATTGTAATAAGACTTTTGTACTTGAAAGATTATTGTACTTAGTCTTAGAAACATAAGTGACAAGTAGAATTTTCTCAGATTGATTTTATTTTCTGAATACCTAACTAAGCGAATGAATCAAATATTGACAACAACTCAACAAACCAGATAAATAAGTTGCTTTTTGCACACTCACAGTTTGACATTAGAAAAAAAACGTTCAAATAAATCTTCCAAAATCACTTTTGTCGGTGGCTACCCTGCGACCAAGTCACGAGGTAATTACACGGTGATTTGGCGTGGCCGCACGTCACTAATACAGGCTCCTACGAAAGGATCCGACAGGACGAATTGATTGTCCAGAGACCTCGCTACCCCCCTCACTACTTCTACCACTAAACAATAAACAGTCGGTTTTTTTTTGTCTGTGGTTATACGAAGTAATCAACGTGGGGTAAGTGGACCACTTTTTGCCTTGACTGCCCTTCCAAATCCTGGATTTTTGCCGGTTCACTGGAGCCGGTGGTAGAGGGTTAAAAAATGAAAATAAAATTTTGAATTCTAGAGGGTTATTTTTATTTTACAAAACCAATCGGCGTTTCTTGCTCTCAAGACAATTTTCAGAAAAAAAATCTTAACATAGTGATGATTTGTTTGATCTGCTTCACGTAGGGATCTTCCAACTTCATTGCTAAAGCCATAGATTTATGTATCTCCGAATTCAGAACTATACCTAGCTTTACACATGTTATGCATAATTAATATAAATATAAGTATTTACATTATTGTGATAGCCATTAGTAAACAAATCACGTTCCATTAGATTCTAATGGAACGTGATTTGTTTGAACGTGATGATTGACAAGTACCTATCTAATAATAACATTGGTGGAACGTGAAGCAATTGAATCGAAGGTTAAAAAGGACACATTTAACTTATTTACGTACGTCATTCGTTCTACGATAAGCATTTAATATTGTTCTGTAAAAACTAAATATCTTCCATTTTTATTGTCAAGTTCAAAGCAAAATATTCAGAATTTTGACACTGATTGAACTTTGAAATTCGAACGGTATCGAAATGTGAAATTATAATCGCGAATTCACAACCGAATTCGTTGTGAATCTATGATGATTTATTTTAAACAAATGAGTTCCTACCTACGAAATAAACTTTTCAGATAGCAGCTATGAAAACCTGGCTTTAAAGGTGAGTATGATTTATGGCCTTGCAGCTAAATACCAGTATTTTACATGGAGCGACTGCTTATCTGACCTCCACAATTACCTCTCTTGGTAAGAATGGATAGCAAATTTTTGGCTTCTAACTACCCGTAACGACTGTCAAAGATCTACAAGTGACAGCCTGGACCAAGCAACGGTTGAATGTGCTTTCAGAGGCCCGGAGCCAGTCAGTGAGTAAGTAAAGTCCTGTACACACTGGCGCGATATCGCGGGCGCGACAAGGGTTAAGGCTCCCACAAACAGGTGCGACGCGACAGCGCGACGCGACTTTAACGATACAATTTCTAAGAAAACTTCAAGGTAGAACAATTACCGGTGTCGCGTCGCGTGACAAGTCGCGGCAGTATGTACGAGCCTTAACGCGGCCTGTCGCGCCCGCGATATCGCGCCAGTGTGTACGAGCCGTAACTCAGATATTACCTATGTAAAAATTAAAATCAGATATGGAATATCAAGCAATTTACAAGTTCACTGCTAACTATTTTAAAATAACCAAATTCCATTACGAAGATACAAAATCCACAAATCGGAAATGCGTAAAATCTGTGGTTTTTAGTCGCCAGGTGGCGTTGTATTTTTTGTGGTGCTGCCCCAAATGCGGTTCATGTGGTTGACATCAATCAACCGTAAGGTTCATGGACTTTGAGTAATCATATGACACCCCAGACATATGAGGTTACCGAAAGGAAGGATGTTTGAATTTGTGCAATATGGCTTCCATTTTCGAAAGATGTGAGTGAGTGTTAGGATATAAAGCGTTAATGGTCCCGGAAAACTTGGAACCAATAGCAAAATCGTAATAATAAGTATGTATACTTTTTGTCGAATACATTACCTTTATTTAAGTACTAACTGCTGCCTGCGGCTTCGCCTGGCTTTAAAAAAAATAAAAGTAGCGTTATTTACTCCATATAACATCAGCTATCTGCGAGTGAAAGTCCTGTCAAAATCGGTCCGGCCATTTCAGAGGTAAGCCGAAAAAAACAAACAGACAGAAAGACATTTTTTCTTGTTTTTTTATTAAAAAGTTGTATTTTGTCATTACAATTTTATTTATTTGTATAGATGTAAAGATATAAAACTTGTTTACTTAGGTACTTACTTTACCTTTGGTCTCTCAGAAATCGGTTTTCGTCATAACCAATTTTGTTTTTCATTTTTAACCGATTAAAGTTCCTCAAATCATTGAAGAACTTTAATCGGTTCAATATCAATAACAATCATTGACAAAACATGACCTTTCACACTGGCATCATCACACAATTAAAATAAGTATTAATACCAAATAACACTTTTGAATCAACACTCGGGCCTTAACCACAGATTACCGTATCGCTCGATACGCATTCTCGATTTCAAAACATCGATTAAAAATCTCTTATGCTCTTCAAGGCGTTTCATAAAATTAACACCTAATTTGAAATCGATGCCATTTCATTCGATACATCTGGACGATCGGTGTTCTTTATATTTTAATTCAATGGAGTATGTTTAATATTGGTTCAATTCATAAGTTCACAAAAGATGTTAATTGGGTCTTAATCAAAGAAAGACAAACAATAACACTGGCCAAGATAAAGCAAGTAATTACTTACTAATTCCACGCACTATGGCATAGGTAATATGAGGAACTGTCAAAATAATTCCAGAGAAAAACGAAATCATATTTTCATTTCAGGGACACATTTCGGAAGTTGGCAAGTGAGAACGACAAATGTAGGCATTATGTTACAAATTATATCTACAAATTATCAAAACAAAAACGATAAGGTTGCTGATCAGTGTGTGACAGGATTTATATTAATAATTCAGTTTTAAATTTAAAGGATCATCACTGTACTATAAAGTATGTCAGATTTTCGAGCGCTTCGCTATCCTATAATAGCCACTGTCCAAGTGTCCGGTGTCCAGTGTCAAAGTAATAATTTTTCTAGTGCTTGTCTCGAGCTTCAATCTATGTAGGTTAATAAAACTATGACAAATCCTATTTATATCCAATACCTATTGTATGATTTAATTGCTTGATCATCGTAGCATGAAGATGACCTTGCGACTAAAAAGCGAAACTGAATTACCTCCAGTTTTATTTATTTTTATCATTGAAAACTGCTGTTAGCAATTACCCCTTGCTTCAAATGTAATGCAAATTCAAATGTTCTGTATTGCCAGTATTATAACGTTCCCTTACCCCGAAACAAAGAAAATGAAATTTAGGGAAATTTTACCGCTCACGGAAATTTAAATGTTTATTCAGTAATACGCGTTCGAAATTTAAAAATGACATGTCATTGTTTTCGTACTCCGTTTAGTGTTGTCAAGCCCACCATCAAAAATACCTAGTAGGTACCTATTTATAATTTCATTTTCATAATTATTATAATTAAAATGAAAGCAGATATTTCACACGAAATAAACAAACGTGAAACAACGGATATACTTGCACAAGACAGCTTCCTACATCGAGTGTCCCGGCCATATGGCAAACCTCACATTTTTTCAAAGAGGGTGTGACAGAGGAATTTTGACAGCCAGGAGCTTCCCTACCTTATGGTTTCATATCTGTTCCTTACGAGGATACCCAAGTGTTACAGCCACGTGCAACCAAAATGTATATTTTCATGATAGAGCAATATTTTTTGGTCCTTATAAGAAACAACAGGTTTACAATGGTTAGTGATGTAAGCGCTGAAACTGTCATCAACTTTGAAACTGTCACTCCAGGAGACATTTTGTAAACGAAAACATTTTATGCTAAACGGACTGGCATGTCTATCACTTTTCAAGCAGAAAAGGAAACTTTTACCACCACGTTTGCTTACTGAAGGGTCTACTTGTTGAATGCAGGTTGGTTGATTTATAAGGGTACATTATCAGCCTCCGTATTGGGTTTAATATATTAACTACTAAAGGGACAATAGCCTCGGACTGATACAGTCGCCAATTACAGGTTAACCTCAGAAACAAGTGAGAACACACAAAAATTAAGAGTAAAAACGATAGTTTAAAACTGTTGGTTATTTTATTGCAGAACATTAGATATGTCTACGTTGTCTACGATGTTTTCTATCACAAAAAAGTTTACAGTACATATTACTTAAATTGAATAAACCATTCAACGTCAATAATGCCAATCCACAATAAATGAGACAGAACTGAGTGAAATTGCGCGTGCGCAACCGTACTCCGACCTCAACGCAATCGAACAAATCAGAGCACAACGCAGTAATGCCTTCCTATAACTTTATCTTTCATTACCTGAACGATCAGTCACAACCTGAATCATTTTGAAGGATATTGATAAAATCCATTGCATTGTTCGAAAAATTTGTCTGCTCGATAACGTTAATAACGCAATGAATGTTGTTAAACTGTGTGTGTCGTGTGTTACGCTATTAGGGTGCTGTGGTTGAATAACACGTAGTTAATTACAAATAAGCATATAATGTCCCCTCTGCTGGGAATCGGCTTCTTCTCTGTGTCACAGATCTTCAGATTTTTTATTCTCGTCTGACTTTTCGAGTTGATTAACTTCCGACGGTCTTCCTCTTACTATTTACAAAGTAACGTCTGATAGCCGAGTGTAAAAAACCACTGATTTCATAAGCTACAACATTATACATAAATTCATGTCTTTATATACAATTATTTAACATCAACGGAGATATCAAATCCACTCATAAAAAAGTCGGGCCTGAATCGGCAAGAGACCATGATGATGTCATCAACTCATAATCATCGCATCATAGTGATGGTTATAAGCCAGCAGAATTGCTTCAATCAGTCCCTAAAAATTGTTATTTTCTGCAGTGGTCGTGGTTTAGTGAGTACAAGGCCTAAGTTAGTGTAAGAAAGAAAGAAAATACGTTTTTTTGCGGTAAACATGACGCAAAGAAAAAAACACACAAAAAAGAAAAGAGATAAGTAAGAAAAAAAAAAAGAAATGGAACAAATAGAAAAGAAGGAATGAGAAAAAGAAAAAAATAAGTATCTAAAAAAAGACAAAAGATAAGAAAACATTACACACGTTTTTCGGGCAGGCGTGTAAATAAGGAAGATATTATGTTCTTGTAGAATCTTTAATTGGTTGCAGACTACCCACTTTCCAATTAGTAGTACGTAGTAGTTAGTCTGCACGGGGCTTTACTGGAGAGGATGTTAATCAGTTCTTGCAATTAAGAATTTGAGTATAATATAGATAATAAATATAATATATTTCGCGCGGTTCGACAATCAAATACGCTTGCGCTATCATAGACACAATAAAACTGTGATAGATTCTCCTCTAAAAGTGGATAAAAAAACGAAATCTAGTTATCATAGCAATCAATTAGTCCAATATTAATATATTAACTCAATATTTATAGTTACTAAATATTAAGATACATTATTTTAACATTTTCATTATCATTTTCCCAAAACTCCACTCAAAATCTATGGTTGCAAATAATAAAATTACTCAAATAAGTTACGTATTTAAAAAAAAACTGCAACAGATATGCAACCAAATGTTTATTTTAACGTTTTACCAGCAAAAACATGCGATATTGCAATTCTCTACAACTAACCAAACAAACAAATACCCACTTCCTGAAAATGGCCGCTATTTTGCACTGCGCAAGCGCAGATGGCGATATTAGTCTGAAGGTTAAGGTTATTTAAATGTAAGCATTCGCGCCTTTTATTTACCCTTGTATACAGCATGTGCTGCATTGGCGGCACGATTCATACAAAATACATATTCGCATTTATTCCAATAGATGTCGCTTATAAATTTAAAAGAACTTTGCATAAAATTCCGTGTAAGTAAATATTAGGCCAAATCAAACAAATCATCAACCAAAAAACAAATTCCAAGAAATCACTGTCAAACACAATGATTTGTAGGTTATATTTCAGTACAAATAATTATTCTACCTTCAAGCCATTTTACTCCGTTTTCAAATGTGTTTCCCGTGTAAATGATAAATTAAGGGAAACAAAAATTCGATTGTTTAATTAAAACACAAAAATGGCTCCATAAATCACAAAATAATTTGCAATTACGAATAATAAGCCATTTGAAATGACGATGATTAGAATCACTTAAAATTAGGAATTAAAGTTTTCTATAATAACAAATAAAATGTCTCAATATGCGATAAACCTCAATTCCAATAAGATTACAGTAAGTTACGAGATAATTAAATTAGACAAGCCCATTATAACGGTTCCAAAAGATTTTAAGCGCTCCCTTGTATTCTATTTTTAAATGCACCTGCAGGGAAAGTAGACATTTTGTGTTTATTAGAAAAACATTAACAGAACATCTGTTTCGAACGGAAACACTTTTTGTGTTCACCGCAAACGAACGCAACTGATTTCCGTTATACATAATATAGGTCAATAAGCCACTAACGTCTCTCGGGAGAATAAGTTTTTGTAAAATAAATACTTACATAAAAAATCTACTGAAACTTGAATTTTACTTTTATTATTTAACCAAAGCAATTAGGTACAACCTCATTACCTCATTATTTCATTTATGTTTATAGAATGTCAATTTGTATCCATAAAACAATTTTATTTATTTTTGTAACTAAAATCTATAATAGCTAATAATTTAATAAGCGACTAAAAATAGCAAATCACGTTTTACTTAAATATTCACAAAATAATATAAACTAAATAAAACATGAAACTAAATCAAAACGATAAATATTTCTAAAAGTAAAGACCTTAAAAAGGCACGCGAACCTTTGCAACAGCATTATCCTATCACAACAAAGTCGCAATAAGTAAACAAATCACCAAATCGAAGAAAATCCGTCGCTCTTTTAATTGTTCGCATGAAACAGACGGAAGCTAAACGCGGCAAACACAATTTTCCGTAACAAAACTCATGCGCACCGGAAAGTGCTTCATTTATTTCCCGCCATCCGGCGTCTCGACCAACCGAAATTTGGCGCCTAAAATTCTCCAAGCCAATGAGACAAATGGCCGCCATTTTCAACCAATCAGCGTCGAGCCCGCGCTCTCGCCATCGCGTCATTGTCATATCTCGAAAATTAGTACGGCGGCAGTGCAGTGAATGAATCCCGTCCGCAAATCGAAGAATTTTCCGTGAAACAATAAATAAATACTCATAGGTGAGTACTTTATCATAATTTTGGTTCACATGTGTGAAATTTTCAAAATTATTCGTTATGTCACTTAGTTTTTAACGATACGTCAAAATTATTTCGCAATTTATTGCCATTATTTAGTTGTGAAAGCGAATATTACTAATCATTAACATTCCGATTCATTGTTATTACATAATATTATTAATGTTTATTTTATTTAATCGTTTTTTATTACTAATATATAGTAACCTTGTTTTAGTTTTTAATGTCTAGATAAATTGTACCAACAGTCCAACACAAAAATCTAGTCAGTCGTGTTTCGGCAAAATGGCGGCGATGCTCTGTGCTATTAATACATTTTCTGTCCTTTTTATGATGGGCCGCACTAATGCGCGTGAGACAGAGACGGCTATACTTTTGATACGCAGTATGAATTTATGCTGCACACGTAGGTAACTAGACACGTCTTCGTTCTTCGTAAACAAGTCAGTTCGCAGTGTTGCCACAATAATGTTTTTTGTACCCATAATTCAGGGAATTTTATACAAAATTGGTATTATAGTAAATAATCATATTTTTAAAGGATTTTTTTTAAGGATAGTTAAATGAACGCATTATTTTTCTAGAGGAAGTCTAATTATAGAGTTAACATCAGAAATGTATTTACTTTGGAGAATTTTATTTTAGGGATTTAGTAAACTTCAAAAGTATAAAATTTATTATTCTTAGCAGGTCTTTCAGTTTGCTTGATTAGCTATTTTTAAAACTACTTATGGATTAGTATTTCCTAAAACACAAGCAATGTGATAAATGTAGCTTTATAAATTTTATTAAGTATAAAAGTCATAAAATTTAATATAATCTAAGGGAAAGTGACAAAACATCTTAAAACAATAAATAAAACTTGTTTAAGAATTTAAAATACTTATAAGGAACTAAAATAATTAATGCTCGGAGTTATTTTCTTTGGATAAGCCGACAAATAAAAGCCGAGACAATAAAACAGAATTTGTCGCGGGTGCAATTGAATTTTTTCAATATGGGTAAATGAAGTAGGGAGACGCGCACGGCTTAATCTCATCACTGATCACTTGACCGAACGCGATGCTAGCGCCACGCGGTGGTGAAAAGTTGAACTAAAAAGAGTCGCTTGCGCTCAGCGCTGTGGTTTCTCGCGTTCGCCGTCGCGTTGCGCCACGCCGCGCCGTCGCCTCCTCCTGCCGCCGCGCCGCGCGCGCCGCCAGTCGGCGTACGTACTTTTACCGTGCGGACGTATTACGTCACGTGTCTCGTCGCGTCACTTACTCACGACTTGTTTACACACAGTAAACTAACAATACAAATTCTTATTGGTGCGTGATGAACCAAACACTTATAAGCTTGTTAAATCAATACAATTCTATCGCGTGCTGTTACTGAATACTGACCTTGTTTGCGCTAGGTGGATACGGCGCGGATGCTATCTGTGAAGTGCGCTGTGTTTCGCTGTTCGGACTCTGTTGAAGAGATGTCGACGTTGAGTGTGAGGGCGCCGGGCCTGCAGGCCACCACAGTGCTGGACCCGAGGACTCTGCGCGTGCATGGCGTCACCGCGCTAGCAGGCGTCAGAAGAAACTTGTTCGGTTGTACAGACCGAGAGGAAAACAGACGATTTGTTGAGAGAGAGTTGGCTCGCCAATTGGAATTAGACAGCCAGAGATGGGGTTTCGACTTCGCCAACGAGAAACCACTGCCTACTTCGCAGCGATTCGCCTGGCAACTAGTTCCCGCGTCTACGATTCCCGCTGCTCTGAGAAGGTCACCGATCACGATCACAACTCCTGCAGCGAGCGCACCAACGCAGGAGGCTAAAGTTTCCAGCCCTGAGAACAGCAAGACACAGAAAAGAATAACAGGTAAGTTTTATTGAATAATTAGATGTAACAAGTACCTATCTTTCGTGTTGTTGCCATTTGTCACTTTGACAGACAAAGGTTAAAAAGTTGCGTTCTATTTCACGTTGCGTAAACTAGCGTCAACAGTGCGTAATATTTACGCTAAAAATGTCAATATTGTTTTTAATCTATGAAACGCGAGTGGTGGAACGAGCCTCCTCATTCAAGACTAGTCACGCGTACTGCCGCGTACCTACATTCATAGATCTACTCGGCTCGCAAATGCATAATAAACGCTGTACTGACAACTTACGTAGGTCTCTGCCTATTTTATTTAAAAATGGAACTCCATTTATCGTTATCAAAATGTCTCAACTTCTTGAACTGTGCAATTAATCGTTTGTTATTCAAGTAATTACAGAGTAAACAAGCTTATTATCAGTGCAACTGCAATTGGATGCGGTTCGGGGAGAATATTCGTGTACCTAAAATTATTTATCTCGTGACGTATAGATAACAAACCTAGGTCACTTTGATTTGACACTGTTATTTTATTTTTAGGCGACCGATGTTCGCTTGTTTCCATGTGCAGTTTTTTTCAATGTTTGTTTTTTATGTCGCAGGCATTTGTTTTGTTTGCGGCATTTGCTAAAATGTCTAGATAGGTAGGTAGTTTAACTTCATGTTTTAGTCTATGCTAGCGACTTCTTAGGTAAATTGCATAAGTTCAGCATCAACATAATTACTTATTTAGATTTAGCCAATAATATCAACCTTTTTTTTAAGTTTGTTAGTAGGTACTTGACGATAATTAAAATATGTTAAGTAGTAAACATATGACTTCTATGTAAACTTCATTAGAAAATTGCATTTCCAACCTTGTCCGTATTTACATCATTTAAAACTCGTATTCAAGTAGGTACCTACTTAATAATACAAATAGTACTTGTACATAGACGTAGCCGCATCATCAAGTTTTTTTTAAACTTCATACGCAACTAAAGAATCTATAGACTATCATAGGTAAATAGTTTATTATATTTTAACTAAAGACAATAACATGATCGTTTACTTAGCAAGTGCCTTACTTATATACAGCAGTAAGTACCTATAACAATATTTAATGTAATAATAAGGTGTAAGACAACAGTGTTACGAAACATGCCTACTTAATATTCAAATAAATTCATTGCCCTTCACGATTCCAATAAGAAACATTGAATAACATCGTTACGAAAAAACAATAGGTACCAATGATGTTTAAATAAATAAAAATGAAACTAGGTACAGAACTTGTAAAAAATATTACAAATTTTATTTGTAAAGACGAGTACCTACCTACCTAACTTTGTGTATTAGCATAATCAGCCCATACCTAATGTTCCCACTGGTGGGACACAGGCCTCCTCTCGGTGAGAGGGAGTGTACCATATAATCCACCAAGCGGGCCCATTGCCGGTTGGTGGATGTCACATGACTTCGTTTTTTATTTTAAGTCGTTGTTTTACTTCACCATTTTGAGAGCAGTGCTGATGAAATAAAAAAAGGTAGGGCACTGGACCACCACTGCGCTATGCTCTCATAACTAACTATATGTCTAAAACATTGCAAACACAGAACAAAAACAAAACGCCTTCACAAATGTTATCAGCAAAAGTACGCTTATAAAGTGCCAGTTGCCTTGTATCCATAAAAATAAAGTTTTAATAATGTCTAGTTTATAAAAATCTATACATATTATAAATTAAAGTCGCTTTTCGATGTCTGTCTGTGTAACCGCGTTGTCCTACTAAACTTCGCTACGAATTTTGATGCGGTTTTCACTATCATTTAGAGAATTTATTCCGGAAGGTTAATAAATGTATAATAAACGTATATATCAAACTTACTTATAATAAAAAAAACAATGTTTTGTTAAGGCGTAAAAACTGTGCGAAGCAGGGGCGATTCGCTGGTTAACCTTATTAAGAACTGCTGAATAATAATGCAACTTCGTATGGCATCGTGTTCGTCGTGTAACTGAATATGGATCACAATTTGCAATAGGACACTAATTGAGTGGCCATAACACCTGGAACAAAATACACGTATCATTTAACTCTTGTTAAAAAAGTCCACCTACTTAGTGCTTTGCTATTAAGCATTATTATTTTATTGATAAGAGTCTAATGATGCCGGAATATCGACCTTTGGCGAGAGATTATAAACTTGCTGTGCCCCGCGGTTTCACCCGCCGTTGAATTTAAAAGAAACTAGATTAATTATAAAAAATATTTCGTTTTCGCTTAGTGTTCTTTCTGACTTTTCTTCTTTTTGCTCGGCTCCTAAGGGTCGTAGCGTGATGTTTAAGTTAGCCTATAACCTACCTCAAGCATTGGGCTATCTTACAAAAATAATAAAATATCTCCAAAAATATTTTTTCAATTCGGATGGGTAATTCCAGAGATTACCCCCTACATACTCTTGCGTTTTATTATATTATTTCATTTTAAAGATATATATGTTTTAGATCCTTCAATTGCTCCTAAGAGTTGTGTGGTGATGTCAGTTACTACGCCGAAATTTTACGACTTCTAAGCGGGAGATGAATAAAACGTGTAACCCAGTAACGTTACAATAAAACTAAAATTAACATTTACGCCTTTGCTCAATCTTAATACGATATCTCAGAACCCTTTATGCTGGCACCCTTATAATTGGACATCAAAAGAATTCCAAGCCGACGTGCAAAAACTTATCCGCTGGAGGTGCGAAAAACTTCATAAAGGGCCCGGCTAAGCTTTCATTAAATAATTTGCAGCCTCATAATTAAAAATTAGGACGCCTTAGTGGATTTCTAATAGACTTTTTTACTAATTGAAGGGGTGTTCTGATAAAAAAATCTGTTTAAGTACTTATTAAATTGTTTTTCATCTCTTGTTATACGAGACCACAGTTTCGGGCGTTAAAAGGAGAAAAAATAAACAAAGCTCTAACGGCTCGTCCAAATTATCGGGCTAGCACGAATAACTGACCTAGATTCATTTGTTTTGATACAGTGTTCAGTGTTAACACGTAGTATGGCGAGCCTCCCACACTTGTCCCATTTTAGATTACACATGTGCGGTTACAAATTGTAAACAAAAGTTTGATGCTACGATCAAAAATACAGTTTTATAAACGCCTATTTTCAAATACAAAAAAAAATCGTATCCTCGTGGCTGTTTATTTACCGATAAACAACTGCTTCATTGGTGATCGCAAGCGCTACTGCTGAGCATGAGGTTTGAGGTTGGATGTCCAGAATCTGGACATCCAACCTCAAACCTCGTCCCCAATCAGATTGGGCAGTGTAATTGAATTTTTCTATCTGGAATTTCTCAATAGCAGCCCGGAGTCTGGATTTGTGCCCGGTTGATGGCAATAGGCTCGCACAGGCGAAATTTGGGTGTACTATAGATACACCTCTGCCCAACCCTTCGGGGATACAAGGCGTAATGGTATGTTTGTTAAATAAAACATTTAAAACCACAAATCCTGTAAAAGGTATAGGTTTTTTTAATCAAATACTTAGTCCTAATGGCCACAATCACCGTAATCTCATTTTATTCTGTGGCATTGTTATTATGAGTCAAATCGCTTTTGATGTCATGTCAATATTTACAGTAACGTTACGTCATTCGGGGACAATAATAGCTCGTAACCTTCAGTGAAAGTTCTCAAAATAGTCATCGAAATACCTAGCTAATTTAGTTTGTTGACATCACGAAATTGTTACAGAATACTTGAAATGTTTACTGAAGAAGTTTAGTGCTTGTTATTTAGTCAATGTTCCAATGTAGTGTAGAACAACAAAATACGCTTAGCTAATGCATTACCGATGTTTTGATAAGAGACCTCTCATACAGTACTTACATAATTTATATCAATTAGGTCACACAAATACATAATGTATGATGTGTAGATAATGTTAAGTACTTTTAAAACAACGCTGCTACTTTTATTATCATAAGTTCATATCACAATATACTTAAAATTAAATTATGCCACCAATGTATGCTAGATTCTCAACAATCACAAACTCGGAAACGTTGCGATGAAAGTAGGAATTCTTTCAATTACAATCTTGCCTATTTTCTTTCACCATCTATGAAGGGAAAGTTTCCTGAACTGACGTTCAAGATTTTCTCGTTCATACCGAGCGAGCGTAGCGACATGCAATACACATAATCTACAGCTTACGTTTGTAAGTATAGTAAACGGTATCCTTGTCGCACCCACACGCGGTGACGCGCTCGCGCGGCGCGTCACCTCACTATCCATCCACGCATGCGCACACACGCTCACTCACTCACTGATTGCAAAATGGCGGCCTTTATATTCGATCGAAATGAACATCTTATTTTGTCATCACTTAATTTAAATACTGCTTCAGTCAGTGATATTCTCAAGTGTCAATACATTTTTTAGTTTCTTATTATTATGGCTGTGTTCAACGTAGTTATTAAGTATTTCAATATATTTTTTGGCGGGAATTATAAAATAAGTCGTCGAGGTGGCCGAAATAAAAATAAATCCCTTGCATTGGCTTAGTTCAATCGTAAGGCTAAGCCTATTGTATTTTTGGTCCATCATATGGCTTAACTCTTTATTTTTTTCTTGTTTTATGCGTATTTTGTGCCTGTTACCCATTCATTGTTTGATCCGAGTCTTGTGCTGTTTTTTCTTAGACAACAATACAAACTTAAACCTCAACATAAAAGAACCTGAATAGGCAATCTCTTGTATTTTTTGTTCGTCTAGTAGCCGCACAGTTTAACAATGTACCTGTTAACTCTGTATTCGGTAGCTCACTCAAACTGTGTAACATATAAAAAACTCTTATTCTTATCCCCCTTACATAATAGCTATAAGAAATATTTGGTATTAGGTCTACAAATTGAAAAATTTAGTTTGTTTTTCTGTCTACGACTACGTTAAAAGAAAGATGTTCTGCATTTTTTATTTTTTTCATAAATAACCTTGCATTTTTTTTTTTAAATTTCATCGCGTATTCACGTCCCGGTTTCCCGCATCGTATATTTGACAACTTAGGCAAACATTCATGACGCGATTTGTATTACACTATTAGATTTCACCAGATGTGCATCCAAGAGCTTTCTAAGAGTTTTCTAACGTTCAAACATTATGAATTTTTATTGTCTAAAACTGACCAACCGTACATACTTCGTAGGGGGCCTAGGGGACCGGGTCACCCAATTTCTTACTTCCCTTTCATAATTACAACTTGGTTGTGTCGTTGAACTCCGATATGTTTTGGTTTATGGGAAAGTAAGTGGACGTAGCTGCAGGGATCCCATAATAATTGTATGCTTCACCATGCAATGTTAGAAATAGTTGCAGTTGCAACTGTATAGGGTTTCTTCAAATGTAACATCCGGTCAAGATGTTCTTTTCATAGATGAATTATTTATTTCCGTTATTTCTTAACCCTTATACAATTGTGCAATTTTAAATCACCAAAATATTTTTTATTATTTAACCCTTTTTTGTCTTACTGCAACATGTATTTTTTGGTATTATATAATTATAAGTATTATTATTAGATAACGCTCTCTAATTAAAATACATTACTTATGCTTGAGCAGACAATGAGTTTGTAATCAAATTACACACAACCAAATGAAAACAAACCAATGATCTACGGTTCATTTCTCTGTACCAAACATTAATTGATAAACTGCACTGGAAATTCAATTAATGAGATTGAACAAATCGCAGTGTCACCCCTGCAAACGGCACAGAATAAATCTGCATTGTGTTGTGATTGTCATAATGGCGGTGCAATAACGTCGGCGCGTGCGCAGCGCACAGCCCTTTGTGTCGCACCCTCGCGGACACTGACTCCGTAACGGTTATATTGATTTTTTAACTGACACTTTCCCTTGGTGTTTGATGTTATTAGTATTAATACGGACTAATAATAATTTGTTGAACGAATATGATTTGATTCGTAAGTGTTTCATCGCCTATTTCGCTCCTCATGGTAACAATTTTGATAAGTTTAAGTAACACTTGAAAAATTAGTCAACAGCGTTTTTCGGTCAGGGCAACTATTTATTGTCTATAATTTAAACTATTACCTGTTTTTTTTTTTACCTTCATTATTTAAATTGTCCTACTTCAAAAACCTAAAAAAAAAACGAAATTTCGGAACTACAAGCGATTGCGAAAACCATACCATGCGGGTGATAAAAAAAAGTTGTCAACACACGTGTTCGAATTTCAAAATTTCAACAGATAGGGGGAATAACGGTCGCGGATAGTTCACGGCATCTGCGTGCTACCCCCGCGTTCGCACCCCCCGTCAAATGACCGGAGGCATCATCTGGTCCTGGTGAAACAGATCGTTATGAGATAACGTTACTGCATGCAATTTTGTTTTTGTAAATTGAGTAGCGTTGTTACCAATTAACATATGTTAGGGAGATCAATATTACATTTATTGGGAGCAGTCGTTTAATTGAGGATATGTAGTATTCGATCACGCGATAAAATGCTGTTCTCCGGTGTGACATGATAACTGCAGATTAAATACTACTATAAAATTGTACAACGAAGGCTGACCACTCTACCCTTATAACGTGGCAACACAGTTAATCACCTCTGGCCTGCAATTAAATAAACTTGTACACTTGACCATACCAGTGGGTCGCGCCCATTCCTTGCACTTGTTAATGCAGAAATGTAATTGGTCAAGTCAGCGACACGAGACTAATGCGCAGGAGTACGTTATAGTTCTCACGTTGCGCGTGCGCACCGACCCTAAGGAAACGCCATGTAAGATATGGTTCAATGCGCGTAACGACTATTCTGCACAGGAGATAAAAAACGACTTTTCACAGGTTTTTTTTTTCCTGTTGGTGTCAGTCATCCAGAACACCAAGAACTGACGGTCACGACCTCAGATTTTTTGCATTGACCACCCCGGGGTTAACTGGCTTTACAATCTCGCAATATTAAATCATAATAGGCACCTATCTCCATCAATTAAATCTATTCAGCTTTATTTGTTTGGCCTCATTCAGGCAACATTTCTGGCCCTCTATTTCATAAGTGGTTCCTGTACGCACATGACTAATTAAGCAAATAAAGAATTTGGATCAAGGACAGAAAACACTATGATGGCGACATCTAGTAGTGTGGTTTTGCTATTTACTGTTATCTTAATTAGTTCCAAAGCTATTTTTGGGAGGTATGAATGAATTGTTTTTTGTGTCAGCCTTAATTTCGCGTGGTGCCGTTATAATGGCAGTTTTACGCCTACTGGCTATTAAATACATTGACTGAAGAGATCAGTGATTTGGTACAAAAAATTGGTACCGTTGTTTCTTCTAAACAAAAATTCAAATTAATCTCTGACTTTACATTTAATTATTATCTGTCATAAAAAGCTAAAATTTGTGATTGTATATTGAATTTTCGAAAATTCTTTAACCATTGACTTCTAGCAATACTGTAGCTTCCCCTACAGGATTGCCAGATGTCATGATGGTATATTTTATTTTAATCAAGAAATTTCAACCGGACGAAGTCGCGGGCAGAAGCTCGTTAGTAATACAGAACTGTACTTAAGTCTATTTATGCTCAAGTGAAATGAATACAGCGACATGAAAATTTCCAAACGTCTACTCAAGTGACTGTGAAAGGTCTTCAAGCGAAAAAAAGTACAGTTAAACGAAATAACTTCTCGGCATACTTTCTAATTGCAGTGAGGCACGATAGCATCACAATTCGCCAGCTAACCGCCATTTTTTTGTTACAGTCGAAAACGTAAAATTTTTACACATGGCAACACTTGTGATGTCGACTCATCTCATTATGATAAGATTTATTGCATGTGCAAAAAATACGCGCGTGTTAGGATTTTTATAAATACATACGCTTATTTTAATTTCTAAAACATTAGATTAATATTTTATGTTTTTGTAAAAAAAACACTTTATTACCAGTTACAATAGAGCTGACACATAGGAAGGAAAATAATAATTTATTAAAATATGTTGTTTAGGTATTCCTGCATTTAATTCCAGCGATGTACAAACCGCATATAATTGAAGCGATTATTTTCCGTAAATCAGAGGTTTCATTTAAACTGATGTGTCCTCCATATATTTCCTATTTACCTTATAAATAGTTTATAAATAACTTATTGCATTCAGTTTTATCCGTCTACTGCTCTCTTTATATTCATTCGAACAGAAATATATAAAAACAAAAAATAACCCACTCAATTATTTTCTAGGAACTTGCCGCAATTCCCAAAAAAAATGTTTTACTGCAACAAAACAATGTCATTCCTTTGACGAAAAATCACCTTCTCACGTTGTTCATTACCACCCCTTGGCAATTACGTGATTAAAAAATGGCTGCCACATAAAAACAGCTGATAAATCTGCCCTGTTCTGCTTGACGAACTTTTAGGATTCCTCCATGGGAAGATCGCTTGACCGTAAAATGTACGAATCATTCCTGTTCCATATAAGTGAAAGTGGTGTAAGACTATTCCTTTCTACGGAAAAAACACTTTAATAAAAACCATAATTATGAAGATATTGTTTTAAACTGGCTGTTGCCCGCGGTTTCACTCGCCATTTCCGAGAGAAACTTCTCTATGCTTATGAAAAGTATCGTATGTTTTTATTCAGGAAATCGTCTATTGCCTGAATCCGTTAGTTTAGCTTGATTATTTTTCCTTGTCACAATTGGAGTTTCATTTCCTACGAAATGTATGGGAACAGTATTTTGCGATTTCTGTCTTTTCTAGTACTCAAACCTCGTTGGTCCAATATACTTTTTTGATCCTTATCAGGATCGATTGGCATCAAAAAAAGTTTTTATGAAAACTGCCCATTTTCTTGCAAGTATTTTTTTTTTAAATCTTTGAATGCAGATCAAAATGTTTCAAAAAGTTAGAACAGTTTCCTAAGACCGTTTTCTTGTAGCGACAACGGCTAAGGTATGTGCTTACTGCCCCATCTCATCAAAAATCCACCCTGTATAGCTGGTAATATTTGGTATTTATTATTATATAATTGGATTTATAAACACAAGACACCTCATGCGAGTGCATGGCGCAGAATGCTTTTAAACCCTAGGTTTTGTTGAACGTGTGAAACCACTGTCTTTAAATTAGTATCTTGCAACAAATTCCTACGAGTAGTTTGCAATGGGTTATGCAATATGACTGTAATTTTCTATTGTGATGTAACGATTTACTTTTTCCGACGACGGCAAAGCCAGAGGAATAGTGTAGTTATTAGTCTTCTGCTGGTGTTGCAACTAAAAAATACAGTAGACATAAATATGTAACCTATTCCGCATTACTATTCCTAAAGAGTCATAAAAAACCCCGTAGGAAATCGACACGTGTTTCACCTCTCAACGAGGCAGCCTCAGGATGACCATCCAAAAAACCAGAGCCCGGGCTGCTACTGAGGAATAACCCAATAAAACTTTGCCCGACCTGGGAATCGAATGCAGGACCTCATGCTCAGCACTGTTATAGTTAATTAAACTGAAGTGAAAACAGACCTGATAAAGAGCCCTCGAAGCTCTAACGGTCAGTCAACCTTGGTTCCCATGAGCCTTTTAGTCACTATCGGGAAGGGCACCAATACGACAGGGTAGATAATTGATAGTATCGATATATCACCCTTGTTAAACGTTTTCCCATACTGTTATGAGAAAAAAATCGATGATTACAGTAGTCATCGATTTGTTGTTAGCTTTATGAGTGACCATAAATCCGTAACTTGTGTAAAATATCTATTTCTAGCGATCCGTCGCTGGTCAGCACGCTTTTGAACTGCGCTTTTTCAGCGCACTGCCTGATAAAACATGCGAGATTTATTATTATTTGTAAGTTAGATATTAAGTTAATATACTTACACATAAACCTTCCGGAATCAATTCTCTAAATGAAAATCGCATCAAGTCTCGTGTAGACTGGCGTGAAGTTTTCTTAAAAATTGTAGTAATTGTTAGAGTCGCGTCGCGCATGTCTGCTAGAATCTTCATGCTTTGTGGAAGTGGGAACCAAATGGGGAGGAAGAAACGCGCCAGTCTGCACGAGGCTTCAAAATCTGTTGCGTAGTTTAGAAGGACAACACGGTCAACGAGGTGGCGCGCGCCAGACAGACACGAAAGAAGACTTCAATTTATAATTATTATGTATAGATAATGCATTTAATTATGTTCTCATTGTTATTTCTAATTGTTAAACAATGAATATGATGAGAACAATCGTCCTTTATTAAATAAAACATCGCATTTTCTAGGCATTCAATAAACGTTTATTATTGTGTGAATCGCATTCAATTCTTTCGCGTGCAGCCATTTTCTTTTTATTATAATTTTCATGACAGATATCTTTTTCTTATGATTGTCAAGGTGAAGCACTTGATTAATTACGTCGATATTTCTGACATTCCTTTCCTATATTATTATTATTTTATCTATCACTGATCATCTGCCTCGCCTTTTCCCAACTATGTTGGGGTCGGCTTCCAGTATAAACGGATGCAGCTGAATACCGCATTATTTTACATGAGCCTATCTGACCTCCACAAGTCACAACCCAGTTCCTGGGTAATACCCTTAGTACGATTGTTTTTATCACAGCTTCGGGATTCTGACAATCCGTAACGATTATTTTATCTATCACTAGTCCTTATTAATTAATTTCAAGCAATGCATGTGAACGGACGACCCCTCACAGATGCATAGGAATACGTAGGTATCCGTTAAAACAAATGAAGGGGGATTTTTTTCATCACACGAGTTTGTATTTTGCACCGGATCAATAAATAATTACGGCTTTTAACCCCGTGTGAATATGACCTTAGCGTGTACTGCGAGCTATTTTTTCTGTTAGTCCCTTCATGGCCTAATGATAATCAGCCTATATCTGAAGGCCAATTCTCGTACTTGGAAAACGTTCGTATTTAAGTCGCAATCTATCAAACTTGCCAAAAATGTTGGAGAATTGATTGTATTTTTGACAGATTGCGAATGAGATGCGAATGCGAACGTTCTAAATGAGGAATTTGCCTCTCTGATTTCGTATTAAAACCTATATATTATATTTATGTCTGCATTTTATGAGAATACGGTCAACCCGCCGCTGCTTCTAACGGTTTTTACGACTTGAAAAAACATAGATTTTTCTTTATTATAATTATGTAAGTTTAATTATAAACCTTCCGGAATAAATTATGTAAATAATGGTGAAAACCGCATCAAAATTCGTCTCGTAATTTAGGAGAGTAATACGACCACACGGACACACGACAAGCGACTTTAATTTATAATTTGTTCATACATAGATAATCATCATTCCGTTTATCACAATTCCATAAAAAAAGAAGTGTAACAAATTGCAATTTTACTATCGAGCAAAGTTTCTCAATTGATTTCATTATTTTCAATTTCGTGCCGCGTTCATTATTGTTTTAAATGGAACGCGTCAATTTCAATTTAGGAATGTTCGTATTCCTTTTTTTTCGTCTGACAGCTGTCTCGGGAGAATAATGCAACGCGATTAAAAATACTCGGTGACTTTTTTTATTTAAAAAGTCGCGAACACGAACATATTCGTATTTCGAATTTTTTAACGTGAACTTTTTTAAGCTTTATTTTATTTAAAGTCTTCTTTTGTTTTGAACACTAAAAGGTCGTTGTTTTGAGTCCGAATTTAAATAAAAACAGTAATGTTCCGCACTGTGCGCCCGCGCAGATAACAGCTGCAGGGTTACCAATGCATATTTTGATTAAAAGTAACGGCTTTTGTTACCTTTAAGCCCATATGTTACGGTTCAATAGTGAACTAATTAAGAAAACGTTACAGTCACATACAATTAAGATATTGTAAAACGGTTTTCCATAACTATGTCGTTAGCATAGCGAACGTAACCACTGAACGTTTCCTTCTATTGACCATACAAATACTCGTAGTCAGTTAAGTAACACGTTGTGTAAACTTAAGGACACTTGTGGCTACATGCAACTTACGGAAGTATAGTAACCGACCGTCCGTGGGAAAGCAACTATCCAAGGACGAAAACATGAGTGAAACACATTAAGGGATGTCCTAATGACGTCGCCTGAACTATTCTCCCATAAACAAGTGTCACTTTCTTTTGTTTTGGATGTTCTTTTTTTAAATAATAACAGATCGTGTTTATGGGTAGTAAGATAAAAAATGTTTATGAGATAGGGGACTAGCATTTAAGAGTTACTTAGTATTCAAAATAAACATTAAAGAATTTCATACAGTTCAATTATTTCATAGTTCTGACGTACGTAGAGCGGCAGCTAGCTAAGTTACCATTTTTTTTTTTGCACGAATTCAGCCAAAATCAAGCCATTTAGGTATTATAACGTATTCAATCTCTTTCTACACAACAGCTCCACATTCCTACTAATTCCCGTATGAAACTATGAAATTAGAATGTTATCAAAGTATCAAATCACGAAACATTATACGGCACAAGTGGGCAGATAAGCGATGTGGCCTTGGACCAATTCGATAACATTCATACACACGGCTAGACGAGCTGGCATCATAACTTTGTTTATGTGGGAAATTCTATGGGAACATTGCCTTGAAATTATGGAATGTGAACGTAGATTATAGGATAAGGTACTATTTTATTAGAACAATGACTTTTAGGGCTTTATTACGAGTGATTCGCGGTAAAAAGCTCTTTACTATAAAGTCGAATGAGGAGAACAGAGTTCTGTAAAGAGGATGTATACTTGGATTATGAAACTCTATGGTTGTAAGATAAAACAGTAACTGACACAAATAAAAAAGAATGTGTTCAAAAATATAATTGTCACTTCACCTATGAACCTTGTTCAGATCACATCATCACAATCAAAACAAATAAATTCAAAATCAGAACAACGATCTGTGATGTTGTCCAGGTGGTAACAAATCATTATGCAAATCCAATATGGCCGATTGTCGAAGTATACAGGGGAATCACGCCTTCATGACAATGACCCAAGGAATAAATCAACGGACATCAACACATTTATTTTCACCTATTTCTAAAGGACACTCGAGACGTGGTCGGATTAGACAGCTCCATTCGTCTTACAATTTAATGTTTTCTGAAGGGGAAGTATTGTTGAGAGGCGTGATCTCTTTAATAATGAAGATTCGAAGTATCGGGGTTAACATTGACTCGTAATAAATTCCAACAGAACATCAAGCGGAGATATTTTAATTAAAAATGCAAATTTTCCATTGAAATGTGGTCTTTTGTTGTTGCATAATTGTTTGAAATTAAACCTGACGTAGACAAACATTACTCATCGAGGTTACCGACCTCTTATTATGAATACGTTGACAATTTCTACATCATATTTGTTGGACAAACAAGCAAATGAGATGCAGTGCCATCCCTAAGCCGAGCCCACACGACTAATTCCGGACAATCCAAACAAACTGTTCTTCAATATCGACAAGCTCTTGAATTTTCAAAATGTTTACTTCTTCATATTTGTTTAAGGACTTGAGGAGACGTGTCTTTGAATAGGAAACGATTTCACTAAGCGTAGGAGGGTTTTTTTCTGGTCGAAATCCCAGAGGTCGAGAAAAAGTTGGGGTCAAAATAACCCCTGTGTTGACACTAAAGGTACAACACGTGTGAACC
Organism: Eupsilia transversa; assembly: GCA_914767815.1. Lineage (NCBI taxonomy): Eukaryota > Metazoa > Arthropoda > Insecta > Lepidoptera > Noctuidae > Eupsilia > Eupsilia transversa. The sequence continues at coordinate 10,133,005 of OU611887.1, read as the reverse complement.
TTCAACTCCACACACAATTCGATTCCATTAATTCTATTCACATTTCAAGACTATTCTATTCAACAATTCAAGTGTCACAAATGTCCCTTAAGAGGACATCCATCAGATTCCCCTGGAGTGATGGATGGCGCATGAAAAGAATCTATGTTAATTTTAAATTGAAATGTTAATTCGTCATAATTATTTCTTCGAGAGTTGGTTTGAATGTAATGCTTTTCGAGTGTTCACACCTTTTCATGATCACTTTTTGAGACCGAGGTAGTTTTTCTTAAAAAAAAAAAAAAACGTTACTTTGGTGATAATTTGAATGCTTGTGTTGATACAACAATATTGCTTACTGCGCATTTACAAATAGGTCACACAGACAAAAATACGTTAATTAATCAATAATCAAGAGGAAAACTGTTAACCTTCGAAAGAACGGGAAACAATACGATAATAATTTCCGTGTTATTATTACGTAAACGAAAAATACTCAAACATACAAATAAAGTTAAGTAAACACGGCCTTGGATTCCTTACAATAGGTTACATTACTATTATTTGAGCTGTCCGTGACATAATTTTTGAATAATACCTCTGACACTTGATTGATAACGAACCATTTCTTAAGATATATCTTTAAATCCTAAAGAATGCATTAAAAAGCGGACAAGTGTGAGTCTGAGTCGCACAGAAAGGGTTCCGTCCATACCGGACCACTGTACATTATTGAACACTACATATTTTTTCGTTTGTATATTTTTTTATTTATTTTTTACTTTATTTTATCTTTATTATTTGCTGTTAAAGCGGCCATAGCAGTACACACTCGGTGATGTGAAATTTCAAATGTCTACCTATTACGGTTCTAAAGACAAACGGACGGACAGACGAATTAATAGGATACATGTCCCGTTGACACCCACGGCTACAGAACCCTAAAAAAAAACATCATCTCGGGAGCCACTACAATGATAATATTGTATTGTTGAATTAAGAATTTCATATTTCACGCTATTGTCAAAGACAAGAATACTATATTACTGATATAGAATTACAATTTGAATTTTAAATTTGTTTGTATTTTGATGGCGATCGTGAATTGAATGGAATAATGAAGCTAATTGTGTGTGAACCGTACTTTGTTATAAAAATTAATATATTTATGATAATTAGGCGATATGATGGGACTGTCTAAAAGGAAGTATGATTGACGTACAATGTTGCCATGCCATACACGTTGACCGTTGAAGTCCTGATGACAGCTTGAAATGGAACTGAGAAATTCTATTGTTATGGTGGGCATTCCAAAGTTTTATTGTTTTATTTCTATTATTATCCTTTATTTCATTTAAGTACTTATCAATTATATTTTTGAATATTAGTTTTTTTTTTTTTTTAATAATCTAACTGTAAGAAGCTGATATCATCTTTAAATTGCCCGATGTCCTGATGTGACATCAGAAGTACGGCTTTCAAATATTAAATCACGATTTTAGTCATTCTGATTTCGAAATGAACTTAAAACAACATAACATCACGCCTTGTTTCCCCGAAGGGTTGGGCACTAGTACACCCACATTTCGCCAGTTATCTTTAAAGTACCATGTAATAGGGGGCGAGCCTATTTCCATCAACCGGGCACAATTCCAGACTCCGGGCTGCTACTGAGAAATGCCAGATAGAATAATTACTTTAAACAATTTATAGGATAACCAAATCTACAACTTAACTTAATACAACGAAGTTCGCAATATAGATAAAAATAGTCATCACTGGCTGAGTAAGCGAGTAAATTCGTGCGACTCACCAATACAGCCTCGTTTAGACTGGCGCGACGCGACTTTAACAATACTATTTCTAAGAAAACTTCACGGTAGAACAATTACCGGTGTCGCGTCGCGCCAGTCTGGACGAGGTTTAAGCCTGGCTGATTACACCAAGAGCTTGAATTGATTAATTTACAATGCAAATGTCTCGTTAGCATAATCGCAAGTAAGATTAGCGATTATTAAGTCTCGATTAGATTCATCACGACATTCATTGTTCTCCTACTGTCACGATTACTAGTACTTATCAGGCTATCAGAAAGTGTTAAAAAGTTTATTCGGAGACACTTAAAACTTTTGGGATACTAAAGATCGCTTTTAGCGATAAGACTGACCATAAAATATCTATTTTTATATCTGTTGTTGTTATGGTGTTAGGCTTTGATTATTTATTTGACCAAATAAGCCAACTTTTTTATGGCCGCGCCACGTCATTGTGCTTTTCTAGTGTGCGTGCATTTAGCAGCCAACAGTTGGACACAATTTTTTTTTTGCCTGTCGCTATGGTAAGTGTAAAAATATCTATAGAGTCCCTTCTAGGAGTACTTAAATTAGCATAAAGGTTCCCTGCAAACAAGCGCGACGCAACTCTGGTGGAACAATTTCTATGAAAGTTTCACGGGAATTGTTCTACCGGTGTAGCGTCGCGCCTGTCTGCGGGAGCCTTTAACCTTCTCTTACAAAAAAAAAGCGATTAGATAGGAAACCTACCTCAAATGATCCAACAAAATCTCTTATGTACACCCAAAACCAAATAAAAAGAGTTCTTTGACACTATTCCGAACCGTAAAAAAACAGGCACAAACCACACTATGCGACTAAAAAGTCGCACTTGTACTAAGTACATACCTACTTACAAACTAGATTACGCGAGTCGAGGCAAGGTGCCGTTAGAGGGGCCATAAAGGGTTCTCGGCTCGACCTTACAACATTAATAACGGTGGTACCATTGACCATGACAATCGAACCAGTGATTGTAGAACTCGAGATTTCTAAACACTTATCGATTTCTTTTCAAGACTTGTTATTGCACTTATATAAATTGATTAACTCTTCAGAAATCTTTCACGTATTTTTTTTTCATGATTGATTTGTTCTGTCTTTTTGTGAAGCCATTACAAGGGCCAAGGGTGTCGTTATTGCAGTGTCGATAAAACCAAAGATTATTATAAATTATCGTGTCGTGAAGAGCTGCTTAAAATCAATAACTGTAAAATTTGCCAAACTTGTTTTCATTATCTTATATCCGAGTCCCGTATCAAATAAAAAAGGCACATAAATTACTTAACATAACATAAATAAACAATGTCATAACAGACACTGTAGAACATAGGTATAATTAATTTGCAAACAATGTCGTCAGACAAAGAAACTACCAAAAAAAAAAAACATCAAAATAGAACTAGCTGATACCTACCGCGGTCTGAATTGGGGGCATTGACAGTAATTGTAATTAAACATACGTTTATTTGGTTAAATAATGCAAACAATAAAGGCTGCGTTAGATCCGCGAAACGCCAACTTTCCGCATCCCCGTGTCTGAAGCGGCGCCGGCGCATTGAGGTCGTTGACCCGACGCCACGGTGTTATTGAACGTACCATAACAACACACACTCATACACGTCGTAGTATGTACGGACACATTTCGGTGTGTTGAATAGGTTTGAAGTGACTACTGAACTTGCTTAGACAAAGCCTTGGTTTCACTAGGCGATTCCAATTTAAAATTGCAAAAAAATAATCGAGTTTCCGTCAAATTTATTTTAAGTGGCGCCAATACAAAAACAAACATCGCATTAAGAAAAAAACATGTAAAGCGTAATTATAATTAATTAAAACGCAACTTTCTCTGTTAAACAAAGCTTACAAACATAAAAATTCCAACTCCACTGAGGAATCATGGCCATTCTTGGCATTCATAATTCGTACATTCATTTCCGTCTAATGAATAAACAATAGAGAGAAAGTTAACAAACAAAGCTGATTGATAGGCACAATAGATATAACACCAACACCACGACAAAAATAAATTCAGTGTGGACACAGTTTAGTTATGAAACACGAGTACATGACGACATTTCTACGGATTGCGTAGAAATGCATTGTGTGTCTGCTGCCTAAAGCTCACGACCGCAGTAGCTCAAATTAACGGTACTGTGACAGCAACTCCTTTCGCGAAGCCTCATTCTAAATTCAAATAGTGGTGCGCGTACGCACTCTGTCAACAAACAAAAGTGTTTTGATCAACAATTTGTTACGATTTTATTTGACGCTTGTTCAATTGTCTTGTTGTGTCGTTTTAAATAAATTACAGCACTTGTGCTGTACAAAAAAATAAGACGGTCATTATTCTTTTGAATGTATTTTTTACGATAGAATTTTGTAAACAAACGATTTATTTACATACTAAATTGTCTTTTATTTGTTGCATGATGCCAGCAGCCATCTCTTACGAATTCAAACAAAAAAATGAACTCTCAAATTCATAGACAAAAAATATAGAAGATTGTTATCAAAATCCGCGCAAGTCTCAAGCGCAGCTCTAGAACACCGGAAACTCGGAAAACAATTTGGAACGCTAGTTACACCCTCTAAAACTGTAGGCGTGTGGTGAATGAACTGCCTTTTTCACAGTATACGCGTATTGCAACAGTTCACAATAATTATTATCATTTAATTTGGCTTGTATGTTATTACTCCTAGTATCTAGTACTATGTGGTATTTTTTTTCAATTTATTTTGCTGTGAACAGACCACTCATACGCACGTGTTATTTGTCGGATTCCGATAACGATATCAAATAGTGCTACTTTTCGATATGCTGGAATATTGTTGCAATAAAGTGTGTAATAATATGTAGTACATAAAAATATTTATATGATAACTACTTAAGTACTGTTTTTATGCAACAATTCTCACGAATTTTCGTAACTCATAAGCGGTTTTTTTTTTAAGTTTCATGTCTTTGTTCATGATTTTTATTATGAATACTGCATTATAATGATTAATAATCAAAAACAAAGATACTTATTTACGATATTATGTTTCAGCAACAAAATATATATTTTATTTGAATCCAAATTACTTCATGAGTGTTACAGCATTTATTTTTAGCATTTCAAAAATAGAAACCAGCAGGTTTCTTGAACTGATCTACGTAACACTAAATCATCCTAAACTTTATGGAAATGTGTACAATAGATCAGTTTACAAACAAACAGAGTTCGTCGCACTCAAGCGTAGTAAGTGTAAAGGAGATAGAAATAATACCAAGCTTTTGAGGACGCGGCCAGAAAAGGTTATTCAACCTCTTCGTAAATTCGCCGTGAAAAAATACGGCACTGCAATTTTCTTAGATAATTTCGCGCAAAATTGCCGTATACCAAAATATACATACACAGTGGTCATTGAGTCGAGATAGTGGAGACAAAACAAATGCTCTAATTTTGTTAGAAGACTAAAATAACACGTCTATTTAAAACGATAACGGAACGAGGTGACAAAAGAATTTATTTGTGTTGTAACCTGTGACAAAATGTTTTATATTTTTTTGGTACACCGAGATATTTTTCAAGATTTATTTTGGCTCGCGTCACTACTATTGAACCCGTTATGTGCGACGCGAGCGGGGGCCATTGCCAACGTAATAATTATCCAAAAAAAAACGAGATAATTTACTCGAGGACATTACGTGTTTACGTTTACCCATCAGTGTGCTATATTGTATTCTTTTGTTTATAGTATGAACACTAAACTCTCGTGAATAAGTAATTATTTACACCGACGATGTTAATGATAGTATGACTAACAGTATACCGTTCAGTTGCTCAATAAATTCTATTCCTAGGATAGATCAACAATTTATTATCACTTATACGTCCGCCAAGTCAATTTATCGCTAAATTAACTTTGCTGTTTTTAAGTAAATAACTGTTGGCGTGCTAAGTGAACAAAATAGTACTATAAAATGAGTAATTAATTTTTTATTGATGATTTTATTAACGAGGATTTCCCATTAACGACGTAACAGCGCGACTCTTGTGGAACAATTTCTATGAAAACTTCACGGAAATTTTTCTACCGGTGTGGCGTCGCCCCCGTCCGCCTTTGGGGGACCCTTTAATTAATTGTACAGTTATTGCACATCAATAATTTATTTAATAAAGGCATAAACTACGGAAGCATTAGCACGCGCAATAATATGACAGATGGCACGACTCGTGTGTTTTGCCATGTCCAATTACGTGACTATTCGGAATTCAAACTAATTACTGCACAGTGGTACAATTAACAATCCCAGACAAAAAGTTAAAAGAATTTCTAAAAATTTCCAGTAATATAATAATCAACTAATTTAATTTCGTGCACTGAAATAATTAGATAAATGCTAATACTACCTAGTAACGATTTCATGCTGCCTTCCTGAAAATAATTGCGTAACGTCTAATAAACGTGTTTTATTTCTAGCATGTTACTAATCTCCACGATAGGAAAATTACATAATTTTACGTCAATTAGATTTTCATCGGAACGATCTAGATTATTTTTACATTTATTTTTAATATCATGCAATTTTATTACACACAGACAGACTCTTTAAAACTAAATAATTGTAGACTGTAATGTTTTAAAAATAAAGTCTATTTTCGATAAGTACTTGCACTTAGCCTGCAGTCCAGATTTTACTCTATATTTAACCCAACAAAAAAATAAAATATTCAAAACCTAGTCATTAACCACTCGACGTTTGATAGATGAGGAGTTGAGGACGCACAATAAAAACCAGAGACAAGATTATGTTTTTCTGAATCTTTAGCCCCGGTCCTGACATTGTCTTAACAGCCTTTTTGCTGTAATAAACAACCCGTGCCGAAACTGTAAAAAACGGCTAAGTGCGAGTCGGACTACCACGCGAAGTGTACCTGCCACATAATAATAATAAAACTTTTTTTTTAAATTATTTGTTGTTATAGCGGCCATACTAGTACCTACTCACTCGTGAAAATTTCAAGTTCAAAAGATACAGGCCTGTGACAGACGAACGGACAACGGAGCCTTAGTAATAGGGTCTCTTTAGGTACAGAACCCTAAAACCATCAATGTAAATCATTACGGGGTCCCTACTTGGCTACTAGCGATGTATCATAAAATCTCCTTTGTTTTACCTCACAAATTGATCTCTGAGTACTTTAGCTGCTATGAGCCTATGACTAAAAAATCGTATTGACTTCCACTGAGAACTGCATCGAATAGAACGATTTTTTCCGTTATTAAAGCAGCTTGTTTTTATTCTGCGAATTCTTCAACATTGTCACATCAGCTATAGCAGTCCACTGCGGGACATAGGTCTCTCCATTGCACGCCATCTCGATTCTCGGCAACTCTCATCCAGCTGCTGCCCTCCCAAGATCGTCGCTCCACTAGCCTGAGGGCGTCCTACCATTACGTTTACCGATTCGCGGTCTCCACTCAAGAAATCTTCTACCTCAATGGTCATCGGTGAATTTTTAAATAACTGGAATTCGCAATTCATTTGTTTTTCCATTCGAATTTATTTACCGTCTCGAATCTGCATTCTGCATAGCTACACCACCTCGGCCGATCATAAATCCTTGTCAGGAATAAAACTAATTATTTAGTCAGCAACAAATTCTAAATCTATAAAACAGTAGAAATTAATGGTGCAACTCTGAGAAACATTACGCCATTTAACTATTATGTCCCCACCATGCGCCCACGCAAACTGGATTAGAAATCAGGCTAGACTTGATTGCGTCCAGTTCGTCCTACAACTGGACTATTATTTTAATAAGCGGTCATTCTGTCCTAAGGATAATGACTCAAAAGCCAAGGTTTCAAATAAAAGCATAGACAATAATTGCTTTTACGACCGTTACAATTTATGTTATGGTCACAATTTATAAGTTTTTAATAAATGGTCTTTTTTTTCAGGTAAGCCTCTCGAATTTATGGTAATCGCATTATTCCAGATTGGTACGTATATTAGTTTATGATTATGAGATGGATGCTATTAAAATAGCTAAGGCGGGAGACATCGCGGGAGGCCAACAACCACCTAATAAAGGACAAAATCGGGAAACAAACCTCAAATTCAGATCATTTGGAACTATTAGGACAAAAAATGCTTCACTGCATTCTATATTTATAGAGAAAATCTAATAGCAAAGCCACACAGAGCATAATATTCTAATTCTATTCCCAACCCCTCTATAATTTCTTCAAATCGGTCTAAAAACCACCACAATCTTCATTGAACGTAGATTCCAACGTAATTTGATCAATTTGAATAAATGACGGGCAATAACATAATCATGGCTATCACTATAATTTCATTCCAGGACGTAGATATCTTGTGATTTGTATAGAAAGTTAATGCTGACTGACCAAAACATTCAATTTTATCCAGAGGTATATTATGTAGGTATAGGATTTTTCTTGGGCACACAGTGGGCTGTTTTAAAGGCGAATGGGAAGAAAACAAACTAAAATTCTTCCGACAATACGTATCCTGAGAAATTTTTCTTCCTTCCAAGGCGGCGGCATTACCCGATACACGTCAAAAATGGATCATTTAGAGCATTTTTTATTTGTCGATCAACATTTTTTTTTACTGAACAGCTACTTAGTATTTCTCAGTTTGCATAACCAATTTAAAGTGTAACCTGTGTTTAATATCCACATTATGACTACCACGTTTTTCTACGGGACTACTTAGTGGGTTTTTGTTTCTTTTGACTGTCCAAACACAGGACTGTGTGAAACGAAAAGGGTTTGAAAAGCATAATTTTTGGGTCAAGTGTGCTCCTAATGTGTTTCAATTCGATTAGTTTCGGGCCTCTTAAATGGCAACACATACCCGAAAAAAGTTTGTACGAACTTTTTTGACCCTTCGGATTTCAAGTGCCAATCTGTAAGCCGATAAAGTGTCACTTAAAGGATTTTTTTCCGTTATCCTAGTTCTATTTCTGTTCAAAGTAGCCTGATAAATAAGTTCAAGAGCTATCGCATTCTCAGACAAGTGGGTTACCATTACTATGAAGGGCATTTGTGATTATTTTTTGTTCCACTAACCCCATTTAAAAATCCCATGACATGATAAGAATTTCTCCTTGTGGTAACTACCATTATGTAATCTTTTAGACATTATGCCCAGGAGCACGAAAAAATGTTCTAATGAACCCAAATGACTTTGCCTTAGGCATTATTTTCTGTTTAAAAAAATAAAAGAACACGGGAATTCGAGTTAAAAAAATATTTGGTCCAGAATCCGACCTTCCTCAACACTGCGTCTTCCATAAAACAGCTTTTTATAAAAAGTTGCGCAAGATTCAATTATAAACAAGTGAAAGCAAATGGACCATTTCTGTGCGGCGAATATTTTGATTAAGTTGTAGTGTGTTTCATTTGTTTTATTTTTATTACTGCAGTAATGTATTTTAAATTGAATGATTCAAGAATAATATTATCGAATAGCAGAGTCATTACATGCACACAGAGTCTTAAGGCACGGAGTCTTGCAATATCATTGGCTATGACGGCATGTCGTTTGGTCATTGTACACAATCTAATAGACATTTCATTGTTTAATTTGCCATGATTATAAATATATTACTACACAAAACGCTGCGCGCACGAATGCACTGATGGTCAGTGTCCATTGCCTCCTCTGTTTAGCGAACAGCAACGATCGATGATGAAATTAAGTAATGGAGCTGATTGTATTGTCTTTTCCATTTTGTTACTTCGGTCCACTGGCAATTAAAGTCAACTGCGCTTACTTTGTCTTAATTCTACGAACCACAATTACGGCTATCTTTATCGAGGTGTCTTATTAGATGGGGAGCGATCACGCCAACGCATCATGTTCTTAGAAGCCTTACAAAAGACTTATTAACCAAAGTGTCAGTTTCTTTCCACTCCAGAGAAGGAAAGAGATGAACCGTATCCCCGTCCCGCTTGCTTACTATTCGAGGGCGCTCGTAAAACGATTTTGGATTCGACAAAAAATTGTTTTGGTTTTTTCACCACGGGTTTGGTATACAAAAAAACTACGCTCGTCTTGTTGGAGATTTTGTACTTTGTCATAAATAAACTACTACACCGCTTGAAGTTTTTGTCGGGATTCAAATTTTGTTTGGCCCGAGCCAACGGTCAACGAAGCCACGCTTCACCGGCGCGGCTCCAGGATACCAATATCGCTGCGCATACGACGCCGGAAAAATTGCGTTGAATTTTTTTCTTATCTGAAATACAGTACAAGTAACTGGGTCAAACTTAATCTAATGTTTCGCAAGCGGCTTTAGAAGTAAAACATTGTTAAACAATAAGAATGCTAGTAAATCTGGCCCAATACAGCAGCTGTATTAAAAATTTATCTTTTAATTGGCCAGAAATTGTGCTGCGTCTATCTGGGGGAAGCTGTATGGCCACTAGATGCAATCTCGTCGGAGATGTGAGGTCAACGACCGCGGTGAGCGAGCGGGATAGCATGACATGCGCGAGTGCGACAGATAGGATGCGCGTACGCACAGAAAAGGAATGAAAATGATTGTATTACTGTTTGTTATCCTTTTTTTGTGTGTATGCGTGTGGGTGTGTGCGTCTAATCCTGAATCTTGATGCGTTTTGTTATTGTTTAGTTTAGTATACGCTACATACTTTGAAGTGATGCATATGGAATATCAAAAGAAGTTTATTTTTTCCTGACATGTTGCCAGCTTGTATACTATACATACCTGTGCGTCTATACGTCGTCATTCAACAAAACTTCTAAACGAATTTTATGTCCTCGTTTTTGCCTCGCGTCTTTACAAAGGACACAATGCATTCAGGCGTTCCTAAAAAGGATTAGGCATCACTCGAGGATTAAACTCACTCTTTTATTCTGATTCCCAACGTCGCGACACGTTCGTCATTGTGAGTCTTAAAAAATGGACCAACCTTTTATTTGTCAAAATTATAAAAGAAAATTAATGTGTTCAAAAAATGCAACGCTATTTTTATTCGCCAAAAATAACAAGAGGCTGACTTAATTCATTGATATTATAAATTAAAAAGTTGCAACTGTCATTGTTATCCGTCACCTGTCACTCGCAAACGTCACTTTTCCCGCCAAGCGCGATCGGTGCGTAATTCCCATGCAATAGTCGAGAGCAAACCTGACTTACTCTCGCTCGGCTCGATAATTTCTAATGATTATGCATCAACGGTACCTGCGCACTGCAGTCCACGAGCTCACGCAACGGACAATGTGCATTCAGCCATTCTAATTTAAATAAAAAAAACAACTCACAATCGCATAAAATGCACTGTTTATTGCTTAAAATACACAAATAATGCCTTTCTCATCCATTGAGGGTCAAACGTTGCTTTGTCGCTAAGTTGTCCCATTTGAATAGGAGTAGGTTACCGCTGAACAAAGGTGGTGACATCTCCAAGACGAGAGAATAGGGAGACTCTAGTCCGACCAAGGTTATGCAAATGAGATTTAATTGAGTTTATAATAGGCAGAATGATGGATTGCTGTGGGCTAGATTAGGGTTGGGAATAAGGCGCGAAAATTACAATGACTAAGCTTTTTCTGTAACATGTTTTTTTTTTTATCTACAGAAAAGGTTAATCTCAAAATAATTGGCTTAAGCCTTTGGAAATGATTATAGAGTTGTTTCTATCAAACAATACGGACATCCTACTTGTGTTAGCGTGAGGTCTTTGGTTTGATTCACAGATCGGGCAAAATGTAATTGGGTTTTTCCTCGGAGTCTGGATTTGTGCCCGGTTGACGGTAATAGGCTCGTCCCTTAATACATTCGACGGCGAAATTTGCGTATACTACAGGTACACCTCTGCCTAAACCTTCGGGGAATGCAGGCGTGGTGTTATGTTTATATGATGTACAGATAATATAAACAACAGAGTCAATACTTACTTCTTTAAAGGCTGCTGAAAACAGGCGCGACGAGACTTTAATATACAATTTGTAAGAAAACTTTCACTAGAACAATTACCGGTGTCGTGCCAGTATGCACGAGCCTTAATTCCTTGAGGAGCTGGGGTGGATCGAATAAGCGATTTTCCCACCTGGACGCAAAATACGCGCATTGACGTGGAGTTGCGGACACCAGCCCGTACCGCGCCTACGTGCCTTTATTAATTGTAATAATAATCAAAACAGACACAAAAAACATTATCAAGGCGGGCAAACACGTCAAATTATACGGCCACGCTAATAACTTGACAAACAGAGAACAATGATACACTATCCCGCATATCTGAAAGCAAATGAACGAAAAGTAACGTTTTTCTAAATATTCTATAATATGTGCCTTGCGGTAGGTCAAAATTATGACTTTACAGGAATACTGTAAACAACACGTGCTTTTTAACGATAGACCGACAAAGATGTGTTTTACAACGTATCTATAATATACACACGTCTTTTGTCTAACAAAGTTCTTCACGGCCAGAAGGAAAATTACCTTTGAAAAAGAACGCCCTTGGTTCATAATAGAATTTGAACATACTGAAACTTTGGCAAGTTTCATTTAGATATTTTTTCAGGTCATGTCTGGACACCCAAAGAGACCTCTGAGTTTGCTACGGTCTTTCTTCTCAGAGGAAACACCGAACTCTAATGTGTAAAACTGTTTTTTAACCTACATGGATCATTTATCATTTAATATAGGTTTTGTTATACCTATTTGCATAGATATGAAAACTAAAATTAGAATAAATATTGCCTGATATCGATTATAATATAGCTGGTCAAATATCGAATGTCCAAGATAGTGGTAGTGAGTATCTGCGAATAACAAAGCCTACATTCAAGCGATATCAATAAGGTAAACAAAGGAATTTACACATTGTTGTCGGGGATTAAAGCTTAGATCCGCCTAGCACAACAGCCGTAGTGAAACTTACAGGACCACAAAACCAAAACCAAACATTTCAGTAAACCAAATATACCATAATCCACGTAATGTAATGTTCCCACTATTGGGGCACAGGTCTCCTCTTTCAGTGAGGAGGGAGGGAGGGAGTGGGCCATAATCCACCACGTGGGCCCAGTGCGGGTTGGTAGATGTCACATGTCTTCGATTTTTTATTTCTAGGACAGTTCGGCTTCCTCACGATAAACGTAACCCAAACATGTTTAACAGAAAATGACAACATTCTCATATTAAAATAAACCAACTAATCAATTACTACAAACATTTGTAGATAATTAGCGAAATCTACACACGCGCAGACACACAGTCTGGTCCGTACGCATTATTTACTACGCTATCAACTGATATACTATCAACTTGCGCAAGAGTCGAGCACGTAATTGGGGCAAGGGGTCAAAGACCAGCCCTTTGTGAGGAGTCCGCACAATAGCGAACAATGTACAAAGACCATGTCTTATATTGTAATTCGACTTGAAATTATACAAAAGAAACTCAGTCCTAATCTTCGGGTATAGAATTAGCAACCGCTTTGTTCACATGCCGATTTAAATTACGAGTTTAAAAATGGTTTTTATGTCTTCAGAGATGTGAACTGCTTACGAAAAAACCCACGTGCAGAAAGTCTGAACTGCAGTCTAATACAAAAACATAACATCACGCCTGTATTCCCCGAAGGGGGGGGGGGCACCTGTCGTACACCCATATTTCCCATGTTATGGGGGGCGAGCCTATTGCCGTCAACCGGGCACAAATCCAGACTCTGGGCTGCTATGAGAAATTCATACTTAATGGGAAAACACCAGTAACACTGCCCGACCTGGGCATCGCACCCCAGGACCTCATGCAGCTGCGCTTACGACGAGTAGACCAACGAGGCAGTATTATATTGCTTAACAAATTGTGGAACCTAGCTTTGAACTTAGTTTATAACACTCCCCAAAACCATAACGGTTTTCGGAGGACACATATTTTTCAAAACAACTTTATACGTTTGAAGTAAATAGAGATAAACGACTTGACAACATCAATATTGATACAGATGCACCGAATCTAATAGGCTCTCGTTCACCTTTGTTACCTGAAAATGTAAATATGCATCGGTTATCAGTAAACGGAACGTTTGAATTGCACAAAGTGGCGTTGTTATGCTTGTGTAAACTCAGTTTAAGGACTAGGGCTGAATGTTATCAACTGATTAATATGCAATTTTTGTGGAAATGGCACGGCACTTGAGTTACTTAATACTTAAGTGACATAGATAAAAAAAACGTACCATAAAATTTCAAAAAGCAATTTTTTATGTAATTTTAAAGAAAAGAAAATAACTTTCGACATTGTAAAAAATCTACGAAAAAGAAATTGCTGGTTGAAGAAATTATAGAAAATTGCAAGAAATAAGAAAACCTTCATTTAAAATAGTTTTATGGTATCAATTTCTAAACATAATTTCAACCAAAAAAAACGTGAGAATCATGACAAAACATAATTATTCTGAATGGCAGCCCTGATTTACACGGATCATGTCTGTGCGTACGCGCCGGTAAGCATGCGAACATGCTAATAGCGTTTTGTTTCTTTGTCTAGACTAGAGAAAGGCAGGCGTTTCCCTTAGGGAAAATTGTGGTGACAGTTTCAGTGCGCTTTTCTAATAGTTTCTCATGGTAGAATAATATATACAAATTGTTTGTTTGGTTGAGTTGCCAAGTAATTTAGAAATTACCCATGTTATTCGCACATGTTGGAGTTCACAGAATGTTGTTTATTTCATTCGTCATGGTTGTTTTTATTAAAAGCCCTAATGAGTTGAAGATGTACAAATATGTGAGAAAAAACCCAGTTAAATTTTCACACAATTGACCAAATCACTCACGGCCCGACTCCCCCAAAATTTAACGAACGGTTTACGAAAGTAACCGGCAATTTGAATAAACAAAACACTGTCATCGAGAGGCAAATCGTTTCCCATACATTTTGTATTCGTTTGCCTATTCTAATTAAACGTTCCTCCCCCCAATTCGGGGTTGAGAAGTTTTCGGTGATTTTGATTCGTGTGAACCACTGCAAGTTACGGTCCGGTGACTCTTGATTTTGTCTTTGTTTGATTATGTATGTATTGTTTTATTTCGCTGGAGCGTATCAAAATGGAACTGCCATATTGTTCAGAAATTCAACGTGCAACATAGAGCATTTACGGAATTCCTTTCTTAATAACTATTGATAAAAAATCACTCGAGAAAATTATAGCACACTAGCTTATACCCGCGACTTCGTACTCGTGAAATTTATTGTTTGAACATAAATTTATCATAATGACACTTGGCTATCCTGTAGCTTCCCATTCGTGAAAGAATTTTGAGGATCGGATCAGTAGTTTCTAAGATTACCTTATAAATACAAATTTATAATATTAGTATAGCTGTTCGGCAGCCGAGAAAATAATAACGAATTATAAATACAACGATAACTGAATTTGGAAAAAAAATTACCTGCTCCAAAACGTGCTAATTGCGGTCTTGCATTATTATGTTACACGTGGTATAATAATCCCATGAATTATTCAACAACTATGTAACCACTTTAAATGTTCATAAAGCTATCTAAAAGCGATAACATGATTAATATTGTTCTACACGCAGGCGCAGTAGCGATAAGCATAGCCTTGGATTCCACGCATTGTAATACTTGTTGCATTGTTATGTTATTGTTACTAAGTGCCTTTGTTTTGTTGGCTATTTTACTCGATAACTAGAAATTACCGATATGAAATGTGCTGAAAAATATTTAAATTTTTCCTACTACGGCGAGTATCAAAAATGTATGGTCAAATTTGGTGTGTGATATTGACCGTCGGACTGAACAACTTTCTCCATTAAAAAAATCGTAATAAAGAAAAAATTATCATCCGACCCATACATTTGGGTCGAGAAGGTATTGAAGTTTTGTAAGGGCAGTAGATTCTTATTTCGCGATAATGATGTTAGTCCCATGGAGAAGATTGTTCAATGTGATGGTCCACACGTGCACATAGTTAATTTTGCCCGCACCTTTCTGATGCATGCTGTATAACAGTCTTAGAAATTTTCTTCCATTTTGATCGACAGTTATTTAAATCTGTCGTTTAAAGTAACCCTCGTTTTAAATTGACCCCTTTGTCTCAACTGAAGGGTCTAAAAATCGTTACAAAACGTATCTTATGTAAATTTTCAAAAACAATAGAATATTACAAACCCCTTAATTATCTTAAATTATTGACATCTACCGAGGCGTTAATGATTCTTTTCGTGTTTATTCGTGTTACATTGTTTTGATTGTTACAAGTGCACCTCGTTGTTTATATGAATGCACGTTAATGTATGCAAATCTAAACGAAACACCCGTTATGTTGAAACTGCATGTGGTTACTTGTGGGAACGCTATTTGGTTGCTAAATGTTTTACAAGAATGGACGGGAATAATAAATATCGGTGGCTTTAAATTAGTTTAAATAATTGAGATAAAAAACAAAGAAAATAAATGATTTTATCGGTCAGAAATAGTTTTAATCTCATTATAATAGATAAAGCTAATTTAAAGTCACGGTAATTTACATATTTATCGCAAAAATAAAACGCAATCAACATCGTTAACGAAAAAAAAATGTAAACAATAAACATAAGACTCTTTATGTACCTATTTATAAACGTTGCATAAAGTTAAGAGACGTTTATTAAACGTCAAAAATTTAAGATAAGGTTAAACAGTCGCAGATCATTACATAACTTTAAGCAACGTTTATAAATAAACCCCACTACAAAAGAAATGATTGCAAAAAAAAACTATTTCCAACAATAACAAAGAGAATTGTAAGCCCTTCAACATCCCTCAAACTGCATATAATAAAAATCACCACAACACAGACTACGTATAATTTATTAAAAATCCAGTTTTATCGGTCCAGTGCGATACGAATCCACAAAAATTTGCATAGATGTTAGTCGATAAACTGGTAAGTTTGGTTCACATGCACTGCCCATTCCCACGGAGAATATGCATTATATTTTTAATATCAGCACGTCAATTATATCGGGTACTTGCATTTAATAAGGGAAAACAAAAATTTCAAACCGGCCATATTATAAAAGGTTGAATATGGCAATCTCTTCGTCTATATTGTTTGTGGTCATTTATTGTGTCAATATTCAGGGCCGGTTTTACCATCTCCGGGTTTAATTACGGGTTAACTTAACTGGGAGATAATGTCACGTTTTAATTCTGTTCAAGTTTTTATTTTATTTGGTAGGTAGTACTGTTCTAGGTCTATAAGCTACTACTGCTATATGTATTATCTTTACAACAATATCCAGACTCACTAATCATAATATTTTGATATCAAGCTCATTAAAATGCATAGCATATTGTGTCAATCGCCTGCACCGTTAAAGATTACTGTGCAAGCCACGTTCTTATTGCTTATTGGCCTACTGCTAACTGTTCGTGACGAAGTAACCACGTTTTGCTCAATTTGTACACAACAAAAACCAAGTCTTTGTATGCTTTAATATCTATTTTATTACTGGCTATCATCAGGAATACTTTGTCATCGTTTTATGTATTTTTAAGGCATCAAATTGCAGTACAGTAAAAGCTATAAAATTCAACCGTTGCTGCCCAGTTTGCATTTCCTTTCCCAAGGCCGCCACTGACCCATATTCAAAGTTTTCTTAGAACATAATTATTACGTTTGATCCGTCAATGCTTGACCAATCGTTTTTACGACATGACCCGGACGGCCATTATTATACACCTTTATAGCCAGTGTCAAACGGCCACCCTTCAATGTTTTACTTTCACACGTTTTAAAACTTGGAATTTGTCGATTTTAAACGACCGGTCAGCTCGTAAACGCTCGTTAAGAAAAAAATATATTTACGCACCCAAGCTTCGTATAATAATGTCGTAAAAATAATATTTATGTCAAAAAATATATTTCGTGTGATTCCTTCCATTTTTAATTTTTATCGACGACTTAAAAATTATTTACGATCTCCATTCTCCACTTACGCACTCATAAAATAGTATCGTTAAAAGCGTAACAAATCGGCTGCATTAATGACTCACGGTAATTAGAACTTCGTGACGTTTAAAAAACTCGTGTTTGATTAGATTACTCAGTTTTTTGGAATCACTTTAGTGAAATAGATCATTGGGTCGGCTTGGGTGGTCCGTCGCGCCCCGACACACGATTGTATCACATCACATTATTATTTTTTGTTACGTCTCGCCTGCAACGTGACCAAATACTAATAGAAACATTAAACCTCAACACGCTCCCACCCTCACATCACAATCGAACTATAGAGAGCTACCAACTCCATGCATTTTAAAACCAATATCATGCGGCCTTTCAACGGAAAGATACGACTTTCCATTCTAGTTAGAAACTAGCAGTTCCAGGAAACTAGTAATTCGAGTGCGTAACGCGAGACCGCAACCCAATAGGTCGAGTGAGAGCCACAACACAGCTAATCCAGGCCAGATGTGGCCGCCAGCCGCCTGCCAGCTTGCCCGCCAGCTTGCCCCGGACTTCTAAGCCACTACACAGATTATGATTGCCCAAATAGTTTCTCATCTGCCAAATGACGCTCCGAACCACAAGCCACAAACACAAAACATGCACTTTCAAAAAACATCCGTTCCCAAAAACATTTTCCGAAACCAAAAATATTAATTCCTACTTCACTGAACTCGAACACAACCTTTGTTTTATTAATTAGCCGACAAATTACCTTTTGTTTATTGTGTCTGGCCGAACGACCGTAACGTGGTACACGATAAACTTTCTGAATCACGACGAAAATGTTAATTACATTAATTTACTTAACAATACAGCTATTACAGTTAGAAGAAACATCTAAATAGTGCGTTTAAAAAACGGGATTACACCGGCCGGTCCCCAAATATGCACGATTTAACATGAAACGCGAATTCGTTATACACGTATGCTTATCTTGAGAAAATACGCTGTTAACCTGTTGTGTGCATCTTATTATAGCATCGGCTATTGTGCATTATACTCCACATATTCATGGGTAAACACACACCAGTCTTTGTGTCTATTGTTGTAGTAATACTTAGCAGCAGCATCACCCCTCGTAATCTCATCCTTTCTATTGCATTGTCCCACACAATGTGAGATACCGAGGTTGGTCCAGAGGTCGCACATCTTAGTGCGACCTCAGGTCATAGCTGACAATGCGAGGTATCGTGTTTACCTTTGTTCAACCGATGTTTAGGCTGCTCGTGGAATCGTGTACTTGTCTCGGATTGTTGTCCACAATAGGACTCATCTCCGGACAATGAGGCTGAACAATGGCGTCATTGTTCTTTTACGATATTTAGCTACCGTTTTAGGCCGTTACGTGTCTTTATTGGAGGTATTATCGATCTCATTGTGTTGCCCGATTTATAGAGCGGCTCCTGTTATGGGAACGTTTGAATATTACCGTTCATGAGAACCATTTTGAAGATTACAATTACAACTGACAGGGTCCAAGTCATCTGTAAATCTTACAGGTTTAGAAACAACTTAAAACCTGACACATTAAAATTCTCAATTGCAATTCAGGAAGCCGAATTGCATTTCAGAATAATAAATCCCGTACTTTATTCAGAGCTTTTGTCTTACGCCGCGTGTTTCGGTAGCTGCGCCCGCGACGACCCAGTATGATTTACGTTTATGTCCGCATAAAATCTGAGAATGCGGTTTGTGCATCCATTCCAGTGGCTGCAGCAAAAATAGTCCGTCGAACGTCGAAATTTTTATTTGTGTTACTTTGAAGATGTATTGCAAATATTTTTGAAACACATCTTTGTTTTGAAATGTTTACGATCTTTGAGAGAAGCTTTACATCCGAATAAAATGAACGCTTTTTGCTCTGCACCATTAAAATTACACTTAAGGTGCTTGAAGGCCGAGTCGCAACTTTTGACAAGACTTTAAATGCATTCAAATTTTTCAAGCTCTCAAAACTGTGCCATGCAAAGATAATCCTGAGATAATCGAGAAGCGTATCCCAGTAGCAATGTTCTGTAAATGAGCAGTATCGGTCGATAGCTCGAGTGCTCGATAACGGCGGCTTTGATCGCCGACGTGCGCCCGCGCATCCTTTGAACTCGCCGCCCCCGCGGGGCGCGCTTTATTAAACATTCATTAGGACCCATCGTTTAGCTCATCCCTGCACAGTAGTCGGGATGAAGTAATGTCTATGGAATCGACAAATAAGTAAAATATTTTTTTAGGCTCCCAGATCCCAATGACGCTGTAAAGGTTTTTGATTACGATCCCTTTATATAGTTTCGAGGGACGATTCGTATTGCGTCTTGAACATTTTGAATAGGACCTGCACAGTCTTATAGAAGGGTGGGTCGGTCATTGACTTTATGATTATTTTCCAATCTATTATGCTACTCTATCTACGCGTTAAATCGTTGATAAATAATCGTGATACACTTTGTTAAGTCAGTTGCACAATGCACTAAAGATAATCAGTTTTCCTTGAAAATGATGCAACTTTTACATGTTTACATGTTGATTGCATTCTTTTTATCGGTCATGTGGACAGTGCAAAAAAATATCGCCTCAACAGATATTGATTATCGTAATAACCTGAATTACCGAGATTGAAAACAAAAAATAAAAGATGAAAATAAGTTAGAAGTTACTTGTAAATCTGGGAAGTAATTTCCCAGATTTACTCCACACTTCAAAGTAATCTCAAGTACAACCTTCTAACTACATACGTTCCCAAATGCACTCAAAGTGGTCTAAGTGCATACCTTCCCATCCCATTAATCATAAAACTCACTATAATCCTATATCTCAATAATCAATACGAACGACCAATAGGAAAAAAAATCTCGACATAATGACACATAGTGAGGCAATATCGTCAGTAACTCGCGGCTCCCTGCAATTTACTCGTCCGTCCGTGGGCTTACCTAACGACACCTGGGCACTGGGTACTGGGCACAGGCTGGGCACGTCTGGGCATAAGTCAACGCACCCGGGTTATCCACCCGCTCCCGATAGAATATGTTGCAAAAAACGTAATGGCCGCCAAGAAACGTCAATGAATTGGATTTTATTCTGTTCTTTATTTAAATCTCGGGATTGCCACTGCAATAAAATTGTTTAGAAAGTGCCAGTGCGATATTTATAAACATATTAGCGATTGTAACATTTTGTTTTGTTTTTAAATCTTAGAAAGAAAATCTTGTTACTTGTAAGAACGCAACTTTTTATGGCTTTGTTCGCCGGTACAAACAACGCACGTATAGAGCGTTGACAGGCCGTAATTTGAAGTGGTTGTTAATTATAGAATGCATCATAAATAATTATGGCTTAGCTACCGGAATGCCTCATCGGTAGCAAACTAGCTAACACTTAACGAAGTATCGGTTGTTATGTTCCGTAATTCTATTTCTAATTAGAATATGGTTTATACAGAGCAGGTAAAGCTTTAATTTTTTTGTTAAAAAATCTTAAACAATGCCTGAAATCACAGGCCATTGCCACTTTTGCACAATGCATCAAACTGGGGGTCGTATGAATAAATCCAAAATGGCGGTGCGATGACCTTCGCCCCGTCGCCCGTGCACTGCAATGCCACAAGTGTTTGCAATTTTTGTCATGATTTATCGCATCATTATACGGTTCGAGAGCACTGCGAATTCTCGTCTAAAATAATTGTATACGCAGTATGGTCATTAGGATTTTTAATGATCATTATTTTTTGTTGCAACTGTTGATAGCTAGCTAATACATGCTCTTGACCCTAATGATAGATGCAATTCACACGACAAAATCATAAACTAACACCTACGTCGCTGTCTTAAGTTTTCTTAAAGGCTTAAAGGTTAAACAATCATAATCTGACATAAACCCCTAAATAAATAATCAAATAATTCAGTCAATTTCACTGGGAACTGGGAACGCCGCACACTATCAAACAACTTTAACAAACAACCCGTCAAAACTGCGTCAACAGTCGTGTTTGAGGGCGGTCCGTCATTCCGTATTCAGAAAACATTGTTTGACAAATAAATAAACGGACGTACAAAGAATTTTTTATTGTCTGTTAATTTTAATCAAGGATTCTTTGTTGTTTTTGTATAAATAAAAACCACAAAAGGTGTGAAAGTTCTGTTTTGAATTTATGAAGCGGACTATCTCGTAACCTGTCATTAGAATGGCGGGGAAATGAACAATCTCAGTTGGTTCAACCCACTGTTACTTTTTCTGCAATTTATGGGTACTTGACTGTTTAAATAATACTTGCGTAAAACCTATGTTTATGGTGGAACTGACGCAACACGTGCAATTTTCCCTGTGAATAGATCTGTCTGTGCTATTATCTCTGGGCGGATTGGACACGCAACAATGGCATTTCGCTTAGTTCTCTTACTTTCACAATCATGCGTAGCTCGCCCACTAACGTTTTCTAATGTTACTTGGACATTGGACATCCTGTGCAGGACTGGTTTTCAAACTTAAAATACTTTCACAAAGCAAGTTTATTTTGAAAATACATGCGTATTTGCAAAATAAACTTGCTTTTAGTTAAACTGGAGTATAAAAAGAGTTGTTTATCTAATTTTTATTCAAGTCTACTTATATTTAAATGTATTATTAAAAAAACGAAAGAGCTCATTGGGCATCAAAAAATTAATCCGCATCGCTGTCAATCAGAAAAATGCCCAAAGGGCTGTCTGCATTGCCACGTTTGATGGCAATGATCTCTAGCTTAACAATAGGCCAGTTAATAACTGGAAAAAATGCATTTTTTTAATGAGTACTCCATTCATTCATTCGTCTGACATTTTGTTAGTAAACAAAATTAGAATCCTTTTTTATCTTTAAACACGAGAGTCATTCACTTCACTTGACATCACATTATCAATCAACCGTTATCATTACCTTCATCAATCATTTCCTTGCTCATTATTTTACGCCAACACCACTATTTTCTATGTAAACGCGTGGCCATGTTGTCATTTCACTGCTAAGTTTCACACGACAGCCAATTAAGGCATACATTGCTTATAATCCTCATAGGAACTTGAACTTTATATCTAACGCCATAAAGGTGTTGAAATAAGTAAGCTAGGGAGTGCTAAAACACATCTGTTAACATAATATTTAAGGTTGCATGTTGATGTTAGCAATGACCACATATTTTCAAAACAATATGCACGCAAGTAAGTTGTTTAACAAACAGTTTCAAAAGATACGTCTCTGTATGGGTCATGTTCGTTTTATGTGCTCAATCACTCAGCCTATCGCAGTGCACAGCTGGACACAGCACTCTGTCTGTGCCTTTGGCATCCAGTCTGTCCAGCAACCTTTTTAAGGTCGTCGGTCCAGCTACCAGCCCACTACGCTTGCCGATACGCGGTCTCCACTCGTCTGCTCCACTGGCCATCGGTCCTTCGACAAACATGGCCAGCCCACTGCCACTTCAGCTTGCTTACTCTGCAAGCTATGTCGGCAATCCGAAATCCGATTCTTTTAATTCCTGATTTTATCCTTTATTTGCTAGATTACTTATAATTGCTTCTGATCCAATGCCATTGGTCGGCAATTGCCAATTACCTGCAAGCCAATGTCCTAACTGGCAAATAGTCCGATTGTTTTACAAATTGTTCATTTTCACATGCAAACCGACAAAAAAATCTTCCAAATTCTTGTTTGTTATCTGGCCATATATTTACGACATCCTGTTTGGTAGATCGAATCTGAATAATTGCAATCTAAAGACTAGAAACAGTCCAGACCAGTCTACCTTAGAATTACTAGACAATTTCAGCTGCAATCATGTTGGATGTAATAAAATGTACTTGGAATGATAACATTTTATGAGTCAGGTTTTAGTTGCAATTCGTTTTTATGTTGTGAAATTTCGAAAAGGTAGGTATACTCTTTAAGACTCAGTTTTGCAACTAACAGACATTATGAACGCCGGACTAATTTAAAAAAATCTCACCGTGAATACTTAGGTATGAGAAGTGAGCGGTCGTTCCTCCTTAAGGCTCCCAGGCACAGGCAAACAGGCGCGAAGCGCCTTTAACAATTGCGCCTTAAAGCATTGATGTGTTTCGGCAGTTAGAGATAAGATAGCCAGTTCCTCTGTGGTTGAGGATTCCGGGTGAAGCTCGCTTCCACCTTCGGCCTGATCATCATTTACTATCAGGTGAGATTCAGATCAAAGACATCACAATTGTGTTTTAAAAAAAATCGAATAAAACTTCACGATTGAACAATTCACGCGCAAGTATCCACGATCCTTTATGCTAGTGATTGACACTATTGACAGTTCACTTTATTAGTTTTAACGGTGAGAATTTTACAGAATACATCTGCTGATATTTTAGTATCCACGGAGATACAGTGGTAAAAACTGACAACATTTTGTAACACACACGTTAAAATGGCGTTCATATTGAGGCTAAAAATAAGTCAACATTTCCTCTATATCACCATCAACCATTTAAGTGCTTAACCCCTTAAAAGACCTAGGACATATACGTCTCTTTCAGTCACTATTTAAAAAGTAGGGTAACCAATTAACCTGTAAGTGGTATGACTAATAGCTCTGAGTAACCGACGAAGTTATTTCCTGTTTCGTTTAGACATGGCGAGTATGGCGACATCGCATTGCAAATATACGTGCGTGACATTTTTGATGACCATTTTGTATCCCTTTTTACTAGCAATCAGCCTTAAAATTCCGATGTAAAATATAACTAGGTTTAGTCTTGCGAGTTTCGTAAATGTCATGGAGTTAAAATTAAATTTAAAATTAATGCAAATAAAATGTATAATTATAACTGTTTAACTGTTGAATGTTGAAACTGCTAAATTAAGCAGTTTTAAATGTTAGCGGTATTAATGTTATATTAATTCGCACATTTTATAGTACTTAGTTAGTACCTATTTAATTCAGAAACACTTAATTAACGCTTTGAAAGTACGGTACTGCTTTTTATTATGCAAGTTTCTAATCGTTAATACAGCACGACCAAGTGTTGCGTATTATTAATAATCGATACTTGGCCATGGTGTATAATTATTGCCATCATATCTCTTATTGCCATAATAGTCTGATACTGAAATCTTATCAGTTTACAAGGAAAACATTCCTGTGAATCAAAGTTAGAAAGAAACTAGTTTTTCAGTTTAGTGAATATTCATTCTAATTGCCCCTTCCTAAAGCTACATTTTCATATGGAGAAGAATTTGGAAAGACATTACACAGTTACTCTTTAAAACTGTTTTACAATATTTTACATAATTACATTAATATTATATTATATTTATAAGTGAAGACGATGTTCCAAGAACAAAATATTATTACACAACAATAGTTTCTTGTTAAAAAATTTACTCTCGAATATAAACTGCAGCCAATTTCTCAACTATACTTAAGCCGATATGAGCTCAAAAAAGCTAACAAAACACAATAATAAAGTATTTATATCAGATAATATGAAACAAGTGTTAAGAGGAGGATACAATGCTACCTGGTAGTGTCACTTATTTGTTTAGGAGTCAACTTTAAAACCAGTAGCGAGCAAACGTATACAAATACACAGATATATGCTGAGGGTTAGTTTTTGTTGCCTTTTTTATGCTACGTCCAGTTGTAATAGAACTTTGCTTAGGGCTGTGCGATGGATTTATTTCCAATCTTTTAGTATCGATACTAAGTTTTTTTTTTTTTTTGTTTCCAAAGTTATCTTGTTTGTTTTTGAAACTCATTTTTTTTCCTTTCTGCGTCTTCCTTGAACGTTTAATACAGGCTTTTGTAATTATGTACAAATTCCAAATTTAAAAAAAGTCAATAAAGTTTTACTTTATTTAGTTTTATTTCTCATTTGTATAATTATAAAATAAAAACACGTCGTATGCGCAACGAGGTACGCCATTTTGACATCGAATCGCCTTTCACTTGGCCTAGATATTTCGGAACTGGTTCGTAATCACAATGCAAACTCACCGGCGCCCAACAAACGAGTCGCCATTGCTGTAACAATGTATTTCCTGTGCAGCTGTGAAAAATCTAACGAAAGGATTCCAGTTTTTGAGCTCAACAACCCTACATTAAATTTTTCTAATAAAAATTCTATGTTAGTTGTGACTTGTGTGTTGAGGTTCATCTAACTAGAAATCAGAAACTTCAAAACTCGTTCTAATAATGATTAATGCAGCATAAGAAAAGTTACTATAAATAACTGCCTTGGGAATTAAAATACTACCTTTTTCTAACCACATCAATTTATCACGACATGTAAAAATATTAACGAAGATAATAAAACAAGAGAATTAATCACCAACCCTAAAGTGTAAATGAATAAAATAAAATGGCGGGAGCGTGCGCAGCAACCTGTTCTGAGCGGGACGCGCCGCCCACGCCTGACAAATCGGCGCGCGCGCAGCACACACCGATTACAGCACGAACACGTCCGATCAAGTCCGGACTTGTTCCCTGAGTCCCCAATACAATACAAAGTCACCAAGAGGAAAATAATGGACACGTTTTCCGGGAAATCGATTCGATAGTTTCGTTTCATCGGCAGGTGATTCCGAAAATCCGTTTTGCCCTAAACAAAAACTACGGAATCGACTTTGGTACGGTTTCTCTTTCGACGAGGTTACAAAAATGCAACCATTCCAACTTTGTCGTTACATAACATTTCATGAAACGCCTACAGCAAAAACTCAAATTTTTGCTGAATTACTCAAAAGCTATTTCAACAAGTTTTATGTGACGTACAGATGCGTAGGCACCGTCTATCGTTGCGTCTGGATCCCTGGATCACGTAAAATTACGCTCACTATAATGATTTCCCCAATCCTTCACAAAAAGACGACAGGAACTCTGAACAAGCCACGTCCCTGTAATTACGAGGGACAAAAGGAGAGTCGTTCTCGAGTCCTTTTCTCTGACTATAATGACTGAAACGTTTTCTCGACGCCAGGATCGTGACCGGCCCCCTTGCATCATTCCCACGCGCGAGCAACATTTGGACAGCATTTGTGAGGCAGGGATACAAGTCCTTTGTGGCACGCTCTTCAACAATAAACATAATAACACAATTTACATTTTCGCCAGATGTAATTTTTTGGAGATTTTTTTAATGGTGGTGAAGAGAATGTACCATGAGCGAATATATACTTTGGTTAAGTATCACAAAGCCACGCTCTTCAATTACTTATTCCCGTTGCGCGGCCTGTTTCCTGCACTCTGGCGCAGGCGGCAGGATCAAAGCCCGGTGACAACCCCCGACGTGCTCCCTCTGTCACGGTAAAAAGCTAATTTGACGCATCTCAGGAAGGATCACATTTTTTCTCACTTTCCAATTTTGTCCTTTAGTTTTTTATTCCCATGCGATCAAGATTCTAGTGGTGTTGGCAGACGGATGCAGGCCCGGCCGCCGCGGCCTTCGGTGCACGTGGATTGCATTACAGCGCTGTTGCTAGCCAGAGCAAACTTGGCACACTCAATAATAAATACTTATTTATGCATCTCCGTCGCAACGTCACAGTATCGATTTCAGTAACCTATACAAGATTTAAAACATTCAAATAGCAAACGCTACCTTTAGCGGCTTTCAAAATATGCAAATAGCTAGTTCTACTAACACGCTGAATATTAATGCCAATCAGTGATGTCGGTTACTTGGAATTGCGTCAAATTATTCTTGTATACTGGTTTCGTGTTATGAATTGTATTTGCGCGGTAAACACGTGAATTATAGCCGCATCAAAAGAGGTAGAGTTCGTGCGCCCGCGCCGATATTTAGGTCGACCAAAATAACCTCAGCACTCGGACGCCAGTTAAAACTACAGCTCAAATGCTGTTGAGCTGCGTTGTATTTGATTATAAAACCAATCATAACCAAATGTGTTTCTTTTCGGTCAACTAACAATCATTAGAATCACGCGCAACGCACTATCAATTGAAATGGCCGCCTTATCAACTCAAGGTTAAAAATAACTTCATGGTTACGATACGCACATTACGTTGACTATAAGTACGCATTATTTTAATGAATTATCAAAAAAATAACTCGTTTTAACACAGTTAGCTAGTATACTATACGATAAAAGATTGATAAAGTCCACGATAGCTGTGTGTGAGTTGTTTGTGCCGAGCCTGTGCGCGCTCACGCCTCCCAAGGCCATTTTGTTTACGCATACACCCGCATGTTTACGCGTGCCCAATATAATACACGGCCAACACACATAGGCCACACTAGTAAACACACTAATACTATACAAATCACATTGCGAATTAGTCAGGTTATATCAAGATGAAAATGGCGCGAAACGCTCCATTGAACGTTCGGCGGGAAAACGTTGCGTAACCACGTGAAAGTATTTTCTCGCGCTTGCATCGAGTGTAGCGCATTTACATGTATTTATAATTTACTATTTTTAACATGTTGTAATTTATAGTCACCTACAACGAATTTAGGAAGGTTAATTGTTAGAATTTATATTATCCACACGTGATAACAGTCTTGTATACTTACCATAATAAATGTGGTCAGAGTTTTTTATACGTAACAAAGAACTACTAACGTTAACTCTGATAAGCAGTTACGAAAACATTTTATAGGTTATATTGTTATGATGAACATAACCTATAAATCCACGTGTTGAGGAATTTGGCGGGAACCTCCGGGCGACCACCAGTCGACCTTGGCTCCATGACGTCACTGACATAGTTCCCGCCTGCACACCGAGCCTCGTTTTTTACCATGATTCAGACAATTTTATTATTACAAACGAGACTTTTACGTCGAACATTTTAGTAGCGTCGTCTTTACTTGTTGCTAAGCTAGCCTGTGTCTCACCTTGACATTTCACCTTGATTTTATTTAATGCTGCATAAGAATCGACTTGAAACACAATTATCTAACGCGTGACATTACAAACCTAATTTCTTTGCTTTCTTTCGATTATAAATGTCATTTTTACGCAGTAAACTTTTCAATATATTTTATTTTTCATTATAAAGTCAGCGATAATGTTTTTGTCTGGTTACATTTTGCCTCAAAGTTTGCCAAGATAACCTATGACCATTTTTGATAATTAACCATTTTTAAGGTCTAAGGTCCAAGTTTCAGTCCTCCAGTTGATACATTTGAACTTATTCGAATGATAAAAACGACAAAATAATCTTTTTCGGTCAAATATGGCTTCAATAAATCTAGGTAACCAAGCAAACTAAAACAAAAGATCTGAAACCACCTGTGAACCAGGAAAAGAAAACAATCTCGAAATTCTTTTAACAATGAATCACGATGAAGCCAACCATAATATTATATATTGGCCGAGCAAGACCTACCTACAACGATACACTATTATCAGAAAAAGAGATTTAACAAAATATAGCCATTGGTTCAGACTTGAGACCCAGATCAGGAGGATAAAACGCGACTCATTGGAGCAAGTTTCATTCGACCTTGGTACCAACGGTTACAGCGCCATTTTTTGTCCGTTCCGATAATTTAGATGATCATAGCGTACGATTGTTCCCGACTACTGTTTGCTCCCGTTTGCTCTTGAAATTCAATCATTGTAAGTTTTTTGCATCCAGTTCGCCAACAATATTATCTTTTTCATTCTTGGTATCATATTATCCGCTTTGCTTCGAGTTATCTTTTCATATTGAGTTAAAGGATTTGTTGTTGCATCATCATTACAATTACTTATTGTTTTTTTTCGTGTTTTGTGTTTCCGCGGCAAGACTCTGTTTTTTATGTTAACGATGCTAAACTATTTTCATGTTCGTTCCCCGAAACATTTTGTTATTAAAATGCAACGGATACTTACGTTATCTTTTAATAATATCTTCAGATTCAACAGTATTTGCATCATAGAGCCTATCTACTTTATCATCTTTACGCTCTAAATCCTTTACATTTTGTTCACGAGTAATAATTTTGTGTTCGACGAGAGTTATTGGTGTGATTATAAACAAGTCTACGAGCTCCATGGCAACCTTCGCACCAGTAACTCACAAGCCAACTATTATAACGCAGATTAAACAGTAGTAAAAAGATCGTAAAATTTTATAGTTATTAAGGCAATATTTTTTCAAAATTAGAAATGGTCACAAAGGACGTCGCCGCCCAAGGATTTGTTTAGAAAAAAGGATTCAGTCCCTTTAAGTACTCTAAAACTACTTTTTTACAACCGATCCTCATGGATGAAGTCGTAAAATATGTTGAGGTCCCGTAGGACGCAGGCGCTGCATCCGGGGGCTCGGGGCTCCGTGCGTCTTAACGAACCTTTCAGTTTGAGAGCCATAAAATTTTTCCCAATCCACAATGGTGCCGGCCACGCCCCCTATAATAATGTTTTATGACTGATTTTATGCATCGTAGCGGCTGCGTACGTCACCCTTCTCAGAGAAATGTTAACAAGAGTCGTAAACCGCTTTCACCTTGCGTTTTATCACGGCGTGGTCGTCACTGTAAGTCAATAACCGATGTATGAACACAACAGAAACGAAATTAATTTGAATTGAATTTTATTGCCGAATTCGAGACCGTCTGGAACTTTTTATTCTCAGCATTGAATCAGCATTGCCATTGTTATAAGCTGCGTTTTGGAAGAGAATTCATTCTTTCACGCCACATAAAACGCTTTATGAAACAAAGCCTAATTTCCATTTTTCTATCTTTCCAGATTTCCTGAAACCGCGCAAGCGGTTATCGACGAGCGGCAAAAAGTCCCCAGCGCACGCGCACAAGCACGAGTGCGGGCACGGCGCGCACATCCGCCCGCCGAAAGTAGCGCGTCTTGCGCCCGCGCATCTTAAGCGCACCAGCTAGGCCCTGCCCACACTAGTGACAACACAAAATTGAACAAACAGCTTCGGCAGCTAGAAACAGAATGAACGGGACAGGATCCCCATTGACATGCGGATCTCAAATTCTAGAGTATACAAATGGGACTCTTAAACTCAGGATCCCCAAGTGTTTATCTGGTACCAAGGACTTGACTGACCTACACGCCTACCGAACCGTCTTCAAAACTGTTCAATTTTGCCACGCTCGTCATAATGTGCATATTTTTGTTTTATTAATTTATTGTAATACCGTTTCCAAATTACTAATAATGTTAAGTAATGCGTAAGTTAGCTTAAGAAATATCTTTAGTTCAACAATTAATATATCATACAATATGTCACTGAACATCACACACAGCCCAAGTTTTGCTCAATGCTTCCGCAATATGCAATCTTATAATGTTCCGTTTACATCGCATATGTGTCAGTATGTATTTGATCTTGTAGTACACTAGTACCATAAAAATACAGGAAACAATTAAAATCACGAGAGCTTCGCTCGCGTAAATGTTTAGACTGTAACCATGAATTTTTACAGTTCCATATTTTTTTCAAACCATTGCAAAATCTTGGGACGTTGTATAAATTAAAAGCTATAACTTAATTGCTTTAATGCTGTGCTTCAAGAAAGTGAAATCCAGCACAGATGTGATGATATAACGGCGCTTACTACCACCCTCACTACAACAGACATTCACAAAACTTGAACAAACCGTGACAATTTGAAATAAGTTATGATTATATTATATGAATTATGATCTCTTTGATTTAAGTTATTTTTAGATATAGCTTCGGTTTAATTATAAGAATATTTACACTTTACGTCGAAATGCTAAGGTTACGCAGTCACAATAATAATGTCTCAGGAGTGCTAAGACGCAGCGATGGAAATCAAATTTTCATCGCAAAGCGTCGGAGCATTTTCGACGCATTCTTCTTCCGAAGATCACTTTCTAATCTTCTATCGCCCATCGCGGGGAATTTGCGAAAGTCATCACAAACACATAGACGTTATAGTATAAGACAACACAAATACTCAATTATAAAAGACATTGTTACCTTCACTGGATCAGTTTTTGCAATTTTAAAGTTTTAAGTAGTTCAATACAGTTGAGTTTGAGTATTTGTGTTCAAGTAATAACTACTCGTATTGCAAATTTAGGATATTTGTTTTGTTGTTGTATTTTAATGGTTTATAATATAATTATATTGAAGATTGTTTTTTTTCGAAATATTGGTATTCTAAATTTTGTTCACAGTTAGTAACAGTCAATTTGATTAATCTAACCGTGGCCCTTAGTCAAAGTACAAATTTTCTCATCAGGTTTAGGTCGAGGGCTCACGGTCGCAACAAAAAGACGTACCATTTGTATCATTATCATTACTCATCTTATGTTTAATTTTCTAACATTAATGATAAGTTTCGGATATACCATACATCGTGTATGTTAATTTTTTCTATACAACGAAAGTTGTAGAGCATTTTTAAAGCTAACCAAAGCCGGTGTACATTATCGCGACGACTCACACTAAATGAAATTAAGTAAATGAACTTTTATGACTTGACGGAGAAATAATGAATAATTTTTATATTGTTGTAAAGGTATTTTGGGACTACATGTGTAGTTTATTGCCTGTTTAAAATTGACGTTCGTAATTTATGAATTTTTGTGTTTGCTTGTGGCCTCTAGAACCGATGAGTATTTGAAAATATTGAGTTTACAGAATACCATTTTCCTGTCCCCAATAATTTCAAACTTTAACTAACAGTATTTACTGCAATATAATTGCAGCTTTAGCTACATCCTTCTTCAATCCATCATTGTCTCATTCCGCTGTTTTATCACCCAATAACTTCAATAGCTGATTCTTCAAAGACTCCTCAGTTTGTGAGACCACATCAGATAACGTATAATTATGTTGTTCGATTCGGACGAGATTGTTGGCCATGCTGGGCCACGACTGTCTGCAATATATAGAAGTTAAGTGTCCTGTAAATGTTTCTGCAATTTTATACAGCATTGCGGAAAAGTCCAAAGAAAATTGCCTCTTTTCAATTTTATTTGTCATTTTACGTTCAATAAAAAAATACTTGTTTTCCAATTTATAATCATGAAATTCATGACTTTTCTGCGTAAATATTGAATTAAAACGATATTTATTGTCGTTGTCGGCTTTTGTTTGCACAGCAATTCTACAATTATTCAATTAATGCAATACAAGCAATATCAATAGCACTGCACCTTACAATCTACATAATAATGTAGTTAGCGGCAAGTACTTGCAAACAAAACATTTGGAGGACACTTGCATTATAATTTTAATATTTTTTTCTCTTTAACACCTGTGATGTATTAAATATGATCTCGAAACATAATTTTACTACCTTCATATTTAATTATTTTAATAGAGTTAGTTCCGGTGTCTGAGGTGGAATGAAACAGCCTTGTATCCCTGGAGTGTTTGTATTGAGAGATAATTTAATACATCAGCTGATTAATGATTAGAGTGACATAATATTATGTATGGGTCGGAGAAAAGGAGATGGTTCATGTAAAAATGTGTTCCGTTCTTGCTGCACTGTAAATAAAGTGCACTTTAGTATGTATTTATTAACGGCGGAACGTATTCGTAGGTTTAAAAGGAAATTATAGGGATACTACAAATATTTAACGTAATATATTACTACGATTAATTATTTTATTGGAAAGTTGAGAGGCAAATTATTAATTATGTGCCAAATATTCCACTGTGTATAGTGTTGTTTGGTTTGTGAGCGCAGACATGTTAAGTGATGTTCGATAAATAAGTTTATGTTAACTACTAAAATTTGTCATTATACCACTAACACCTAAAGTTAATGGAACTTTGAGTACCATCAACCAAACTTTTTGTTGAGCTTGGTGCTATTCAATGTTGGCAAAACTTATAAGGAAAAGTGGAAACATAAAAGCAATATTCTACAACTCGCAGATAGTTTATGTGATTATAAATTTATTTATCGTTCTCAATGACACATTGTTGATCACAACACAATGCAAGCATTTCTAGAAACAAATGTAAATATCAAACGGAAAAACAATTGATAATTTTTATACTATGTGAACTCTTAGACATTGTGTATTGTAAATTTAGTTGAAAAAAAGCTTCTTTCGCTCGATATCTTGTTTTTTCTTTCAATAAACCCATCCCTGGTATAATATGAAAAGATAATAAAACGAATTGCTGAATACTGGGAAGTACACAGGCTACATGTAAGTAAGTATGATGTATAGAAACATTTTTAATTGAATGAATGAATGAATTGAAATATAATGAATAGAAATGTATAGAAAGATTTCTAATTGGCAAAAAAAAAACTAATATAATAAGATACTTATGAGCTACAAAAATGAAGAAGGGACAATAATCTGAATACCAGCAATCCCTTATGGTGTGAACCTGAACACAATGAAAATGGCAGCTGATCCGCTGCTGTCCCACAAAGAAGCCGGAGGAGGAGAAGAGATTATATCACGTAAGTATCATGATCATGATTGGTAAAAAAGTAGAACCACTACACAACTACTATCTGGCGACTTCAAAATATCTCCACACACACAGATTTTTTGACAGTCGATTTATCGCTAG
This sequence comes from Eupsilia transversa, assembly GCA_914767815.1. Taxonomy (NCBI): domain Eukaryota; kingdom Metazoa; phylum Arthropoda; class Insecta; order Lepidoptera; family Noctuidae; genus Eupsilia; species Eupsilia transversa. The sequence continues at coordinate 10,098,694 of OU611887.1, read as the reverse complement.
GGATGTCAATATTACTTATTACATTACTTTACTACTTAAATTGTCGAACTTAACACGTTAATGACTGTTAAAAGACTCAAACCAACACGGTTAGCAACAAAAGTCCATTACCACTGTCACTCGTATCATCATTTACACAAAATGATTCGATAAACAGCTCCCCATTTCCCAGCTTTTCACACATAATATGAAAAGTAAGAGTTACTATGCTTGAAATTTTACTTCTGTTTTAGATATTTAATTCATATTTAGGTCCTACTCACAGTGACAGCATAAATAACGTAACCCGTAGTGGTTGATCAACATGGCTGCTGCGCTGTCGCGGATTCGAGTCCACGGGCATTTTTGCCCAGGGTTTAATTTTATCCATGAGTGATTTGTATTTGTTAACGTACCATACAGGACTACAGGAGAAAATCTTAGTGGTGCAAAAGAATTTTATAATAGCAAGCGTGTAGTAGGTATGGGCATATTCCTTTAAAAATAATACCACTCGATAAAAAAACGAATATTTTCTCCGTACAATAAAAGTAGGTACAACAGATAAGGATGTGGTGCGTGATTGTTTTCAATAGATAAATCGTGTAGATAACGGTAATATTCTCACTGAAGAGTAAACAGAGGTAATAATAGTCGCTGAAATAAAACAACCTACTTGATGCTCGTATGAAAATGTTTATTGATATCACAATCAAGTCTACAACACTACCCAATTAATTACCCATCATATTCGTGTACACGGCGAGTATGGATGATTTACACAAAGATACACTTTACCAATTACCTAGTACATTCAAACGCCGTTACAAATGTTACAATGCCGACGTCGCTACCATAAAATGTTATAAATCTATTACTTATACAATTTTGTAATACCCAATGAAACAGTGATTAACCTGGATTAAATGCAAAAAGGTCGTTTTGGCGTGCTATAAAATCTTTAACGACTATGTTCTAGTGTACCACGACAGTTGATACTAAAGTGTTCACAATATTTTGTTAGTGACGAGAAAAGAAAATCTACCGATAGAAAATTACTCGCTAGTCAGTACAACACTATTTTGATTTGTGACAAATACACGGGAGATTCTCACAAAAGTGGAATTACAATTTAAATTCAAGCGATAATTAAAATATGGTAAAGTTTAAAAGTTTCACAACAATTTACTTTGAATTAAAAAAAGTGCTTTCAAAATGACAAAACAATTATTGTCTCAATAATTACGATTTTTTTGGAGTTATGCAGCGTTTCCATAGACACGAAATACAATGGTTGGTTAATTTTGAACATTAACTGCACGGTGCGAGCACTATGCGACGCGTTCCTGAGACTTGTAGAACGATAACTATTAATTAATATATACAATTACAATAATAGAGTATTACACTTAGGCACATCAATTGTTATAAAATACAATTTTTTGTTAATTCGAAAATGTGATCCTGTCGTCGATATTTAGCTAAACTACCACAAACTAGTACACGTAATGTGATTATAAGTTACGTCGGATTTAGATTATCATAAGAAAAAAACGTACGTACAAGGATTTTAGAATAATTAAAAAATGAAATAATTAAGAATACGAGTAAACTACGACAACATTCATTTAATTTTTGAAACATTAATTTTAAACAATAAATGCAACATCTTTCTCTCGTAGAACGCTAACTATACAAGGAAAGAGTTTAAAGCCTTCGCGACGGTCGGGGATTTAGTGATAAATTTGTACTTTATTGTCCCCCCGCCACGGGATTAATCAGTAGCATTATTTATTACATTATATAAGGTACCTATATTTGTGTTTTTAGGATATATTAAAGTTACGTTTCTAATTTGGTCGTAATCCTACGTTACTGAAACTCTATTCTAGCATAAAATAGGTGTTAGTTCGTAACAATAACACGCTCTAATGCGCAACATCGACACACTCAAATATGTTCCTGGACATACATTAAACATTTATCGTAATGAAATGTAGTATAAGAAGTCAGTAAATCTCGAATAAATTTGGACATCGAAACAATAATTTTAAATCTAGAAAATGGCGCTCATCTAAGTTACTTGTGTCAGCTCGACGACAACGGATTCCGACGAGGGATTGTCCAACCGTCTTGTTAATTAATCTATTAAGTGTAAGTGAATCCTAGCTCCTATCAATATTATAAAGAATCAAGGTGACTTGAATAAAAGAATCATTGATAGTACCTATTAAAAGGGTAAGTCTAAGACCTTATGCTTTATTTGCGAAATTAATACTCAGTCAGCAATTAGAAGAATGCATCGTGTGTGTGGCCCTCCCAACTTCTCAACGACTGCAGAATAACATGAACGATTATTAGCTATAATAGAATTGCGTTACATTCAGGTACATTTAGCCGAGGTAATTCCTATAATTATTTGTTTGCTCCAGTAAAACACTTAAAATCTTCTTTGGTCAGCCTTCGTTGTCATCGAGTCAATCACAGATAAAATGCAGACATTTACCTAAACCTACGCAGATACTACACTCATAGCTTGTATAAATCTTTGATAAAGTTTTTCTAAGTTAAAAAGCTGTCTCTACCGCTATACATCCCTGATATTCTTTTGTGGGCAGCAGCCTGCGTGTGCGCATAATATCCTTTAATGAAAAACAGACTATCACGCGACACGCAGTCCGCTGCCACTTAATACTACTACTGCCCTAATCACTCTATAAGCTCTAGATAAATATAACATATTTTAGACATCTATAATATAGTCGGTTTGGTGTCGAAATATGCGATTATAGTTAACGAAATACATCGAAGAACAGTCCAGCTGCCATAATGTACTCGCGAAGGTACTGTTATCATTGGACGGCAAAATATTTTGGTAAACGGTGCACTACCTGACCAACTACTGTTTCTAAAGCTGATCATAATAATATCTTGTACAATTGACTTAACACGATATACACGACACACCTAAGCATAAGATAAAGTTAATCTCCGAACGTTCCGGGTCGTCTGAAGGAGTTGTGTTACTAAGCGACATGACACTGGACTGCATTATCTAAAACGTTACTCGCTACAGACAAAATCACATTCATTTTTAATAGACAGTGTAAAAATAATGTTTATAAACATTGGCCTATCAGTTAGTCATTAGAATTCATTGTACTCCATCTAGTTGAAAAGCTTATTGTTATTATCACACATATAGTTTACCTATTAGGTAAGTAGATATAGAATGAATATACAAAAGTTAATACTATAAAGTAGAGCCTAACCAGCAGCATAACTATATCTAGTAACAACAAACTTGTGACGTCAGACTTGTAAAATTAGAGTTTATAATCTTATGTTATGCCAAATACAAATAGCGACTTGATCCCTTTCCACCCTATGAGGATTGCCGCGGCGCCCGCGCAGGCGCCGCGAGCGGCCGATCGTCGTCAAACTTGCTAGCTACTATATCAATATCTTAAATAACGTGGTGCTCAACATCGAAACTTTAAAATCGTAATAACAGTATGAGTCCATTGAAGTTACGTACGTAGCATTGTGCACTACTACCCTCGGATACAAGTTGCGGACTAAGCACGAATAACGATTTATTATAATCTAAATGGTTAACAGTCAGTCGATTTGGAAAATCTATTATTTATACAATTAGATTTATGTGTAAAAGTTTACAACGAATAATTTGAAAAATTAATTTTATGTATTTATTATGAACAAGAAAGTTTGTAATAATACACTCTAGAATCGTGTTATCTTATTCATTTAAGTTTGTTCATTTGAACTCAAAATATTATTTAAATTGTTTATACTGGCCTCTTTGGGCCATATAAGGAATATATATTAAAATGTAATATTAATAAGGAATACATTCTTCAAAGATAATGCTGAATCATTTTTATTAATTAAAAATTATTTAGATAAGTGCTAGCTGTAGAAAATGGGTGATAAGATCACTTCATATAAAAAGAGTATTCTATGCTTTTAATTTGTAATGTAAAGTACTCGACACTTTATAAAACCTGCGATAAATGCTACTAGAGTATCGACAGGTGACACCCACGCCTCAAATATAATATTAAAATGGATTTCTAATGCACATCAAATATACGTAATTATTTATAAGATATGCTATGGAAAAGACTTCGTACGGTGAAATATATTCACTATCTGTTGACGCGAATTGTACTAAAAACATGTCACACGCTACTTTCTAAAGGCCTATTTAATCGTACACACGTAGATACTATGCTCACTAATAAGGGGCCAAACAAAAAGGTCTACTAATTGGCAAATGATAAGAATGATTATTGTCTGACACTGGGTTATTGTCGAGACAGCAGCTCAGGCGTCTTTCGCCACGCTATTGACTATAGAGCGCGCCACCGTCGCCTCGCGCCGCCATCACTACTACTACACCGACGATAATAATGTATAGCAATGCTTGCTTCCACTAATATAATATTATGATTAAAATTATTTTACAAAGTGTTGAGACATGAGACAACGACGGCGCACGTGTATTCTACTTGCGATGCACGAAGACAGGCCCACAGATACGCCAAAACAAAAACAAAAAGGAAAATAAGGAACGGGAAAAAATAAAAATAAAATAATAAGGGATATTTGGATGTTTATTTACAATTTTTCATCTAATAATAAACTATTTGATTATTATTGAAGAGAAACTTAAGCAACATCAGTGCTATATCCCCTGATCACCCACATATCGAATTTAAAACATGTTAATAGTATCAACTTGTATACACAAGCCCCTATGAGCTACATTAAAACATAAAAATACCCATTATTGTAGAGTTAGTTCTCAGCTGGTACCGACAGGTACGTAGTTAAAAGTTACATGAATTAAACCAAACGTAAGCCTACCATAACAGTTTCACCGATACAGTTCACTGAACGTAACATAATCACAGTGAAATATAATATGTCTGAACTTACAACGAAACAACATAGGATATCGATAGCGGTAGTTGGTGCAGGTTATTACCATCTTACAAGGAGTATTTTGTACATTTAATTGTTTCCATATAGAACAATAAATTATTGTCGACACTCGAATTAGCTAATTGCGACTTTTTTTCGTATAATTCCTCTATAAATATAATCGGTATCGTGTTTTGGTGAAACCATACACAACTAAACTAAATACACATATACACGGGGCATTTCCTACAGCTGCTTCGCAAAATGCAATTTTATACACACAAAAGAATTTACTTATTGCAACAACCCAACATTTACAGTTTTCCAACTAATATTATAATGAGTAATAATCACAGAATCACGTCGACAAACAGTCAGTTATCTTGTGTATTAGATGCATCGACTGATCGACTGAGTCCACTGCTCGTCTGATTAGGAATCGATCATCGATGGTTCAGCGAGAGTGGAGGGAATCGTGAGTCGACACAAATAAACTGTATGCGATATAATGGGTCGAATGCGCCGCGACAACATGCCCCATATACACACTAAAACATAATAAGGCAATTTCAAACGATACCGTAAGCAGACGTATAGTGAACTAGGACAAAATTATTATAGAAAATGTGTTAACATTCCATTATGTTAATACTCTTAAAAATAAACCCCAAAACTCCAATAAAAGCTTAGAAATAATAAAATCACTAAAACAAAAGATTGAGACGAACTAACGCCGTGCTACATCGATACGTAGGGGTAATAGTTATAATATGTGCACGTTTCAACAGAGATCATTGACTAAAGCCTCGCTTGAGGGGCAATCTCGCTTTCTACTGCGCGGACGCAGCGAGTGGGCGGGCCTTTGGGCGACCGACAAACAGTACCTGCGCGCTACCATGGAACATCAAGCTTATTTCGACCGTCACTATGTGACACTATCTTTCATATTTTCTTCGCCTCTGTCACTCATATGGTTGTACAGGGATCTTGTGGCGCGTGGCCAAAAGCGGAACTAACACCGCCATATTGTTTTTTCAATAAATTTCACAAAACAATCGCACAAATGTTTACCAACAGCGCCCTCCTGTCAATGTCACTTAAGGGCCAAAATATCCTTGTAAGTTTTATGTGTGTTTGTAAAGACTCGATGTATTATTTTAACGGACGGGTACTGTACTAATTAATCACTTATTATCACGTTTTACACCAAGATGCTCATAGAAAAGAAAAACGATACTCACAAAAAATTATTAAATCGAAAAAAAAATTAAAGAATTATTACATTCATATACGATTATTAAATCAATCTCTATTGCAACTGAATAATTTATTGATTATCAATTTAATTAGAAATGATTTTGAATATAAATTGATCAATATAGTATATAAATACATTTTAAAGATGTGGACAAAGGTCTGGTCACTCGCAAGTCCGCGTCAAATCGGACGTCGTAATGATTAGGTTTTCAGGTACAGAATGTCACATACAAAGGACATGAAAAAGACACAATTTCCTCGTCGATTGTGAAAACATTCTGTAGGACACATATTTTTATGAATGATTGGGTGTAGAAGTTCTTAGAGTGGAAAGATATAAGTTTAGAAAAGGTTTCTGGAAAACAACAAAAAATAGATTCGACAATTTAGAAAATTGAGAATCTTACGTTTCGACGTATTCATTACGACGCCCGAAATAAACTAAACAGTTGAGAATAAAACAAAATAAAGTAACATACATATAGTTATAACTACAACCGTTAGAAATACAAAACTAAACATAATCATTATTGTCGGGCAGCAAAACTAATGTACTAAGTTTATGATAAAAACTAATAATATTACATAGTAGTCTTGTCATATAAAACATTTTTAATATGAATTTAACATAATGCAGTGGTTTATAGAATCTTGCGATTAAATGGTGGATATTTATAAATTAAACACTTAATACTAAATGATAATAAACCAAATATATTAAATCAAAAAAATTACTTAGTATACGCTACGGGAAGCATACGAAACAGCGATATTCATAATGATTTCTAAAATTGTTAAAGAGGTTAAGGTCCTGAATGGGACAATTTCGTAATAATTAATAGGATATAGACACATAAGCACATCCGTCGATATTTGCCGTTGCATGACACCAAAAGCTCTATAAAAACACACTACATGAAAGTTATATTTATTAAGATCATATAAATAGGCATTTCTAAAGAGAGTTCGTCGTTTGTCCAAAGAAGCGTAACATTAAACTTCTAATAAAGATCGCTGTAATTAATTAACTGCTATATATTAAAAGTGATGCATCTTATAATACGATATAAGGAATATATTTAGCAACCGATGCGTATTCTGCCGTATTCCGTAGCGTATGCTAAGTAGACAAGCCGCGCACAGTACGCCGCCCGCGAATCAGAACCGGTATCTATCGATCTATTCTTTATATGACTACGAAAGTTGTACGATATGACTTATTTATTTAATACTTATGTACAGCGCGGGGAGCGCACAGAACGCGACGTCACGACTGGAGCGGCGAGGGGATATACTCGGGCCTGTCACACCGGATAACATGTTACAATATTATGTTTAAAACACTGCAAAACTGAAATACCCAGTCGTATATCGACGCGTATCGAGTCAGCAAATAAGAGTAGCTCTAGTGTCACTAAACACTTATCAAAATAATAAACTAAATATCAATTGCAGTCGTAAAAATAATTGCATAACATTTTTTTTTCATCTTCTATAAAGGACATTATTATATTTTTTTAAACAATCTCGTTCTATCTAAAGTGATTATACATGCATTATTACAATCTTAGTTAATCATTAGTGTGTACTAAATGTTTATAAAATATCTTAGATAGTTTTTTTTTTATTTCGTTTAATATACTCGAATCTACATCTATACAAGTAGTCCATCACCGCGCCCTACACTGTTAATTAATTCTACGTAATATACAACCCTTTAATTTTGAATATACGATAGTAAACACAGCAATAAATGTGTGTGGTGTTATAGTTGTGTTACTTGATATGGAACGTAACAAACGTATGAAAAAATCTCAATATAATCTAAAGCGTTATACTCTCTACGTACCAGTAAAATCAAACTTTATAATTGACAAAAAGTGTGACGTAAAACTAAATCGTGCTGCGCGTGCGTCGCGCGTCAGGAACGCCACGCACGCCTCCGCTCAAACAAACGCATATTCGTTACATATTATAATCGCTATATCAATAAATTCCCCATTAAAATGATTTGGTACAAACACTAAACTATGATAAAATATTAGTAAATGCAACCTACTCGCTTTATCAGCAAAATATAACGCGAAATTTACAATCCATATAATACATGTGAATAAATTGTTGTCTACGTGACCGTACGACATCAAATGATACAAAATAATGCGACACTAACCTATTATACATACATTTATAAGCGCTTACATAACGCTATTATGTAATAAATTACACATATCTAAACAAATAATGATTAAACACTTTATACTCGATTAAGTATAACTCGAATAGAGCGACTACTGCTGTAGGTCGCTGAAAAATATAAAACCCATCTTTATAAGTAATAATATTAAGAAATAAAAATCACAATTTGTACAAGAAAGTTATCGTTTCAACTATCGTATAGCGTTGAACGTGAGTGTTGCTAAAGGAACATGTTAGGTTCACACTAGTCATGGATTTATTTAAAAATTGCAGTGTGATAGTCGAGTTCAGTTCCTCGGCCCCTCGGGCGGGCTTACGGGAGGGCGGGACGGCCCGGCCGACCGCGCGGGCAGGCCCGCTCGCCCGCAGGCACGCGGAGCGGACACGGGCAGCTCGGGAGCTCAATGTCTCGGACGAGCGGTCAACACTACCGGTCCAACAGGCCGCGCGGGCGCCGCGCTCAGTCCGTGTACCACAGGTGCTGCTGGTGGTGCTGCGGCACGAGGTAGGTGGGCGAGTAGGGCTGCAGGTAGCCCGGCAGGCGCGCGCCCGACGCGTGGTGCGCCGGCGGGGGGCCCGCGGGGCCGCCCACGCCGTGCGCGCCGGCCCTGGACACACAAAGCGACGATTTTAAGCATTTATTTCAATTAAACCAAATACAGGCACTTTTAAATTGTCACGGAGTCTGTCAGTCAGAAAGATGAAGCTAGTTGCCCATTCCAACATAACAAACAATTAAATTGACGGCACTCGTTCACGAAAATGACGTATGAGAGTGTTTATGAAACTATTCAAACTATGGTTATTCAGAAAACGTCCTATGTTAAGTAAAGGACGCCTTTCAGCTTATAATGATGACGAGATTAAAAGACAAAAACCAGATTAATTTAGGGCTAAGATTAGAATTCTTAAATTGCCATCTAGTCTACGATTCCAGAACTTTTCGATCCCATTTGCCCCGAGCACTAGCACTTAAATTCGATACACCGGCAATGTCGGTTACCAAGAAACAAAATAAGAACATGTTTGAATTAATGAATGAAAGACGTTACACGGTTCTTTTGGCGCGTGGCCAAAATCGGAACTAACGCCACCATCTTGTTTTTTCAATACATTCCACAAAAGGTTCACTATAACAACGCCCCCCTGTCAATGTCATTAGAACGCCAAAAGGTGTTGTACCGTTGTAGAATATGTAATATGTAGTAACTTACGTGTGATAGTGGTAGGTGGGCACGTAGAGTGGCGGCGGCAGGTAGCCCGGGGACACGCCGCCGCCCGGAGACAACACACCGCCACTGCCGGTCCTACAACAAATATACATTTTACTATTTAATTTTTGATTGATTGATTTATTTATTAGTTGGTGAAAAGCTTCTTCACGGAAAACTCGCTCTTTGCGTCTAAACGCGATCTTTATGGAGCTGGAGGACTTTACTGTTTTTTTGTTTACATTATGTTATAAGATCTAACTATCGCAGCTGACGGCTTTGATAATACGAGTAGTTCTAAAAATGGACACCATTTGGAGCTGCTACTGTCAATGTAGTCGACATCTTTGTAAATGCTTACGTTATTAAATCAAAATGAAGCCTCGCTTTTTTGATAAAAATATAGGGTCTAAAAGATCCAGCACATAGTCATTATCTAAGCATTCTGCTCATCAAACTAAGTAACAATGAACAAAGATTATTGCTGGGAAAATTGGTAAGGTCAGAATGACGGGCAGTAAAAGTTTTTCTCGGATTCGTAAACCGTCTTTTTCCACCCCTTATGAGATGGCTCTGAAATTCGGTGAGGCTTTGAACCTACAATATATAAAAATCACCAGTTCAGATCGGCATTAATCGGCACAGGAGGTAAAATGAGACAGTCCGCGCCACCACTGAAGTCCTTTTGACGCGGCGCTGGTGTCTAACATCATAATGCATTTAAAAAAATGTACTTTCACAATTTTCCGCCGGCCTTTCGTGGCGCGCACTCTACTTCCATATTTTAATATTATAAATGCGTGCGAAAGTAACTCAGTCTCTCTGTTACCTTTTACTAAACAACTGAACCGACAAAGACCTGGCCTGGCACAGGACTTAGGCTACTTTTCATTCTATATATTTGTATTAAAAATGATGAAATACAATATAGACGTAGACGAAATCGCGAGCAACAGCTAGTATAGATATTTGTTGAGGAAAAAGGCCGTTGCGAAATGCGAACTGCCTACTGCGAATGTGCCGCATACCTGAATAAGTGTATTTACGCCTCTCACAATACATTTCCACACCTACATTGAAGTGGAAGTATTTGAAATGCATCTAAATCTACCTAGCTAGAGGGGGAAATAGCGAGAATTCATGCCATTACAAATAAATAAATAAAAAACTGACTCAAAAGATGTTTTCGACAGTATTATCTTACAATGTATGGTTCCTGTAATCCGCGATGTTCGTCCTTTCAGCGTTCAACGGTCTATTGGCAATCAACTGTTCCATCATAATAGTTTGAATTCCTTCGAGGGACGAACTGTGCGCTACGTCGGGCGGTCTGTATAGAACGTGGAATCATATAGTTGTTGCATTTTGAACCTTACTACGCCAATATAATGCTACAACTACGTAAGCGGTAGATATAATTGCGCTGTGCATTTTACTGACTAGGAAAATCTGATAACTTTTCATTTCATGGCTAGCTTTTACTAAGGGCTGACTTTTTTATCGTCTTTGATAATTTGTGTATAAAAACTCAAAAATAATTTTATTTATTAGTTTAAAAATAACAGACGAAGAAAAAAATTGCCCTTAATTTATTCAAACAAAATGCACACAATTTGCCAATTTAGCTACAATAAACTAAACATTTCATCTCATATGTTTATCGCATTTAATTCTCGTGTGACAGTTTTCGTACAAAGATTTGCAATTTGCAAGTCAGTGTCACGTTGTATGTTGATCAAAATGTGATTCGCGACCGTAACAAATATATATTTACAGAATTATAATCATTCGAATCATCATTACAACCCTGTATAGTCAGAATTGGCCTCAAATGTCATGATTTCATGAAATAGTCATTCAATTAGGGTAATTTGAGCTTAGAGGGGTAGGTATTGATGATTATAATTCTGGAAATCGACTTCATTACGGTCGCCAATCATACTTTGACAAGTATACAACCAAATAGTGCCCTGCAAAATGCAGAAAATTATAATATCGCGGGTTACCCTGGCTCTTTCGCCTTGAATAGTCTGTAGCATGTATACTAACTTGTAATGCGGATGCGGATGGTGATGCCAGGCGTGCGGCGCGGCGTGTTTGTGTGCGGCGGGGGGCCCGCTCACGCTGACGCTGACGCCGCTCACGCCGCCCACGCCGGGCACGCCGCTCACGCCGCCGCCATTACTCAGGTACTCGCGACAACCGCCGCTCTGTAACCAATCATGTTTTTTTTTAATTTGTTCCAAATTTTGCACAATTTACTTGTCAAATAAATTCGATAGGTACACGTCAGTCGGCAACAATCATGACATGACAGATCAAACACAATCTTGTTTTACCTTTATACATACAGCTTTTAATGTGATTATAACTCGATAATCACTGATTAGATTTACGTGGTTTTTCATTATTCAAGGGTCTGTTCTCTGACTAGGTATTGTATTTTAGAGGTATGATTAACAGGGTGTAAAGTTCACTCATACTCTACGGAAAAGGGAGGATCCTCCGACCAGACGGGTGTTGTGTCTGGCGGGCAATTGCACAAGGATTGATGTCGGATAGTCTTATATATGTTAATCGCTCAGTAAACTCTTATACCGCGATGTAGGATTTGCGACGTCAGGTCTTTGATGCGTAGTTCGTATGTGGCGGTGTAGATGCCGCCACAGTACATTGTGTAGTTGTAGCTATAGCAAGTTAAAATAAATAAAAAATACTTACGCTATCCCTCTTATTATGTTGCGCCGGCACGTACTGATTGCATTGATAGTCATTCGTTTGGCGTACCGTCGACCCGCTCTGCAATACAAAGTAACAGACATGTTAGATATACCGTTCTAGAATACAAGGTAATTGTCTGTCGAAAGGTTTTATTTAATTATCGCACTGCTCTGCGAAAAATGCCGTCAAAAATTAAATGTAGGGTTTCGATTAATGGTATCTTCATTGTGGTTATCAGCTGTCGCAAATAAATACTTTTTAAGCCTTTTTTATAGGGCTATATAGGGCTTTTTATAGGCCGTTCTATGAGTCTTAAACATAACTTATGAAATGGGTGGGTATACACCTCTGTGAAACCAATATTAACTGAAAGGTTTGCAAGAGATGTATAACATGATACAGCATGATGTTTGGTGTATAAGTTTTGTTTATCTTGTTAAAAACCAATCACTTACGAGAAAACTCTCAAATATAACTCTTTTATTAGTAACACAATACTAACAGGCGGCAGATGAGCGTGCGCGTGTTCGTGTTCCCTCTTCGCTTGCGCCTCTTGTTGTGCGAGCGCTAGCAGTCGCTTCTTCTGGCTCTGAGGCGTCGCCACGGTTGTGACGTTGTTGTTTCGAGTGGTTTGATTGGTCGGTTGTTGTGGTACAGCTTGCTGGGGGGCTGGCTGTTGTTGCTGCTGCTGTTGTTGTTGTTGTTGCTGCTGCTGTTGCTGAAAATCGAGACATAATATTTGGTTTAGGTCTTAAGTGGGAGGTGTGAAAATTGATTCGCTGTTACAATGAATATAATAGATACTCGTAAATAATAGATACTAGTATGTAGTGCCCAATTTTAATTTGCAGAATTCTTGCATTCCAGTGATGATGAATAATTTATTGATTAAAGAACACAAACAGAATAAACATTCAACAATGGTTTACAAAAGTATTTATGAAAGGTATTATTGCTAATGTATACATAAATTATAGGTGTAAATAACATTTAAAGAGAAAATACATTGGACTGAAGCTAAAAGCAAAATAAAAGGGTAATTTAAACAAAGTTAATTATTTTCAATAAAATTATATACAACAGAAGACAAATTAATGAAGGGCATGAATATAGTTTACCTGAGAAATCAAACTAAAGGCCTACTAAAAAGTGTCTAGTGATCTAGTGCATGGCTGTGCTGTACCTCACTGTTCAAGTTTAGTATTGTGACTAGTTCAATGTACCTGATGGTGGTGATGACAGTTCTGGTGCGGCTCGTGCTTGACGTGCTTGTCGTCCTTGGGAGAGCGCGCACTGCAGATCACTCCGCCGCTCGCGCCCTGTGTCGGCACGCACTCGCCACTGCCGCCTGCAACACAATCGTTACGATTAATATTATTCAAACTCAAACTCAATGCATTTATTTCAATTAAATCATTTACAGGCATTTCTGAATTGTCAAGGAGTCAGGTAGGTCAGAAATATGAAGCTATTTGCCCATTCCAAAGCGTAGTAGGTACCTATGGAGAAGAACGGGCAAGAAACTCCACTTCCATTTGTCAGTAGCAGTCCGAAGTTTGGAAGTTGGCGGTGTGATGCGGCCGTGGCTCGCGCACGCGGCGCCTGCACCTGCTACAGCGTTGCGGCAGGTGCAGACTGACGGGAGATAGCGCACCTGTCTGCGCACATTTGTGCACTAATATCTCCTGCGTACTCCGTTAACATTGGCCGCCTAGATCGAAATTGTGTCGCGAGGAGGATATTGCAAGTTACCTTGATTGTTATGCGGCTGCGCGGCGTGCGGCTGGTGCGACACGTGCGCGTGCCGGTTGCGGCGCGGCGTGTCGGCGTCGTCGTCGGAGTCGGAGATGGTGATGACGGACACGGCCGGGGACGGCGTGTCGCGGATGGTGATGGTGTGCGCGCCCTCCCAGGCCGCGCCGGGCGCGGGGCCGGGGGCCGGCCCGGGCGCCGGACGACCGCTGTTGGAGGGAACATCGTGTGAGCCGAATTCGATGATGCTGTCGGTTAGGTTGTGTAGGTGTCGGTTAGTGTGTTGGAAAGCTAAATACCCCTTGAAAGTCCAACTTATATACAGAGACTATTTAGTGCTTCCTATTCAGTCCGTAAACAAAAAAGCACAGAGAAAATTAAGATTTTATTATGTACCCTCAGTAAATCAGGCTTTACACATGATCTAGAATGGATCTAGCATGATCTAGCATTTATATCATATGCCCAGTAAATGAAAAAAGAAAAAGGTTTCGCGCGTGTCGAGGGACATCCGGTTAGAACGTTCCTTTCGCTGTATATTATGTATTATTATAGAGCCATCTAGTACGGTCTCAATTTTGACGTGTCAAAACTTTTTGTTTTTTAATAAAAATGTATACTAGCCGACTCTTTTTTTTTTAGACTCTTAATTTTTAGATACTTGAAACTGACTTTTTCAGGCATTACACTTTTTTGTTGTTACGATTTCTTCCAGTTTACTCCCACCGCATGCCGCGTTAAAGAACGTCGTTCCAATAAAGAGTACAAAAAATACCTTTTTATAAGAAGAGAAAGATAATGGATATTGTTTGTTGTTTAGTTATATTTGGTGTTAGAGCTGTTTCTTTTAGATTGTTAATTGATTCAGGCGTGACTTGGCGGAAATCCATTATAAAATACAATAGACGTAGATATATTTAGTAACCTATTCCGCTTAACTATTCTTAAGAGTCTTAAAAAACCATGTAAGAAATCGACACATGTTTCACCTATCAACGAAGCCTCCTCAGAACCCGAACACGCCGAGCGCTGGACGCTGAGTAATTTGAGCTTTTAGGTTGGTGTAATTCCGGCTGAGATAACAAAGTATACTAACGTGTGATCATGATGATGGTGCCTGTGCCTCGAGGGTGGCGTGCCTTCCTTGACCCGCTTCTTGACAGGCGACAGTTGTGTCGGCTCCTTCTTACCGCCGCTGCTTGCCATACTGTGTATCATGTAAATATGTTAGTTATTTGTACTTTAAGACCAACAATTATGGTAGTATACTCGTACTAATGTATACTACTACAGGCTGACTTTGAAAACATGCGACAAAATTTAAAGGGGTTTTCTACCCATCAATGTGAACAACTTTTACTACAGGACTCAACATGAATTCGCAAAAAAAAATCGACCTTCCTGTATAAAGGTATACCAGGGGCCTAAGTCTACTAATTTATAAACGTCACAATGGTGTCATAATGGTTAGTTTTTGACAGATTTGCCATACAAAAACTGTCAAAAACTAACCATTATGACACCATTGTGACGTTTATAAATTAGTAGACTTAGGCCCCTGATATTATACCATTTTGTATAAGAAGGTCGATTTTTTTTCTTGCGAATTCTTGGTCCCATTGTAAAAGTTGTTCATATTGATGGGTAGAACACCCCCTTAAATTTTGTCGCATGTTTTCAAAGTCAGCCTGTATAATTCTTGGTCCTTGGTTGGTTCCTGGTTCGTTGTACAAAGACACAAGTATCCGAGCCATTCGGTATCACGCAGACTTGTGCAAGTCTAAACTTGCGCAAGTGTTACGTGTGTGGCCGGCATTACTGTTATTCTGACGGGGCTTTGGGATGAAATTCAAAGCTATCGGCAAGTTTCGTTACGTTTGGAATAAAAAATAAATGTTATGTAAACCATATGACTACCAGAAAGTGTGTTTTTATAAAGTTCCTTAAGTTCTGACTACATTATTCCGTTTATTTATAAAATTGACCGATTATACCGCCGTAGTCCTAATAGAAATTATTATTATTTCCTTTATTTATTATTAATACTAGATACATCTTAAATATAATATACAATCTAACACTAAAATATTATGTTCAAGTACATAATGGAAAAAAAGGGAAAGAGCTTGTCCATTCCGTTTTGGTTTGATAAAAATTTGTATGTAACATTAGCGCTAGGTACTAAAATAATTATTGAAGACTAGAAAAAAAACAAAAATGAGGCGAATATACTATAAAGTATTCAATGTTATGTTATTCTTTCTTTCCTTACTTCATGCTTTCTTTCCTTACTTTATTATGACTAGATTGTCAGTAAGATACGAACAGGGAATATCGATTATGCTATGTGAGCGACATCTATATATTCTTCAAATTATAGGTAATGTGAGGTATTTCTACGTGTATTTAATAAGATAGGCACCTGTATTGATGCGTTTGGTGGTGCGGTTGGTAGTGCGGCACCGTCGTCTGCTGCTTTGTGGATCTGTTGACAACCTCGGCTGTTAGTACTACGCCCTTCTTGTCTACAGTATATCGTTAAAACTATTGACACTTAAAAATTCCCCATACAGACTTTCTTTTCAGATTTGATGTGGTCTCTTTGTAGAATGATTTGTAAGTTGTGACAATTTATGTTTGTTTTGATAAGAATTTAATATCATTCATTCTGCCTAGCCTTTTCCCAATCATTTTGGCTATTCCGGTACATGTATTTTTCTATCAATTGCAGTATTTTGATTTTTTTACTAAATTAAATATTCTATTTGGTTTATTTGATACATTTTAGAAAACTAAAACCTATCCACTTATTATTTTAATTTATAATTATTTTTGTGGATTTCTTTGACAAAATCAGTTGTTGACAAACTCAGTCTAACGAACATCAACAAGCCTTCAACTAAAATGACCCCATTATTAATTCCCCGACTGAGGGTCGAACGCACCTCTTATGCGGATGATGGTGCTGCGGGTGATGCGGATGGAAGGCGTCCCACACGTCGGGCTCGGGCAGCGGCGCCGGCTCCACGATGAGCGGCGCGCGCCACTCGGCCACGTCGCCCACGCCGCCCACGCCGCCCACGCCGGGCACGCCCACGCCGCCCACGCCGTGCTGGTGGTGCGCGGCGGCGGCGGCGGCGGCGGCGGCCGCGAGCTGCTGCACCTGGTGGATGTCATACTTTATCAAATGTTATTAGGGTCGATTTTGTGGGACGACGATTTCAACCTACATAGTCTATTACTTGTGCCTATGCTGGGTGGAAAACGAACACTACGTCTACGGAAAGTACAGTCAACCGCACATCAGTGATAACCTTTGAAAATCACCCTTAAGCCTGATTTACACGGTGCGATTTAATTGCCTGCGCCATACCATCGATCGTTTTGAATAGGATACCCTCTTTTTATTTTTTATTTATAATGTTGCAAAACCATGTTTAACTTTGTATGTAAAAAGTCAAATAGTGGAGAACAAAATAATGTTGAAATTATACATGTGAGAACGATGTAGAAAATAGAATTACAGTCGTTTCCACCCAATATAACAATAATGAAAACAATAATTTGATTGATATTTACCTGATAAGCGGGCTGACAGAGTATCGAAGACACAAATTGATGTGGGAACGGTTCAGCGGCGCGAGTAGCGTATTGTCGCGCGCCGCCTACTGCAACGCGACCGCCTTGGTAAAGTTGATACTGTGGAAGAATTAAAAAAAGACGTTAATAAACATAAAACTCATCATAATTATCACGCATGTATTCCCCGAAGGCTGAGGCAAAGGTGTACCTATAGTATCGTTTCGCCAGTCAAACAAGTTTTTTTGCGACCAATAAATCACAGCCATAGTTGGAAATATTTGAAGACTGTCGTGTTTTTGTAAGAAAAGATTGCAAAATAGACACATGCTCTACTGCTGCCACAAATTGTGAAATTTGAAATATATTTTAGCGTATTTCAAGCAATTTCTGGCACCGAGGTTGTATTATTTAACTTCAACACACTGGCTTAAGATGACTGGTCAGTCCCGAGTTTATTGGAATTAGAACAAAAAGCACCATAAAATTATGAAAACAGACAGAAAATAATGTTTAAAATGCCAAAATGATCTCAGCTCGGCATTACATCAGATGATAACACAAGGTACTATGGATAGAAGGTAGGATAGATACTATGTGTCAGGTGATCGTGCACCATACGCTTGAATAATAAACGTCTAGGGAAGTGCAGTCGGCCTTTTTAATAATAGAGCACCATCACGATTGATCGCATTTAGAGTTTTTCACATGAAACTCATTACTTAACACTGAATATTACGTGGTTTAGGCATAATTTTTTATATCGCGATTTTCTTTGTATAATGCCAATAAAAAGTTGATATAGTGAAACAGAGTGGCGTACCAGGTTGTCGTAGGGCGCGGCCCGCAGGCGCTGCTGGTTGATGGTGAGCGCGAGGTGGTGCGCGGGCGCGGCGCCCGGCACCACGCCGCCGTACTCGGGCGCGCCGCCCGCCGGCCCGCCCACGCCGCCCACGTTCACGCCGCCCACGCCGCTGCCTGAACGACGGCAAACCTGGAAAGATTCAATTCATTTAGTAACGAGCCATGTGTCCGATGGGATTTCTCATCGTCAAAAATGATGAACTTCCATCTCCTATTTAACCCCTTCAAGGGGTGGTTTGACAAAAATCTTTCCTTCGTTTTCACTTTCGATAAATAAGGAACTGTTGTAAAAAAGTTCAACATTTTAGACCCAGCGGTTTAGGCTGCATGTTGACTGTCAATGTATAAATTTAAGATTTTTATTTAGTAGAATACCTGAATTAATCCCAAGTTTGAAATGTGGTTATGAAAAGTAGGTCGTAGTTACTCTCTCTCGAATCAATGATTCACGAAACTATCACCATTATTTATTGAAATAGTTGGATATTTCCTAAATCACAAACATTTTTATTTAGAAATCGACTCCAAAGAAAGATTTGACAACAATAAATGCTTGAAACCTGGAAGTAGTCATTTAAAGACCTGCCCGTGCCCCTTCTGGTTTTCAAAAGTATAAAGGGACAATATTTACCTCCATCATTTGAACGGAGGCCTTGACGTTGTTGCAGTGCGCGTAGTCAACGAGGTGAGCTAGTGTTACGAACGCGTGGTTCAGCGCTTCGCCCGGTGTTATTCGTCTTTCCTGCGAAACAAATAATATTTGGTATAGACATATAAAAGCAAATGTTCGAATAATAGAACAGCTGCAAGTAATTATCAGAGGATGTCTACGCACACACTAGGATCCATTCTATATTTAAAACCTTGTTTCCAATTCATGTTATTTTCACATAAGCATAAATCAACTTTATGTCAGTGTAAATTAAGGTGATTTCAGAACAACTAGTACTATTGAAAACGTCATAAAAATATTTGATATTGTAGCGTAAACTGAACTTTATGTGTGGGTATTAAAATATTTTTCCTAAAAACACATGTTTGTTTATATTTTTGGAAAATAAATTGTGAACGTAGGATAGATACTCCGGTACCAGTGGCAGTGTCCCTTCCAGTGATTCAAATTAGACCAACAAACAGTCAATAATTCTAGTCGATTATTTCATTTATATATTATATGCAACTAACCTGGTCCATAGTGAGCATCCTCTTGAGTAGATCGATGAATTCCCTTCTGTCTGCTTTCTCGGCCAACAGTTGGCCGCCTTCAAGATCCGTTGGTACATTGACCTGTGCAACAAATAGTCTGTTAAAATAACTATAATAAACTAAACCCACACTGAATAAGCCATCTATTTTCAAAGAGGAAAGCAAGTAATGCACAATTTTTTACCAGAATTTCAAAGTTACCCGTTACTATAAATCTTCTATAATTTGTTAAACATTGTGGCACATAATAGGGTATTTGACTACTATCAAAAATATACTTTTAAAAAAAGATGTAAAAAAATTGATGATTTGTGAAAAAACGAATAAAATTTTCTTTTGAAGTTGCTTCATTGCTTGAAGTTGCTGCATGCTTCTATCCTTGTCATGCCAAACGATCTTCGTACCGAATGGCGCGAAGTTACTATGGCGTTCCTGTGTTGTAACTTCACATACTAGCAGTGCTGTACTGCTATCTAGCATAGACTCTTAAAACGTTTCCAACTTAAACATTCTAAGAGATATAAAAAAAAAAAACGTTGTTTTAAAATTAGAGAAATCGTTTTTTTTGTAATACAGTCAAATACCCTATTATTATAAATCCTATACTGAAGTACCCGTGAATGTTAGTTAAAACTCCAGGATTAAGGAACTAAATAATTCTACTGGTCAGGCTTTCAGTACACGGGAGTAACTTACAAGTACCCGGCTTTCAACTTAGCACATAGAGTTTAAAAAAAGGTTTGCCTTGGTAGGCCATCGCCACTGTCAGTCATACTTGTATGACAGTTTTATCTGAGTTTTCAGTTTCAATGTCTGACGTGCCAATAAAGTCCGACCGAATTTCGTTTACGGTTTTCGAGTATTTTCGGCGGAAATAATTTTCGTTATCGACCGAAAAGTAAAATTTCAAAAAACAAATCAAAATTTTAAATTCATTAATTCAGAGAATATCCATGGTCCCCAAAACTAAAAGCATTTAATAACTGAGAAAAAAAGCTGAAAACCGTTTTTTCTCGGTTTCATAAGATCAGATTGTTTTGTTATTAATAATCTTGTCTTTGAGAAAACTATAAAGTTTCGTATGATTTAAGTTTAACAATTAAATATAATGATTAGAAGATTGTCACTGCAATTCTTTTAATTTAACGAAAGAAAAACTTATCGGATTTTTTTGCCGAAAATAAAAAATCTGGCCGAATTTCGTTATGTTTTCGGCTAAAACAAAAACGCATTTTTGCTCGGACTCTACGTGCCATTAACACGAAAAAGGAAATCTCCTTCTAAAAATCCACGTGTTATGTTTAGGCTCGGGTATTATACAAAATGCTTCAATTATAAAGTTCATACAACAGGTTACCTGTCCTATATCGTCGAGGCAGTTAAAGATATACTTCCGAGCCTCTTTGCTCTTGATGCCGGTCTCGAGTTCATGTTCCTCTGGAGTCTTGAGTCGCCAGAACGGGTACGTACTGTCCACGTCACGGTAGAAGAACTTCGCTGTTTTACTTGCGCTGTTCAAATGAAATTATTGGGTTATAATTATGTTACATTACAGATTGGTCGGTTATTTTTAAGGGAGGATGGTATATCCAGGCCTAGTTCGATATATATAGGTACTGTGGTTAAGGGTACCTCTCAAAGCGTGTGAGGAGAGAGCGATAAAAACGTGCGCAGTATTAATAGTTTATTTATTCCGCGCATACGGTGTGACATTCATATGAGTCATAATGAACGTAATGACGACAATGCTTCTCAAGGAAAAATGTCAATAAACCTATCAAATTCAGTAGTGTACACTTACTGTAAGTTCTCTTTTTCACAACGTTCACATCGCACTTTATAATATATATTTTCGTGGAGTTTCTTGCCCGTTCTTCTTCATAGGAACCCTCTACGCTTTGGAATGGGCAACTATCTTCATCTTTCTGACTGACTGACCCCTTGACAATTCTATAGTGCTTGTTATTTGGTTTATTTGAAATAAATGCTTTGAGTTTATAATTACACCGAGTGTAAGCAACATTTAACAATAAAATTATAAGACGCGCAACTAGTCTAGCCAATAATCGTATTATTCGCTTTTTGTCTTTGTTTTGGAGGACAACAACTTTAGATCTGAAACCCAGTCTAACCCGTTTCTAGCCAGTACTGACCTGTTGAGCATGTGTTCCGTGGGCAAACCTTGAGTCTGCGAGATGTACCGGATCTGGTCGTACTCCGACGAGCCGGGGTAGAGCGGCCAGCCAAGGAACAGCTCTGCGACCACGCAGCCCAGCGACCACATGTCGATGGCTTCGCAGAACGCCAGGCCCAGGATTATTTCTGGTGCTCTGTAGAAGAAGAATGATACATGAGTATAAATTGTTATTATTTATAAATATATTAATCGATCGTCGCGCCATGGAGTAGCCCCCCACAGAAGCTACTAAGTTTTGTACTGCCACGCTTTGTGGTAGTGTACCTTTCATTGCAGTATGACGTTTTCTCTGTCAGGTTACCTACTCCAGTCGTAGATCGTCATCTGCCTCTCAAAAGTTTTGAAAAGTTTTTTGGAATTGCGTAGAGTTGTATAATTTTGTAATCATGGTAATGCTTTCAGTGATGCAAAGAATACAAATTACCGAATATTTGTATTCGCCGAATACTTTAATTAGTCATTACATTCGTAATTAGTGACTTCCAAGAAATATTGCCTTGCCCTTATAGATATTGCGTTACGAGATAAGGTGAATTCTCGATCATATTTAACTGTCCACAGTGGCCACGCACGGAAAGTCAGTTTTCAACAGCAGGAAATATACAGACAGAAAACTTGCAACTATTGTTTCATAAAAATGTACGGTTAATTTTAATGATTAAATGACATGTAAATATTTATAATGCGTGTTTAATTCCTTTCAACTTCTTTAATTAATGATTGCGTGCAGTAGAATCAGGTATTCGTATTCGGCGAATAGTATAATTAATAGTTTTTTTTTTTTTTAAACGTTGCCCCACACTAGGAATTTCTCCTGTATCGTGGGTGCGTTTACAAACTTTTAAACTGACATACACAAACAGCCAGACCTGGAACAACTACATGTAGGTCATACAAATATTTGTTCCGTGCGGGAATTGAACCCGCGACACGCAGCGAAGCAGTCAATCGCTTAACCACTACGCCAACCGTGCCGTCGGTATTCGTAAAAGTATTCGTTGCACCACTAAAAATAGGCAAGCGCTTCCATGGTTGTAACAGCTCCATATTAGATCTCATCATCGCGCGTTCGTGATCCCCTAAGAGCATACTTTTCTTGGAATATCTGTAGGTATAATGTACCTGTAGTATCGGCTCTGCAGGTAAGTGTTGCAGACGGCCTTGCTGACGTGTGACGCGCTGCCGAAGTCGATCACCTTGACGCGGTACGGCTGGCGAGCTGGTTCCACCAGCATTATGTTCTCAGGCTTCAGATCCGCGTGGATCAAACCCAGTTGCTGGAAAAAATATAAAATTAAATTAGAAACAAAGTTAAGGGCAGTAATGTTTTTATATTTTAGTTTTGTGTCAAACCCTTCTAGATCTAAGAGACTGAAAACCTAGCAAGACGACGCCGAGGATGCATGAAGGACTGTTATTATTACGGCCGATTTTTCAAGATCCTCAAAACTGTATTCTGAAGAACAAAATATACAGCGCGGCGGTTTAACATTATTATTTTCTGTGCTAAACCTGTAAAACCACCATATTTTTTCCTTTGATAAAAGTTCTCTCACTATAATACAGAAATAACATAAATTCGTAATTATAAAACGTAACGTCTCTCTCTCTCCATCTTTCCGTTACTGCGATAAACATTTGAGAACCAATAAGCCGATTACGTGATAATGATTGTTTTTCGGGCTATTTTTTAGTACCTACTTATTTTGTAACATTTATAGATAACAGACCAAACCTGGTTTCCTTTAGACAATTTACTTACTTTAAGTTTTAGCAGCGCCGTGAGAACCTGCTGAAGTATAGGTCTAATGTACTTCAGCGGCAGTGGCGAGAACTTGTTCTGTTTGAGGAAGTCGTACAGGTTCTGCTCCAACATCTCGAACACCAGGCAGGTGTGCGAGCGATGCTGGAAGCATTCGTACGCTCGCACGAAGTTGAACTCGTCCGCCGACTCTTGGGAGAGGCGGGAGAGGATTGATACCTGGAATGGATGGACGGTTTATTAGAAATCAAATGGTGATGGAAACGTTGGGGTAGACGTGTTCTTAGAGTGGAGAACGCGAAACAGCGAACTGTCCCTGTCAGTTTCAGTGCCCTGCGTTACCTAACGCCTCTTCTCTTCATTTTCTTTTTAAGAGGGGTCAGGTAATACCGGTAGCGATCTTTGCAGGGTAGCTGGTAACAGTTGGATGTCATCAGCGGAGAATTGAGTTCAATGGCATGTAATTTTGAAGGGGTCGTCGTGCAACAGTTGAATCCTATAGGATGAAGTGGTATTATTTCATCCTATAGCATTCTACGAATTATTCAAAAGCACGGAAACGTAAAATCGATTCCATATCTACTATCTGGAAATTCTTCATTCGTAAATGAATTAAGACTAATCTGTTTCATTTTGACATTTCAACAACATTCATTGCGTTATTTACGTTCTGGAGCAGATTTTTTTTTCGAACTTATTAAATCAATGGATTTGCAATCTGTTTCAGAAAGATTTAGATTGTGATTGATCGTGTATTACGCAATTAGGGTGCCGGTCATAGGCCTCTCTTAAGTTGGGCCAAAAGAAACGGTTGCTCCGCCTTCCGCATTCAGTCTATCCCGGTATAATTCTATTATTGTGTGAACACCTATTCCATAGTGTTAGGCGTCGCAAGCGCAACTGCAAAACGATGGTGCTAACCTCATCAAAATTCTTCAAAGTAGCTTTAAAATGCTAAATGAATTCACAGAGAAATTTGTTTTATACTACCCAGATGTTCTACTACAGTAAAATTATACGTTCCCCGGGTTATAAGCAATTCCATGATTGTTACAACTATCTAGTTTCTGGTATTCGTAGGAAATGGCGAGCCGAGCCAAGTTCTCAACTTCTCACCTGTCATAACATGAAAATGGAGGTCGCCGAACACCGACACGTTACGGCTACTATATCAAGCATTTTATACAGGGTGGATATTTGGCCCAAGTTTTTTTTTCTTTTGATTTTTCTCATAACATTTCTTTGCAATATTTGTACCTTTACGACCAACAGCAACACTATCGCAGAGTGCAATAATGCAGGCTGGTATTTTATTGCTAAAAGATCAGAAGCCGTTCACATTCAAGTCGCAATCTGTCAAACGTCTCAAAAATGTTGGTAAATTGATTGTATTTTTGAAAGATTGCGAATGAGATGCGAATGCGAACGTTCTTCAAAATACGGGAATTGCCTCTCTGGTTTGGTTCATGCGTTATGAAGAATATACTATATTTTAAATTGTTTAGAAGAGTTGAAGATTTGTGAAAAAAAAAATTGTGTTTAAAATAGAGTTTGCTCTATTTCTCAAAACATTATGTTTCGTCAAAAACTCGCCCTGTATAGAGGAGGTGGAAACCACTCCGGTGGGCAAACACAAACAGCGGCTGGAGCCCGGCCAACCTTACTATAATGGATCGAGACTTGCTAGCTTTCTATTAAACATAAATAACATCACTGGCGGCCGCCATTTTTATTTTTTGACTAGAATATCAATTTTGAAGGGTTCCTGGCTAAATAATAACAGCCGCACAGGTCGATCGAAGTGTAAGCTACGTTTGCCGCGGTCGGTACGTGGATCGGTAACCATCCATTACATATCCAGACCCACTCCGTGCCAAGAAAAGCACGTTAAGCCGTTGGTCCCGGCTGTCATTCGTAGATCTTTGACAGTCGTTACGAGTAATCAGAACCCCAAAATTCTGACTATCAGTTTTGCCAAGGGGTATCATGTTACCCAGTAACTGGGTTGTGGAGGTCAGATAGGCAGTCACTCCATGTAAAATATTCAACCTTCATCCAGTTAGCCTGGAAGCGGACCCCAAAATACTCGGGAAAAGGCTAGGCAGACTGATTGAGTCTTTCCTGACAATATGTGTTTTACCTTACGGTCCTAATGTCTGAATGTACCTTTTCAAAATGATAAGAATTATAAGAAAAGCATCGTTCTCAGCTCCTGGATGATTTAAAACGTTTTGTTCTACTAAAATTGGACGCCAACCAAAGTAATTAATTTCTTTGTTTTCTGTTTATGCTATTAAAGCTTCAAACAAACAAAGTATTCTATAAAAGCCTGACCTACTTAAAGGGTTTTCAAACACATGAAATAATATTAGTGGCGAACTTGGCAACTATTCAAAAACTGCATATTGTAAAAATTTGAATCTTTCAGTCAACGACACGTTAGTAGTAAACCTTTGAATTACGAAACCGCCCTTATTGCTTTGACATAAATACTAGACAAAAAAGTATTTCAAGGTCAAGCCGTTACCATTGAAGTGAGCTTGACTGTACTAACTCCCTGGACTCTGGCATAAAAGAACAATTTATAATTTACTATCTGCACCCCGCGGCTTCACCCGAATAAGTCTCGATCTCGTGTCTCCGTATCGCGATAAAATTAATTAAAAAATTATAATTAATAAAAAATAAAAAAAAATATTTTAATTTACTACCCGTTGTGGTTATAGACATTTAGTGTGAAATGAATTATTACGATATTTATTACAGACTAGCTGGCGACCGGTAGAAATTGGAAACGATTCAAAATAATATTTTTAACTTTCTATAACTATGTAGCGTGGCAGACATTTTATTCATCTTTGGTTGGTAAAACTGAGGAGTCACGGTCATATACACAAGGGAAACATCGCTATTGTCTGATAAATGCAATAAATCTTCATGACTAAAAGATCCTTACATTATACGAGACTTGTGTTTGGCTAAGACTAAACATAGCATGACTAATTAGGTCTATCATATCGTTGGTGGCGAACAAAACCTTGTAAGAGCAGTCTGTAAGTACAGCATATCTGAGTTTACACGATTTCACAGAAGAAGAAAATGAATGTATCTATGTTTGTACCTCAATCTGTCCTTGGCGAGCATAGCTGGGGTGGTTCTTGAGGATCTTGATGGCGACTATCTCGTTGGTGCCCTTCTTCCAGCACTTCACCACCTGCCCGAACGTACCTCGCCCGAGGAACTCCAACACCTCGTACCTATAACACAAATACACGCACTATGAGCATTATTATTAACTTACAATTTTAATATAACATCACTGGCACGGCGTCCACGAGTGTACATTCAGGGCAATAATTAATTTCCCTGATTGACACCCTTCGTCAATTTGCCGTGTTAAGCAAGGGACCGAAAACCTTTATAACTTACTACGTTACTTCTAAGACTAAGGTTACCGCTATCTGGGTAACCAAAGAAGAAAAAACATGTTACCTCTTTTAGGTTACCGTTTTAATGCCTGGCGATGGACGCCCTTTGACTAATGCCGACGGCACGTGTAAGATATAGATAATTTTATTTCGGTAACCGGTATTTTTTATTCAATTTAGGGTAACCTGGAAAAAATACCCGTATTGATTGATCCGGTTTCGGTCCCTGGTAAGCCCTCTCGTGTAACTGTCAAAGAATGACAGATGTAATTAGATAAACGGACAATTTAATTTGGTGGTTCATTTGCCTAATAATAAATTTCTGTAACTTTACGTGGGGCGCACCTCGGACTGTCAGTCCCGTCAATTCCTGCTGAGTGGTAAATAAAGTTTTAAAAATGTTGTTATTGTAAAACGGGGCATAAAAGTGATTAGAATAACTTTTGTAGATTGTGCTGCGCTAGAAGTACATTTTTGGCATTGACTAGGCTGTATAGCGGAAATACAGCTCAGTTCTCTAAGTGTATTTATTTACCTATCCTGACTGTTGTATTTGCAATTGTCTTTCTGTTCTTTGTTCTTTCAGTGTATGTATGTTGAGGATGAGGAACCTTTCATCATCATCATTAGTCTAT
This sequence comes from Eupsilia transversa, assembly GCA_914767815.1. Classification (NCBI taxonomy): domain Eukaryota; kingdom Metazoa; phylum Arthropoda; class Insecta; order Lepidoptera; family Noctuidae; genus Eupsilia; species Eupsilia transversa. The sequence continues at coordinate 10,070,957 of OU611887.1, read as the reverse complement.
AACAATCCATTGTTGGCTAGTAAGCTCGATCTCCGGTCACCTTCCTAAGAACAGCTTGCGTCAAAACACTGTGTCTTGTTGTGTCGTAACGCGGGATACACCACTCAAACGAATTTGTTCAGAACTACGCCAAATCACAACTAGTTTTAATTGGCTAACACTGCGTCAGCATGACACAACACAGTAATATTTATCCGGCTTTAGTTACCACTAAGAATGTATGATCTTATCTCTCTCCCTTAGGTAGGTCTGACTCCCAGGAGAAGAAAAATTATATGCTGTTTATGTAAGAATTAATTTAGCAGCGGTAGGAAAATTATTTTCCATTAGGAGATTACAAACCCATTAGGGTCTTTAATCAAAAGACAAAGCTGCATTATTCTCCTATGGTTCATTATACTACAGTTTTACAATACTGTGACTATAATAATATAACTGCACAGCTAGATGTCAAAGTATAGCTAGTAAATCACAGTGTGGTAAGGAAACGAAGTTGCGTAATTTATAGGTTCAAAATTCCGGACATTTCGGGACAGTTAAACCCAATTACCGGTCTGAATCAGTGCCAATGCGACGTAGATAAAAAAAGTATTTAAAATAAAAAATTAAAAGCGTGTAGCAGGGAATATGAATAATGTATTTGGAAGACTAGTAGAAAGAATGCAAGGACTCGTGATAAATGAAACGAGCGCAAGGATTTCTACTGTACTGTGCGCGTAACTGCAATGATTGCAGACGCATAGAAAAAGTTTTACAAAACCATTTCGTAAAATGGCAACATTTTTTTTCCTACAACTTTGAAGCTCTTGCCTTAATCCTTGCCTTGAATTTCACCTGATGGTAAGTGATGATCAGGCCGAAGGTGGAAGCGAGCTTCGCCTGGAATCCGAGGAACTGGCTATCTTACCTAACTGCCGAAACTCAACAATGCTCTTAACTAACATTGTTGTTATAGCGACAGACTTGGATAAGATGGTGGTAGCTAGCCAGGCGGACTTGTAACAAGCCCTACCACCAATCAAACCGAGCAGAAAATGTTTGGCCCCACTAGGAATTAAACCCGGGACCTCTGGGTCCGAGACCAGGTTAAGCTACGCTTGCCGCGATTAGTCCGTGGATGGATGACCATCTTTACGTACCAAGACCCCTCCGTGCCTTGGAAAGCACGTTAAGCCGTTAGTTCCAGTTGTCATTTGTAGATCTATGATAGTTGGTACGGGTCTTCAGAAGTCCGAAAGTCTGACAACCAGACTTACCAAGGGGTATCGTGTCACCCAGTTACAGGGTTGTGGAGGTCAGATAGACAAACCACTTCCTGTAAAATACTGGTATTTAGCTGCATCCGATTAGACTGGAAGCTGACTCCAACATAGTTGGGAAAAGTCTAGGTAGATGACAACCTGTTTACCAACATGTTGTAGTTTTTTATACGCCATGGGCCATGAGTAATTGCCTGGTCTATGGTAGAAATATCACTATGGTTATAGAGAAAGGGACTTGACCGGTGCATCGTAGCCCGTTTAGTAATGTTTAGTAAAGAATCCATTGCAAAAGTGATGTTGAAATAAAATAACATTACTCAATGTTATACAAAAACATTTACACAGCGAATGGAAGCCATATTGTAACATATTCATAATATTCCATTGCGAGGAAGGTTGTAGTACTTCTGGTTAATCAAGATCAATCTGTATAATAAACAGTACCGCCTTGTGCTGCGATCTTATCGGTTGACGAGTACCTACAGCCAATTACAGCGACGATCTCACGAGGCCATGTACTTAGCGGGGTCCACACATTGCATACTATATTATGCAGGGATAGGTCTTCACTGTGGGAATCTAACGGAGACGTGAATCCCTACAAGTATGGCGTAAAATAGGCTCCACGGTGGACCCTGAATGGTCAGCGCCGCTACCATTCCAGTGAGTGGCTTATATTTTTACTACGTCTTGAGCTTTATCTAGTACTAATACGGGAGAGAATAGTCATGGAATGGTAAGTAGGTATAATCTGCCCGGGGAAGCCAAGAGGCTCCTAACGAGTATAACCACAAGGTATTCTTCAGTCTGAACACCTATATTCGTGATTAATGATTTACCAGCAGCAAAATTTAGGTATGTTTGTAACCTAAGCCTGATACATCACAATCATATTAATAATGTTGTTATAGCTCACCTATTGGACGAGGAGTAGAGCACCTCATGTTGCACCAGCTGGTAGTCGCCATCGCCACCGCAGCCGGAGCCTGTAGCCACAGCAGTGTCGTGTCGAGTCGTGTCGCAGTCGCAGCGTTAATCGTACCGCCAGCCGCATCCGCATGTACAGATATTGGATAACGACATATTAGCTTCATGCGTCTATGTTACTAAATACACTTTGATACCAACGCACTATGAAGATATTTGTCGAAATTGCCCGATTCATTTGCAAGGTTAATTTTGACAGTACAGCAGTATAAAAAGGAATCGAAACAGTTTCGGTAAATGCCTCCACAGCGACGTGGCTTAATGATATAATAATGATACTTATGATAGGTTTGTCTGGACTTCTAAAAGGTTATATTATAAAATATGTGTGTCTATATCTCACGTTTTGTTCGAGCTGTAGGTCTTCTAGAATTATCATATTTTTTGTTGCCTTGTTGATCTGGGGAAGAAAGAAAGACAGGGTTTTGTCAATTGAATGTCATTTCCCCCAGTTGTGCATGTCAACTGAAAAAAATGAGGTTAATTTTAAAGTTATTTTTAAAGCGACAAGCATGAGACTCGACACTACTTACTCTGAACGAGTCACTTTAAAAGCATTGCGAAATTGAGAAATTTTCTATTCAAATTCAAAGCAACAGCTTAATAGTCATCTTTGAAAGGCTTTATAATTATGATTTATTCAAAACGGCCTTCGGTGACGGAGTGGCGATAGAAATAGACTCATTAAAATGTATAGAGTCCAGACACTTGCAGACAACTGTGGTTTAATGTAAGCAGACTTGGTATTAGAGACATAATAACTGTGATTACAACGTCTACTGTCTAATATATTGCAGATCTATTAACACTTGGAAATACATACATTAATTCCAATGACCATAACATTTTGCTGTTGTGAGGTTTTAGTGTTCCAACTGATACTTTAGTGTTAATTAAAATTAAAAACCTTTTAGAAGTCCAAAGAATTGTGGAGAATTCTAAAAGACATGACACGGAATGTAATAAAAATAATAATAAAGAGAAAAAAGACAAATGAAGTTTATTAAAACGGTACACATTAGAATGCGCTCAAGCAATCGATAAATAACAAAGATGTCAATCGATCTATGTTAAGATAAGTAAACTTTGAGAATATAGGATATTCTCAGCTTGAGCCTACTCAATGTGTACAAAGGTACTGTTTGCTTAGTCAACCTAAACACTTATACTAAGTGAAGTTGTCAAAGGATAGTGCATGAAAGTTCAAACAAACTACGAAATGGTTCCCACGGGACCGTTGGTATAGTTTGTTAAATTAGTTGTTTCTATGCAAGAAATTGAAAACTATACTACGTAACCTAATCTATATATCTATAAATAACTATATACGTTTTGACGATAAAAATTCTATTTTATGTGCATTTGAAATAAATAATTTGACTTTGACTTTATAATAAAAAATGAAATGCTGTTTGTTGGTTAGCGCATCTCTTGAGAACGGCTGGACCGATTTGGTTAACTTCCATTTTAATGTTTTTTATAGTCCGAATAAGATTTTTACGGAAAGAAAAATTGCGAAGGTATCCGGAAAATTCGGGAAAAACTGTTTTTTTTTTCTTTGGGATTTTGGTCGAATTATTGAAATTTGGACAGGACAACGTCTGTTGGGTTAGCTAGTTTTATTGTAAAATTAATAATATGGCTATTATCAGCTTTGTAGGACAATATTAACCAGACGGTGTGGTATACAAAAGTTTAAATAAAAGCTATAATGCCAAGGTTGAGCAAAAGTGCAAGTAATAAAATCTTTAAAGTTGGATAATCTGATTGTGGCATTTAAAAAGTTCAAGTGCATTCTTATTGGATGATGTCCATTCTCAAGTAAACATTTAAACAATATTATTTTATGTACAAGCTGCGCCCCGCGGTCTCGATCCCGTGGGAATATCGGGATAAAAGGTATCCTATGTCTTTCTCCGGGTGCCAAATTTCTTCCAAATCAGTTCAGCCGTTTTAACGTGAAAGCGTAACAAACAAACAAACTCACTTTCGCATTTATAATATTATTTAGGATGTTTATTATATCTTATAAATATATCTTTAAATACATACTTTGACTCACGCCTTTCCCTATAGGGGTAGGCGAGGAGTTGACATGTTTTTATTGAAAACATGTCTCTATATTTTATTTATTTATTAAGTCGTAAATTCATAATTAAGTATGCGAACTCTATTTAGTTCAGCATCAAAAAAAAATGATCAGATTTCAGTTCAGATCTAACACCGCCCGGGGAAAGTAAACTATTTAGAATAAATTCAACAGAATGCAGCTATTTTGTTGAATATATTATTAACATTTTTAATTAAGAATAAATCTAATACTTGTTTTCGCGATTCGCTTGATAATAAATAAGTATTCTAAAATATTATAAATCTGTGGACTTGTAGAATGATAATGGCAACAGCCGAGTAGGTTTTAAATGAATTCCGCTTTTTGAATGAATCGTGATATTGTTTTTCAAATAAGAAAATAAGCTTTTTTAGATACAGACACGTTGGTCATATTTTCTTGTAAATACATAATTTTGAAATTGTTTTATATGTCATATTAGAGGCTACCGTATTGGTATTGCAGTTTATTTGCGTTATCTCATATTGCTTTGACCTGTCACTCTCCAAAATAACCGTTTCTTAAACTATCCAAAATTCTTTGTAAGTTAGTGTGCATGTGTGAGTGCATATAAGGCGCTGAGCAGACGATGGACTATTTGTCCATTGGACAGAAATTACGGCAAAGAAATAGCAGAGATGTGAGGCTGTCTATTCTACGTATGAGTTATTGCATAAAAAAGAAAGAACATACATTTATTTGCGGTGAACGTGACGCAAAGAAAAAAAGAGCAAGTTGGAGGAAAATATGCGTCGCACACACGCGTGACACTATGTGTGACAGAGCCACAGCGCTGGTTTTCAGAGACAGCCGGCGTTGACGTGATTACGTCAAGTCGTCAACCGGACCAGCATCGATTTCTATATATCGTCGCGAACAGATTGTCTACCGTCTGCTCAGCGCGTATAAGGAGTATAAAAACAAAGGCATTACGTTTGTGGTTACCTTGCGGCTGGGGCGGGTGGTTGGCCCCGCCCGCCGCCAGCTGCTTGCTGTGAGCCGTCGTCGTTGCGGCCTGTGGAGCCGTCTTGTGCCGCGCGCCGCCCGCGCCTGCGCCTCCCCCGCTGCCGATTTGTTCAACGACGCGACGTTGTTCGATGCTATCTGCGACACTGTTGGTAGAAAAGAAAAAATACATAACAATCACAATCATCAATCACTGCACCGATAATCACGGACCGAAATTCTTTATTTATAAATAAATTACACTACAGGTATCGAAGAATGTTGGTTACGTCTACGAATAAGGTTACCGCTATCTGGGTAACCCAAAAAGAAGAAACATGTTACCTCTTATAGGTTACCGTTTTAATACCGGTTACACACACTCAGACGATGCGCGCCCTTTGACGAATGCCGACGGCGATAAATGACGGTACAGATAACGAAGAATTTTGGTTACTTCTACAACTCAGGTTACCGCTATCTGGGTAACCTAAGAAGAAGAAACATATTACCCGTTTTAGGGCGATGCGCGCCCTTTGACTTATGCCGACGGCACGTGTAAGATAGAGGTAATTTTTATTTCGGTAAACGGTATTAATATTGGTTGTTTTCTATTTAAGTTAACCTTACCTGTAAAAAATATATATGTTTTAACCGAAAAAAAAACCCGTATTGATCATACCGGTTTCCGTCCCTGCCGATAATCGTTAGGGTTAACGGCATAAAGGCGGAGAGCCTCAACCAACTCCTCAGGAGGCTCTCATTGCAGCTGTTTATGGGCTTGATGCAGAAACCATTACCCTTGGATACGGCACGCATAGTGAGGAGGTAAAGACAGGCTCTAGAGCCCTCACCACCGCCAGCTTAAACCTTATTTCTAACGCCGATGGGCAATTCTTGTTTAAAAAAATTAAATGTTTTTTTTTTGACGTTGTTTATAAAAATGTATTCATATGTGTATTTATTTAATAAAGACAGATTTTCATTAGACAACTATTGTAGCCTTATTGGAGGTAAATCTTCTAACTACATAACATCACACCTGTAATCCCTGTAGTATTGGGCCAGTTATGTATAAGTCCCATGTAATACGAGCGAGCCTATTGTCATCAACCGGGCATAAATCCAGACTCCGAGCTGCTACTGAGAAATTCCTGATGGGAAAACCCAACAACATTTTGCTCGACATGGGAATTGAAAACAGTCTCTCTCTAATAACCAGGTGTAAGCTTCCGCCACAAGTGGAACTCAAACATTCCAAAACATTTTTTTATCTAAATGCACCTACATTTCACTTTACACAGACGGCACAGCTTTTTGCTAAGCCCAAAAATAATTTAGCTACAAAAAATAAAGGGAGCCCACGCAGAAGGTTCCGTTAGAAAAAATCCCGTCGGCGTACGCGCATGTCTGCCATCGGGCCTAACTTGGGGCCAATTCTGATAAATCGGATATAGGTTGATGAGAATTTTGACTCTATTTATTGCGCGATAGAGTACGAAATGACTTAAAGGACTATAATAACATTGGAAATAACGTCGAAAGTAAGGGACGAGTTTTATTATTATTATTATTTACGGGCACTGATGCAAGTGAAACACTTTTTGCGGGATAAGAGAAAGTACGGTTTACAGATAAGTTGTAAATGCTGAGAGCCTCTTTGGCCTTTGTAAAATAATATATTGCTCTAAAATCAGAGTACCTACTCATCTAACTAGAGTATAATGGTTCTTCTGCCTGCAAGCAATAAAGACGAAAGATCCTGAGAACTGTTTAAAACAATTAACTCCTAACGGGATTAATATTTCTGAAGCTCAGTCACTCAAAAGGTTGAAAAATTCTTTGTATGAAACCTGCGTGTGCAATATTCGTTTTTGCATACAGAAAATATCGTAATTATCAAGTAATTTAGTATGCAATTATGTTAAGTGAAACGGGGACGTAATTAACATACTCAACATTTTAATGAACACGTAAAAACTGCAATTTACAAATAAAAAGATGCAATCAAAGCGCAAACTAGAAGGTATAGGAGAATGTCTACTTAATAAATCACATTTAGTATGATAGTTGGAATTCCAACAGTATACAATCAGATCATCAACTTACGTCGCTCCGAGATCAAAATCCTCGTATCCATCGTCTTCACACTCAAATTTTAGTCTGGGTATCGATAGATCCATTATAACTATAATATCTACACATTCACTATATTACACTGTACAAAACTTCACTAATATCATAACCAATCCAGTAAAAATGCTAGTTTTAAAAATGGTGTTAAACTTGCTAGTCGTGGAAATATGCGTGCGCGCATCGTAGGGGTTGAGGGCCCGAATGACGCGAAGGGACGAGGGTAGCTGAGGGTAGCGGGGGGTCCAGGTAGCGAGGGGACTCGACACCCAAATTCTCCGTATTGTGTGCACCATTCAATAATAAGGGTAACCTGCGGCTGAGCAGCGTACGCGCTCGGTGGCAACGATACAACAATTGTATGAAATGTTTGCTTGTTTTTAAATTAGATGTTGATGCTATGAATTGTTCAGTTGTTTTCTAACTGCGACATTATAGTGTCGTAGTTCCAGTCTATTGGAAGTAAACTGTCGTTGTGAGTTAGTCAAAACAGACCTCCACGAACATTCCGAAATGTGAGCTGAAAAATTGCGAGTAAAATTCTCTTGACGTAATTCAACTGGCAACTGCAGTTCCCCTCAAAATTATGCTAGTGCGCTGGCAATTACTTTACTAAAATTGTTTCGCAAAAAATAAATCCTAGAAAAGTTCCACTGGTTGGCTGCATGACAAATGATTTGCTAGCGTTACCCATTTGGCTATCCGTAGCCAAAGCATAATATTTTAAAAAAGAACGCTCATAGGGGCGCATTCAAAATTACTGAGTGTAGAAAGTTCCCCCCATATTCGGATTGTAAAACTAGCAATAGCAAATCCGAAGTTTTTGAGTTGGACATCCTTTCCATTCATTTTTACGATTAAAATAATGTCACAGGGTTTAACCCTTTGGTCATTCGAAGAATAGCATTACATTAGGGTGGCAAGTATTTTTTTTTCAAAGTAAAATTTTAATAATTATCCTTTAGCTTTATGTGTAGCATTCTGACCGTCCCTATAATTAGCATTGTGTATTGTCTGACGCTAACCGTTATTTGCCAACATTAAAATGGCGTCGGCGTCGTGTCTTTGCGATCCTTCATTGACAAGGCACTGAGGATTGTGCTGTTGTTCGCATGTTGATATAAAACTATTGAGTTCAGATAATCTAGCTCTCAGGGGTAACTGGTATAGAAAATAAATCTAGTATGAATACTGACGATGACGTGGGGTGGCGATAGCAGGGTCGGGCGCAAAGCACAGGCGGAGCGAGCTCGTTGACGTCCCGTTCCCGGTATGGTGGACAAACGGCCTTACACGGTTTGTCCACCGCCCCGTGAACGGGTTGCGAAGTTGCGACGAAAAACGAGATTACGCGGCCATAGTAAATTTATTGTCGTTAATTCGGTGTCGTCAACTCGTACTCGTTGGCGTCCCGTTCACGTTGCAATGGACAAACGGCCTTAGTAGTAATTTAGTACTTATAGAAAATAAAGGTAGTAAGTACAGAGACAGACGTAGTGTCGTAATGTTTGGCAAGGAGTACAAAGCAGAGTCGGAGCGGTAAGTGGCTCCTAGAGTTAACTAGTATAGGAAAAAAGGAATGCCAAAATAAAAGAGGTCTGTTAGATTTTCAATGCTCGACTCCAGCGCCGAAAGTTGTAAATCCAATAGCGCTCTTTTATTTTAAAGGGCATAAAGCTTTTAAGTAAGTATACTGACGTGGCGTCGCGACAGCAGGGTCTGGCGCAAAGCACAGGTGGAGCGGGAGGAGGCGCGGGCGGCGGGGACCGCTCCGCATCGCACGCGCGACTCGGCACGGCGGGCGCGGTGCAGCAGCCCGGCCCGACGCCTGACCACCACTTGTTCTGCAAGGACAAATAGCTACTTTATTGATTTGACTACAGCAGGGATTTTAGGAAATTAAGCCTATTAGCTACTTCACCGAACCGCTGGCTGTTTCAGGGCGGATTTTACCAATGAAACTGAACATCTAACAGCACATCTAAACAGTGTTCAAGAGCTGTCAATATTGACACTGACAGTGAACGATGACTCTTTAATGATGAGGTGATCGCGTTCAGTTTCATTGATGAAATTGGCACTCAAGTGTCGTTGTCGGGACTATCGACCAGATAAATTCTTGACCATAATCAGCCTACAATTTTCCCACCGCTGGGATACAGGCCTCCTCTCTGTGAGAGGGAGTGGGTCGTAATCCACCACGAAGGCCTGTTACAGGTTGGTGGATGATTTCTTAAATGTCTTAATTTATAACCAAATACCTGCCAGATAAGAGAACCGGTACTTATCAGGATCTGGTAAAAAGGCCATTCCTAATTGGTGAGTTGAGTATGATTACGCTTACATAGTTTTACCAGATAATTAGGCCTTAAGGTCGTCTTCATAATTTTGTATCTAGGTTCAGTCTACTCAGACACAAATAACAATGGCAATGGGTAATTAGCTTATACCAGTCATTAAAGTAACGCAGTTAGTGGTAATTTGTAGTTCGACCTAAACAGTAATTCAATAATGAATGATGTAATTACTACCTCTGTCTACTCTAATTAGATGTGTGCAGTTAAATGCACGGATTAGTAATATTACCAGTTTAAACATCGCAAAATATTGTTTTACAAATGTATACATAATCATTTCGTAGTTCATAGCTACTAGAAGAAGGCTTTAAAACATCATTAATCTGCCTAGCTTTTTCCTAACTATGTTGGGGTCGGCTTCCAGTCTTAACTGGATGCAGCTGAATACCAGTATTTTACATGGAGAGACTGCCTATCTGACCTCCACAACCTATTAATTCGGTAACACGATAACCCTTGGTAAGACTGGTTGTCAGATTTTTAGGCATCTGACTACCTGTAACGGTCGAGATCTACGAGTGACAACTGGGACCAAGGTACGGAGGAGTCTCGATATATAATGGTCGGCCACCCATCCACCAACCTACCGCGGCAAGCGTAGCTTAACGCTGTTATCATTTAGCCACGAGGCTTTATAAGTGTTAATTTACTCGACTAAATTACTGTCATTAAGCTCTCAGAATTTCACTAATGGCCTCACTTCTTAATTACTTTAAGTGCAAATTAGCGAATCGCTTAAGCTTATGTATTAAACGACGCTTATAATTATGTTAGTCGGTGTTAAAATTCAAACATGAACGTCAAATTAATGCTTCAATATAAATCTATGTTTAGCAAAGTGTGGAAAACGTGACTTTTAATTAATGTTTCGGCAATGTTGAATAAATTAACGAGAAATTACTTCGCTTTTCAGCTAGGACTATGAAAACATAGGATTTATAGAGGTAAATGGGAACCAAAGGTTTTCATAATTTTAATGTTCAATTTTCGGTTATTTGTTACATCGTAAATAGAGGTTTATTTTTCAAGTAAAAGTTTTCAGAAAATGGCTCCCAGCCAGCTATTAGTTTTGTTTAACTCTGTTCGCGTAAATCAGTTTGTATGAAATGTTGTTCGCTTTTATGATATTGTTATCTAAATACCTGTTTTTATGTTCCCGTATGAAATAGGAATGAATATTTTACTTAGTGCAGGATCTTTATGTTCAGACAACCATTATTAAATCTAGTATTGCCCCGTTCGCAAGCGCTACTGCTGAGCATGAGGTCCTGGTTTAAATTCCCGGGTCGGACAAAGTGTTATTAGGTTTTTGCATCAGGAATTTCTCAGTAGCAGCTCGAAATCTGCATTTCAGAAGTCTGTTTGATGACAATAAGATCGCCCCTTATTGAGGCTCGTGCATACTGGCGCGACACCGGTAATTGTTGTATCGTAAAGTTTTCTTAGGAATTGTATTATTACAGATTTCAATAAGTGAGGCGTATGCATGTATACCTCCTAAGTTTCAGTGAATCCCTATACCACAGATAATATAATACTACGTAGGTACCTATACCAAGCCATAAGCTTACGTAAACAGTGGAAAATTTCGCATTAGTGTTTTGTTATAATTTCTCGAATAATTACAGCATGTGTTTACATACTCCTAATCTGGGAATAAAGGAAAAACATTGCGTAACATCTCTATCGCGCTAATTCGCGTTACGGAGTTAATTATCAGAATTTGTTGGGTATCGCTAATTACTTTCTATTGTTAGCAGAGCATAAATAATTATAATTATGCATGCGTAGGCACATTCCGATCCAATATTCAAAGGTCAGAAATTTTCTGTATTATTATAATCTAATCTTGATATCTATAACTAAACCAAAAAACCTGCCTGTAAATCTTCTACAATTCTTGCCTTTTCTAGCACTCGTTGGTCTGTGGTTTTGTGCATAACTGTCGAAAATAGTTACAACTCCGCCTAAACCTCCGGGGATTTCAGGCGTAATATTATATAACAAGAAAAGATAACGTCGTAAAAATCACCAGAGTTCACATTAATTAATAGTTAATTGATTAAGGCGTGACTTGGCGGAAATCCATGATAAAATACAACAGACGAAGATAGATTTAGTAACCTATTCCGCTTAACTATTCTTAAAGAGTCTTAAAAAACCCTGACTCTTTAAGAACAGTTAAGCGGAGTAGGTTACTAAATATATCTACGTCTATTGTATTTTAGAATTCACATTAATTTTCAAGCGACATAATCTTTACTCCACATGTCCTTACCTCTTAAATAAATATCAGCAACAATATACGTGTACAATAATATCTCTAAAATCTAGTGAACCTTGCATTAACAAGCAAGTGTGATCCGGTTCTGAACCCGTCCGGGCGACATCGAGCTAGATAACTGGCCTTATCTGACTGCCGACCAACATTTTCTACTAGAATTTGTCCTGAACTACCAACTAAATATTATTACTTCTTATAGTGATCCAATCTAGTGTGAAAACAGGATTGACAGGAACAATTAAGGAGGCTGCACCGTTCACCCAAAATTTCCTGGTATTAAAAGGTAGAGGCAATTTGAATACATACAGGATTTAGAACTCAAGTTAGTCAAGCCTGATTTAATGCCTGGTTTATACGATGGCAGACTGGACTCAGTGACTCGGAATTCCTAACCCAGTCAGTGGGTTTATGCAGTCGAGATCGGCAGTAAGTCAGGCGGCGGAAGCTACTGAGCCCGAAAAAAGACGGGTAGGTTAGTCAACTGGACTTACTTGAGGGCACGAAGCCAGCACTGGACTGGGTTGAAACTAATGTCTACTGGAGCCCAGTTGGAAGTCAGCACTGGACTGACTTACTGTACTGTCAAATTACTGGGCTCGTATAAACCTGCCTTAAGATAAGATTTAACTCACATGTATGGTAGAGTATTATGGTTCTACGATATTCTTAGAAAACAACATAGATTAATGTAGTAATTTATTCGGAAAAGCTAAAGCCACTACTACGTTGAGAGTAATTGCGATCTGAGATGGAACTATACTATACCGACCAGGTTTACCAATGGTTAATTTTCACCCCGTTCGAATCTGAGTGCAAAGCATACAATTTGCACTTTAAAATAACATAACATAATATAACATCTGTATTCCCCGAAAGGTTAGGCAGAGGTGTACCTATAGTACACCCACTTATGGCCAGTTATGTTTGCGTCCCATGTAATAGGGGGCGAGTTTACTGTCAATCAACCGGGTACAAATCCAGACTACGAGCTGCTGAGAAATTCGAGATGGAAGAAGCGATTGTCCGACCCGGGAATCGAACCTAGGACCTCATGGGCAGTAGCGCTTGCGACCACTAGACCAACGAGGCATTTCCTAAACAAAATCGTAAATCAATCCAAACTTTCTTCTATCAACCTCCTAATCATTACACACGCAATCCACATACAAATGAACTGACACATGCAAATATCTGATTAATATGGCAATCAAACATAATTACCGCATTATCAGGCACTTAGTCAGACTTCTTAAGGACAGAATTGCTCATTAGCCTCTACAGGCGAAGCTGAGGAGGGCAATGGTAGGTATTTCGAGTACTTTTCGAAGGCATAGGATTGTTCCATACGAAACAATGCCGTAATAGTGACAGGTTGATAACCTTCAAGCGCCACAGCTTACTATTGTTCTTGTGACTCCGTGGAAAGGTAAGTTTATGATATCATTTCCAGGGACCGAAAACCTTTATACATGACGGTACAGATATCGAAGAATTTTGGTTACTGCTACGACTAAGGTTACCGCTATCTGGGTAACCTAAGAAGAAGACACATGTTACCTCTTTAAGGTTACCGGTTACACACACAGGCGATGCGCCCTTTGACTTATGCCGACGGCACGTGCAAGATAGAGCTTTTTTTCTTTCGGTAACCGGTATTAATACTGGTTGTATTCAATTTAAGCTAACGTTTAAAAATTCCTTTAAAATATATAATTGTTGTTACCGAAAAAATACCCCTTCCCCCATTAAACGCTCCTAGATTAGTATAGCACTGTTATGTTGACATTCATCATTTTCCATTGTCCCAATTTATTTGGTGTCGGCGCAAAATGTCTTTTTTTTGTGGAAATCCGATTTCCACAAAACTGTGAGTCTCCAGCGCGAGTCTCGGACTTCCTCTTGTATGTATACTCATGTCCTATCCATTCTCGATTTCGCGTAATGTCAGCAACTAAATGGTCAGTTGCAAGTCGCATTCGTGAAGGAGTATCGATCATCGGTTGATTTCTGCCGAAGATGAACGACTGCAGCCGAAGATGATCGAGCTAATGCGCACGCGATGTTTCAGACAGTGTTTTAGAAATTTGCGGGAATTTCGTCGTTGTTGTATAAGAGTTATGACTGAAGTATTATAATGAAACTACGGTAATTTAAATGAAAACTTTATAGTCGGCAATAAAATATTTATGATCACTTTTGTCGTCGGCACATTGGCGTTAATATATCTGATTTCAATAAAATTACAATCATTATTATTTAAACTGTTCACTCGGAAACTTTAGGAAAGATTTACGCCGAATAAAGTAAGGGTCTCATACGAAAGGGAACTGTATTAATATAAGTTTAATGTTGATATTCGTATGAAACGCTTCCTCACATTCGCTCAGGCGCGGGCCACACAGAAGAGTCGTGAGACGAGGACGGGACGCAGACGCGGCAATAGTATGCAGATAGAAAACCGACGCCACTGCGTTTTGTCCTTTCTGCATGTTTTGTGTCAGATTGCGTTAATACATTTTGTAGGAAGAATAATGAAGATACGTGAAAGGGACGCGTCCTCGTCTCTTCTGTGGCCCGCGCCTTATGGGTACGAATATGAACGTTATGTGCATGAGTATAAGGTTCCATATTAGTATGAAACTCGTATTAGTCAGCCAATTCAAAGATTAATCTATGAATCTTGCCCGTTGTATCCAGAACAGAATCAAGATTCCATAATCTAGTTTCAGAATGCTATAAGCTTTTCGAGGAGTAAAAGTGACAAACTACCTACTATAACTATTAAAAAAACTACTAATTAAAGAAGAAAAATTACTTATTTAAGAAAAAATAACACTAATTAGCACATCCGTGTAATTCCAACAACTGTGACAATCCTAGTAGTAACTGTAGCTAGCAATAAATTCTTCAGTAATTGTTGAGACGCACTCGCTATCAATCAACAGTAGTTGGGCGCGACTCTTGCGCACGCAAACTACTATGTAGTCACGTTTTAATAAATGAGAGGCGGATGCAATTACGATTAGCACGGGCGGGCAGCCTCTAGCTTGATTTGAAGTTAACAATGTGAGAGGAAATCTTCCTAGAAGACTTGGTGCGTCAGAAGGTGGAATAGAAGCTGATGACTGCACAACACACTCAACAATGGGATAATTGAAAAACAGCGTGCGTTGCAATTGCGTTATGAAATCCATAACCCAATGGCAAAAAAAAAGAATTAAATGGCTGCCTTTAACATTTAATATTTCTATGATGACCAGTCAGAACGCCATTTCAAATACACAGCAGGCATGCAGGATAATCATCTACCCATTAATATAGTTTTCTATGGAGAAGATGTGGCAGAAGACTGGAGCCTTTTTCTTTAACGGTAGCTTTTCTTATTTTGTTCTATCTTTAATTAACACAATCAAAGTAAATAACCGCGTTAGCTTAGCATGTGTGTGTAGTTTTTATCAAATGGTTCAGTACATACATACATACAAAGAGAACAAATAACATTGGGTGTAAACGACCCGTGAAGGACAGTGTAGTCAATTGTAGTGTGTATGTTCTATATTTCTATGATCACAATATACTGTTTTATTCAGGTCTGTAGAATCTCCTCTGTGAGACTGTGATAAACGAATTACTGACAAATCTGTGTGGTTCTTTCCTCAAAATACCACTTCAGACACCAATCTGCAGTCCACACATGATCTGACCAAGATTATGTCTGGACTTTAAAAGAGACTGACCTCTTAGTTTGTTACGGCCTTTCTTCTCGGATTAGTCGGATAGGAAACGCTGACCTTAACTTATTTTTTTTTAATATGATTGACATATACACGTCTTTGTACAAACCTACTTACAGAAATAAAGTCATTTAACATTTAATTAGAAAGAATTTTATTCATTGACAGGTTACGGCAATCACACCGACCAAAGACAGGAAAAAATAGACGGAGACCTTGATTTTGAAGGTAGAAGAACGTTGGGAGGATATCCGTTTGAAGATCTTATAAACGAAGAGGAAAAATATTGAATGGTATGCCCAAAAGTAGGATGACTTAACGTTTGTATGCAAAGACTTTTAGGATGGAAATAAAACGAGACGAAAAGAAGATACAAAGTTAATAAATTGAAACCCAAACTAATTATGAGCTCCATACCAACTTAAACTTTTAAAGTTGCGAACATAACCACAACAAGCGTCAGATAGGCGAATGACAAGGGTCTCTTTGGGATTCAAATTAATTACAACTTTCACTTTATACACAGCGTACAAATACGTATTTTATACAGCCAGTAGATAAAAATAAAGACCTTGCCTGCCTAACAAACCGCTTGGAGATTTCACCAGTACCAAACATCTTTTAGGTGGAGTTTGGAAAAATAATAACTTTTACTAATGATGAAGTAGAGAGATCAAGAGTGAAGAGAGAGTAACTCGTCCGATTTCTTTGATCAAACGTACATTGGACAAAGATAGTAACGATTGGATCATCATTCTTCTGCCGTTATCCCAATTTATTAGTGTCGGTCGGTGGTGGGCGCACCATGTCTTTTCTTCCATACTTCACTATTAGTCGTCATCTCGGTAGTCACCCCCTTTCTAGCCATATCATCTTTCACACAGTCTTTCCATAATTTATTTGGTCTTCCCCTACTCTTACGGCCATTCGCATAAAACTTTCCTCAAGACATTTTCCTCATTCCTCGACATCACATGTCTATAGGTACCATGACAACCGAAATCCACATAACTTTTCAGTCACCGGTGCCACTTTCACTTTCAGACCTTATGTATATTCGCTATCGTATTTTATGCTACAAAAACAAAATAGTAATATTGAAATAAAAGACGTAAAACATTCCCTCAAGTGTGATGCGTAGCTACTACCCACGCCCAATGATGTATAAAACTATAGATACGTTGTCCGCACTCTAAAATGGCAACATGAAATGAAGCCAATTGGCCACATTGCGCTCAGTCACGCACCAACCTGTCGCGCGACGCTACGTTTGTTTTTAATTTATATCGTGTGTGAAAACGATAAAAATAAATTATATATTACATATTTCCCTATTATAATAATAATTATACGTAATATTACGTATTTCCCTTTCTTTACGCGTATAAGTAGTTATCTAGTATTTTCGCCGTTTTTAAGCGCCGAGATGTTTGTTGATAACGTGTCTATATATAATACGTCATTGCCCACGCCACGTTACAGTGAATGGACTTATAATGTAAAACTGTGATGAAACGCCCACTGGACGTAAACGACCGACCTATGCTAATGAGGGTTGCATAGACAAACCAATTAACTTATAACGCACTTTCAACACATCTTTGTTTATGAGTAACAAACGAGAGAAGTTACTCATTTCTTTGGTTAAAATTCTTTTGTACAAGGAAGTTGTTACTGTAGTAGTCGTCTTATTTTCCTTGTTATGTAAGTGTCAACTGAATGCAATGATGATTGCAGACGTGCAACCTGTCACCGCTGCTTACGCAATAGTGTAATCTTGGAAACAAGTAATTTTGTAGGTTCTTAGTTGATCTAACAGTCTACCTCTACAGCTTAGTCCATATCTTAACACGTTGTTACTACGATAGTGTTCATAGTTTCAAGCAAGCGGATTAATTTAAACGAAAAGCAATTGCCAGCCACAGATTATAGACCTAACAAGCAGTCATCTGTCCATATTGCATATTATAAACCCAGACAGAAACTTTTGACGTCACAGGCGAAACAAACACGTCTTACACGTGGGAACCGAGTTCATGGCAAATGGCGAGACAAGCCACAAATGTACCTTATGATTATGATAATTTTATTGTACTGAACATAGTTACGAAATATGTTTTCCTGGCGGACTGAATAATATTGACAATTTAGTTGTCTCTGTTTCGAGTTATTTACATATGTATCAGTTGGTTGGTTGTCTGATCGATTTTCCTGTTGGATTGAACTGAATTTCAAGTAGACTAAACAGCTTTTTTAGACTTACATCTAAAACCGTGTTACTAAGTATACATATATTTTTTACCTTAGAAGATAGTGTGCCTAATAATGATTATTTTCTTTGATAAGGTCTGCTCTTTCAACAATCTATGAAAACAGCTGTACCATTACATATTTCACTCCCGCATCACCTTTTTCGTTTTTCCTATATCACTTTTCTTCTACGATAAACAACACAATATCTCACTAGAGCAAGGCACTTAAATGTAGTCAAGTATAACGCAATCTAGCTACCCAATATCTCACAACAGTTTCGCCTACGACGCGAACCAGTATGATGTATGAGGGTTGCCTAGCATCTGGAAGCGAATCAATCATATTTCCACGCCATTGCCCTTGACGTAGCCTCGCTTTGCTATCTTTGTGGCACAGGCCTAGTGTGAAATGGGACAGTGTATTAGAAGGTACTAGAGGATTTATATAAGGCATCATTTGTTTCTATTCACGCAGAAAATAAATAAAGTCTAGTATTTATTAGCATAGTTTTCTTATAATACACGTATTGAAGGAAGGTGACAATTTAAAAGGTTGATTTAGACCAAACTAGCGAATGCACATTCTAACCCCACTTTACTAAATTCTTTTTGTGTAAACAAGGCAATAACGTTTAGTTTCATTGGTCTCTCCCCACTAAAATGTTAAGAATATCAACAAAAGAATGCTCTATCTCTTTTTCTGGTTATATGTTCATTTGGTCTCAACCTACTTTTACAGGTAACGTATTATTTCCAGAAAATGATGAAGAAAATTCAAAGAGTTTCATGTTCAACCGTTCTGCCTAACAGTTCTCAGCAACGACCGAAAGGATTGCATTTGAATTATAAATCGAGCGACGAAACACGCAAACTAGCCATCGTACAGCGAAAACTAGGCAACGGTTCAAGTAAACAGCAATGGATTGGGTTCACCAGTCCATTGCTGTTTACCTGAACTATTGGCCTACGCCTGGTAGTTATAGAAACGTAATGGATTTCCCATTAATTTTACTTCGTGTTCCAGTAAACCGGTTGTGACCATCTGGCAGTCAATCGATGGAAGGTAAGCTCGACATGGCTTCATTAAACTTTCATTGGTTGATTACTAACAATTACTGTGTAAGGTGTTTCGATCAGTCACAATATTATGTAATTATTTCTTGTCGTACCCTTCATTATTTAATCATGTGATACTTTGTCTTGACACGTTGATGAAATAGCGATTGATTGTGTTTGCTTTTCAAATTGTAATACGTTATGGTTACTATATGTAGCGAGAATGTTTCTTAAGGCCTATTCAGACCTAAGCGGTATTCGCTACCGTCTGCGGCAGAGAAAACCCAGTGGGTATGCGGTAATATTACTGTTCAGACCTAAGCGGTATTCGCTACCGTCTGGTATGTACCTCTACCCACAGCGGCAGCGAATATCGCTCAGGTCGCTCTAGCCGCGGTACTTGATACTAAATACCTGAGCGAAACCCGCGCGGTATGTACCTCTTCCCACAGCGGCAGCGAATATCGCTCAGGTCGCTCTAGCCGCGGTACTTGATACTAAATACCTGAGCGAAACCCGCGCGGTATGTACCTCTACCCACAGCGGCAGCGAATATCGCTCAGGTTTGAATAGGCCTTTAAGGTGGATGCTCCGAGGTAGCCCGCGAAATTCAAATTTTCTTACGTTTTTGCAATTTGCAGGTGAGTATCAGGTTGTTATGTTGATTATAATATGATTCGCGGCCGTACCAAATATGGCTTTACAGAATTATAATCATTAGAATCAGCAATACAACTCCTTTAGTTACAATAATCCTCATATGTCATGATTTCATGAAATTGTCATTCAATCTGATTATATGAACTTAGAGAGTTGTAGAGATTTTTATGACTGTAATTCTATAAATAAATATCTGATACGGCCGCGAATCATATTTAGTAACATACAACCTAATACTGACCTACAAATGGCAAAAAAAAAACGTAAGAAAATTTAAATTTCGCGGGCTACCGCGGAGGATCCACCGTAATTAAGACTTAAGATGCGATGACTTGTATAGCTACATAAATGTACATGCAAAGTGGATTTTGTGGTAAGTAAAAAAATATATACGAGTGCAAAAAAACTCCAGCTATGCTAATTAGTACCGAAGAATGTACAGACAACTGATAAAATCAATACTAATTAATTACATACATCGCACTTTCTTCGGAACGTGCTCAAAGCAAAAAGTACTGCCGTAATGAGCATGCAACTACGTTTGTCCTGAAAATCATAAATGCATACAGTACGCACTGATGCACGACAATGACTTTCAGTTTCACTGTAGCGCCTTTGGAATCTGAACACAGTGATTGACACTGTAACAGCTAGTATTGACGCAAACTGTATACAAAGCCAAGCTATAAATATACAGGGGTCAAAGGCATTCCAAAGAAAAACAATACTAATTTTAATACAAGGACTTTTCACACAAAACACTACTTATATACAGTATCCGGACGATAATCTGGCAAATCGAGTTTTAAAAGAGATTGTCACACAGATGAGTAACAAAGATGACGTTCGACAAAGTCGAAGTTTTTTCAACTCAATATGACATATTAACGGCCACTTACTGTACTGAAACTAATTCTTGCATTGCTGTTAATGTATGGGAAATATTTAACTGATCCTCTCAAAACCTATTGACATTCTAACGATGGACACCTTTTTTTTCTTAAGGTTCTCAAAAAGAGCTCCATTCATTATATTAGAGTGTTCAATAAATTTTTAAGAGCGCAAAATGAGAATTATTAGAGTATCGATTAAATACATGCCTTAATTCATGCAGCTACACAGGCCGAAAAACAAAAAAAAAACTTAGAAATTAAATTTACAATCAGATGAATCTACTGATATTCCATCAAAATTCTACATGGCAACACATAATTAGAGATTATTAGAACACATCAATGCGATAGCAAGCGATATCATCTTAGAAATCTAACTACAGCTGCACATTGCAAGACGAACCCATTTTATCGAGGCGAACAATGAATTGCAATAGCACTGATGTAACTAAGAACTTCTAGACATGTAACGTTAGATAAGAGGGGAACATGGTAGTTAGGACAATACGTGATTTTTCAAACTAGGCGTAACAAAAGAAAATTGCATCATGTGGATTTGAAACTTTCTAGTACTTTTATATTCAAACATATATAGACTATGTCATGAAATCGTTACATATGATGTAGCTGAACGCAGTCTTAAGAATGTTGGGAGTCACAAAACCCATAGTACCTACAATAGCTGAAACCTGCGATGGCTGGTGATATTAATTTGAATCAGTTTGCCATGGTTGACTTTCATATGATCAAATAGATAGTAGTAATTTTAGTAAAGCTTTTACAAAGCCACATCCGGAAAATGGGATAATATAAAGAATTTGTGCAGAATGTTTTTTCACTCAAAGTTCAATCTTTCCAAAAGAACATGAACCTTTCAAACTTTCATGAATGGCTGAGTCTAGGAGCATTGAAAATTTTGCACGTCCTTCTCTTTCGAAATCTGGGACACATCCGTTGGGAATCCGAACGGATGGGTGCACTAAGTCTAAATACGTGGGCCAGATCCGTCGGATGGTCTCGAGTGTCGCCCACTCCGGCAAAAATTTATGAACAGGGCGATATGATAATTGGGTACCACTACTTGGAAACCTGTTCGAGATATATGAAAATTCATTTACTTAGTCATAAAAGAGGCTTGGAGGATTGAGGCTGAGGTGTAGGCGTATCTATACGTGATGGATACAGGTGTATGATACGTATTGTATTGATCACGTCTTCTCCCTTATTTGGTGGACAGAACTATTGTGTTTTTAAGAGTAGGATTAGGATTTAGGTTTTGACATTGGTCGAATGTATTTTGCAAAACGTAGACAAAATAAGAAGAGTAAACATTTGTTATAGAAACATTTGAACAATCTAAGTAGATTGCTACATTGGAACACTTAAAAGTATTACATAAAACCAATAAAAATCTATTGATTCGCGAATTAGTAAATTCAATCGAATTAGATTAAGCTTCGATTGTAATGATGATGTAAATTGTGATGCAGTAATATAATTTGCCAAATATAATGAGGTTTGAAGTGATCCAATAAAGAGTGACTAACGATCGTCAGTGATTCTGACTCTAGTGCAATCAATCATGCTGTTAACAAACTAGATTACTTCAATAGAAATCCAGTGAAGAGCGCTGAAAATACAGCTTGGATTTTCAAACATAAGTCTAACGGTCTACAGACATCCTAATTTCACGCTAGATCTTCAGAGTAATTAATTGGGTAACGAATTACAACTCAACCTTTTTCCCAACGATTTACCCAACGACTTTTTCAAAGATTTATCTTTTTGCTGCAACGATCAAATTGAAACTATGTACTGTTTTTCTCGGCATTTACGTTTTTGCATTCAGAGAATTCTGCTCTCAAACTAAAATTGTAGAAAAAAATGTAAACTAAAATGAGCAAAAAGAAGACAAGGTTTTAGGTTTAGTAAAAGACTATGTAGACAAAGTAAGCACACAAATTTGTACACAAAATTGTCAGGATCTTTCATACTAAACCTATGGTGCAGGTTAATGAAAACACATTCATTGATTTGGCATATAAAGATTGTCTGTCCCTTCAATCACAAATTCTACTTCTAAAAAGTAATTCCACCCAGCGTTTCCATATAGTATGACTAACAGAAGGCTATTGCGAACCGTGTCAAGGATCCCTACACGCTGCAGTGCATCCACCTCGACAATCCGTGTTTAGAAAGACTTGACTCCGGCACCTGACCTCATAACTGCTTTAGATGCGACGCGATCTACGTTTTCTCTAACGAAACTGCCATATTTAGCTGCATATATGGAGATACTTTCTTTTGCAATATCACTAAAACCTATAAGAGTGTTTATCTATGGTACGGTACCACGTTAGGGCTTATGGCTAGTGCTTTAGCTTGCTTGTAACTAAGAGTATCATGTAAGGCATATGATAACAGTGCGTATTTAGTATGTATAACGTTGCTAAGGCAACGCCTGTCACTAACGTAACTCTGAGTAATGCAGCGATAAGCAAGTAACTGTTCAGTATGATAAATACCGGAAAAATAAAAATATTTGGTTTTTATCAGAGGGAAATTGTATACAATTTATGTGCCTTCTAAGAAGTAATTAGACGTAGAACACTAAGCAGGTTTGACGAATGAGGGTTTTCATGGAAATTCACGCCACTAGTTAGCGCCACTTTGACAAGAGGTGTTCCATTTTAGACAATGTATATAAAATATATACGTTCATCATTCAGTCACTCACAACAAAAAAAAATAAAGGCAATTTGACACTTTTTACAGATGCCCGGACCTGACGTCTCAGTGCTGCCACCTAGTGAACGTCATTTCCGAAAACTCAGTTCCTGTTCATTTCCGAAAACTGAAAATTCCTAAAAGTCATTTCCCGAAAATCTTTATGGAAAAATTTGTTGCTTCACCAATCATTGCTAAAATGAGACCAACATTGATCACAACTACTTTCCTTACATATTGTGCTACCTTCTAGCCCTCATATAGTTTTAAAGTTACAAACGCAACTATTGTTTCACCAATAAATAACGGGTCCTACGTGCAAATACTTGTACATTTCAGCAAACATGTCTCCACAACGTTATCTTTTCACTTTATAGGAGTCGAGATCAAGAGGTAGTGATGTGTACACAGCGTTTTGTTTATTTCGCTCATTTTCTGCGCACCGAGGGCCGGATGCGAAGGCACCGGCGACGACAAATCCTCGCAGATAACGCAATGGCAACCGCCTGACGGAAATAAGAACCCTCACAGTATTGAACAACTGCCTTCGCTACACAATATATTTCCACGCAAGTTTATACCTTACTGCTTGGATATAGATTCGCTTTGCTGTGAAATGTGGCTCGTTTTTGTAGCAATTTCCTATGGATTTGAAGGAGAAAATACTGAAATAGTGAGGTAATTCCAACTTGATATTAGTATACCGCATAGCAAGGATACGTATGTGGCGTGGATAGACAGCGCTTTACTGAAATGTAAATAAATACTAACTAATATTGTAAATGCGAAAGTCAGTTTGTTGGTTTGTTACGCTTTCACGTTAAAACGGCTGATCGGATTTGGATGAAATTGGGCAATTTTCTTCCCGGTAGTACGTTCCCGTGGGATAATTTCCGATCTCCATGCAGCAGGAAAAGCGAATATCAATATAAATAACGGACATCATTTTGATATCTTATATTTAAATACAGCTCATTGTTTGCCGTAGGAAATATGGGAGTACATACCTCAACCATACGTCACTTATACACGACTTATCCATTCCTTGTATTTATAACGAGTTCATAATTCTGTACGAAAATCGGCACCCAATTTTTCCTCGTGGACGCCAAATCACAGAGTATTGTACTATGCACTAGTATCAAAATGAGATTTTTACCGTTTCCAGGGTGATTTTGTGTTGTAGAAGAGAAGGTAATATTAATTCTCATACTACGAAAGGGTAGGCCGGTAAGCGGTGGGTAATGGTAAAGGCGGGCATGTATGTATGAGCAAAGTAATTTAAATTCAAACTCATTCAGTAAGCTGGTCGTCCTACTCAAAGTGACGAAACGAACAAAGTCAGATACTCGAAATAACTGTGAGTAAATATGAGTATATTGACAGATATAATTCGTTTGGATCTAGCTCTGGCTGGAGTCAAACGCCCATGATTTGAGCGATGCAATTATGACTATATTTAATTAAATTATTTGTGTACTCTTTCATCTCGTAGGTCCGTGGTATGCACTCTATTATTACAGCTGATGGATACTAGAGACAGAGACTACCAAAGTATTTATCTATCACATACAACAAGGTTCGTTTGGCGCGTGGCCAAATTCGGAACTAACGCCGCCATCTTGTTTTTTCAATACGTTTCACAAAACATTTGCATAAATGTTTACCAACAGCGCCTCTCTGTCAACGTCATTCGAGCGCCAAAAGATCCTTCTAGAAGTATACTTTTGCAGACGCTGTCGCAGCTTGTCAAATGTTTACGGCCTGCATTAAGGGAAATCTTAAATATCCCAGTAATAATGGATTTCATTACCTACATCACTCAACATGTCTAATAAGAGCTAGAAAGGCGATGAATACTGAGATGGCAGCTTCGAGAAGGAATAAGAAGATATGCTGGGCAAGAGGATAATGACATTAAAAGTAAGTATGAAACCAAATGGAAAATACCCTGAAACTTTCTAAAAGCACTATTTGTTATTCAACAAGAACAATAATGGAATAAAACAGGTCCTGTGACACGCCTGTCACGGTGTTGCTGACACGGACCGGCACGGGACTGTCCGCGGCACGGCTTCTATGTGCCATTGTTGAGACTTGGGACAGTTGGGACACGACCCATTTCTGTGACAGTGATTGAGGTCCAGTACACGTTATTGCTAATATTGCTGGACTAGGTATTGTTAAAGTTTTCATTTATGTAGAGTTTATCATAGTTACTAAATAACATTTAACTAAAACTAAATTCCAAGTTTCGTTACGTAACTGCCTCGTTGTTCTTGTGGTCGCAAGCGCTACTGCGGAACATGAGGTCCTGGGTTCTATTCCCGGGTCGGGCAAAGTGTTATTGGGTTTTTCCATCTGGAATTTCTCAGTAGCAGCCTGGAGTCTGGATTTGTGCCCGGTTGATGGCAATAGGCTCGCCCCCTATTATATGCGAGTTAAACATAACTGGCGAAATGTGGGGGTACTATACATGGGTACGACTCTGCCTAACCCTTCGGGGATTACAAGCGTCATGTTTTGTTTTATCATATCTAGTTACTAAAATCATTTAATTGAAACTAAAACCGTTCAAACTACCTTTTGATATACAGAATGTTTTGCTCGGCGATAATTATGTTAGTGATACTGACGCAGTTTGTGGACTGACGGTTTGTTGCTGTGACAGTCCAATGCCACACAAAAACGTTAATTAATATTTAATAACTTACTCAGATATGGTCCGAGTTCGAAGGTCTGCTTACCTAGAAACAAGAATAAACAATTGTTAGTAAAAAAAATATTTGTACTTATGTGAATATTTTATAAGCCCAAAAAACTACATCAAAACATCGAAAACGCTCGCCATAACGGAAATAGAACTTTGAAATAGTTTAAGAAGTCCACACTCACGACGATATGATATTTATAAACAGGACTAAGGTGATTTCAGATTGAGAAGAATTAAGGCAAAGGTCAGGAAAAAACCTTGTCAGTTCCAATCAACACTGAACTATAAACCAACGGACTCAAGTGTGCTTATTAGATTAAGTTTTAATGAATAATATCATCATCGGCATTAAAGTTGCATGTCAAGGGCATATTGCAGCATATATGTTATTATATTTTTATATCGTGAACTGTGGCGATACAATACTGGGCTGTGAGAAACGCTGAAATCCTTGTGTTCAATTGATTACTTTCTGAAATGTAATAGCACAAATAACGGTGTTTGGTTTCAATAGTTTTTATTTGTCGTTGCATTTTCAATGATTTATTTTCTGGACTTTGGTATCTTGTTATAACAATTACTTGTTGTAACACATAGGCATGTAGACTAATAAATCTGTTATCCGTTTTAAATGCGAAGATTAAATAAAAGATGCGGTTAAAACGAGACCTAAAGGTAATAAATCTGTCAAAACAAATCCAGCTTACGCTTCCACATGTATTTATACTTCATTCCTTTAGCATTTCCCGACGCCTCTCACCTTTCCCAACTCGAGTACTTAAGAATACATTACGTTCTCAATTACCCAACATACTAAATTTACCGTGTTCCTAAAAGGCTACTTCCAAAGTATCGTATGCCATGTCTTAGTCACGCGTATAAGGGCGCCTGTGCCGATCCAAAACGAACAGTTTATATTTAAACCAGGAATCATTTTGAGCCATTCGCGGTTGTTCTGACTCACTTCGGATACCAAACTGTTCTTGTCAGTTTATTACATCAGTATTAACTGAAACTTGATACAAATTATTGTATGTAGGCAGCCTAGGCTGATGCACTTTAGCAAGACCTGTGGGTAGATAGGACTCATTACTAGACGCCGCTGTTTTTTTTGCAAGGCCGAAATGATTTGTTACTCATAACATCAATACAATAAAACCTTGATTCAATCATTTTCAATATCAATAAATATATTGCGCGTTGTTTGCAATTTAAAATCATTTGAGAATCACTAGGCAAAGGGTACAGGAAAAATCCCCGAACCTTGGGATCAATTATTCGTGACAGATGATTAAAACAAATCAAATAAATTCAATTTCAAACATTACAGTGATTTCTTAATCACAAGTAATTTATTATCACAAAGATGAGATACTCCTTGAAAATTGTCGGGAGCTAGTATGTTTGTCTGACGTCAATATAGCCATGATTGTAGAGAATGTGCTTATATATCACGATTATTTACTTGTTTATTCGCTTTGATTTTAATCATTTTATTGCCATTGCTTGTCATCAGATAAAGTATTGTCACTAGGAAACGCTAAACGCCTACTATAGTGACAAACACCATGTCTTTTAATTTTAAAATAGAACATAATTATCATAGTATCAATACGGGTGACGTCATAGCAGAGCCGAAGCACCGCGACAGACGCCCCTCTATGAATCACTACGCGAGGAAAGCCCACAGTAGGGTGACGTCATCGCATCTAACAGCCATTTCAGCGCTGTAATAAGCTTTGCAGCTCATTTCTTATGTAAGTATACAATAATTACGCTGTGACGTAGCCACACTAGCTGCTATACACGGTGAAGACAACAATACGACAATAAATTAAATATGCCCAGTGCGCATACGAAAACTCAATCACAGATATCCAATAGGTCTAGTCACATATTAATATTAGCAACACCCATAGTCGGCCCATTACTACTACTATTTAGTGTGTATGAGATTTTTTTATTTTATTACGATTTTAGGATTTATTTAGTACTTCAAAAATACTCTTATGCATTGTTATTCCCAGTATTTTCATTGATTGCCGTATTGTTGCCTCCGCATTGTATACCAATCTGCTTGAGAACTAAATGGCGTGCGAAAAAGCAACGTGTAATTTTTCTATTGACATCGATTTTCACGTCAGCCATTGATTGGTTTTCCCCCTCCGTTTGATTCTCATATCCGCCTGGACGAAGGAATTTCTCAAGGTGGTTGTGTTCATCGCAGCCAATTTCCTAGTCTCAAGTTGTTTTTTCGAATCGAAGTGCTGTTTTTTATAGGAAATCTAGTTTATTTGTATGGTGATTGCTTCCTGTGTGGAACTGGAGTTGCCTTCGACATTCGACGCGTGTAGGAAAAGGATTTGAAAGATTTTTGGAAGATGGTCACTAGTCTTTAGCTTTGCAGATTGCTCCGAACACTTTTAGAAAAGTGACGAAATCATTGCGAAACATTTATTTCCAGTCAATGTCATAATCACAACACACTATTAGTTAACATGGCGCAACGCAGCTGTTATAATTTTATAAGGAACCCTTTGCTTTCTATCTCATTATATTATTGCTGTGTAACATCTTTCCTCTCGCTTTCCTGCAATCTGTGGGGGTGATTTCGTGAAAAGCGACGGACGGAAAGGACGGTGTGTAACAGGAAGCCGGGGAAGCGCGTGCTATATTTGATTTGACCAATAACCGCGCGCGGTGCTAGAGTTTATCGTCAGACGGTTCAACCCATTTTCCGAGAGGTTGTAAACTGGATGATGACGATGGTGATGGTGATAGTCACGGTCCCGGTGATGAATATTGTTTATATCATAATACGTCAGCGAAGATGTCAGATGTTACAAATCATATGCGACTACTGTAAGGCTCGCTCGTTTTTATCTCTACACGCTGTATACTCTTGAAGGGATATCGTCTTTATGTTATCAACTAGACTCCTTCCTACACGATAAGGTTTTAAATAGGAAGAGTTATGGGATGATAAGCAAGATTCTAATCGTAAATCCAAGCTATCTTCAAGATGGATCACAATCGTTGTGTCAGATTTCGCAACGGTCGTACACTATCCATAGTATTCATGTTGTTTATCTATGAATATCAGTATCTCATAACTCTCATGAATAGTTATTCTGGAGTTAACGTCCAGTAACCCAAACAGTATTTGAATTGCAACAGTATCTAAGTTAGATTTAATAAGTCTGCCAGTTACCACCTACATAACTCCTACACTTATTACCAAGTTGGTCTCAGGCTTGCGTAGGAAGACAAAATTTAATAATATTTTCCTTATATTTCTTTCTTTCTTTCCAGGCCCACGTCAAATGAGTCTCAGATACGTTTTAAGAAGTGGTCTTTGTTTGTGGTCGAATATATATTTGTGTATATGTTACTGTTAGAATACGGAATACGTTAATATGCGCATTAACTAGGTAATGTGCAAATAACCAAGAAATTTTACTTCAAGTGCAGATATCTACACATTACCTAGTTAATCTGCATATTAGCGAATGCTACACGGTAAAATCGCTAATCGGAAGATAGAGAGCGAAACACGTCTGTCTCATTTTCTGCCAAATTTGAGCGGTTATTACAGTGGAGTAACATACGAGTTATATTTTAATAACATGGTACTGTATTCATTTTTTCATTACTTTGTTTATGCGTTTAAAAAAATAATTGCAATTTATGCGAATGTTTTATTCAAGCAAAGTGAAGCGAAAGTTTTTGACCAGTGCGTGTTGCCAGTACCTATAGCACTGGAACGTGGTTGTTCACAATGGGCATCATTAGAAGGTTGAAAGACAACCAAAGGGCAATGGAGAGGGCTATGCTCGAAGTTTCCCTACGTGATCGAATCAGAAATGAAGATATCCGCAGGAGAACCAAGGTAACCGACATAGCCCGAAGAATTGCCATACTTAAGTGGCAGTGGGTAGGGCACATTGTTCGCAGAACAGATGGCCAATGGGGCTGAAAGGTTCTGGAGTGGCGACCGCGTACCGGAAGACGTAGCTTTGGAAGGCCAATAAGGTGGACCGATGTTCTGTTGAAGGAATCCAATGAATGCGAGAAGCACAGAACCAATCGAAGTGGAGATGCTTGGGGGAGGCCATGTCCAGCACTGGACGTCTTTCGGCTGAAATGATGATGATTCAAGCAAAGAACCTGTTTTATTAACTTAACCGTATGCTTGGTCGTTTGTGGGCAGATTACCTAGGAAGTCTGCAGATTATCTAGTTAATGTAAGAACTGAAACAATTTTTTTCCACTTTAACGGTCTCAACCAGATAATCTGCAGACTAACAAGTTAGTGACTACTCACACTTATTCAGCTCTATTCAGCGTTTGCCCATAGAAAGTGGCAGTCCTGAACATAGGCACTACGAACGTTCGCGCATGTTCTCTCACTCACACTCGCCTCATGTCCCCATTAGGTTCCTAAAAAATGTTACTGCGCAACTCTCTGCGCGAAGTTCGGAACTGCCAAGTTATAACGGCCGTATGTACGCACATTAGCGGTAACTATATATCTACTACTGTAGGCAGCAAAACATCGTAAATATATAGAGACAGAGGGATCGCTTGCGAAGCGTCGCGAATATCCCGAAAGCATTCGTTTCACGCCGAATCGAATGTACGCTCGCCGCGGGATTAGCCCGATACCGAGTTTAATTACCATGACGCTAATTGAATTTTAGCAGCAACATTTGTGGGTAGCCGACGACGTGACAAAGCCGTTGCGACAAATTCACGAGTGCTACAGCACAAATTCAGAATGACGATTGCATAACACTGATCATGATATCAGATTTTTACGTTGAGGAATGATTTATAACTGTTAGCCCTCAAAAATAATGTGTTGGCTAAGCAACTGAAAATAGAAGTCGTAAACAGACACATACTTTGTGCGTAAGAGCAAATAAGAGAATTATAAGTTTTATTATTTCTGGAAATGGGCCAGTGACAACTATAAATCAAAGGCCCAAACTGTGCGATACGAACATACATCCTCAAAGCGGTCTTGCTCGTTATGGCGGTAGGTTTATGGGTCGCCCGAGTCGCTCGTATAATTTGCAGGCGAGATACTTGAATCTCCAAATACAGCTGTCTATATTGCTTTATTTGTCCCCGTCCTTGTTCCTAAGACCGTTGCGAGAATGTGAACTGAGCGTCGCCGGCTCGTCTATCGGAGCGTGTGACGCACTCAAACTAAGAGGAGACAATAAGCAATTATCTGAACATCCAAAGTATTCACCTCTACGTACCCCTCTTACGCAAGTATGCCCTATATTTTATCGAGATTATCTTTGGAAAAATTTTCTAGACGCCAAAGTATCATATCTTTGTGCGACGGAAAATCTCTTTATAAAGTTAGTGAATTTAGAAATCCAATCTTTTGGTACAGAAAGCTGGCTGGAGTTCAAATTAGAGAGCCTCTTTGAGTCACGCATATTCTCTTTTATATGCAAAGTGTAGATGTCGTGCCTAGCAGATGGTGACTGGATATAAAAAATACTGTTTCAATGAATCCTAAATCCGAGCTTTATTAGATTCTATGAGCGGCGGTTAAAGCCTCGTGCAGATCGGTGCGACGCGAGTCGCGATAACCGGTTATTGTTCTACCGTGAAGTTTTCTTAGAAATTGCATTGTTAGAGTCGCGTCGCGCCAGTCTGCACGAGGTTTAAAGGTGGTTGGAAACGTTTTTATAGACTAGAGTAGGAAGAGTATGCAGTTTTTTCAAAAGTTGTGTTTACCACGGCGACTGTACGACCTTGCGGCCGTTTAAAAAAATTGCCTTGTTACGATGCTGAGGGTGGAGTAATCAATAATAACGTGATGCGGGTAGTATACGGTTGATATAAGTTTCGCTTATTAATTATTATTTGAAATGACAGTTGTTCGATTGACAGTTGGCGAACGAAAATCAATTCGACTTCAAAAGAGGTAACAAATTGAAAGTGTCCAAGCTGTTAAGTAACCATCAATTCAATGCACGACGAACTTTTTTACGTCTTAAAAACCCCAGCAAACCAATTGAGTATTTCAAGACCGTTAAAATTCCTTGTAAAGCAAGAGTCACAATTCTCGTGATTGCCGTTATTGTCAGTTTGTTTTCCAATTCCAATAGCGGCTGTTCCCTTGCGACATTCACTGCAACCACTAACAGGTTTTTTTCTGTGTGAGAAAGGCGTCCATTATCGTCGTTTGCGCTGCCTAGGCCGACCTCGGCAATACTCGGCACCAGCCGAGTTTCTATCGTTCCAGTTGTCGGTGCTCTCAAATCTATTGTTTTAACGAGTTCAATCACCATCTAGATATCAGTTGCGCATTTTTCTTTTAATGAAAAACTTTTTTGGTATCGTTCTTAAAGGCTCCCGCAGACAGGTGCGACACGACTCTGGTGGAACAATTTCTATGAAAACTTCAGGAAAATTGTTCTACCAGTGTCTTTGAGGTTGGTCTTTATCGATAATTTCATTGAGACAGGTCACTTTGACTTTTTTGTTTTGCTTTTGTACGATTTCATACCACACTTAAATATTGGTGTGCTTTAATTGCGTTTTAGTTCGTATTTGTAGTTCGATAGGTATCTTTAATATAACGCAAAAAAAATATTATATCACTGTTATCTATATTGATAACTTTTGTAGGTACATAACATAACAAAATAATGATGATACTGTAGTTATTATGGTAGAAATCGAATGACGCATTTTCATATTTACACGAACATAGATTCATTCTAGGGTTTCGAACCAAATAAACAGTTCATTATTATGCCAACAGGTGACATGACAATCCACGATTCAACCTGAAAGGCCATTCTAAGCCACAGCAAGCACTAGTGTCACAATTATTGATAAATTCGTCATTCAAACTCGTGGTCCAAGTGGTATTGTGGTGTGGACTATAATCAAAACAATATTTATCATTGCCTATCAGTCATTCATGCGACTGTGCTTGTGATAAAACATACTCATTTATGTAATGTTGTCTAAAGCCTCGTGCAGACTGACGCGACACGACACCGGCCAGTGTTCTACCGTGAAGTTTTCTCAGAAATTGTCAGAGTCGCGTCGCGCCAGTCTGCACGTGGCTTTATCGTGGTTTAGTCTTACTCCGACAATCCTAGAAAAAAATGCAAAAGTAGGTAGGCTTTATTTACGAAACATACTGTTCAGATTAGCGTAACGGAATTTTCCGGTCATAAAACGTATAACCGTGCATGAATTGGAATAATGTCTTTGTACCTACATATCGTGAAGGTCACAATACAGTTGAGTTTCGTCCTTAATTTTAGAGGGCAGACAAAACATTTGGTCTTGTCTTTTAAGACAACAGCGAAGCCAACGTCACAGTAGCAATATGAATGTCTCAGCAGTATCGTAAAACGTCTTGTTTACCTACCCCAAATGCGTCATACAGCCTACCCACAGTTTTACGTACTTTTTAGTATTCGAGCAATATCGCCAGTGTTAGTCACGGCCATAGTTTTAAGAATTCGTAAATATTTGTATAGTATTATCAGCGTTTTGGCCTTGATTCGGTAAGTTAGTCGGCGTAAATATTAGCTGGTTAACAAAACATTTCGATATTTCTACAAAGTTACCGATAAGCGCTTTTATTGGAATTTTCAATTGGGAAATGTCGTTTAATTTTAACGGAGTTGGTGTTTAGGGATTCATTGAAGTGAAAGAATGCCATAAAGGCGTCGGATGGCTCGACAGCGTCGGTCGTCACCGGTTCGGTCGTGATCGGTGTGAAGCGAAACGTGACCACATCGACGCGGCTGTGACCGCAGTCTCACAGCTTTTATCTATCGAACTAGGAAACTGCGGTGTTCATACTTTTATTACTTTATGAACGACTGATATTTTGTATGGCATTTTTGAAGGC
Source organism: Eupsilia transversa (assembly GCA_914767815.1). NCBI lineage: Eukaryota > Metazoa > Arthropoda > Insecta > Lepidoptera > Noctuidae > Eupsilia > Eupsilia transversa. Next base: position 10,036,944 of record OU611887.1, on the reverse strand, counting down.
AACCACTGGAATTGAACGGGTCACAAGAAAAGTCACGATGATCTCTAATTATATTTTTGTGGAATTTAATGGAAAGACTGAATGAGAGCAACGCACAAGAAACTTCACTGGACAAAATTGACAGTTCGATTAAAGCACGGAAATCGAATGTCAGCAATGATCGCATTTTGTAATCAAAACTTAGGTGTTCACACACCTGTGTGTCGCAGACTCACATAGCACACAAGTTCAACAGTCAAAGTCCTCACAGCAAAGTTACCAGAGCGATATTTGCTTGGCATTTAAACCTCTCGAGATATTCTCTAGCGACTCCTCTCTAACGTAGTAATTAGTTCGTGATTGTATTAGTTCTAGAACTACCAATGATGAACTAAAACGGAACATGTTGTGAAAGTGGTCGGGCCGTGCGTCTGCATTACGATGTTGGCAACGCATATCAAAGTTTGGCAGGCGCCAGCGACTTTCGAAACGTTCCACATTGCTGGTACAAAGTTAAACCCGTCTAGCCCATGGTTGACTCATGCAGAGTAGCAGTAGCATATGCGTGTGTTGGAATTATTACAAGTTTATTTTTGGATCGGGATATCTATTGGGCCAAATTTTCTGTGGACTCTATTGAACTAAATGAAGAAGACTTGCCTTTGGATAGTGAGACGTACATATGTGAAGCGGAAGACGACATAGAAACACATAATCCAAATAACTAAACGTGATCTGAGAGTTACTGAAGATCTCTCTACTTAATTATTCGAATTGCTATTATAAGCCCAGGAAGACTGCATGCTGATAACAGCACCATAGCAACGAGACACGCCCTAGCTACTGTAGCTAGACAGACAGACGAAATCAAATGGGTGCATGCATTGGCCATTTTTTATCAGCCCGGTAATGATACTCGCCTTGCTATTTATATCCCAGGCGATAAATATTAAAGCTTAATGAATCGCAACCCCGGCAACATGTTACATTACAGCGGGATTGCGAGCTAACAACATTTGCTAGCAGATGGATGTGTGAACCGTATAATTCCGTACATTCCGTACATGTTCAATCTGTTAGTATATATCTGTGTCCACGCAATTATGTAAATCCTGAAGTAAATTGAATACATTAATAATAAGCAGCTCGAAAGATTGGATTTGCATCAGCTGTGGCTTATTCCAGACTTTTTAAAATTTTGCGTTACACGATGGAAAATTCTTATACTTTTTCTTGGAATTGTACTGTTTAGTTGGCGTGTTTGATTATCTCTAAAGTGTAGATAAAAAGACAGATTGGTTTTGAAACAATAGTTATGACCATTAGAGAAAACTAAATGTACTTTGTAACACAATGAGCAATTACATTATCATCGCGTGACGCTTGTTTTTGTTGCTTCTTGTGGCTTGAGAATAGCATCGAACTTTGTACACACAACTATATATCAAGCTATAACTTTCCAGTATAAACTGACCTCTCATTGTACGGAAATCCTATACTATGCGAGATCAGCTTAATCTGGAAATGTATAGCTTGATATTAGTTGATATGCAGCTGTGTGTACCTTGTAATTTTAATCGCTACTAACAAAAGCATTCAAAAATTGCATTTAGAAATTTGTTTAGAGTTATGCTACTTTATTTATCTACGAATATCAAAGATCATGTCAGACTTCATTAATGACAAAGTCAGAAAAACACGTTTATAGCTCTTGCCATTTCATGTATCACTGTCATTTTCAAACCACGATCTAATACAGGACTACAGATCCGATGGATTTCAAGCTGATTAATGGCCGATTCCTATAATATACGGACCGTTATCGGTTAAAATTAAGACTCTTGTATCTTTACCAATAATGAAGCAAAGGCCAGAATACTGATAGTTTTACATAGTAGACACAATGATATGGAAGTAGGTACCTATCACAGGTAAAACTAGCTTACTAATCTATTTATATACCCAGTTTGGCAATAAAAAAACCTACCATTGGTACGCAAAACGATTCGTTTTTGTTAATAGGAACCGAGCATAAATCAATTGTGATTTTTTTTACTTGATTTACAATTTCCGTGAATGTTACTATAAGTGCTATTGATTAAACATGCGTATATGCTTTCTGCAAATCAATTTCGTTGATAGGCAAACATAAGATTGAATTTATGTTTATTCCAATAACCATACATTTATAAAAACCTATTCATATATTCAAACCTGATAAATTTTCGCCGAGAAGAAAGAAAGAAAATCTCATAGAGAAGCGATCCTTTTTCTTTTATAAACGCCTTAAGGATCCATAGACAGGCGCGACGCGACTTTGGTGGAATAATTTCAATGAAAACTTCACGGAAATTGTTCTACCGGTATCGCATCGCACCTTGGAGCCTTTATTTCGTCAAGGACTAAATCAGCAAGATCATCGAGATCATGAAACTGAGCGCGTTATTATTATTATTAAGAGCCGTAGTCTCCCACTTAAGGGCAAAGGTCTCTCTTCTCTCTTTCCACTTATCTCGATGTAAGGCGACTGTTAAACAGTTTTTGTTAAAGGAGTCTAGCACGTTATAGTTTATCAAAAACAATGCTATTCACAAAGCCTCATAAAACCAACCCCGGTGTCTCGTAAAGTGGGGCTACCTCGATGGAACGGCAGCTGTGGATGTGGAGCTGTGACGCAAATTATGCTCCACCTCCTATCCTGCCCAATGTGCCCCAAACAATGCAGCAGAACTGACCTCTGTTCGGGCCAACAAGATATAATAAATGACATCATACAGAGAAGAATATTTCTATTAAATATTCTTCGACTTGGGATAAGCTTTAAAAAGGCCCAAACAATGCAGTAAAACTGACCTCTGCGCTGCCACCGTCGACGCCGTGGATGTGGCGAAGGTTCGGGCCAACAACATATAATAAATGTCGTCATACAGAGAAGAAGAATTCTATTAAATATTCTTCAACTTGGGATAAGGTTTAAAAGGTTGGACCAGACGAGTCCTGCTCTTACTCATAGTTCATAGTCATTATGCAACATTTGTAAGCAAACCATTTGTACGGGAATGGTGTAAATGAAACTGCTGGGAGCTCCCAGCAGTTTCATTTACACCATTCCCGTACCTCAACTAAAACGCATTTTTATCTGCCTCTACAGTTGATCCGGTGTAATTAGAGGGGAACGGCGCCTCCACCAGATTGCCTGCCAATTGAGTTATGTGCCGGCCGTCGGGGCTTGGTGCATAGATGCCAATCGATATCCAAGTACTGATGCGTTTGCATCAATACGTGTTTGGTTGCGAGGTGTTGATAAATTACATAACATCAGGCCTTGGTTTTCCGAAGGGTTGGGCAGAGGTGCACCTATAGTACACCCATATTTCGCCAGTTATGATTAAGTTTAAGTCCCATGTAACAGGGGGTGTGAATGGGTTTTTCTATCTGGAGTTTTTTACCCAGTTGATGATAATAGGCTCGTATTACCACCAACTGGGCACAAAAACTCCACATAGAGAGATCTTCAATCTTTTGACACATTCTAAATCTGTTTATTCTTAATTGCTGTCAATATGGATAAACAAAACTTCAATATGTTCAATGCCTGAACACTTTTTAAGAGGCGCTACGATCAAAGGGATCACGAATTGTATGGGTCTATAAAGACTAATTAATGGCATCATTGGCATCCAAAGTCTGTATCTTGAAATGAATAGCTCGTAAGTATGTAGAGCAATGTGTATGGATGTTTGTATGAACAAGCAGACGCGTCGTACTCGCAATGTAATGCCGGAAATTACAATGCCGTATAAACAAGTATACTTATAGAACTAGTACAATAACTATGAATTAATAATGCTTTATGCTTGAGTTTGTTCATTGTCAAATGTTAGAAATACGGTTCTAGGTGACGTCTGTTTGGTAATAATTATATATGTTAATATTTATTTGATAAATCACGGATTTAGAAGGATTGAAGCGAAAAAAGAATGCTACTTATCTAATTTAATCTTTAACATTCCTAGTTTAAAAATCAGACTCATTAAATATTTAAGTACTGCGCAAGAGCAGACATTGCCAGGATCACACGTGCCGAGTAGATAAGCGAGACAGTGCTGGGTACGTGTACTGTAAACACCTGTACCCTGTTCTATTTAAGCCACCCGCAGACAGGCGCGTCGCGACGGTGGGATTCTGGTGGAACAATTTCCATTGAAATTTTCATAGAAATTATTCTATTATATTCGCGTCGCGCCTGTCTGCGGGAGCCTTTAATATACCGGGTGTCCACCCCTCGCGCTACCCTGTACTGACTCGCATGCCCACTCGGCGACTTCGGCAGGTAGGTAGGTATAAACATGCACTCTGTGCGTACTCGCCACTCTCACGTCGGTCGTCACTCGTAGCACGCTACCGTTCCCCGAAATTTTTGTGAAACAAGTGACTGACTCGGTGTCAAGTTAAAAAGTACGTGTAAACACCTACTCGTCCACCCAATACTCTTGGCCTAGTATCATTTTGTTGTCTTGCCCATCTACTCGCTACGTGTAATCAAGGCAATACAGTGTGCTAATTACACCAAAATACCATAAAAGATATTAGTCTAAAGTTTTAATTCCAGAACAGATTTATTATGATTACTGAAGTTAATTATAGGACAAGTAACTCGTAACCTACATGTGTTAACCTCTGAGTTTGATAACAACATAATGCAGCGGTAATCAGTTGTCAGTGGGAGTCTGTGTATCCATTAAAATACTTATACATATATGTACTGTATATTTACGTTTCTAAGCTAAGGGATGGCAACTTAACTTGATGTAACTGTTAGATTTAACACGTATATTTATAGGATAAGTCGTTAGTTTCGGTTCATTACATAACATTTACTTGCAACTAGACTAAGACATGGAAAAAGCCGAAAGTCCTCCAGAAACTTACTTAGATAGACTTCGAAAAATGGAGACACAGAGAGAGGGAGAGAGAGAGAGAGAGAAACACAGAGAGAGGGAGAGAGAGAAAGGACGAAAAACGTTAAATTGCCGCAGTAGGTACCTACAACCAATGACGTATTATATACAACGGCCAAATTAAAAAACGAACAAAAATAAAACATAGGATCAAGAGTGCCGGCCGCGCCAAATAGGTTCATTCCAGCAGTATTACCAGACAGATGCTGTCTGACACTGTTTTTCAACGGAACCTTAGAAAATCTTTAGACTGACTGTGACATGCTTCTTTTTTTCAAGAAAGGTAAAGGTGCATTTCCCTTCAAAGCCGTGGCAGCCCTGTACAGTTGGTATAGAGTTTGCTTTGCGGACGCAATGGGGACGAGCAAACATGTTTATTTGTGTCAGCCCAAATGACGCCAGTACGCCACATAACCAACCCGACCGTAATTACCACAAAAAGCTTGATTAACTTCAGGTAACCAGATAGTACATGACTTGTTAATTATTTACACAATTGCCAATTTGTTACATGTCGGATATTAGCGTACCTTGTTTTCATTATCTATACATGTACGCGTCGCGGAATCTTGTAAATGCAAGCAAAATATAATATATCAATGCAAGTTGAGGTCTTTATGTCCCAACAGTCGCTTTTCGTGTCTGTCTGTGTGGCCGCATTGTTCTTCTAAACTACGCAAAACAATTTGATGCAGTTTTATAAGTATAATATAAACTAAATTATAATAAAGAAATCTCCATGTTTTGTCAAGTGGTATAAACCGTGCGGAGCAGGTGCGGTGCGCTGTTTACATTTAATTTTCTTGTGTTTATAAATCAATTTCCTCTTTTTTTTAAATTATTATCAACTAGCTGTTGGCTGCGACTCCGTCTGCAATCCAGGATGAAAAGTAGCCTTTGTCCGTCTCCAGGACATGGTCTACCCATGTGCCAAATTTCCTCCAACTCCGTTCAGCCGTTTTAGCGTGAAAGCGTAGCAAACAAACTCACTTTAGCATTTCTAATATTAGTTAGGATACGATCCGCTTAGTAGTTATAATGATAAGTTAAAACATAATAGTTTCCATAATTGCAGTACATATTATGAAGTTGAAGTAATAAGCGAACTTATTAAAATTGCAATTATCACAATATATCAATCAAAAACTCCATCATGTTCAACTCGTAGTAAAGAGTAATCATTTGTAATGTATTTTCAATGGCTGTCGGAAAGTTTTAAACGAGTTCTGAGTCATATTTTATTACTTAAATAGATGTCGCACATCCATTACTAAATAGGGGCCTATGAATAAACCGTAATGGCAAAATTACAATGCTATCTATCGCTAAAAAAATATATCTGAATCTTCTACTTAATAAAAATCTTAAATTTAGTTACAGACAACGCACAGCCTTAAGGCTCGTGCATGCTGGCGCGACTCACGATGCGACACCGGTAATTGTTCTACCGTGAAGTTGTCGCGTCACGCTGTCGCATCGCGCCTTTTTTAGGAGCCTTAAACCAGAGGTCTAGAAGCTGTACCTAGTCCGTGTCTAGAAGCATGAACATTTGCACCAAGACTTTCTTTTCTCAAGAAGGTGGCTTTATGAAAGAATTTTGAGGTTAAATAGGGGATGGAAGTTTGTATGGAAGGCCGTCATTTTTGACGATGGGAAATCCTATCGCGCGTTAATCTTATACCGACTCTCACAGATAGGAACGACGCGGCACCGGTAGAACAATTTCCGTAAAGTTTTCATAGAAATTGTGTCACCAGAGTCGCGTTGCACCTGTCTGTGGAAGCCTTAACGCGGTAAATAGTATAATTTGCAGCTCAACAACTAACGATTCGACCTTTAGGAAACCATAATATTAGTTAAAAATAAAGTCTTAGATACCAAAACGTCTGTTAAACGACCTCACAAGACTCAAAACCCACACACAATAAAATTAAATGTAACTCAACATTTAAATGTAATTTCGAGCATACAGCTGTAACATTAACGCCAGATCCGACTGCTGAGCGAAATTGACTATGATTAATGGCATACACATCTCAGTTATTATTGCGAAAAGTGGTACAAACAAAATTAGACTGGCTCCTACACATGGGGATTTGCAAATAGCAATAAGTACTAGGAACTTCTTTGATGTCAAAACTAATGGTATGTACTTGAGTCATTAATTTTGTGACTTTCTTTCTTTCTTTAAGTCAGGGAGGGGCTAATGATATCCGAACTTCAACGCTCATTAGGGGAGGAAGTTGTACGTACATATTAACTTCAACCAGACCCTTGTGTGAGTTTGATAATAAAGAGGCTTGAAGGTTACAGTACCTAGTAGTAGTACTAGTTTCGAAACACTTCGTAAAGGCAATGTAGTCATCCGACGTTGATTCTTACGTAACAGATTGATAATAGATCCAATACAATGTAAAAGATCTGAATTTAGTCAGCTGCAAGATTTATTTATAACAGTAAGTGCAGTCGTTGTTGATGTCAGTTTCAGAATCATTGGTAATGATAACTGACCTACACGAGAGGCCAAATATTAGTAATGCAAGCGTGTCTTTTTCTGCTATGGAGTTTGTTGCCCATTCTTCTCCATACGAAATAACCTTTTGGAAGAGCTACCTTGAGTCAATTATTTTTTATTGAATTGTAGCCTACTTGAAATAAATTATTTGACTTTGACAATAAGCTACCTTTTAACCAATAAGATTAGGGGTGCCATATGTTCGGTTCGGCATGATTCGGCGTAGCTGGGCGGGAAAATCGAATATAAATATGTAGATATATATCTTCGGGAAAAAGCCGCTTCGCTTAGCTCGAGCCGACCCCAACATGATTCAGCGAGGGTAGATGCCGATCAGCACGTGTCAAATGAAAGCCGAATACGTGTAACAAACTACGCAATCGTCAATTACCTCACTGTTACTTCTGTAAGCCACCCAAACACAATGAAATTAAATAAATAAGTTATTGCTTCGGGTCGGTTTATTTGTTATACAAATACTGCCGAATATAATGTGACGACCCGAACATGTATCCCTTAGTTTAGACGACTTTGTAGGTATTACTGTGGGTCCTGCGAGTTACTAAAACGACTACATATCTCATTTCTGTCCATATATTTACCGAGGGAGACATGAAGGACGTCAGTATAAAGTTATTTATTCCATAAATGTATAAGTTTTGAACAAAACTCGTCGGTTACACCGCAATAAGCAGAGAAAACTTGTAACAAGTAAAACTTCCATTTATATAATGAGCCATCTCTCTTTGTAGGGCCATTGAGGTGGGAAAGAGTAGCGCTTTTCTACGCTTCAAGCTATATAAGACTAGCAGCGCCCGCGGTTTCACCCGCATAAGGCTCGAACCCGTTGCAATATCGGAATAAAAAGTGTCCTATGTGTTAATCCAGCCTATGTACTATTTGTGTGCCAAATTTTATCCCAATCCGTTTAGCCGTTTTTGCGTCATTGAGTAACAAACATACAAACTTTAACATTTATAACATTACTAGCAGCGCCCCGCGGTTTCACCCGCATAAGTCTCGATCCCGTGGGAATATCGGGATAAAAAGTATTCTATGTGTTAATCCAGGTTATAAACTATATGTGTGCCAAATTTCATTCAAATCCGTTCAGTCGTTTTTGCGTGAAAGAGTAACAAACATCCATCCATCCATCCTCACAAACTTTCGCATTTATAATATTAGTAGGATGATATGATAATAACCCTGGCTGGTGGAGTAGCCTGCTGAGGCAATTAGATGAAAGGTTTCATGCTGTTTCATGTTTGAGGTTGTTTGTAGGTAATTGACAAATGATAAATGATTTTATTTCAGTAAGTTGGTTTGTTCAAACACGTCAATCATATTTTAAAGTTTGGCGTTTCCATCAGACTACTCTGAGAACAAAGGCCGAAAGAAATCAGAGGTCAGTCTCTTTTAAAGTCCCCACATAATCATGGTCAGATTATGTGGGGACCATACAGATTGGTGTCTGCAATGGTCTTTTCAGGAAAGAATTACATAGAGTGGACCTGTCCAGTCAGTGTACGCATTTGTCAGTAATCGTGCAGCTCAACTCAGAACTTATCGAGTTCAACTCAATCAAATTGTTAGGCAAATTGACATCCTACATCAATTTGCCGTGTTATAGCCATTGCATACAATTGTCAAAGAATGACAGTAGTGATTTGAATATACGGGCAATTTAAGTTGGTAGTGAATTTCCTCACGATTTATTTTCCCGACTTTACATTGATTATGCCTATTAGTGTTGTGCCTTGGTTTTACCTGAGTCATGTGGTGTGACTAGGGTTTTACGTCAATTGTATTTTCAGTTGTAGGTATCCTTCACATTTAAAGCAATTAGCAACACATAACATACTGTTAATGATAGGTAAATCAGTCTTTAGTTTCCAAGAAATTCAGCCATGAATGAAAGTCTACAGCAAACTAAGCCTACGTACTCACCACGGGCGATTTTTACTGCGCACTGCTTAGCGCCAAGAGTTTAAAATCCAACAGTTTGGGATGTACTCTGTTGGAATCTCAATGCTCGGCTCAACACCAAGAGTTGAAAATCCAGTGCGCTGTAAAAACCCGTCGCGTTAAAAAATCGCTCGCACGTGCCTGGGGTTAGACTTCCCCGAAAGTAAATAATAATGGGCACTTACAAGAACCTAGGATTCCTCCACCACATAGTTTGGAAAAGTTTATACAAAATACACTCGAGAAACAAATAGTCGTGAATTATAACTGTTAAACGTTAGTGGCTTCGAAGCGGTTCGAGGTAAGCCAGACGCTAACAAAATAAAATCGTTTCGCAGCCGTAAAACGTAGAATTTCGTACCAAAATAAATTTAGCATTTTTACGAAATCAAAGCTAAAAAGAAAGCCTGTTTACTTTGCAAGGTTTTTTTTTTTTTGGTATTTTCAAACTTTCTCGCTAATACTCAATAAAGTTAAAATATACTACCGTCGTTTAACATATTCATTTCTGTAGGTTTCAAATTGTAACTCGATTAAAATTACCTTTGGTAGCTGGGTTCTACGTCTGTTAATGAATTAATCATTATTTCATGTATATAATTCGTAATGGTTTTTACGATGTTTGGTAAATTAATTTTTATACTTCATATACAGGGTGGCATAATAGAGACTCGCAAAATAATTAAATCACCTGGCCGTAGCGGTAACAACAAACAAAAACAAGGATAATTCATCACGTGTGCAAAAACAGCACCACTATAAATATTTATCCCTAAACTCATCGCATTTAATTGCATATTCATATTCTATGCATATTCTACTAATGAAAACTAATAAATAATCATGAATATAAAACCTTAATTTTATTTATATGCACATCAGTAAAAGTTTCATGTTGTTCTAATTTCGAAAACATGCTACGACCACATTAAATTTATCAAATGGGCCATTCTAAAGTGAATATTATATCAAATAAATAATAAATTCTATTTTAATATAAATAAATCCTAATCATAACTAACGTAGTAACTGTCATGAAACATTAATATACCTTCAATTTTCCAACTTTGGTGAATAAAAAGTTCTCAATCGCCACTTAAGAAAATAATAAACACAAAGGAAATGTATTATTACGTATTATAGTCTCAACTCCAACCAAACAAAACAGTATAGCAGCTGTCATAAACATAGAGGAAAGGAAAGGCAAAGTAGCCGAAGAACTCATAGATAACATAACAACACGCCCGTATTCCCCGAAGGGTTGGGCAGAGGTGTACCTTTTAGTACACCAGCATTTCGTCAGTTATGTTCAAGTCACATGTAATAGGGGGCGAGCCCATTGCCATCAACCGGGCACAAAGAAGAGAAGTCTGTTACGAAATCAATTACGAACGAGATATACTTACGTACAACGTAATCGATTCTATCAATCTTCCTCGATTTCTAGCTGAGTGCTTATGTGAATATCTGAAACTGTTCTCGCTACTAGTGTTACCTCTCACTGCTAAAGAATTAACTTTGAAGAAAATAAGAACTTTGGTTAAATATGCACACATGTTTAATGGGAGTCAAGATCACAAAATTCTCTTTTTGTTTTCGTATAAATTCCAAGTAAAGAAGATAGGAAAAAGACACTACAAGAAAAATGCAAAAAAAAACATGGAATATAAAATAACACAACCTGTAATCACCGTAGGGTTAGGGAGAAGTGTTCCTGTAGTACACCCACATTGCGCCAGTTATGTTGAAGTCCCATGTAATAGGGAGCGAGCCTATTGAAACATTGAAGTTTCGCAAAAAACAAGACCCAAAGAACAAGATACAACTATACCCAAATAATAATAAACATTTAGGTTCAAATATTAATTTAAACTGCCCATTAATCTGAATAAATTCTTGACACTAACTTCAGATGTTTACTCAACAACCGTCCACAGTTTCCGAAACCAATTTGAGGCGGTTTGGATGGAGGGTCTCCCAAAATACTTGAAGCCATAGTGCTCGGGTCACATACATTACCCACATAATACGTTGTGAGTGCTTCATGTTATCTGTGAGAGGGTAATAGAGGGCACTGCTATCGCTCAGGGCAGCTGCTAGTTTAAGAGATATGGGCAGTAAAGGCAACATGGCCGGCGGGGCTTCAAAAATGGTGTTATGATGACCGGGTAATGTTCGAATTGATTTAGTTTAAGGAATTGTTGATGATGATTTAGGTTTTATGGCTTTCACTTTCAGACCGCAGGAGATGATGGTATTATAAAGAATGTAGAAGCAGCACGAAAAGGAACATCAAAGTAAATACTTTGATGCTCTTTTTTGACATAGCACCCATGTTCATGTCATTGGTGTCCATACTTCATACTAAGCGTTTTTTGTTTTAAAATACCATCATCTTAACGAGGCCTAAACTAGTAATTCCTATTGACAACATCCCTGTAACAGAAACAAATGCATGTACTGGAATAATCTCACCTAAACTTAGATCAGGGAAAACGTTACAAGAGAATTTACGAAAAACAGGGTGCCTCTGAGTCTGTCAACGAAGATACCGGGCCGTCCGAAAGTAGTTCGATACTTCGGAGTGAATCCTACTCACGACTACACGCGTACCATGACCACCGTAGAAACGAATTTTGCTAACGGAAGATTAGACAAAATGTCAGATAAAAAATCACAATCTGCCATTTTGTCGACAAAACCTGTTTATACGGTGGTCATGGTGGTCATGCTCCGCGTGCAGGGGTAGGGACAACGGACAAATCGTGTTGACATTCATTCTTAGTTCGGGCCCAAAACTTATCTTATGTCCGTATGTGTGTTATTTGTAATTTTGTTACCTTTATACTTTTAAGTTTATACATAGAGGATTTTTTGTTGTAATTTTGTTACATTTGCTAAATACCTTTAATAAGGTTTTTAGTTTGAAATTGACTTTAAATATTTTTTTATTGGTTTATGTTGGTCATGTTACTTCTGCCGAATAACGAATCTGCCAAAAAAAGAATCTGCCGTAACAAGAATTTCCCCAAACCAGAATCTGTCCTAAACCAAATAATCCGTAGTGTGTAGTAAACATCCGAATAACTTCGGCCGAAACTACGGATTGTTTGCTTAGGGAATAGACTTCCGGACCCGTTTCAAGATGAATGAAAATCCAGGAATAAATCAGGAAAGTAAGTACTAGGCTTAATTATTTATTCCTATGCGTGATTCACTGTAAGAATTTCTAAACATTAGCTTCGGTAACAGTGTGGCCGGTTGGTGTATTGAATATCGTTTTTAGGTGATTTTTGGCGGCGAATATTGATTTGATAGTCACAGATTCGTTAAAGATTCGCAGAAGTTGTTTAATATTTAAAATGTTTCTAGTAAACTATATAGCATATATTTTGAAAAGTTTAAGAAACGTTATTGCTACGGGCAGCGTGGGCGCAGTTCTTACATTAATATAACATAACATTACGCCTGTATTCCCCGAAAGGTTAGGCAGAGGTGTACCTATAGTACAACCACATTTCACCCGTTATTAAGTCCCATGTAATAAGGGGTTTGCCTACTGCCATGAATCGGGCCCAAATCCAGACACCGCGGGCTGCTACTGAGAAATTCCAGTTGGAAAAAACCCAATAGCATTTTACCCGAACCTGGAATCGAACTCAGGATCTAATGCTCAGCAGTAGCGCTTGCGACCACTAGACCAACGAGACAGTAATAATGACAGAACCCAATAATAATGGTCAAAATAGAAAGTAGTCAAAAAATGTAAACTTGTTTATTTCAAAATCTAGGCGTCGCATCAATCACGCAAATGCGTAGTTATGATAACGTTCCCTTGAACTTTCGAATCGATTAGTCCAACTCGAGCTATATTATTCTGGACTAGCTTGTACACTCGGCTTTTCCCGTGTGAATGTCGGAAACTATCTCACGGGAACGTACTACCGGGATTAAAAGTACCCTATGTGTTAATCGCGGTTACAGACTATCTGTGTGTCAATTTTCATCCGATTCTGTTCAGTCGTTTTCATGTCAATCCATAAATCAACAACAGAAAAAATCAAAAAACATATTTTCGGCATTAGACTAACCTAACATTTTATTTTTTCAAAAATATTCAATGTACAGTTTTGACTTCGTTACTATTTCACTTTATGTTTATAAATATATAGGAGCTTCTGGCTAAGTAATAACGGCCGCACGGGTCGATCCAAAAGATTTAAGCTACGCTTACCGAGGTTGGTCTATGGATGGGTGACCATCTTTACATACCAAGACTCCTCCGTGCCTCCAAAAGCACGTAAGACGTTGGTCCCGGGTGTCATTCTTAGATCTTTGACAGTCGTTACGGGTCGTCAGAAGACCGAAAGTCTGCCAACCAGTCTTACCAAGGGGTATCGCATTACTCAGTTACTAGGTTGGTGGAGGTCAGATAAAATCCTCCTCCATGTAATTACTGGTATTCAGCTAAATCCGGCTAGACACTGGAAGCCGACCCCAACATAGTTGGGAAAAGGCTAGGTACATAGTCTTTTTTTGAGATTTAGATACACAGAAGAGCCAACTAATGTGTGTGTGTCAGTAAACAGTACCGATAGAAGTAATTCCGACATGTGTGTTTTACGCCCACGGGTGTCAAGAGTCCATCTATTTTGATTAATCATCGGCCTCCAAGTAATATAATATTTGGGTGAGCAGTTAAGCAACAATGGCCAGCAACGTTCACTTTTAGCATATAGATACTTGCAGTGTGAAATGAATTATCAGTTGAAAGCATGTTTAAAATTGGCACATAGCACAAGATGCCTTATAAAAAGCTTCGCTGAGTTTCTGAAAAATTACAATAAAAATACTAAAATGAGCCCTCCTAAGTATGTGCACAGTCTTATGGAGATCACACTGGGCTTAACTTCAAAGAAGCGAGTTTAAAACTATGCGAGTTATTCGAACGGACTAATCTAAGCCTTGAAACTTTTATTTCATTAGTTCTTTCAAGCTGAAACCTTGGGTATTTTATCGATCTT